>CM062297.1:352916408-354116408 GCA_031216915.1 Pictodentalium vernedei
CAAGTAACATCTGTAGATGTGCATGAAGGTTTCAGAATTTTTATTTTGCCCCCGGTGGTTCCAGTGGAACCACTTTTATCGTTAGAAAATCAGTTTTTATCGAAAGGCTCCTAGGGTATTTAATTCAAAACTCTTAAACTATGCTAATGTGTTCAGGTAGCAACTTTAGATGTGCATGAAGATTTCGGAATTTTGATTTGGCCTCAGGTGGTTCCAATGGAACCACTTTTATCGCTAGAAAATCAGTTTTCTTTGAAAGGCTCCTAGGGTATTCAATTCAAAACGTTTAAACTGTGCTAATGTGTTCAGGTAACATCTCTAGATGTGCATGAAGGTTTCGGAATATTGATTTTGCCCCCGGTGGTTCCAGTGGAATCACTTTTATCATTAGAAAATAGTTTTCATCGAAAGGCTCCTAGGGTATTTAATTCGAAACGTTGAAACTATGCTAATGTGTTCAGGTAACATCTCTAGATGTGCATCAACGTTTCAGAATTTTGATTTGGCCCTAGTGGTTGCAGTGGAACCACTTTTATCGTTAGAAAATCAGTTTTCAACGAAAGGCTCCTAGAATATTTAATTCAAAATGTTTAAACTATGCTAATTTGTTCAGGTAACATCTCTAGATGTGCATGAAGGGTTCGGAATTTTGATTTGGCTCCAGGTGGTTCCAGTGGAGCCACTTTTATCGTGTTAAATCAGTTTTCATCGAAAGGCTCCTAGGGTATTTAATTCGAAACGTTTAAACTATGCTAATGTGTTCAGGTAACACCTCCAGATGTGCATCAATGTTTCGGAATTTTGATTTGGCCCCAGTGGTTCCAGTGGAACCACTTTTATAGTTAGAAAATCAGTTTTCAACGAAAGGCTCCAAGGATATTTAATTCAAAATTTTTTAAACTATGCTAATGTGTTCAGGTAACATCTCTAGATATGCATGAAGGGTTCGGAATTTTGATTTGGCTCCAGTGGAACCACTTTTATCGTTGGAAAATCAGTTTTCATCGAAAGGCTCCTAGGGTATTTAATTCGAAACATTTACACTATGCTAATGTGTTCAGGTAACAGCTCTAGATGTGCATGAAGGTTTTGGAATTTTGATTTTGCCCCCAGTGGTTCCAGTGGAACTACTTATATCGTTAGAAAATCAGTTTTTATCGAAAGGCTCCTAGGGTATTCAATTTGAAACATTTAAACTGTGCTAATGTGTTCAGGTAACATCTCTGGATGTGCATGAAGGTTTCAGAATATTGATTTTGCCCCTGGTGGTTCCAGTGGAATTACTTTTATCGTTAGAAAATCAGTTTTCATCGAAAGGCTCCTAGGGTATTTAATTTGAAATGTTTAAACTATGCTAATGTGTTCAGATAACATTTCGGAATTTTGATTGGCCCCAGATGGTTCCAGTGGAACCACTTTTATCATTAGAAAATCAGTTTTCATCGAAAGGCCCCTAGTGTATTCAATTCGAAACGTTTAAACTGTGCTAATGTGTTCAGGTAACATCTCTAGATGTGCATGAAGGTTTCGGAATTTTGATTTTGCCCCCAGTGGTTCCAGTGTAACCACTTCTATCGTTAGAAAATCAGTTTTCATCGAAAGGCTCCTTGGGTATTTAATTCGAAACGTTTAAACTATGCTAATGTATTCAGGCTTCAGCTCTAGATTGCATGAAGGTTTTGGAATTTTGATTTGGCCCCAAGTAGTTCCAGTGGAACCACTTTTATCGTTAGAAAATCAGTTTTCATCGAATGGTTCCTAGGGTATTTAATTCAAAATGCTTGAACAATGCTAATGTGTTCAGGTAACATCTCTTGATGTGCATGAAGGTTTTGAAATTTTTATTTGGCCCCAGGTGGTTCCAGTGGAACCACCTTTATTGTTGGAAAATCAGTTTTCTTTGAAAGGCTCCTAGGGTATTTAATTCGAAACGTTTAAACTATGCTAAAGTGTTCTGGTAGCATCACTAGATGTGCTTGAAGGTTTCAGAATTTTGATTTAGCCTCATGTGGTTCCAGTGGAACCACTTTTATCGTTAGAAAATCAGTTTTCATAGGAAGGCTCCTTGGGTATTAATTCGAAACATTAAAACTATGCTAAGGTGTTGCTAAGGAAATGTGGGGACGCACCATTGTGTGATTTACACACAAATAACTTGATCTAGTTAACACTTGTGAGAAATGGGAAAAACATTAAAGAATCGTCTTCTCCCGTACCTCTGCTCAAAAGGCTTTCATATTTCACATATAACATCTTTGGAAGATTCATTCACATGTTTGTTGAAGTCAAATTTCTGGGTCTGTATTTGGGATCTCTTGGAGCCCAAAGCAGTATGAGGAATATTCTTTAAAAGTCTTCTTCCGATCCACCAATCAGAATCTTATGCTATTTGGTATGCAGCATCCTTGGGGGAGAGGGGGGTGGGGCAGATTCAAGTTTGTTCAAGCCAAGTCCTTAGGTTCATATTTGGGAGCCCGAATTATAACCAAGTTCAGTTTGAGAAATATTCTTTAAAAATCTTGTTTTTCAGATCCACCTGTCAGAATCTTTTGATATTTCGTATAAGCTTTTCTTAGTAGGGGCAGATGCAACTAGTTTGAATCAATTCCTTGGGTTGATATTTAGGCTACCATGTCAGGTGAGCACCCTCAGGCTACCTGCCCGAATTTTAACTTAGTGCAATAAGAGGAAATTTCTTTAAAAATCTCCTTCTCCAGAATATCAGTTAGAATATTAGAAATGTCTGATATTTGGTATACAACATCTCTAGAGGGGTCAGATTCAAGTTTGTTGAAATGGGATCCCTGGATTGACATTTGGGCTCCCTGTGGGAGACCCAATTTTAACTTAGTGCAATATGAGGAAATTTCTTTAAAAATCTTTGTCTTCAGATCCGCCAGTCAGAATCCTTTCATAGTTGGTATACAATATCTCTAGGAGGTCAGATTCCAAATTGTTCAAATCTAGCCCCTGGATTATTAATTTGGTCTACCTATGGGAGCCTGAATTTTGACTTAGTGCAACATGAGGGAATTTCTTTAAAATCCTTCTTCTTCAGATCCGCCAGTCAGAATTCTTTCATATGTGGTATATAACATCAGCTTTAAGTTTGTTCAGTTTGAGTCCCTGGCTTAATGTTTGAGCTCTCTATGGGCGGAGGTTTGGTGAAGGGTGGTGGTTAGGTCATGTTAGGTTTAGGTTTGTTCAAATCCATTCCTTAGTGTTTTTCCATAAAATTTGCCTTTCATGACTTCATTCCTTTGTAGTGTTGATAAACCCTGTCTAGCTGAATGTGACCCCAAATACTTCTTTTAATCGCTTTGGCAGATGAGTGATTAAGGCCTCTTGGGGGCTCTTGTTCAGTATTCTGCTTCCTTGCTTCTTTTCCTGCACAAGCTTCCCACTACGATATTTACTCTATGGTCCTGAAGATGCTGAACCACTTTATTTATTCTATCAACAACATCATTTAATTGTACACTTATCAGCTGGCTTGTTTATTGACATAGTGAATGCAGACCCAGAGCACACTGTCAATCATTACCAACCAATTAAGTGTGAAAGTCTCTATAGATTGAGGTTATAATTAACTGTCTACCCATGACTGGAATTTTAATGGAATGTACATGCAATGTTTGCTGTATTGATACTGAAAGCCCCAAATGTTGGCCTACTGTCTTGAAAATATCACTGGTGCAAGTATGGTGTACAACAGGGTTTTTTTTATATTTCATTCAAACATATACATATAAATTATTGACAATGGCCTGTAGATGCATACATATTGCATTTAAGTGAAATATGTGGTCATTTTAGTAATTTGATTTTTGTTTTATTTCTGTCAGCAGCCATGACTAGATTTTAATGAAAACATCTTGAAAATACCGGATAGGTTAAGAATTAAAACCGAAGAATATAGCTATGTAGATAGATTAATTTATGCAACAATATACAAGATGCATTAGAAAATCTAAATAACTCTTCATATATGCATTTCTTGAAATAACCTACAAATATATACCATTCTTTTATTCAAAAAAAAAAAAGAAAAAGGTCTATATTCCGATGAAACAAATCTGTTTGATGCGCTGGATCTGAGATGCAAGAGCCTAAAGCAAAAGAAATTAATCTAAATAAAGCTCAAACTGCATTGGAAAAAACAATTTTCACCTAGCTTTCTGTCTGATGAAGACGTTCAAGGTACAGACACAACAAGAAAAAATACTCACAGACGATGAAAGAAATGAAATGTGGTGATAAAAGTTCTCGTAATCCAAGTTCTGACTGGACGGGTGTGTAATACAACACAAAAAGAAGAGAAATCGAGGTAAAAGAAAGCAACAAAAGGTAAAAAAAAATATTGTTGCCCATTCTTTTATCCAATATGCACTCCACAAACAACTTGAAATTTCTGTTTCAAAATATTTTCAGATTTGACAACTGCCCATATGACCATAGTCTGAAGGTCAAGTCTCATTTGCAGAATATATCTGCAAGTGTTTTTAGAGTTATGGCTCTTGATTACATAAAACTACAATTTTATTTTGTTCCATATTTATGGCCCTTGATTGTGTTAGAACTAAATTTTTGGGTTTCCATATTTTAACTTCAATTCCATTTGGTGAATTGATTTAAAATTTGGCTATTTTCAAATTTCTAATACACACCAACTCCAAAATCATGCCCCTTGATTGTGCGAAAACAGTTTTTTTTGTCTCTTCACAATCATGACTTCACTACCATTTTGCAGATTGATTTGAAATTTGAAAGTCGTTCTAAGAATGACAATGCAAAAGCAATGTGGACTTTTCAGATTTCAAGTGCGCCTTATTCTAAAGTTCTAATTGTTCTAATTTTTTTTTTTTTGGCCCCTTCTGACTTTACTGTGGTGGAATGATTTGAATTTTGACAGGTTTGAACAATTTTTGTTAATAGATTGAGCCTGGCTGTCAGTCAAAGTCTGCGGAAAGACAATCCCAATATTACAGATCTGAGTGATGAAAACAGACCACAGAAACTGGCAGAAAAATATTCAACGTTGTATGATACTGAATGGACAGACTTACAAGAAAGATGGCAAGTGAAATGCAAAGATGATGAAGAGATTATTAATATGCTGCGTTTAATACTCTATGTAAGTAATGCGTGTCTGAAGTTTACACTAGTTTATGTTTGGACAAGAAACCCGCCAACTGAATCAGATCGCAAGACGCTATCTGTTCTGAGTATTGATCAAATTACTTCCGCGTATCAGTGATTCAATGCGCTGTTTACCTTCCTTCATGCATCATTCAAGGTTGAAATGAGTGGAATTATCAGATCCTTATAAAAAGCATATAATAAAAAGAAAATCTAGTGTTTTTGAGTGGGTACCGAAAATTATCTCACTTGTGACCGAGACAAAGGGTTAGTTTCACTCACGCAAGTGTTCACGAAAAATAAACATTTGTCTCAGTCACATATGAGATAATTTTCGGTATCCACTCAAAAACACTAGATATCCTCTATATAGTTGAAGAAATATGGCATGACAAAATATGCAACTGGATCATATTTTATATTCCTCGGTGCCATTGGAGGTGAGTTGCAAACAACATGGCAAGCTCTCTGGCCACCATGCTAATTCTATTATAAGTTATCTCCACCAACATGTATGGTATATGGAGATTTAATACCTGGATGTTAGTTTTAAACACTGAGCCTCAGGCGAGGTGTTTAAATAAGACATCCAAGTATTAAATCTCCATTTACCATACATGTTGGCGGAGATAACGTTTTTGTTCCGTTTGAAACACAATACAGACATAGTGGAAATAAATTTGTGGATGCATTTCTCAGCTCCACACTCACTTGGACCAAATTCGTGATAATTATTTTGTTTTTATAATTGCAGAAGGCAGCAGATAGAGTTACATCCCTTTGGTCATTAAGGAAACAAGTAAATAGTATTTTGTGCCTATTGGCACATAGAACACATTGGTACTCAGGGGAAGATTTATTTGCTCTTATTTTATTTTTATGATTGAATTGCCAGAAATCTGATGAATATTTTCAGGTTTTTTGGATTGATTTTTATTTCAAGGCGAGCAAAAGCAGAAAGCTTTTGTTTAAACCATATACCCCTGATGTTTCGCGTGCGCTTATACTCTGGAAGTTGCACACTCTCATATACCTTGGATGTTGTGTGCATCCTTTGCCATATCTATTTGTTCTTGGCATTCTGACCAACTAAAAGACTGAATTTATCGGGACGTAGGGACAAAAGGAATTTGACCCTGTTAGAACCTGGAACCAGACTATCCCTTAACTGGTAGAGTACTGAATTATTTTTCGACACCAAATTTGTTCACATGTCTTTGCCTTCTTACAATTTATAGGAGAGTGCCTGTGTGGGTACTCTCCCATTTATTGTAACAGGGCAAATCTAAACGGACTGAATAATATCACTTCAAAGATAATATGAAGCACATCCACTGAATTTAAAGCCTTTAGCTTGCAGAACCTTCACTTCAGAATAAAGCGAAAATATGGGCTTCTAGCACTCTACCTGTTGAATAGACCATTGCCTATGTTTAGATTCACTCATCTGCAATATTTCAGTTGGTCAGTATATATTCCCAATGATTGAATCTAAAAAAAATACCATAAACATTCACTTTCGTAGGATTGATGGAAGAAATGTAGCTCAATCAAGACTTGATTTAACCAAATATTTGATTGGGAATGAACATGTCACGGCTGTAGTTTTATGATTATGCCACCTTGTTCCACTAATTGTGTTAATATCTTGATGCGTTTAGGTAAATTAAATACTTATTGATTGGGATATCTATAACTGGTCTACGAAGAATATCTGAATATCTCTGTGAGTGAAGGAATATCACATTCCATCAACAATAGTCTGCACCCAAATTCCATGAAAAGAAGGGTAACAAAAAACCCATAAAAGCATCAAATTCCCTACAGAATTAGACTGGTCACCTGAGTATCATTGAGTTAGATATCTGCCACAGTCCCATGCTCAATTGATATTATGAAATTACTCATCCACCACCAACCCATCATTTTGTGCTTCCAGGATTCCCGTGTTGAAGTCGGTTTCTTGAAAACTGTATAGATATTTATTTCTGTTCCAGTATTTTAAATCGTTAACATTTTGGAGCAAGGTCTGACTGTGAGTCTCAACCAAAAGTCATTACTGAACACAGTGGCATTTTGATCATAAAATCAATTTGGCTAATCAGTAAGATTTAATTAGTCCCCCGCGGTTTTACTGTTTTGGGGGACTATTGGATTGCAGTCCGACTGTCCATCTGTCTGTCCGTCCGTGTGTCTGGCTGTCTGTCCGGGCCAACTAAACCTGTTTAGGAGCTATTAGTTTTAGGAGGTTAGTCGAAATTAGGGTAGTATTAGGGTTAGGAGAGGGGTGGGGTTAGGGTTAGGGGTAGCCCCAGGGCAGGGCTAAAGGTTGGAGGGGGTTTGGACCCACTGGGGTGGGGGTTGGGGTCAGGGGTGGGGTTTTAGTGTTTTATAGCCCCTAAACCAAAACATAGCCCCTAAACCTTTTGGTCCGGCTAGGGTGGGGTTAGGGTCAGGGGTTGGGTTAGGGTTAGAAGTAGCCCCAGAGTAGATCTTAACGTTGGGGTGGGTTAGGTCCCTGGGGGTGGGGGTTAGGGTCGGGTGGGGTTTTAGGGTTTAGGGTCAGGGTAGGGTAGGGTTAAGGTTAGGGTGTGGTTTTTGAGTGGATAGGGTGGGGTTAGGGTTAAATATAAGTTCTAGGGTGGAGGGGGTGGGCTTCTGGCTAAAATAAGGTGATGGACACATAAAATGTTTTTTTCGAAGCCCTTAAACCCAAATAGTTGGACGTCCGTCCATCCGTCCATCTGTCCATCCGTCCATCTGTCTGTCTGTCTGTCCTCATTTATGTTACCACCTGTATCTCATATATGCTTCAACGCTGTACTTTCATTTTTATACCATTGGTGACACATAATAGGAGGATGATGCACATCAAAACTTTTGAAAAAGAATTCAAGATGGCCGACTGGCAGCCATTTTTGTCATCATTTTTGCTTCATTTGATGTTACCACCTGTATCTTAGACATGTTTTGATATATTTACTTCAGGTTTCTAACATTGTTCATAGATGCTATGAGGATGATGCACGTCAAAATTGTTTGAAAACAAAATTCAAGATGGTGAATGATGTCCATTTTTGTTCATTTTTTTGCATTCTCAAGTTACGTTATCACCCGTACCTTAGAGAAGTTTTGAGATATTAGTTTTAAATTATCAACATTTGTCAGACATCATAGGAGGATCATGCATGCCAAAATCTTTTGAAAAAAAAATTAAAAATGGCCGAATGGCAGCCATTTTTTGCTATATTTGATGTTGCCACCTATATCTTAGTTTATGTTATCACCTGTATCTCATAGATGCTTTGACACTGTACTTTCATTTTTATGCCATTGGTGACACATAATAGGAGGACAACGCACATCAAAACTTTTTGAAAAAAAATTAAAGCTGTCCGACCAGCAGCCATTTTTGTCATCATTTTTTGCTTCATTGGATGTTACCACCTGCATCTTAGACATGTTTTAATATATTTGTTTCAGGTTTCTAACATTGTTCATGGATGCTATGAGGATGATGCACGTCAAAATGTGAAAAAAAAAAAATTCAAGATGGCCGGGCCATGTTTGTTCATTTTTTGCACACAAGAGTTACGTTAACACCCATATCTTGGAGATATTTTGAGATATTAGTTTTAAATTTTCAACATTTATCAGACACCATAGGAGAATGATGCATGCCAAAATCTTTTGAAAAAAAAATCAAGATGGCCGAATGCCAGCCATTTTTGTTATTTTTTTTTGCCATATTTGCTGTTACCACCTGTATCTTAGACATATTTTGAGCTATTACTTTCAGATTTCTAACATTGGTCAGAGATGCTAAGAGGGTGATGCACGTCAAAATTTTTTGAAAAAAAATTCAAGATGGCTGAAATCTTTTGAAAAAAAAATTCAAGATGGCCAAATGACAGAGTTTTTGTTGTCATTTTTTTTGCCATATTTGACGTTATCACCTGTATCTTAGACATGTTTCAAGCTATTACTTTCAGATTTCTAACATTGATCAGAGATGCTAGGAGGATTTCTAACATTGATAGGAGATGCTAGGAGGATGATGCGCGTCAAACTTTTCTGGAAAAAAAATTTAGAACGGCTGAAGGATGGCCATTTTCATTGATTTTTTTGTGTTCCTATTTCACGAGTACCACCTGTATCTGATAGATAGATGCTTCATATACCATTGATGACACATAATAGGAGGATGATGCACGTCAATAATTTTTTAATAAAAATGCAATATGGAATGATTACATTGTTGTTCCTGTTGTTAAATGGTAGGTGCCTGAGAACAGATACATGATGGGAGAGAGAGGACTTCAATTCCCACTTGCTGTTGAAATCTTATATCCATTTCATAATATGCAACTCTTTTTTAAATGCCCAACAAGCCTAAAAAATTTTTTGCATGTTTTATAGAACAGACCATCCACCATGGGGGACTGGAGTCTGATTGCCTGCGATCGGCGTTGCACTTGTTGTACGTGTACTGATTGATATTCTGATAAAAATTCTACTCTTTTGTGCTTCATTGCTAAATTAAGTTTCATGAAAACTGCAGATATTAATATTTCTGCTCCACTGTTTTAATTTTCACTTTTTATACAGCTACTTACAAAATTAGGTTGTTTCAATAGATGGGTCTGTCCATCCGTCCATCCATCCGTCTGTCTGCATTAACAAATGACTACTTAGGAGTTAGTAAAACAGGATACTCATGTGGTTAAAGTCTGTTATGTGGCTCTCTTATTGTGGGGGGGGGGGGGTTGGGTTGGGGGTGTGGGTTTGGATATATGTAGAGTAGGGTTAGGGCATTCCAGGGTGGGGTTTAGGAGTGGGGTGGGGTGGAAGTCACTGAAGGGGTGTTATAGTTATGTGGCTAGGGTTAGTTTAGGATTAGGGTTAGCTTAGGGTTAGGGGTGGGTAGGGTTAGGGTCAGTAAAGAGTAGGGTTGGGGTTAGCTGCCCCCCCCAAAAAAAATATTTTCCCCCAAAAAACTTGTTTTATTATGTTGGACGTATGTTTTAGGTTAGCCACCTAATATGTCCATAAAATAGCCACATAAGTAGTCATTTGTTAGAACGTCCATCTGTCTGTCCATCCATCTGTCCATCCATCCATCTGTTTGTCAGCCTGCCTGTCTGTATTCTCTCTGTCCATCCATCCATCCATCCATCCATCCATCCATCCATCCATCCATCCATCCATCCATCCATCCATCCAATCCATCCATCCATCCATCCATCTGTCATCCGATCCAAACACAAGATTTCAAACCCAAAACCTATTGCACTAACCAGTCAGACTTTGTATGTTTATTGATTGAGTTGTATGATATTGATTCCTGAGTGGTACAGTGGTGGTACAGTGGAACTTTGCTAACTTAATCCTCTGCACACTGATGTGAAAATTTCAAGCTGTGGTTTTCCCATAATGCATCTAGGAGTTTTAAACAATTCAGTCTTGTTTGACACAGCTCATCGAGCTCTGTCAAACATGATTGAATTTGTTAAAAATTCCTAGTTGCAGTATGGGAACAATTTCAGTCTGGAAAATAATCTGAGCATTTACTCTTTTATATCTTGTTTGACAGGGCTAATGGAACTCCATCAAAAAAGGATA
This sequence comes from Pictodentalium vernedei, assembly GCA_031216915.1. Lineage (NCBI taxonomy): Eukaryota > Metazoa > Mollusca > Scaphopoda > Dentaliida > Dentaliidae > Pictodentalium > Pictodentalium vernedei. The sequence continues at coordinate 352,927,170 of CM062297.1, forward strand.
TAATAGATTAAATGCCGGTATTAGATGTACTTAGTGGTACAGTGGTGACACAGTGGAACCTTGCTAACTTAATCCTCTGCACACTGATGTGAAAATTTCAAGCTGTGGTTTTCCCATAATGCATCTTGGAGTTTTAAACAATTCAGTCTTGTTTTACACAGCTTATCCAGCTCTGTCAAACATGAATGAATTTGTTAAAGATTCCTAGTTGTCAAACATGATTGAATTTGTTAAAAATTCCTAGTTGCATTATGGGAAAAATTTCTGTCTGGAAAATAATCTGAGCATTTACTTTTTTATATCTTGTTTGACAGGGCTAATGGAACTCCATCAAAAAAGATATAATAGATTAAATGCTAGTATTGGATGTACTGAGTTCAAATAGGTCTTTAACCCTTTACCCAACACAGATGATATCAAAATTTATTATTTTAAAAATTATTTTTTACATTTTTTAAAAACATTTCTACAAAGCCATATCATCTGACCACTCCGCGAGCTCGTTCCAAAGAGGGGCCATATATGTTTTTTTTTTGAAAAATACTATTTTTTCAGCCGCTGAATTTGCATATTATGCGGGCGGATGTTACCGATTCATTGGGTTAAGGGTTAAACAAGGGGAATTTGGTGATTGTCTCTGTAATGTCTTGCAAAAATCACAAAATTTGTTTAGCTCACCGAAGGGAGCTAAACTTATCACTTGCCGTTCGGCACCGTCTGTCCGGCATCGTGAACATTTTTCAAACGACTTCCCCTCTGAAACCACTAGGTCGATTTGCTCGAAACTTGGTACGGATGTTCATTACCATATGGCAATTCAAGTTTGTTCAAATGAAATGCACATGCCCAATTGGGGCTCCATAGGAGGCATAACTCCGATAGCATCCTATGTATATTAGAGAAATTACTAAAAAATGTTCTTCTCCAGCACAAGTGGGCAGAATCATTTGATATTTGGTATACAGCATTATGTGGTGGATCTGATTCAAGTTTGTTGAAATCGGCTCCCCTGGATTCATATTTGGGCTCACTATAGAAGCCCGAATTCGAACTTGGTGCATTTCAGGCAAGTTTCTTAAAAAATCTTCTTCTCCAGATCCAGCAGGCAGAATCTTTTGATATTTGGTATGCAACATCGTGGGGTGGATCTGATTCAATTTTGTTCAAATTGGCCCCCTGGGTTCATATTTGGGCTCACTATAGAAGCCTGAATTCGAACTTACTGCATTTCAGGCAAATTTCTTAAAAAATCTTCTCCAGATCCAGCAGGCAGAATCTTTTGATATTTGGTATGCAACATCGTGGGGTGGATCTGATTCAATTTTGTTCAAATCGGCTCCCTGAGTTCATATTTGGGCTCAGTATAAGAGCCTGACTTTGAACTTAGTGCATTTCAGGCAAATTTCTTAAAAAATCTTCTCCAGATCCAGCAGGCAGAATCTTTTGATATTTGGTATGCAACATCGTGGGGTGGATCTGATTCAATTTTGTCCAAATCGGCTCCCTAAGTTCATATTTGGGCTCAGTATAGGAGCCTGAATTTGAACTTAGTGCATTTCAGGCAAATTTCTTAAAAAATCTTCTTCAGATCCAGCAGGCAGAATCTTTTGATATTTGGTATGCAACATTGTGGGGTGGATCTGATTCAATTTTGTTCAAATCGGCTCCCTGAGTTCATATTTGGGCTCAGTATAGGAGCCTGAATTTGAACTTCGTGCATTTCAGGCAAATTTCTTTAAAAATCTTCGTCTCAAGATTCAGCAGGCAGAATCTTTTGATATTGGGTATGCAGCATGCTTAGGGTGGTGAGATTCAGGTTTGTTCAAGCCAAGTCCCTGGGTTCATATTTGGGCTCACTGTGGGAGCCCAAATTCTAACTTTGTTCAAAATGAGGAATTTTGTTTAAAAATCTTCTTCAGATCCAGCAGTCGGAATGTTTTGATCTTTGGTATGCAGCATTCTTAGGGGGATGAGATTCAAGTTTGTTCAAGCCTTGTCCCAAGGTCCATATTTGGGCTCACTGTGGGAGCTCGAATTGTAACTTAGTTCAAAATGAGGAATTTTCTTTAAAAATCTTCTTCTTCAGATCCAGCAGTTGGAATGTTTTGATATTTGGTATGCAGCATCCTTAGGGGGGTGAGATTCAAGTTTGTTCAAGCCATGTCCCAATGTCCATATTTGGGCTCACTGTGGAAGCCCGATTGATAACTTAGTTCAAAATGAGGAATTTTCTTTAAAAATCTTCTTCTTCAGATCCAGCAGTCGGAATGTTTTGATATTTGGTATGCAGCATCCTTAAGGGGGTAAGATTCAAGTTTGTTCAAGCCATGTCCCTAGGTCCATATTTGTGCTCACTTGTGGGAGCTCGAATTGTAACTTAGGTCAAAATGAGGAATGTTTTTCTCACCGAAGGGAGCTAAACTTATCACTTCTCATCCATGCAGCATTGTGAACTTTTTAGCTCACCTGAGCGAAGCTCAAGGGGAGCTTTACTGATCACTTTTCGTCCGTCGTTCATCCATTGTCCATCGTCTGTCGTCCGTCATTAACTTTACATTATCGACTTCTTCTCACAAACTGCTCAACCAAATTGAACCAAATCTGGTGTGCATGTTCCCTATCGTATGTCAAATCAAGTTGACCCTCCCCTTGGTAGGGCCACAACCAAAAGTGAGCCTAAATCTTAAAAAAATCTTCTTCTTATGAACCAGCAGTAGCAGAAACTTGATATTGGGTGTGCAGCTTCCTTTTGAGGTGTAGACTTAGATTTGTTCAAGGGTAGTTCTAGGGGCTATATTTGCCATCGTTATGGGAGGGGCAAGAATTTTTGCCCTGCCCAAAATTTCTATATTCCAAACCGAGAGGCTGATTTGAACCAAATTTGACATGAGGTTTTATTGGGACATAAGTAGTTAATTTATGCCAAAAAAAAATGTTCCTGTCACCCCATGGGAACTGTAGGAGCTAAAAATAGAAAAAAATTAAAACGCCCATTTCTCCGAAACTACATGGCACTGAGAATTCTTAATTGGTGTGAAGCTTCCTTAGGACCAACAGAATGGAATGGTAAAAAAAATTGCTATTGGTTTTATTATGGGGTACTTTTTGGGGGACTTTGAAAAAGTGCTGAGTCTGCATTTTTTAACACTGTGGGTAATGGGAAAAACATTTAAGACTACTTTTCTCCCAAACCACTGCTCCAAAAGCTTTCAAATTTCACATATAACATCTTTGGAAGATTGTTTCACAGGTTTGTTGAAATCAATTCCCTGGGTCCATATTTGGGCTCTCAATGGGAGTCCAAATGTTTAAATTAGTGCAGTATGAGGAATATTCTTTAAAAATCTTCTTCTTCAGATCTACCAATAAGAATCTTTTGATATTTGGTATGCAGCATCCTCAGGAGGGGTTAGATTCAAGTTTGTTCAAGCTGAGTCCCTGGGTTCATATTTAGGCTGAAAATTTAGGGTTCCGGTCTGGACTCAGAAATTTTGGACCAAAATCCGGAAATGAGTTGGGGTTTTTTTTATGCGTTTCGGTCAATTTTAAGACAAAAATATTTTTTTCACGCAGAAAATTTGGGGTCCGGGTGGCACTTGGAAATTTTGGATCAAAATCCAGAAATCAGTTTTTTGTGTTTTTTAGCGTTTTGGTCAATTTTAAGAGATAAATTTTTTTTTTTTTTTTTACACTGAAAATTTGGGATCCGTGTGGGACTTGACAAATTTGGACCAAAAGTTTTGGGGTTTTTATGCGTTTTGGTCAATTTTAAGAAGAAGAAAAAAAAATTTTAGTCTGAAAATATTTTGTTTGGGACTTCGAAAATTTCCAAACAAAAATAAAAAACATCTGTTTTTTATGCGTTTATCTCAATTTTGGGATGTAAAAGTGCAGGAACTGAAAATAGAAGGAAAATCATGTATATTGTGTGGGCACAATCTTTTCATCCAGTTGGTATATGCTTTTCTTGGGAGGGGGCATATGCAGCTTATTCAAGTCAAGTCCCTGGTTTGATATTTAGACTACCATGTCAGGTGAGCACCCTCAGGCCCCCCAGGGGCCTCTTGTATTCAATGAACTGGTTGAGAGCTCTGTTGAAATATGCTCAAAGCCACTTTAGTGGTTTACAGTGTGTGTATTAGCTTGTATTTTGCTTAGCAATAGAGAAAAAGGTTCACATATTATTATTTTTTTAATTTATTGGAGAGTGGCATCAGGCACTCTCCAATAAATTTTAACAAAACTTATTTTTTAACAGAATCTTGCTGAATCAAGCCTCCTTGTGGATAGAATGGTAGCTTTTAAAAAAAATACTCAAGTTACAAATACCCCATTAAGACTGGTTGAGAGAAAAAATTTAGCACTCAACCAGTTAGCACATATCCAATTAAGTGGACTCCACTGTATTCCTATTATAACAAATTATGTTTAGCCCTTTTTTTTAATCCAGTGGCCTCAGGACCTAATGAACCATTGGCCTTGTTCCAATAGGGGTCACATGATATGGTTTTGTTGAAATTTATTTGGAAAATGTTATTTAAAATAATAAATTTTGATATCATATGCTTTGGGAAAAAGGTTAAAATTGTTGTTCTACCTCTACTTTTTATAAAAATGGAATCTATAACCTGAAGGTAGATGCATCTGTCTGTTTGTCCATATGAATAGATATGCATGTACAAAACAAAATTATTGTGTATGCAGCTGCTAAGTTCAGACAATTTCGATGAAACCTCTCATGCCTGATCACGCCCTGTACATATGTGCAAGCATGCAACTTTCTGTTACTTTTCCTAAGTATCACCTCTTGAACTTTAATTCATATATTGATTTCTATGTAAATTCATATGTTCACAACTCCTTCTAGGTTTATGAACTGCAGGGTTCCCATTCAAATAAAAAGTCTTTGAATTTTGATCCCTTCCTTGAAAAGTGCTTGAAATTGTTTACTAACCTTGAAAAGTAATAATAATAATAATAATAATAATATAATAACAGGGAGCCAATGCAGCTTTTGAAGCAGTGGGGTTATGTGATCCTAGCATCTGCATCCTGTAATAATACGAAATGCAGTGTTTTGTATTTTTTGCAGCTTAGAGATAAGCGATTGCAGCAAGACTATAAGGAGTGAATTAGAGAAATCCAAATGTGCAGAAATAAAGGCATGAACAAGCCTTTCCAATGATTTTTGATTCAAATAATTTCTAAGATGTCCATGATTTCTAATATGCATAAAACAGCACTTGCAAATTGCATTAATATTTGCTCCCATCGAAAGATGTGAATCAAACACTACCCCAATGTTGTGAGCACTGTTTGCTACTGTTTGTTTTGAATTGCCAATTTCTAAAGATTTAATCTGTAAATTAGAAGGAATTTCGGTGCGAGATATAACCAACACCTCTGTCTTATCATCATTCATTTTCAACCTATGACTAGCCATCCAGATTCGTACCTTATTAGTCCCCTACGGGAACCGTAAGAGAACTATAGGATTGCACTCCATCCGTCTGTCTGTCTGTCTGTCTGTCTGTCTGTCTGTCTGTCTGTCTGTCTGTCTGTCTGTCTGTCTGTCTGTCTGTCTGTCTGTCTGTCTGTCTGCCTGCCTGCCTGTCTGTCTGTCTGTCTGTCTGTCAGTCCATCTGTCTGTCTGTCTGTTTTTTATGTTACCACCTCTCCCTCCAACATGCTTTAAGCTACACCTTTCATATTTGGTACATGAATAAATGGTTCTGAGGGGATGATGCATGCTCAAAATTTTTTTTTCACAATCCAAGATGGCGGAATGGCGGCCATTTTTGTTTTTTTTAAGCTTTTTTTTCTCTATTTTCACGTTACCACCCCTCCCACCAACATGGTTCAAGCTACACCTTTCATATTTGGTACATGGATAAATGGTTCTGAGGGGATGATGCACGCTCAAAATTTTTTTTTCAAAATTCAAGATGGCGGAATGGCGGTCATTTTTGTTGTGTTTTTTAAGCTTTTTTTTCTCTATTTTGATGTTACCACCCCTCCCACCAACATGGTTCAAGCTACACCTTTCATATTTGGTACATGCATAAATGGTTCTGAAGGGATGATGCACGCTCAAAATTTTTTTTTCAAAATCCAAGATGGCGGAATGGCGGCCATTTTTGTTGTGTTTTTTAAGCTTTTTTTCTCTATTTTGATGTTACCACCCCTCCCACCAACATGGTTCAAGCTACACCTTTCTTATTTGGTACATGGATAAATGGTTCTGAGGGGAAGATGCACGCTCAGAATTTGTTTTTCAAAATCCAAGGTGGCGGAATGGCGGCCATTTTTGTTGTGTTTTTTAAGCTTTTTTTCTCTATTTTCATGTTACCACCCCTCCTACCAACATGGTTCAAGCTACACTTTGCATATTTGGCACATGGATAGAGGATTGGGAGGGGATGATGCACGTTCAATATTTTTTCTTCAAAATCCAAGACGGCGGCATGGCGGCCATTTTTGTTGTGTTTTTTTTTTAAGCTTTTTTCTCTATTTATGTTACCACCCCTCACTCCAACATGGTTCAAGCTACGCCTTTCATATATGGTACATGGATAAACGGTTGTGAGGGGATTATGCATGCTCAATATTTTTTTTTAAAAATCCAAGATGTTTATATACTCTGGTGTCTTCTGTGACGAAAACACCTTATGTCACAAAAGCGCCGCAGGGGACTAATACCACCTTGGTGGTCAAACACTTGTTAACACAGTTTTGCATCATATCTACTGAATTCAGTGAATCAGACTCAGTGCATTAAAAGATGCATACAGCTGAGTATCATCGGCATAGAGATGGTATGGAATGCCTTCAGGCCTCAACATTTGGCCTAATGATGCAGTATGTAATGTAAATAAAATGGGGCCAAGAATTAGAGCTTTGTGGAACACCACGTATAAGGGATTTACTATCTGATTTTGACCCCAAAATAGATATTTGTTGCTCTCTCAATGAAAGGTAAGATTCAAACCATTCCAGAGCTGTTCCTGCTATTCCCAGTTGACGTAACATCGACATCGACAGCAGCATGGAATGATTTACTATGTCAAAAACTGCCGAGAGATCCAACAAGACCAATAGAATAGACTTACGGTGACCTAATGAACATATTACGTCATTACAGACTCTCAAAAGGGCAGTTTCTGTACTGTGGTTCAGCTGATAAGCCGATTGATATGGTTCTAGAAGATTATTATTTTGGAGGTAATTCTGAAGTTGTTTAGCGACCACCTTTTCTAGAACTTTTGCTACAAATGGTAAATTTGAAAAGGGCCTATAGTTTTTCAAGATATCAGGATCAAGAGAGGGTTTCTTGATAAGTGGTGATACCAATGCTAATTTAAGGTCTGATGGTACATGACCTTCCTGGATAGATGCCTGAATAATGCTAGCAACAACTGGAGATACAGAATCAATTGAAGCTTTTACCAGAGATGTAGGCATGGGGTCCAGCCCATTAGTTTTGCTAGGACTTGACAAGATGAGCTTCTTCACCTCAGTTTCACTCACTTGTGCAAATGTGGACCAACTAGAATTAATAGACTGATAATCAAAAGTGGGAACGGCTGTGCTTTCAGTGCTCTTATCTATCAACTCCACTTTTTTTTTATACTGTACCAATGACCCAGACTTAGCTGGTGCTAACTCTAACAAAGCCAGGGCCAAACACAAATTTTGCCCCCCAGTCCCCAAAATTTGCATCCAAAACAAAAAGAAATCATGTCCTAAAGGACCTCCATACTACGCCTCTACTGCGCATGCGCAGTGACGCAGACGTCCCGAAATTGGCGCCAATTATCATTTCTCTGTTTGGCCCTTCATCAGTCAACATCTCACTGATCTTTGTGCTTGTAAATCTCAGTTTAAAGGATGCCAGACACGTAATTTTTGGAGAAAATGTGATTCTAAGGAGGATAGAAGGAGGAGAGGAAAAAGAAGTGACAAAAAATAATCAGGGCTGTACTTAAAATTTTTTGATGAAATTATGTTAAGTTGCCTATTTTCGAGGCATGGGCCTCTTGTTGTCATTCTTGCTAAATGTTGCACTGCTTATTCAGTGTTTCCTCTCCCCTAGCCTTCTAAAGTCCCCCCTTGCAATTCTCCCATGCTTTTGGCATATTTTTGAGAAATTTCATTTCTAAAATTTCCTGGGAGAGTTGCTTGGTTACAGAATGTTTTCTGTTATTTTCCCCATAGTTACGTTTTCACCCATGGGTGTATAACGTTTGTGTTCTGCATCTTCCATCTGATGTTCTGCAGATTCTTCCCTGGGAGTCTCTGTTTTGCATCAGATAGAGTGTAATTTGATGACTGATTCCGGGCCAGTTTTTTCAGTGCCTGGAGTCATGTTTTCTGGTGTTTTTACACTGTTTGTTTACATTGGCAACAGCCTTTTTTGAGGGGGGCTGTTTGCCTTTGCTGTAGTTTATCTCACTATAAGATACATTTATATTATCCGTAAGTGTCTCATTAATTATTTAATATAATTTTAAAATTTTTGACCACACTTTGCCATCGGATCCATCGGGGCTCAACGTTACTTTTCAGCAACTTGGGCTTCGCTGAAAAAATATTTTTTCAAAATTATTTTGATTTGCAATTGTTTTTTCATTTATTAATGGATCATATTATTATGTATCTTTGTGTCAGGGGTTTTTGCGAGTAACTAGGACTTATTGTTGTTCTTTCACAATGAAGGGACATTGTTCAAATTGTAATAGGAAGAAATCTTCCTCTGACTTTCATGATCATTGTATTAATTGTAGTCAGTGTTCTCGCATTAATCCCTGTCCTATATGTGAATATTGGGATGAGAAACATTGGAAACGTGTGTCACGATATGTTGTTTCTGGAGAAAGGGCTATGCCGGCTCTTTCTCCACAAGGTCACTCAACTCTCTCAGTTTCTATTTCAGAGGAACCAGAACAGGGTGATGTTTCCATGTTATCTTCTACAAGTGTGCGTCCGTCGTCACAAATGAATTCAGAGCTAGCGGCAAAAGTGCTCATGGAGATTAGACAAATGTCGTCCGCTAGCTCGCCCGGTGTAGCGTCCATTCACCGAATGGTTCGGCAGCCGGGTTCGTCCGATGCGGTCCAGGAGGAAATTTTGGGTGATGCGAGCACTATAAACATATTAGATGCACACCCAGTGACGGCGGATAGTAAGCGAGAACGGAGGAAGCCTTTGAGTCCGGTTCCTAGCTCGTCCAGGTCCAGCCGGGCCGCGAGCGAGAGAGGCCCCTCTCTCGTACAACAACATCTGGGACCAGATGTTGTGGTACAGAATGTGTCTTTAGCGGAGCATACGTCCGTCGCTCGGGACGCTCCGTTGTATAAGCAGTCCGCGGAGACTGTTAAGGCTTCCTCTTCTCGTCAGCGCACACGACCGCACCTTGGCTGCGTGACCGCCGATATATTACCAGCTTTGCCGATCAAGGATTCTTCGGCGACCAGGTCACACCATCCGGCAGCCAGGGATTCGAGACCGATGGACTTCGGACGTTCGCATAGGAAAAGTATGCGGGAGCCATCTGATGCGGAGCTGCCCTCGGCGAAGCAGCGAAAGACTGCGCCTCCGCAGGTCTCGACGCCGGACATTGTTGTGCAGATAGCACAGCTTATCCCAGCAGCCGACAGAAACGGTGTCGGATCGAGAATTATCCGACGGCGCTGGGTCGGTACGCTCCGCCGAAGCATCGGGGGCGGACGACCGGGAACATCATGAGGTCCGACCGGATGGTGAAAGGGATACGGATGACTTGGAGCTATCCCTTTCGGAACAACATAAAGCTGCCGTGGACTTCATCCGGCACTTTCTCCCTCAAGTTGTTCCGTCGGGCCAGACTGCTGCGGTTCCGGACAAGAGAATTATAGCGTCATTGGACTCTGAATTTTTTGAGCGGTTCAGGGACATCGCTCCCGAGTTTCCGTCGCAGTCCAATAATGTTGCAAGAACATTTGAATTATTGAACGACGCTATATTTAAACTTGCTTCCAGGACGGGGAATGCAGGTTTCTTGTCCGCTAATACTCTCAACCTGCCTTTCATTAATGCGAGGAATAAATTCGATACGGCAGGACAGGGTATACCGAGAGTTCCTCTGCGTATGGACGACGAGGCAGAAGACTTAGAGCTAACATTACCGTCATCGGCTTCTATTCCAACCGCGGTGTTGGAAACAGCTATTGCGTCTAACAAAGCCAATTTAGATGCCTTATCTTACGCAGATCACCTTACTAAGGCGTTATCACTGCGCCTTCAGGGGAAAGAGTTTCAGGATATACAATCCTCTTTAAGACTTCTTTCAAGGGCAGTAGCTTATTCCACGTGTAACTCCGCCCTTTCAGTGGCAAATCTGGAGTTGGTTAGACGTGACGCAGCCCTAGCTACATCCACACTAGTGGATACTAAGGTGAAGAACTCTCTTAGAGTCGCTTCGATCTCAGGAGAACTTCTCTTTGACGGCAAGCTTTCTGCTATTTATGATAAAATTACAAAGAAAGCTAAGGATTCTCTGTTGTTCAAATCTGCTCCTAAGAAGTCGGATACAGCAGACACGAATAAGACAGGCACTTCTGGGTCTAATGCGCCCAAGAGAGGTTCCTATAGAGGTTCCGGTGCGTCCTCTTGGTCTTATTCGAGAGACCGTCAGGGTAGCGACTCTCATTCGGGACGTCCTTCAGGCCGGGACAATCGGTCGGACGCCCCGAGGTCGACGGGGCGAGGTGCGGGCCATGGAGGACGTGGTTTCTCCTACCGCAGGCCTCGCAGGTCCAGGAGGTGATGGCTTAAACCTCTATCGCGTACCGGTTGGCGGAAGGTTGTCGAGCTTTTCACAAGAATGGGCGTCGATTACGGACGACCCTTGGGTGAGAGGAGTGACTTCGGAAGGTCTAAAGATATCCTTCAAACGAAAGCCTCCATTAAATCGAAGTCCAAAGTGGACTCATCTTCCGTCAAATCCGCAGAAAAGAGACGCTCTGTTATCAGAGGTGCAGTCTCTTTTAATGAAGAACGCGGTAGAGGTCGTAGAAAACCAGGAATCTCCGGGATGCTACAGCCATCTGTTTCTGGTTCCGAAACCAGACGGCTCGTTCCGTCCAGTCATAGATTTGAGCTGGATAAACAAGCTGATCGTCGCTCCGAAGTTTTATATGGAGACGATTCGATCGGTCAGAGCGAGTATTCGGATGAACGATTATGCAACAAGCATAGATCTCAAAGATGCGTACTTTCACGTCATGGTACATCCGACATTCCGAAAGTACCTACGCTTCGCAGTCCTAGGAGTGGTGTATCAATTCCGGGCGATGTGCTTCGGATTGAATCTAGCACCCTGGGCTTTCACTCGGGTAATGAACTCGGTAATGATCTATTTCCGAGCTCATTCGTCTGCGGTAACGTCGGCCTACCTGGACGACATTCTTCAGAGGTACGGCAATGAGTTAATGCTTCAGAACGATGTTCAGAATCTTCTTCTATTTCTCCGACGTCTCGGTTTTATAGTAAACGAGGAGAAGTCGGATCTGGTGCCGTCCAAGTCATTCACTAATCTGGGAATGAGCTTCGAGACGCACAACAATCTCGTTCGTCTGCCGTTAACCAGAGCGAAATTAGTCAGTTGTTACGCTCGCTACTGTCTGCACGCAGACAAAGTCACGGCGAGAGAATTTATGAGACTGATAGGTCTGTGCGGAACCGCCGCGGATCTCATTCCGATGGGGCGGTTACGCACACTTCCTCTTCAAATTTTCTTGACTCAGAATTGGAGTGTGAAAATTCATTCGCTCGATGTAGACGTTCTCTTGTCAGATCAAGTGAAACAAGAGATTCAGACTTGGGCAAACATTCAGTGGTTAACTCCGTGAGTTCCGCTGCAGTTGCCGGATCCGAGTTTTACCATTATGACGGATGCCAGTCAAACAGGTTGGGGTGCATCATTAATCCCAACGGATTCGAGATGCCAGGGTCTTTGGGATCCGCAATTCCTGTGCAAGCACATAAACATCAAGGAAATGATGTCAATTTGGCTTGCGTTACGTCACTGGATGGACATTATTCACAATGCTCATGTCCAAATCCTATCCGACAATACGACAGTAGTGGAGTATATACGGAATCAGGGAGGCACTCATTCAGTTCCGTTGTTCAATCTAACGGAAAGAATCCTTCTGTTTGTGCTAGAACATCACGTTCTTCTTTCGGTCCGTCACATACCGGGTCGTCTGAATGTGCTAGCAGACTCCCTTTCACGAAAGGGTCGCTTGTTGCCGTCGGAGTGGACTCTCAACAAACAAGTATTCAATCAGATTTGCTACCAATGGGAACGGCCAATGATAGACTTATTTGCGACACATCTCAACAATCAGTTGCAGACGTATGTGTCTCCGTGTCCGGATCCAAGAGCATTTGCAGTAGACGCTCTGTCGATCCCTTGGGACAGAATGATAGGATATGCGTATCCTCCAGCGCCGTTAATTCAACAAGTATTGCTAAAGATAAAACAATCTCAATGCAAGATTCTGTTGGTAGCATCTCTGTCGCCACAGAGACCGTGGATAAATCTACTCAGGTGTCTGTTGTGGGACCTACCGCGAAAGCTTCCTCCACGGGAGGATCTTCTTTCGCAGGGGAAATCGCGCCAACTCCATCACAACCCGCAAGGTCTCAACCTTCACGTTTTTCCGTTGTGCGGTCCTTCTTGCATGGCAAACACTTTACAGGACGAGCAGTGGACGCGATTTCTAACTGTAGGAGGACCTCTTCTTCGCTAAACTATGCGGCTAAGTGGAAGGTTTTTCGTCGTTGGTGTAGGGATCATTCTGTAGATATATTCGATCCCTCTATACCAGACATTGCAAACTTTCTAGTATACTTGTTTGACGAAATCAAACTGCAGCCTGTTACTATAAAGGGTTATAGATCTATGTTATCTGATACCTATGCACATCATGATAGTTTACAAATTGGATCTAATGTCTCTTTATCTAAGTTGGTTAGAAACTTTTCGATAAATAGACCCAGAACTCTTAGATTAATTCCTAAGTGGAATTTAGCTTGGGTTCTTCTTAAATTGAAGGAAAAGCCATTTGAACCTCTTGGGACAGTAGATTTCAATTCTTATCTTATAAGACAGCTTTTCTCGTAGCTTTCTCTTCTGCTAGAAGAGTTAGTGAGCTTCATGCACTGTCGGTGGATGATTCTCATTATCGTAGTGTTGGGAACACTATCACCTTCACTACTAATGTGGGTTTTTTAGCTAAGAATCAGGCTCCTAATAAATATCCGGAACCTATTGTTATTAAGGCTCTTCCGTCTTCAGACGGGCGTAGGCCTTTACTCTGTCCTGTTAGAGCGTTACGTATCTATAAACAGAGATCTCAGTTTATCAGAAAGGGACGGAAACGTTTCTTTCTGTCTTTGATGCCTAATAGAAAGGACATTTCGGTCCATTCTATTGCTAGATGGATTCAATTAACTATCCGTACTGCTTATGAAGATTTATCTTCTTCTCAGCAGTCTGTGCTTAAGATTTCTGCTCATGAAGTAAGAGCTCTTTCTACTTCCTGGGCTTATGCTAATAGTGTTGCTATTACAGATTTAATGAAGGCTGCTTATTGGTCTCAGCCATCCACATTTACGAATTTTTATCTCAGAAATATTGAGTCCATTTCTGGAGACCTGCATTGTTTAGGTCTGTTATCTGTTGCTCAGAATGTCGTCCACTAAACAGTTGCAACTATAGTTATGCAGGCTTTCTGTTCCGGCAGTGACTCCGTCCGGCTGCCCTCTTCGCTCTGGGCTATTTGACCCAGGGCAAGGGGAAGTGGGGGGGGGGGGGGGGGGGGGGGGGGGCAGGTGTTCCCTTAGGTCACCTGCTTTATAGTGAAAAGCAAGGGAATGCCTCCTCCAAGTCAGTATTTCTGAGTCGCTTCTGGGATGGTTTTAAAGTGTAATATTAATGTCAATTTCATTCATGTCTTATTTTTAAAGTGTAGCTCGGTGTGAAGCATTTGTATATGTCAAGTGTCAAACAGGCTTTAATATACAATACTCGGACACTTTTAAATGACTATAAAGAGTCTCAATTCTCTGGACTACTTTATTTATTGGCTTGCTTTAAAAATAATTAGTATAAGGGATATACTGGATGTTAATAGAGAACATGAATGTTATTGTGCTCAATTATTAAGGGTAGTGTATCTTTCTAATTTAATATTAAATAAGAAAGATACATGTAAAGCCTAATACTCCTTTTCTCCTTAAGGGGTTACCTCTTTACTATATAGTTGAGCTTATTGGATTTTCCTCTATGTCCTAGGCCCTCCAGCCTGTTTACTATTCAGCTAAGTCTGGGTCATTGGTACAGTATAAAAATGTTAAAAAATTTATAGTAATTTATATATTTTTTATACTTACCAATGACCCAGACGGGGATGGCCCTCCCTGGAGTTGGGAACTCTTGCCTCCCCGCTGAGTACATAGCGCTGACCAGGCACTGCCAGTAAGAATGATAATTGGCGCCAATTTCGGGACGTCTGCGTCACTGCGCATGCGCAGTAGAGGCGTAGTATGGAGGTCCTTTAGGACATGATTTCTTTTTGTTTTGGATGCAAATTTTGGGGATTGGGGGGCAAAATTTGTGTTTGGCCCTGGTTTTGTTAGAGTTAGCACCAGCTAAGTCTGGGTCATTGGTAAGTATAAAAAATATATAAATTACTATAAATTTTTTAACATTTATAAAATAGTTTCCAAAGCGGTTGGCCAACTCTAATTCTGATGTATCTTCTGGAAATATACTAATCTTATGATTTCCTAAGAGGTCATTGGTGACCGAAAAGAGTGTCTTACTGTCGGTGCAAAGATCAATACGCTCATTGTAGTATGAGCATTTAGCAGCCTCATTTAGTCAATTTGTGATTATTTTTTGTCTGCAAAACATTTCATGGTGAATTGTTAACTTTGTTTTGTTAAACAGTCTCTCTAAGTACTTGATTTTCCATCACTCCTCTTGAAAATTACTTAAATTCAGTTTACCTATCACCTCAATAAATTACGTCTTAGGATAACCCTCCCCACATACATGCAGTGTCACAAAATCAGTCTGGAATCACATTTTTTTTATATCTATATTGTCCCCTGAGTGCAACAAGGCACCATCTGCAATGCTTTTGCATTGCAGATGGCTCCTTGTTGAGCTCAAGGAATTATATCTAGCAAGTTGGGTTTTCCAGAGATCAGGTCCTCGAGACTGAAATTCTTTGTGTTGCTGTGGTGTTGTAAGTTCATATCAAAATTATAACCATCCTTGAAAATAATGGTCAGAGTCCTTAAAAAGTGCATAAATAGTGCTTAAATTTGATTTTCAAATATCAGTTGGAACCTTGAACTGATTTTTAGCTCACCAAAGGGAGCTTAACTTATCACTTGCCCTCCGTCGTCGTGAACATTTTTCAAACGACTTCTCCTCTGAAATCACTGGTCCGATTTTCACAAAACTTCATGTGGATGTTCATTACTATATGGCAATTCATGTTTGTTCAAATGAAAAGGCCACATCCCTTGGGGGCTCTGTATGGGGCATAACTCTGAAAGCACCATATGAATTATAGAAAAATTATTGAAAAATCTTCTTCTCCAGAACCAGTGGGCAGAATCTTTTGATACTTGGTATGCAGCATCTTGGTATGGGTCTGATTCAAGTTTGTTCAAATCGACCCCTGGATTCATATTTGGGCTCACTATAGAAGCCCAAATTCGAACTTAGTGCATTTCACGCAAATTTCTTAAAAAATCTTCTTCTCCAGATCCAGCAGGCAGAATCTTTTGATATTTGGTATGCAACATTGTGGGGTGGATCTGATTCAAGTTTGTTCAAATCAGCCCCCCTGGATTCACATTTGGGCTCAGTATGTGAATTCAGACTTAGTGCATTTCAGGCAAATTTCTTAAAAAAATCTTCTTTTCAAGGTCTAGCAGACAGAATCTTTTGATATTTGGTATGCAACATTGTGGGTGGATCTAATTCAAGTTTGTTCAAATCAGCCACCTGGATTCATATTTGGGCTCACTATAAAAGCTTGAATTCAGACTTAGTGCATTTCAGGCAAATTTCTTAAAAAAATCTTCTTTTCCAGATCCAGCAGGCAGAATCTTTTGATATTTGGTATGAAACATTGTGGGGTGGATCTGATTCAAGTTTCAGGCATTTCAGGCAAATTTCTTTAAAAATCTTCTCAAGATTGAACAGGCAGAATCTTTTGATATTGGGTATGCAGCGTACTTAAGGGAGAGGGGGGGGGGGGGGGGGGTGACATTCAGGTTTGTTCAAGCCAAGTCCCTGGGTTTATATTTGGGTCACTGTGGTAGCCCAAATTATAACTTAGTTCAAAATGAGAAATTTTCTTTAAAAATCTTCTTCAGATCCAGCAGTCGGAATGTTTTCATGTGGTTGTTCATTACTATATGGCAGTTCATGTTTGTTCAAATGAAATGGCCCTGTTCCTTGGGGGCTCTGTATGGGACATAACTCTGATAGCACCGTATGAATCCCATTCAGTCCTGTTGATGTTTTAGCTCCACAAAGAGTATAGATTTACTCAGCAGAACCTTAAGAATAGCTTTTGATAAAATTTGTGTCTTAACAGTGTGGAACATTCGGTGAGCGCCCATGGCCCCCTGGGGCCTTTTGTTGAGAAACTTCTCATTCATGATCACCTTCAAGTTTTCATGCATATTTTCCACAAAATGTGACAGTTATTAGATTAATTGTTTCTTCTTGACTTGCATTTAACCCTTTATCCAACGTAACGGCCAAAACTGGCCAGCACCATTCACAAAAATCACCAATGAATTTTCATTATTTTTTTCATTTTTTTTTCTCAAAAACATAGGTTATGACCCCTCTTTGGAACCAGCTCGCCAAGCTCGTTTCAAAGAGGGGTCATAACCTATGTTTTTGAGACAAAAAATGAAAAATATGAGTTATTCAAGAATTTTGTTTGTGTCATCTGCTTTTCATGTTAGGTAAAGGGTTAATATGGATTTCTATATGAAATGCTTTAGCTTTTATGCATAATTTTAAATGTGATCACCAGCATAGAGATGCTCATACTTTTAAATTTTCTAGTTGCCACTACATTCATGAAAATATTTTCCTCTTGAAATCCCTCAGTCAACATCACTAGCAAGTGGTATTTGAAATTTATGATAGAGCTGTATGGAAAATTTTCTGTTTGTTTCAATGAATTCTGCCCTTGCTTTATAGGGCTGAGTATGATCAAATTTAGTCTGATGTAAATGTGGATGTATAATTTTAACATTTGTTCAAGTGGGCCATAGGCCAGTGTGCAGTGGTTTAGTGTTGGGCACCTGATTGCAAGGTGGGCATACTGAAGGTTTGGTTCCAGGCAAAGGATCAGAAACCAACATTCTAAATTCCCCAAAATATGATTGTGTCCTGAATACACACACAGAGCTGTGACAGTCTTCATCTGATGCCAACCACAGCACTTTTGTCATACTGTAATATTGGCACTTTTCACACTTTCATGTAGTTTCCATAAGGAAGGTGAACCAAGCAATCATTCAAACCTCATCGAAAATGCCAGGTACCAGCCATCGTTTTTTTTTTTGACAGTTCTATGGTCAAGTGTCTAGTTGTTAGAATCCTTATTGCCAGATGGGGTTGCAAGTGGTTTGATTCATGGCAGAGGATCAGAAACCAACATTCTAAGTTCTGTAAAAACATGATTCTGCCCTTCTGAACACACACACCGACCTGTGCCAGTCATTATCTGAGGCCAACCACAGTGCTTTCTTCACACTGCAGCCAGCATGTTTCATACTTTCATGTTGCTGGTGTAAGGAAAGTTGACCAAGTAATCAAGCCATCTTTTTTTTTACTATGTGCAATGGTCTAGTGGTTTAGGTGTTGGACGTCCGATTGCAAGGTGAGGTTGCCAAGGGTTCGATTCAAAATTCTGAATTCCTCCAAAACATGATTGTATCCTTTGAAACCACACACACATCCCCAGGTCAATTCGGCAAATATTTCTTCTTTTTTTCAGCTGCGACTAGCAGCTCTATAAGTGGCAATGTCGGTCTGCCGGTCTGTCTGTCTGTGACCAACGAGTTTGTCTGTGACCAACGAGTTTCAAAACTCAATAACTTTTGAAATACTTGATGGAATGACTTTATATTTGGCTTGTAAGTGCATCTTATTGATATCTAGCCACTGTTCAATGCATGTGTTGTTCCAAATATTTTTCTTGGAGTTATGGCCCTTGATGAACTTAGAATTTTGTGAAATTGCACCACCCGTCGCAGCTACAGCATCGATGTCACGATTTTTTTGCACTAAATCACTCAAAATACTTCAAAACTCATTTTGAGCAAAAAATAAAATTACAAGGTTTGAAGCCTATTTCGGAAACTGAAAAATAGAGAAGTAGAGATTTAGAATTTTAGGTCCTTGAAAAATTCTTCTTTTTCAGTATTACTGAAAATACTGGAAATCAGTTGATTATTTCTGTGATAACATCTGAATAGGAGAAAAATCATCTTACTCAAACAACAGAGTTATAAATAATTACATGATATTATTTAATTGGGCTAAATTAAATCCTTTAAACAACTTTATCAACTGAGTCCCTCAGCACTACCTTACACCACCCCCTTCCCCAAGCCTCCTGTTTCTGGAAATCCTTTGACAAAACCCCTGAATGTTCCTGGAACCTCCTTGAATTGACTACTCATTCGCGTGCACCATTTACAAGTTTTATTTTTTGCATACTGTCATTTCTAGCCTTCATGCAGCAAAAGCTTTCTATATATCTGCCTTTCATATAATGCTAAAGAAATAAAGGAATGTTGAGTTCTCACAGTATATCATGTTGTTTCTGTACCAAGATTTTGAACCCTTAAAGGCTTGGACAAGTGTTCTTATATTTTTACAATGTATACCAATGGCCCAGACATAGCTGGTGCTAACTCTAAAATATTTAGGGTCAAACACAAATTTTGCCTCTCCAATCCCCAAAATTTGCATGCAGAACCAAAAATTAGAAGTCCTAACTGGTCCTCCATACATTTACCTTCTGCGCATGCACAGACGTCAGGAAATTACCGAAATTGGCGCCAACAACATTCTTTGTTTGGCCCTTGTCAGATAACAACAATCTGAATTTTGTCCTTTTTAAATCTCGAGTAATAATGATGCCAGACACAAATCAGTGGTTAATTTGGTGGATCCAAAGACACAACTGGATGAAGAAAGGAAGAAACGGTGGTTTGACATGTTCAGGGCTGTAATTTTATAATATTTATAAAAATTAGTTCATGTTCCCCAATTCGGGACATGGGCCTGACGACATCATTGTTGATAATGATTTTTCCACTGATGGTTAAGTGTTCCTACCCTACCCTCCCTTGATCCTCCAGTTAAACTCCCAGGCTTTTTGGCTTGTTTTTTGGAAATTTTTATAAAATTTCTTGGAGTTTAACGTGGTACACAGAAAATTTATTCTGTATATCCCCAGGGTTACGTCCTCACCCTTTGGGTGTTTAGGCATTTTTAGTTATGCATCATACATCCAGTGTATCATTTTTTCTTCTGATGAAGATCTTTTCTTACATCGGATAGTTCAAAATTCTGTTACTGAATTTGGGCCGTGTTGCCTGGGGTCTCGTTTCCAGTTTTCAGTCTGACGTTGTTTACATTAGCAATGTTCTTTATTTATATGTAGGTTCCTATTTATTATGTGTTAGGTCTGTTGTAAGATACATTATACAGTCCCGTAGTGTGGCAGTTAATTTTTTTGGATGAAAAAATTAATTTTGTCCACACTTGGGCTCTTTTGGGATACATTTGGGCACTTGGGCTCTTGTCAAAATTTCTTGAAAAAATTTTTTGTGTAAACTATTATTTTTATACTGTACCAATGACCCAAACTTGGCTGGTGCTAACTCTTAAAAATTCAGGGCAAAACACCAATTTTGCCCCCCCCCCCCCCCATCCCCAAAATTTGCATCAAAATCAAAAAAATGCATGTCCTATGTGGTCCTCCATACTTTTGTCCACTGTGCATGCGCAGTGTCAAGGAAGTACCGAAATTGGTGCCAAATCTTCATTCTTTGTTTGGTCCTTCAATCAGTAACATCTCACTGATATCTGTGCTTATAATCTCAGTTAAAATGATGCCAGACACAAAATCATGAAGGAAATGGTGGATCTACGGATGAAATAAGAGGATGAGAGGAGGAAACAGTGGAAGGATGTGTTCAGGGCTGTAACTTATAATTTTTTTGTAAAATTATTTCATGTTCCCTAATTTCGTGGCATGGGCCTGATGTTCTCATTCTTACTATGAAATCTCCACTGTTTGTTCAGTGTTTCCTCTCTCCCTTTCCTTGATTCACCCCTGGCTAATCTCCCGTGCTTTTGGCATAATTTTTAATATTTTTTTATTGAAATTTCTTGGGAGTTTTAGCATAGTTACAGAATGTTTATTCGGTTTTCCCCATGGTTACGTCCTCACCCTAGGCGTGTTTAGGCATTTTGGTGATACATCTACCATCCGATGTACTGCAGTTTCTTCTGTGGAAGATTCTGTTTTACATCGGATAGTGGTTTAAAATTGGTTACTGATTTCGGGCCATATTTTCAGTGCCTGGAGTCTTGTTTCCGGTTTTTATTGACTTTTTAGCTCACCTGACTGAAAGTCAGGGTGAGCTGTTCTGATCACTTTTCATCCGTCGTCTGTCGTGAAGGTGGTGTTTGGGCCTTTTTCTCCCAAACCACTGGCCGTATATTAATGAAATTTCATGTGAGTAGGGGTTATATAAGGGCATTTTGATTTTTTGTCAAGTTAGGTTTCGGCTCATATTGAGCAGAGGGATGGGGCAAAAATGCTCCAATTCTTAAAAAATCTTCTTCTCAAGAACCAGCAATAGCAGAGACTTGATATTTGGTATGCAGCTTCCTTTTGAGGTGTAGACTCAAGTTTGTTCAAGAGAAGTTCAAGGGGCTATATTTGACGATGTTAAAGGAGGGGCAAAAATTTTGGCCCCGCCCCAAATTTCTATTTTCCAAACCGCGAGTCCGATTTGAACCAAATTGTACTGAGTGCTTATTGGGTCATAAGTACCTAATTTATGCAGAAATTTTTTTCCCCATAGCCCCGTGGGAACCACAGGAGCTAAAAATAGAAAAAAAATTAAAACGCCCATATCTCCAAAACTACACGTCTCTGAGAATTCTTATTTGTTGTGAAGCTTCCTGAGGACCAACAGAATGGAATGGTAAAAAAAAATTGCCATCGGTTTTATCATGGGGTACTTTTTAGGACTTTGAAAAAGTGCTGAGTCAGCATTTTTTAACACTGTGGGTAATGGGAAAAACATAAGACTACTTTTCTCCCAAACCACTGCTCCAAAAGCTTTAAAATTTCATATATAACATCTTTGGAAGATTGTTTCACATGTTTATTGAAATCAATTGCCTGGGTGGATATTTGGGCTCTCTATGGGAGCCCAAATGTTTAAATTAGTGAGGTATGAGAGTATTTTTTAAAAATCTTCTTCTTCAGATCTACCAATAAGAATGTTTTGATATTTGGTATGCAGCATCCTTAGGGGGGTGAGATTCAAGTTTGTTGAAGCCAAGTCCCTGGGTTCATATTTAGGCTGAAAATTTGGGGTCCTGTTGCGGACTTCGAAATTTTGGACCAAAACCCGAAAAAAAATTTCTGCGTTTCGGTCAATTTTAAGACAAAAAACAATTATTTTTTTTTTCCCTGAAAATTTGGGGTCCAGGTGGGACTTTGAAAATTTTGGACCAAAATCCGAAAATTTTTTTTTTGGTTTTTTCTGCGTTTCTGTCAATTTTAAGACAAAAAAATTTTTTTTTTTTCCCCTAAAAAATTTGGGGTCCGGGTGGGACTTGGAAAATTTTGGACCAAAATCCTGAAAATTTTTTTTATTGGTTTTTTATGCGATTCTGTCAATTTTCAGACAAAAAAAAAAATTTTTTTTTCCCCTGAAAAATTTGGGGTCCGGGTGGGACTTAGAAAATTTGGGACCAATTTTTTTTTTTTTGTTTTTTCTGCGTTTCGGTCAATTTTAAGACAAAAAAAAATTACTTTTTTTTCCCCTGAAAATTTGGGGTCCGGTTGGGACTTTGAAAATTTTGGACCAAAATCCGAAAAAAATTTTTTTGTTTTTTATGCGTTTCTGTCAATTTTAAGACAAAAAAATTTTTTTTTTTCCCCTGAAAAATTTGGGGTCCGGGTGGGACTTTGAAAATTTTGGATCAAAATCTGGAAAAATTTTTTTTTTTTTTTTTTTTATGCATTTCTGTCAATTTTAAGACAAAAAAAAAAAAAATTTGTCCCCTGAAAATTTGGGGTCCGGGTGGGTCTTAGAAAATTTTGGACCAAAATCCGAAATTTTTTTTTTGGTTTTTTATGCGTTTCTGTCAATTTTAAGACAAAAAAAAAATTTTTTTTACACCGGAAATTCGGGGTCCAGGTGGGACTTAGAAAATTTTGGACCAAAATCCGGAAATTAGTTATATCGTTTTTTCTGCGTTTTAAAAAGAAAAAAATTTAGGCTGAAAGTATTTTGTTGGGGAAAAAAATCTGTTTTTTATGCGTTTATCTCAATTTTGGGACGTAAAAGTGCAGGAACTGAAAATAGAAGGAAAATCCTCTGTATTGTGTGGGCACAATCGCTTCATCTAGTTGGTATATGCTTTTCTTGGGAGGGGGCGTATGCAGCTTATTCAAGTCAAGTCCCTGGTTTGATATTTAGACTACCACGTCGCGCCTGAGTTTCCAGCCCAGTCCAGAAATGTCTCACGGACATTTGAATTGCTGTATAACGCTATTTTCAGACTAGCCTCTAAGACTGGCAGATCCAGTTTCTTATCGTCTCATGCTCTACATGTTCCGTTCATCAACAGTAGAAATAAATTTCAAATGGCAGGACAGGGCGTTCCGAGAGTTCCTCTGCATTTAGACGACCAGGCCAAAGATTTGGAATTGTCTTTGCCGGCGTCTATGTCGATTCTCTCCAGTACGTTGGAGATGACAATCTCATCTAATAGAGCCAGTTTAGACGCCTTATCTTACGCAGATCACCTTATGAGAGAAAAGAATTCCAGGATGTTCAAACTTCCTTGAGAGTTCTTTCGAGGGCAGTCGCATATTCCACTAATAGCTCCACCCTTTCAGTGGCAAATTTGGAGTTAGACATTATGCTGCCCTGGCTTCATCCACAAGAGTGGATTCTAAGGTGAAAAACTCTCTTCGAGTCGCTCCGATTTCAGGAGAGCTTCTCTTCGATGGTAAGCTTTCACTAATCTACGATTAGATTACTAAGAAAGCTTCGGAGTCTCTGCTCTTTAAGTCCGTTTCGAAAAAAAACGGACTCAGCAGAGAGGAGTAAGTCATGAACTTCTGGGGCGAGTTCCTATAGAGGATCTAAGAAAGCCTCTATGTCTTACTCCAGAGACCGTCAGAGTAGCGACTCAGGTAGGGGACGTAATGCTGGCCGAGACAACTGGTCAGATGCCCCTAGGTCGACTGGTCGAGGTGCAGGTGGGGGAGGATGTAGTTTCTCCTCCCGCAAGCCTTGCAGGTCCAGGAGGTGATGGTCAGAACCTCTATTGCGCTCCAGTGGGCGGAAGGCTGTCAAGATTCTTAACCAATTGGTTCTCAATTACAGACGACCGATGGGTTCAGGGGGTTATTTGGGAAGGTCTAAAACTGTCCTTCAGAGAAAAACCTCTGTTAACGCTAAGTCCACGATGGACTCAGGTTCTGTCAAACCTTCAGAAGAGAGATTCGCTTCTATCAGAGGTGTAATCTCTTCTGGAGAAGAACGCAATAGAGGTCGTAGAAAACCAGGAATCTCCCGGTTTTTACAGTCACCTGTTCCTGGTACCAAAACCAGACGGCTCGTTCCATCCAGTTATAGATCTAAGCTGAATAAACAAGCTGATCATGGCACCGAAATTTTATATGGAGACCATTTGATCAGTGAGAGCGAGCATTCGAGTGAACGATTATGCTGCGAGCATAGATCTCAAGGATGCATACTTTCACGTCATGGTACATCCGGCGTTCAGAAAGTACCTTCGTTTCGCTGTCCTGGGAGTCATTTATCAGTTCCAAGCAATGTGCTTCGGTCTGAATCTAGTGTCCTGGGCCTTCACTCGAATAATGAACTCGGTAATGACTCATTTCCGAGCTCATTTGTCTGCGTTACAGCGGCTTTCTTGGACGACATTCTTCGGAGGTATGGTGACAGATTAACGCTTCAGAACGATGTTCAGAGTCTGCTTCCACTACTCTGACATCTCGGTTTCATAGTAAATGAAAAGAAGTCGGTTCTAGTTCCGTCCAAGTCGTTCATTCACTTGGGAATGAGCTTCAAGACGCACAACAATTTGGTTCGTCTGCTGTTACCCAGAGCGAAATTAGTCAGTTGTTACGCTCGCTTTTGTCTTCACTCAGATGTAGTAACAGCGAGAGAATTCATGTGACTGATAGGGTCGTGCGGAGCCGCCGTGGACCTTATTCCGATGGGATGCCTATGCACTCATCCACTCCAGATCCACTCCAGATATTTCTTATCAACCTACCTCAATTGTTTACAACAGGCTTGCACTACAGTGGAAGAACCTAACTTGGATAAAATACTCTCTATTTTAATCTTTCCCAAGATTTGGGAAAGAAAAGTGGTGTAAAAACACCACGAAAAAATAAGCCAAAACTGGGCCGAGCGCCATCGGCACACACCCAGTATGGGACGCTCTTCCATAGTACAAATCCCTGACTTCCGTCACAGTGCGCAATGCATCAATTCGTCATTCTTTTTCTATCCGAAGCACGAGGAGGATGTGTTTCCGCCATATGCATTATGAAACAGTGATAATTCAACTCGTGGATAATGGTTTTCCTGTGACTGGAATTATGGATCTGAAGATCGTATAATAACTTGACTGTGTTTTATATATTCTCGTTTATATTTTCAACCACATTCTCATTGTTTATTAATTACTATTCCGTTTTCGCGAATGTTTTGTGACATCGTGTCATCGCGATTCGACAATGAATTTTTTCAGTTGATAAAAAATTTTATTGGAGTCGGTGTCGGCCGTTTGGGTTCTGCCACCTTCTCTCGTAGTTGAGGGTGTTCTTCTACTTTCTGTTTCTGTTGAGTTCACCTTTTTCTTTTACTGCTCTCACCTCTGTTCTTTCCAGTTCGGTTCCTTTAGGGCAATTCCTTTTGCCCTCGCCATTGGTGCGTTCTCGTGTCCGTTTTGTCCGCACACACGGGTGGTGTGGAATGCAGTCGTTTCGGGAGCCTCCCGACTCGACCACATCTGATGTGAGTTTACCCCCTCCGTGGGGGATGTGCAGCTCCTCCCACACCCGGGGGGGGTACACTGTCGTTTCGGGGCCTCCCGACTCGGCCATGTCTGGTGTGAGTTTGACCCCCTCCATGGTGGATGTGCAGCTCCCCCGCTCCCACGGGGGGTGGTGAACGCTTTCGTTTCGGGTCGCCCAATTCGACCACGTCTGATGAGAATTGCTCCTCCTCCGTGGGGGATGTGCAGCTCCTCCCGCACCAGCGGGGGGGTGGGGACCGCTTTCGTTTCGGGGCTTCCCGATTCGACCATGTCTGGTGAGAGTTATTCCCCTTCCGTGGGGAATGTGCAGTGTTTTACCGCGGTGGATACTGCGGGAGCTGTTGGTTTTCTGGTGTGGAGATGCCTGGTTCCGGGACTATGTGCCCTCTCCAGTCGACATCTGAGGCTGTCACTAGGGTTGTGACTTTGGAGGCCGAGCTTGGTGGCTCTCTCCGCTTTTCCGCCAGTTCCAACAGCTTCCATCGTATCTGCTGCTACTGCTATTCCGTCTACAACGTCATTGGGCACTGTTTTTAGCCGGCCTCGGCTTCTCCCTGCCAGGGTCTGCAGGGATGTCTGTAGTGTGGTTGTGGGGTTTCGGCCTCAGCCTTCCCAGACTTCCACTCGGCGAAGTCAAATGGGGCTGCCGACTGAACCCCATACTGTGTCCTCTCAGCCATTGAGCACAGTAGTTTATACCTGCAGTGGTCTGCTGCGGTGTCTGGTTGTGTAGACGTGGGGGTATCGGCCTCAGCCTTCCCTGACTTCAACTCGGCGAAGTTGGAAGTGGCTGCCGGTCGGACCCTCTCCTGTGGTCTCAGTTGTCATTGGATTCGGTTGTTCTTAGTGGGACACTATGAACTCCGTGGCGTTTCCGTCCCTCATTCTGGCCACACGACCAGTTTTGGGGGTCCAACGTCTTTTGTGCAGCCTGGACCTTCTGCCCTGCAGAGGTCAGCGGTGACTCGCATGAGTTCCTGCTATGTTGATCCTCGGGGTGTGTCACACCCCTATACACGTCTGGCTTCAGACGTTTTCGGCTGCCGCCCATCGTCCCATGTCGGGTCTTTTGGAGGATCGTGACCCTTCGCTGGTTCAGAGGGTCAGCGGTGAAGCCACTTTGCCGGTCGAAACGGCCAGTACGGGCAGTGAGCTTAGGGAGGCCCTCTCCTTACTCACTCAGGTTCTGTCAATGAGTCTTCCTGTTGCTTCCAGTGAGGCAGCGAGTGGTTTCCAGGCGCCTCCTATGGCGCCGCCTCCCGGGATTAGAAACAGGCCGCTTTCTGATCCCCTGGTGTTCCGACACCATGGGAGGCGTCGGCTGGTTTGCCCACGATGGGCTACGTGTCTTCCGACTCAGGGGAAGAGTCAGACATGCTTGATGTCGAGAGCCAGCAGTCTTCGGACTTGGGGGCAGCTCTTGATTTCGTGTTTGGGTTCCTTCCGGATCTCAAACCATCTAACCAGTCGACAGTGTCAGCCAGGCCGCGATCATCAGTCGCGCACCAACAGTCTATGGAGCAACCTGCTTCTGGGTGTCTTCGACCGTGCCCTTCAGTACAGTTGGTTGAAGCATTTTCAGCCTTGGACTCCAAGCTAAGTTCCAAGGCTATGAAGGCTCCGTTCTTCACCAGGGTTGACACCTTTTTGCCTCCGGCGCGTTATCATTCCTACGATTCCGCCAATCCGTCGGTCTACCAGACTTTGATGGTTTTGGATCAGGACTCCAATTCCCTCGGGCTTTCCAAGTCCAAGGCTGCCGTCCTTCCGATGACGACTTTGGAGTCCACATTGGGCTTATCGAGAGAGATGCTTGGTATGCTTTCTCTCTCCGATCACGTCGTCTCAGCTTTTGCTGCTTATCTGCCTTCAGATAACATTGACGAGGTACAGGCTCCTTTGCGTGTGCTGTCCAAGGCGCTCATGCATCTTACTCACGCGCATGCCTGTAACACGGCTAATCTGGAATTAGTTCGAAGGGACTCTGTGCGGGACATAGGGCGATCCCTTCCTAAGGAGCAGTACGCTGCTCTTCGATCTGCTTTTTTGACAGGTCCGCAACTTTTCCATGATTCTGTGTTGACGGTCCGGGATGACGTCCTTCGTCATTCCAACAATCAGCTGCTGTTTCTTCAGCTTGATCAGCCTTCTCGGGTAGGCATGGGACGTTCCAAGCCTAACAAGTACCCTCTGCTTCCTCTGCGAAGCAAAAGGGGCTGATCCTTCTGCCACCGCTTCTACTTCTTACTCAAGGGGTAAGGGTAAGCGTCGGCAGTCTTGAGGGAACTGCCAGGATTCTTCATTCAGTAGAGGTGTTTTCTCCTCTCGCGAGCCTCGTCAGGATTCGCAATGAAGGTCCTCACCTCGACTCGTCCCAGGTTGGAGGAAGGATAGCAGAGTTCGCAGACCGTGGGCCACCATCACATCCGATCCTTGGATGTTAGATGTTGTTTGGTCCGGGCTGCGAATATCCTTCCGACGGCACTCCACTCTGTCTGGGGTGCCTTTTCCAACCACAGTTCCTTCAGACATTTTACGTCTGGAACTTTTGTCCACGGAGATAGACAATCTCCTGACAAAGGGGGCGATTGAGGTCATCAAGAACATTAGGTCAGTGGGTTTCTATTCCCGCCTCTTCTTGGTGCCGAAGAAGGATGGCCGACTCCGACCGGTTCTCGATCTGAGTTTCCTGAACCAGTCTATCATTGCTCCCAAGTTCAGCATGGAGACTTTCAGGTCGGTCCTCCGTTCAATTCACCAGGGAGATTTCGCTTCCAGCTTCGACCTGCGAGACGCTTACTTTCACGTTCTGATTCATTGGGCGTTACGGAAGTATCTCAGGTTAATTTTTCTGGGGCGAGTTTACCCGTTCAAGGCCATGCCTTTCAGCCTCAACCTGGTTCCTTGGTCTTTCACCAGACTGATGTCGCATGTGATAGCTTTCCATCGCATACAGTCCAGGGTGACTACTTCGGCATATCTGGACGATATCCTCCAGGGGCATTCCAATGCTGCCTTCCTGGAATCGGATGTCGCCACTCTGTTGAGCTTGCTCACGTCGCTACGTTTCAGAGTCAACGAGGAGAAGTCGGACCTGGTCCCTTCTCAGTCGTTTTATCATCAGAGGATGGCTTTCCGCACACAATTCAATTTGGTGGCGGTTCCCCAGGCCAAGGCTGTGATTCTCTCAGCTTTTGCTCCGACTCTGTCCCAGTCAGCATCCGCGACGGCTTGGAGTTTTCTCCGGCTAATCGGTCTCTGCTGTTTGGTGACGGATCTCATTCCTCTAGGTCGGCTGCGTGTCAGACCTCTCCAACACTTTCTGCTCAGTCGTTGGAGGCCGAATGTAGATTTTCTGGATCTGGTGCTTCAGTTTCCAGACTATCTTTATCCTCATCTTCTCCTCTGGGCGGATGTCCAGTGGCTTTCGCAGGGTGTTCCGTTGGACTTCCCCACGTCCGATCGCGTTCTGACGGCAGATGCCAGCGATCTCGGATGGGGTGCGACGTTGGTTCCTCTAGGTCTTTCCATTCACGGGATGGTGGACCAGGATCATGCAGCTCTACACATCAACCAGAAGGAGCTTCTTGCTCTTCTTCTGCGTTTCAGGCAGTGGATCCCTCACCTATCGAATCGCCAGGTCCTTCTGTTGTCCGACCATTCGACGGTGGTTGCTTACATTTGGAACCAGGGCGGCACGCACTCTGTTCCAATGTACGATTGGCTTGTGATCTTATACTGCTCTCTCAGGATGTCCGCGCCGGGGTGGCTGTTCGTCACATTCCCGGTCGCCTGAACGTCCTAGCCGACTCCCTGTCCCGTCGGGGCAGGGTCATTTCCACCAGGTGGATGCTCCACATGGCGGGTTCCATCGATCTCTTGTGACTAGTTGGAACCATCAGGTGGACACTTTCGTGTCCCCGTGTCCAGATGCTCTGGCTTTCGCCATGGACGCTCTGGCCCTCCTTTAGGATGGTCTTGTCGGCTACACCTTCCTACCGGTTCCGATTCCGCCTCAGGTTCTCACCCAGATATGAACCTGCAGTCGCCGAATCCTTTCGATCACACCCGTCGCTTCGGTGAGTGTGGATCATTCTGCTCCGCTCTCTGTTAGCGGCGGTTCCGGCATGTCTCCCTCTACCTCGCGACTTTCTTTGCCAAAGTCGCCCGGGAGGTTTTCAAGTTGACCCGACTTCATTGTGCCTTCTCACATCATGTCTTTTATCGGGTCCTGTCTCCTCCGTAGTGGTTTTTCGAGACACGCAGTGGAGTTGCTTTTCTTCAAGGAGGCACTCACTCCACTGGTTTAGCCTCTGTGGCTAAGTGGAAGGTTCTTCTGTCGATGGTGTGTGATCACTCTGTTGCTTCTGGCACTCCTTCGATCACACTGCTTGCGGAGTTTTCTGGTATATGTTTGTTTCTGGGGGTCTCCAGCTATGTGTACTTGTCCATGCTTCGGAGACATTTTTTTCCTATGTGATACCGCATTGTTTCGACACTCATCCTTGCCTCTCCAAACTTGTTCAGCTCTTTTCCTTGAAAAGGCCTAGGACTTTGCAGTTTCCTCCAAGATGGTCACTTTCTTGGGCGCTGCTCTGCTTGGGGGTGGGGGGGGCGTTCACGCCTTTATCCTGGATGAATATGCGTTTTCCCACATGCCAGATCTCTCCTGCATCCATTTCTTGATGGACTTGTCTTGCTATTCGTGCAGCTTCCGCTCGTCTAGCTACTGGTGATTGTATTACCAATTGTTTTTTCTGCCAGGAGGTGCGTGCATTGTCTTCCTCTTTTAATAACTCTGTCATGTTGTCGGATGACTGATGTTATACTGGCAGCCTTCTGGAGAAATGCTACATTCTCCTTTTCTCTGCGACAGTTGCAGGAGCTGACAGAGACCCTTGGGGCCCTCTTTCTTCGGCTCAGGATGTTGTCTATCCAAGCTTTTCAGCTTTTTTCAGGGTCGGTTCCAGCTTTGTGCTGTTACTGCCCTTTCTGTCTGTGCATCGGACTTACCATGCGCCTCATCTTTCATTGGCTTTTCTAATGTTTGTGATGCTATGGTTTGATAGGCCTAGGGATCTCTTCCTCTGTCCATGGTCCCAGTGCTATTGAGTTATGTGTGGGTTGGTTATGTGATTCCCTCCAGCCTTTTGTCTATTCAGCCTGTTGTAAACAATTGAGGTAGGTTGATAAGAAGTATAAATTTTATAGTAAATTTCCTTTCTTATTATACCTACCGAAATTGTTTACATGGAGGCCCTCCCGTCTTCTTATTCGGGTAAGAATCCTTCCTCCCCGCTGATCACATAACTCCTGTGTTGTTCGGAATCAAAAGAATGACGAATTGATGCATTGCGCACTGTGACGGAAGTCAGGGATTTGTAGTATGGAAGAGCGTCCCATACTGGGTCGGCCCAGTTTGGGCTTATTTTTTCGTGGTGTTTTTGCACCACTTTTCTTTCCCAAATCTTGGGAAAGATTAAAATAGAGAGTATTTTATCCGAGTTAGGTTGTTCCACTGTAGTGCAAGCCTGTTGTAAACAATTTCGGTAGGTATAATAAGAAAGGAAATTTACTATAAAATTTATACTTTTTACTCAGAATTGGAGTGTGAAGATTCATTCGCTCGAAATGAACATCGTCTTGCCGAACTAAGTAAACCAAGAGATTCAGACTTGGGCAGATATTCAGCGGTTAACTCGGGGAGTTCCACTGCAACTGCCGGATCTGATTTTTACGATTATGACAGATGCGAGTTAAATAGGTTGGGGCACAACTTTGAGTCCAACAGATTCAAGGTGCCAGGGTCTTTGGGATCCGCAATTCCTAAACAAACACATAAACATCAAAGAGATGATGTCAATTTGGCTTGAGCTACGTCATTGGATGAACATTATTCAGAATTCACATGTTCAAATTCTGTCCAACATTCGACAGTAGAAGCGTATATTTGGAACCAGGGAGGCACTCATTCCATTCCGTTGTTCAACTTAATGGAGAGAATCCTTCTGTTTGTCCTTGAGCATCAGGTTCTTTTGTCGGTCCGTCATATTCCGGGTCGCCTGAACGTTCTAGCGGACTCCCTTTCTCGAAAAGGTTGTATGTTGCCGACAGAATGAACTCTCAACAAACGAGTATTCAATCAGATCTGCTACCAATGGGATCATCCGATGATAGACTTGTTTGCAACGCTTCTCGACAATCAGTTGCAGACGTATGTGTCGACATACCAAGATCCTCGAGCGTTCCCAGTAGACGCTCTATTGATCTCTTGGGACGGAATGATAGGATACGCGTATCCTCCAGCTCCGTTGATTCAACAGATATTGCTAAAAATCAAGCAATCTGACTGCAAGATTCTGTTGGTAGCATCCCTGTCACCCCAGAGACCATGGATAAATCTACTCAGGTGTCTGTTATGGGACATTCCTCGGAAGCTTCCTCCATGAGAGGACCTTCTTTTGCAGGGGAAATCACGCACACTACATCACAACCCACAAGATCTAAACCTTCATGTATTTCTGTTGTGCAGTCCTTCTTGCACAGCAAGCCTTTTACAGGACGGGCAGTGGATGCAATTTCTAACCTTAGGAGGACCTCCTCTTCGCTAAATTACGCTGCTAATTGGAAGGTTTTCTCTCGTTGGTGTTGGGATCATTCTATTGATATTTATGATCTCTGCATTCCAGACATTGCTAATTTTTTGGTCTACTTGTTTGACAAGATCAAACTGCAGCCATTAACTATTAAGAGTTATAGGTCTATGCTATTGGATACTTATGCCCATCATGATAGCTTACAAATTGGATCTAACGTCTCTTTATCTAAGTTAGTTAAAAACTTTTCGATAAATAGACCTAGAACCCTTAGGTTAATTCCTAAGTGGAATTTAGCTTGGGTTCTTCTGAAGCTAAAAGAAGCGCCATTTGAACCCCTTGACACGGTAGACTTCAAATGCTTATCTTATAAGACAGCTTTTTCTTAGCTTTCTCTTCTGCTAGAAGAGTTAGTGAGCTTCATGCTCTATCTGTTGATGATTCTCACTTTCATAGTGTTGGTAATACTATTACTTTGACTACTAATATTGGATTTTTGGCTAAGAATCAGGCTCCTAATAAGTATCCTGAGCCTATTGTCATTAAGGCTTTTCCATCCTCAGATGACCATAGGCCTTTGCTCTGTCCAGTTAGAGCTATGCGTATTTACAAACGTAGATCTGAGTTTATCAGAAAGGGACGAAAACGCTTCTTTCTGTCTCTGCTGCCTAATAGAAGGGACTTCACGGTCCATTCTATTTCAAGGTGGATTCAATTGACTATTTTTACTGCTTATGAAAAATTATCTTCTACTCAGCAGTCGGTGCTTAATATTTCAGCACATGAAGTAAGAGCGCTGTCAACATCTTGGGCTTATGCTAATAGTATTGCTATTACCGATTTGATGAAGGCTGCATACTGGTCTCAGCCTTCTACGTTCACAAATTTTTTTACCTTAGAAATATTGAGTCTATTTCTGGCGACCTGCATTGTTTAGGTCCGTTATCTGTTGCTCAGATTGTCGTCCACTAAACAGTTGCAACTATAGTTATGCCGGCTCTCTGTTCCAGCAGTGACTCTGTCCTGCTACCCTCTTCATGCTGGGGTGATTAACCCGGAGCAAGGGGAAGGGGGGGGGGGGGATGGTGTTCCCTTATATCACCTGCTTTATAGTGAAAAGCAAGGGAATACCTCGTCTGGAGTCAGTAATTCCGAGTCGGTGCTGGGATGTTTTAAAGTGTAAAGTTAATGTTTATCTCATTTATGTTATATTTTTAAAGTGTAACTTGGTGTGAAGCATTTGTATATGTCACGTGTCATACGATCGTTAATATACAATCCTTGGACACTTTTAAATGAGTATAAAGAGTCTCATTCTCTGGACTATCTTTATTTATTGGCTTTCCTTTAAAAAAATTGTATAATGGGTTATACTGGATGTTAATAGAGATCATTGATGTTATTGTGCTCAATTACAGATTGGTAATCTCTTTCTTTTTTTGTATAAACAAGAAAGATTTATGTAAATCTTGTTTTTCCTTTTCTCCGTGAGGGGATAATTCTGTTTATATGTAATTGAGCCTATTGGATTTTCCTTTCTGTCCTAGGCCATCCAGCCTTTTTTCTTTTCAGCTAAGTCTGGGTCATTGGTACAGTATAAAAATATGAAAAAATTTATAGTAATTTATATATTTTTTATATTTACCAATGACCCAGATGGGGATGGCCCTCCCATGAGTTGGAACTCATACCTCCCCGCTGATTATATAAACATTTACCAGGCACTGGTTGTAAGAATGAAGATTTGGCACTAATTTTGGTACTTCCTTGACACTGCGCATGGGCAGTGGACAAAAGTATGGAGGAGCACATAGGACATGGATTTTTTGGATTTTGATGCAAATTTGGGGGATAGGGGGAGCAAAATTTGTGTTTGGCCCTGAATTTTAAGAGCACCAGCTAAGTCTGGGTCATTCGTAAGTATAAAAAATATATAAATTACTATAAATTTTTTTCATTTTCGATTTATATTTTGAATGTTTTTGTTATGTATCTTTTTATTTTATGTTATGTGGAATTGGTGGGAGTATGATCAACTTAGTTTGCTGTTTTGATGTAATCATATTGCTCAGTAAGCAAGGCAGGGAAATATTTCCTCTTATTTCATGTAGGTTGCCTTGCTTGTAGTCGATGTGTACTCCCACTACTTCTTGCTTGTCGCATGGGATGACAAACATTGCTGACCGGTGTCACGGTACGTTGTTAGCGAGGGGCCACTGCCGGTCCTCTCGCGATGAGAGGCTGTCACCGGTCCTCTCGCCCTTAGGTCGCTCTAGTTTTTAGCTCAACTTTGACGAAGTCAAATTTGAGCTATTGTCATGGCCCGTCGTCCATCTGTCTGTCCATCCGTCTGTCCGTACGTCAACAATTGGCTATGGCTCGGGCTAGAGGTCGTATTTATGAACCGATCTTTACGAAACTTCTTGTGTACCTTTGTTATGACCCTGGGACGGTAACGAGTGTTTTTAGGTGTGGTCCGAAATTCAAGATGGCTGCCAGCGGCCATTTTGTACCGATGATGCAAAAATCAGTTTTTTGTACAGAACTTCTGTATGAAAGTTCTGATTTGAATAAAGTTTTGTATAAATGTTTAGTACCATGGGATACATCACATATAATACGGGTTTTTTTCTCGTGCGTAAATTATGCAAATTAGACTGACTTTGATTTATTTGGTGTTACTTTCAGAGCTGTAAGTGCCAAGCTGCTAGGGCTCGGGCTAGAGGCCTTATTTATGAACCAATCTTTACGAAACTTCTTGGGTACCTTTGTTATGACTGTGGGATGAGAACGAGTGTTTTTGGGTGCAGTCCGAAATTCAAGATGGCTGCCAGCAGCCATTTTGTACCGACGATGCAGAAATTTTTTTTTATACAGAACTTCCATATGAAAGCTCTGATTTGAATAATTTTTCGTATGAATGTTTAGTACCATGAGATACATTACATATCATATGGGTTTTTTTCTCGTGCTTATATTATGAAAATTAGACTAGCTTTGATTTATTTAGTGTGTTACTTTCAGCACTGTAAGTGCAAATCCCTATACGGCTCGGGCTAGAGGCCGTATTTATGAACCGATCGTTACGAAACATCATGGGTACCTTTGGTATCACCGTGGGACGAGAACGAGTGTTTTGGGGTCCGGTCTGAAATTCAAGATGGCCGATGGCAGCCATTTTGTACAAAATTAGGTGCAATCAGATTTTTGCACAGAACTTCCATATGAAAGCGCTGATTTGAATAATTTTTTGTGTGAATGTTTAGTACCATGGGATACATCACATATAATACAGGTTTTTTTCTCGTGCAGAAATTATGCATATTAGATGAACTTTGATTTTTTCAGTGCGACTTACACACAGTAAGTACACATGTCAATACGGCTCAGACTAGAGTCTGTATTTATGAACTGATCTTCACGAAATGTCTTGGGTACCTTTGTTATCACCTTGGGATGAGAATGAGTGTTTCTGGGTGCGGTCTAAAATTCAAGATGGCTGCCAGTGGCCATTTTGTACCGAAATTAGGTCTAATCAGTTTTTTGTACACAACTTCTATACAGCTCAGACTAGAGGCCATATTTATGAACCAATCTTTACGAAACTTCTTGGGTACCTTTGTTATCACCGTGGGATTAGAGCGAGTGTTTTTGGGTGTGGTCCAAAATTCAAGATGGCCACCAGCAGCCATTTTGTACAAAAATTAGTGGAATCAGTCTTTTGTACAGAACTTCTGTATGAAAGTTCTGATTTGAATAAATTTTTGTATGAATGTTTAGTAACATGGAATACATCACATATTGTAAGGGTTTTTTTTCGTGCAGAAATTATGCAAATTAGATGAACTTTGATTTATTCAGTGCTACTTACACAATGTAAGCACACATGTCAATACGGCTCAGGGTAGAGACTGTATTTATGAACCGATCTTCACAAAACTTCTTGGGTACCTTTGTTATCACCTTGGGACGAGAATGAGTGTTTCTGGGTACTGTCCAAAATTCAAGATGGCTGCCAGTGGCCATTTTGTACCGAAATTGGGTCCAATCAGTTTTTTGTCACAAGTTCTATACAGCTCATATTTATGAACTGATCTTCACAACACTTCTTGGGTACCTTTGTTTTCACCTTGGGACAGGAACGAGTGTGTTTTGGGGTGCCTTTGTTATCACTGTGCTGTGAGAACAAATATTTTGATGTTCAGTCAGACCCACTCTGGGACTCAAAGATTTCTTTTCTAGTTTAACATCTGACTGTCACCCACCTTTACAATACTTTACCTATACATTTGTTATAGGCTATGGTCAGTATTTATGTACAGACCGTTACAATACTTTATATGTACCTTTGTTATCAGGTCATTACCTAGATGTTTGTCATTGCTGTGTCACATACTATACATGCACATGTCTTTGTCTTGACAAGTTGAGCTACAGTGTCATTGACACTTTCATTTTAGTTTCTATTTACAGAGGAACGAGAACGTGGTGATGTTTACGTGATGCCGTCAGAGAGTGTGCTTCCATTGTCACATTTAAATAGTCAATCAGAGCTAGCAGCAAAAGTGCTCATGAATATTAAGACAGGGCAATAAACCACAGTGTGGTTTGAAATCCCTATCGCCAGCTAGCTCGACCAGTGAAGCTGTGCACCTCTTGATGGTACTGTGACGCCAGATGTGTCCGTTGTGGTCAAGGAGAATAGAAAGGGTAGAGCGAGCACTATAATATAATATCAATATAAGGCTCACCCTGTGACGACGGAAAGGAAGAAGCCGACAAGTTCAGTATGATGCTCGGCAAGGTCTGAAGGACCGTGAGCGAGAGACAACCCCCCCCCCCCCCCTCTCTTTTATTACAGCATCTAGGGCCAGATATTAGGGTTCGGAACTTGCGTCAGTTGGAGCATACGTCCCGAGACACTCCGTTTAGTTTACAGCCTGGGTTGGCTATAGTTACGGCTTCTTCAGCGTGTACCAAGCACACATGACCGCACCTTGGCTATGTGACTTCTGATATCCAGTCTGCATCACCAAGAAAGTCACTCTTGGTCAGAGAAGTCACACCATACAGTAGCCAAGAAGACGAGGCCTCATTTATCGGAACGTCCACAGAAAAGAGCCATCTCGGTCACACTGTCCCAGGAGCAGCCGGTGGCCATGCAACAGAAGACCGCTGCTCCTTGGGCCTCTGTAACGGACTTGCTGTTGCAGTTTGTGCAGCTCATCGCAGCATCCCAGCAAATGCAGAAACAGACGACGGCAGTCTCAGAACTTGAGCTGTCGGATGGTGCTGGTTCGGTCCAGTCACCTGCACGTTCAGATGCCGCTGACCGTGATTTTCAACTGATTCAGACGAATGATGAAAGGGATATGGAGGGGAATTACCCTTCACATTCGAAACAACACATGGTTGAGATGGATTTATTCCATCAACACTACCCTGAATTTGTTCCAATGAATCAGAATGCTGCGACTACTTACAAGAAACCGCTAGCATTGTTGCACGCAGAATTTATTCGCAAAAAAAGAAGGAAATGTCTTTTCCGGTTAAGTATAGACAGGATGTTGCAGGCTTTGGCCTTTTAGACGACTCCATATCCAACATTCCAGTGGAAAGAAGTAGGGCAGTTTCTTATCATCTTCCTTAAATTTGCTGATCGGAAAACAGGGAAGATGTATTGAGAGTTCCTCTGCATTTGAATGAGTAGGCTAAGGACCTAGCTATAGCCTTACCTTCATCATTCATTATTCGCTTGATCACAATTGAGATGGCATTCATTCATCAGAACGAATTTTGACTCACTGTATTATGCAGATCACCTTTAAGAACTGTGACGCAATGTCTCTACGGAAAGGAATTGGAGGACATTCGTACCTCATTTAGAGTCCTTTCCAGGGCTATTATATTTATCACGTATAACTCTGTCTTAAACAGTTGCTAATTTGGAGTTAAATAGATGTGACAGTCCTTGCGTCGTCATCCTCAATAGATGACAAGGTGGGTTGAGGCTCTTCATGAATGAGATGCAGTTCTTCCTTCCGTAGGCCTCGCAGGTGCTGCAGGTGTGGGTTAGGACCTATGTTGCTCAGCAGTTGATGGATGGTTATCAAGATTAGCATCAATCTGGATAACTATTACAGAAGACCAATAGATGAGTGTGGTTTCGGAGGGCCTACGGCTATCTTTCCAAGAGAACCACAACTAACTTAATGTCTGATGGACAATGCTTCCGTCAAATCCTTCATAAGAGTCTCTCCAGTTGGAGATAAGGTTCTCTTGACAATAGAGGTCATTGAGAATCAAGATTCTCTAGGATTCTGTAGTCACCTGTTTCTCATACCGAAGCCATAGAGCTTGTTCCGACAGATAATAGACTGGAGCTTGTTAACAAGTTTATCAAAGCTCTAAAAGTATATTTATGGTTATCATTTAGTCGGTTTAAAATGAGTGATCGAGTGACTGACTATGCTATAAGCATAGATCTAAGGATAGCTTTGGTCTGAAGATAGTGTCCTGCGCTGTCACTCGAATATTAACTTGATAATGTCTCATAACAATCTGGTTTGTCTGCTATTATCCAGAATAAAATTAGTTTTATGTGACTGATGGGGTTGTGCTAAGTGGCTATGCATCTTGTTTAGATGGGTCGCTTACTCACGCGTCCCCTCCCGTTATTCTTAACCAGAACTGGAGTGTGATAATGCATTCGCTCAGGACCAGTATTGTTTCAACGGATATAGTAAACAAAAGGGTCCATATTGAGGCAGATATTCCGTGGTTATCTCATGAATTCTGCTACAACTGTCAGATCCGGCATTCACGATTATGACGGGTATGAGTTAATAGTTTGGGGCACGACCCTGAGTCCGACAGACTCTAAATGCAGAGGTCTTGGGGCCCCTCGGTTCCTGCAGAAACACATAATCATCAAGAATGATGTCAATATTGTTAGTGCTACATCAATGCGTACACGCTTCTTCAGATTTTGTTGGACAACTCAATAGTGGTAGCGTACATCAGGAACCAGGGGTGGCACCCATTCAGTTTTGTTATGATACCTAACGGAGAAGAATTTTCATGTTCATCTCTCTATCCATCATATGCTGGGTCGTCTGAACCTACTAGCAGACTCGCTCCTCAGAAAGGTCGCCTGTTTCATTTGTATGAACGCTCAACATGCGTTTATTTGTACAGTTTTGCTACCAGTGTGATCACCCATGATTGTTCGGTTTGCGATGCACCGGAACAGTTAGTTACCGTCATTTGTGTCGCCATGCCCAGATTATTGAGCGTAGACAGTAGACGCTCTGCAAAATTCATGGGGAGGAATGATAGGATATGCATATCCTCCTATTCATTTGACTCAGTAGGTTACGATTAAGTTTAAACAGTCTCGTTGTGAATCCTACTGGTAGCACCTCTGTTGTCACAGAAATCTTGGATCAATATTCACAAGTGTCTGTAATGGGATGCTCCCTAGAAGCTTTCTCCATCAGAGGGTTTTCTTTCAGGGGAAGTTTGTTTTATTCTTCATGTCCTGCTCTGTCCATAGTGGCATAATGGAGTCGGTTTAGATGTGAGGGAACTATCACGGTTCCTATATTTTTCTGTTAACTGACACAAGAATGATTAAATAATGCGGGTGAGGAGATTTTCGTTATGACTTTGAATCCTCCCCCCCCCCCCCCCCCCCCCCCCACACACACACACACTAACACAGCCTTATGTGTTAGAGGCAATTACCGGGCAAGATGCAGTTTTCTTCCCGCACAAACCTCATATAATTTAATACATGCATTTATGTCGTGTTTTGTGGCAACCTCATGGGCTCATCCGCTTTTTAGCTGAATTAATGCCCTGTTATTTTTGTTGATTTGTTATATACGAGCGCTTTATTTATAAATCATCACAATTAAATTGCTACTCTTGAGTACCTCGCAGGCTGCATAACCAGTTCACTGGTATTCAGATGATTACATGCTAAAATATAAATACTCTTGCGCATTATTATTATTAGGCTAACACTTTATTGTATTTGGTGGACCTTCAAAATTAACAATCTATTTTTGGGGGCGGCCCGTGTAGGAGCCTGTTAATCATACCTACGTACATCTCTCGATCCAAGTTTCTATTTGTTTTGTACTCATCTTACACGTGCTTTTACGATCATAGATATCGGATTATTCACGTTGGAGAGTGTTGTTACTGGAATTTATTGTACAGTGGCAGCCTATGGATTATGTAGGAAGTGTGTTTTCTCTTCAGGAATCGTTCAGTGTGGCTTGAATGGATATGTGTATGTTATATTTTCATATATCACCTGGTTTTCGATGTATCTGTGTACGTCGTCTGCGGTGTATGTTATTTAGTGTGCAATATTAATTACCAGGATCGTTGCTACAGCCGTAACTTCTGCAGTAATGTTAAGCACCATTTATTAATCTTGAATTAATACCTGTTTGACGATTATTTATATTGTTTTTTTGGGTACCCCTCTTATTGTTTCCACTTTTTTTTTTGAAGATTTCTTCAAAAAAGTGTGTGTGGGGGGGGGGGGGGGGGGGGGGGGGGGTGGGTGTGTTTTTTACCCATAATCTGGCTTAAAATGTATGTATCTCTGAAGGCATGCTGTTTTATCCTTATTTATATCCTGATTACAGCTGAAATGTTATTGTAAGACAGATGTTTGTGGGAGATTTTCTTTTATTCTCAGATACTCCATCATAAATTTTGGGGCTTAATATGCACTAGCCTTGGAATATTAGGAACTTGTCTTCATACTTACAATAAGGAATTACTCAATTGGGATCCTTGTTTAGAATATGTCTCCTCTATTACTGTATAGAGAGACATACATGTAATTCCTACCTATTCTAAGTTCCTTCATCATGGATTGCAGGATTGGAATTATTTCAGAAGTCTTAGGCCCCTTCCTATTTACGATTCAGCTATGTCTGGGAAATTGGTATACTGTGTAAAAATATAAATTCATAGTAATTTGTATATTTTTATACTTACCAATGGCCCAGACGGGAAGGTCTCTCCCATGAGTGAGCACTCATACCTCTCTGCTGAATTATTATGTAATACTCTCTTTTGCAAAGAGTGGTGTTGCCGCCAATTCTGTCACTTCCTGACGTCTGCGCATGCGCAGAGGGTAAATGTATGGAGGGACCAGTTCGGACTTCTAATTTTCGGTTTTGCATGCAAATTTGGGGGATTGGGGGTGCAAAATTTGTGTTTGGCCCTAGATATTTTAGAGGTAGCACCAGCTATGTCTGGGCCATTGGTAAGTTTAAAAATATACAAATTACTATGAATTTATCATTTTCCACCAGTCCATAGCCTTTATACTTTCAATGGCTTAGCAGTGATTTCTTGTAAAGTCTTGGCTGCCTTAAAAAGCAGAAAGACTTTGCAAGAAACCACTGCATATCTCATTTGTCTGTTGTTAACAGGACCTCCTCATGATGGCATGTTAAGGGCACCTGTTCTTGAGTTGTAAAAGATCGGAACAAGTCTTTAAAGATTGATACATTTTCTTTCCAGAAGTGCTTTCAATACTGTAAAAAAACATCTGACGAACATCTGTCAAATGTGTATAGATCTGTAATTACACTGATGGATGAGGGAAAGGTAAGTCATAAGAATATACTTTCTGTATTATTTGTTTTTATGCTTTCTTTGAGGAGTATATAGAAGATTATTATTACCCTCGAGTGATGGGGGGGGGGGGGGTGGGGGGGGGGGGGGGGGGGGTTGTGTTAACTCTTAACCCCACAGAGAATTTCACAAGAAATTTCTCATCAGATTTTGTCATGGCTGCCTCACTGCAGTCATG
This sequence comes from Pictodentalium vernedei, assembly GCA_031216915.1. Lineage (NCBI taxonomy): Eukaryota > Metazoa > Mollusca > Scaphopoda > Dentaliida > Dentaliidae > Pictodentalium > Pictodentalium vernedei. The sequence goes on from CM062297.1 coordinate 352,969,045, forward strand.
ACTAGACTCAATGAAAATTCCTCTAAATTTAACTCGAAGAAATCTTTGGTGAAAAATACATTCAATTTACGAGGGGAAAGTTTGATTAAATATTCCCAAATTGTACTTATTTCAGTCGGAAGTAAAATCCTGTTCTAGGCAGGAATATTCACCAGTAGCATTCAAAGAGATAAATCTCACCAGAGGAGGGAAAATATTTGACCCCAGACACAAGGCTTGTCATGTATCTGTGTCAAATGGTTTGCACCTTGGATGAGATTTAACCCATCCCAACCCACAACTCTTGAGGATGAGTTTTTTCCATCACACCCCTTGTGACATAGTTGAAATTAAAATACTGCTCGTGTGATACAAATTTACTGTTCTGCTGGTTAATCATAGAGAAAAATGAATTTAATATTTGAAAAGAGTAAATATGCTACGAAAACCAGTGATGGAACACAATAGTGTTTAGTTACCATATTGAAGTGAGTGAAAATAGCTGGACATTCTGGTGATGTCTTTTTGTTCAATATTCCGAGAAATGGGACTATCAGTATTGTAATGCGCATATTTTAAAAATTTTCATCTGTGACAATTTTAACCAGGTTATCAACCCTGAACTTAATTTATTGTGTATTTTCAAATGAGATTCTTGTGTGTGCAACTCCTCCTACATTATTGAACTGATATCATTGAAACTTCTCTAGCATTATGACTATCAAGTAAATGTGGGCATATTCTCAAATTTTTCATCTGCGACAATTTTAACCAGGTTATCTCCCCCTTAATTTAGATTTTGTTGTGGATTTTCAAATGAGATTCTTGTGTGTGCAATTCCTCCAACATTATTGAACCAATTTCGATGAAACTTAAACATGGTGACAAATGAGTGACCATGCATATATTTCCAAATTTTTCTTCTGTGATGATTTTTACCAGATTATCTCCCCTTCAGCTTAGAAGATTTAATATAGTTTGTATATGGGATTTTTGTGCATGCAACTACTCCTACCTTTTTTAACTGATTTTGATTAAACTTCTGAAACATTATGACTTGCAAGTGGGTATAGGCATATTATAAACTTTTTTATCTACGACAATTTTAACCAAGTTATCTCCTATGATCTTGGATTTATTATTGTTTTTTCAAACTCAAAATTTAGAGGTGCATTCTAGTAAGCCGGAAGTGGGGTGTTAATCACCTTCAGTGAGAGTTCTTGTTTACAAAATGCAGACGGTAATGAAAAAGCCTGATATCATTAAATATTCCAATGGGGATGGGCATGTGTAGTAGGCAAGCTTGAACTGTTTCCCCCGAGACACGTGTACCTCAATGGATAGGCCGTGAGAAAAAAGAACTTGCAATATACATCTATTTGTATTTCTCTCTAAAAAACTTTTAATGGCAGGGAATGTCTCAGAGAAATAACACCTGAAATTAATTTCACATACCAAAATATAGCTGTGCTGAAACATAACTCATCATCAGTGATCATCGGTCGTGCACCTACAGCCTGTGGAGCAACCTGCTTCTTGACACCTTCGACCATGCCTGTAGGTACAGGATGTTGAAGCATTTACAGCTTTGGTCTCTGAGCTGAGCCTTTATCCCAGGTGGATATGCGTTTTCTCACAAGACGCCTTTTCTGATGGCTTTTGCCTCAGCCAGACAGATTAGTGAGCTTCATGCCCTCTCAGTTGACCCAGCCTTTTTCAGGAGCTCACCGACCAGTGTTACATTTCCCACTGATTGCTCCTTTCTGGCCAAGAATCAGATACCAGAAACTTCTCCGCCTCCGATCCTTTGTACTATGGGCCCTCTTTCTTCTGCTCAGGCTGTTGTCTACCCCAGCCATTTGGCTTCTTACAAGGTCAGTTCCAGCTCTGTGCTGTTACTACCCTTTCTGTCTGTGTGTCACACAGAACCATACGCCTCATCTCTCATTTTCTTTTACTAATGTTTGTGATGCTATGGATTGATAGGCCTAGGGACCTCTTCCTCTCCACAGTTCCAGTGCAATTGGGTTATGTGTGGGTTGGTTATGTGATTCCCTCCATCTTATTGCCTATGCAGCCTGTAGTAAACAATTGTAAGGTAGGTTGATAAGAAATTTAACTTTTATAGTAAATTTCCTTTCTTATACCTACCACAATTGTTTACATGGAGGCCCTCCCATCTTCTTATTCGGGTAAGAATCCTTCCTTCCCGTTGACCACATAACTCCTATGTTGGCAGACTCAAAAGAATGATTCATTGGTGACTGCCTTGCACATTGGTTTCCGGAAGTCATGGAATTGTACTAAGAGAAGAGCGTCCCTTACCATGTATGTGCCAGTGGTGCTCGACCCAGTTTTGGCTTATTTTTTCATGGTGCTTTTGCACCACTTTTCTTTCCCCAATCTCTTGGGAAAGATCAAAATAGAGAGTATATTTTCTGAGTTAGGGTCTTCCACTGTAGTGCAGGCCTGTAGTAAACAATTGTGGTAGGTATAATAAGAAAGGAAATTTACTATAAAATTCAAATTTCTCAGGTCCTCCATCATGACGCTTTTGTTTGCTGCATGCTCTCTTTTTATAACCAATGCAAACTTAAAAAAATGAAAATTTAATGGTTTATGTCTGATATTTTACCTAAGTTAATGAAATTAATAAATTTGGCCTTTGAGTGCAAAAAAGCTTTGCAATGCTTTAGCATTGCAAAGTCTTCTTAAACTCGAGGAACAAAATACACCACCACCCATGCTATTCTGTAGATTATGAGGCCTAAAACATAAAATAAATCAAACATATGAATTTTGGGTGGAAAAGAAATAATAACAACAAAAATAAAATAAACAACTGCCCACCCATGTGTAATTTTACAAAAAATGGCCCAAGAAACAGAAGAGCTGCTTTGTGGAGGCCTAATTAAAATTTTTCTTTTTTTGTGTCAGAAACATAGCTTATGCTCCTTCATTGGAATGAGTTTGACAAACTCGTACCAATGAGCGATCTTAAGCTATGTTTTTGAAACAAAAAATGAAAAAATAATGAAAATTGAATGGTGATTTTTGTGAATAGCACTGGCTTGTGACTGTTAAGTTGATTAAAAGGTTAAGCATTCCTATTCCTGCTGGTATCCAGGAGGGAATGGATGTAAGATGTTCTATCAAAGTGTTAGTTTTGAAGAACAAAAATTAAATAGGTCAAAATTTATAAACAATTATTACAAACAAGAAGTAGACTGTATTAAAAACTATATCAGATAAAACTCCAACAGTCTTGTTAGCTCCCTTGACTATTTGTTTATTTATTGGTGGTTAAGGTCACATACTTATGCACAATGGCTAATCATGACCGTGACAGTTTTGTGGGTGGAGGAAGCTGGAGTACCCGGAGAGAACTACCGAGAAACAACAAGCAACTGCCAGCTCTCCAACATCATAACTCTGCACTGCAGCACAGGCAGGGTTTGATTGGTTGAAGACATGCACATCATCGATGTGCAATTCGCCTTAGTACACAGCATCATCATGCCCTCATGTGGACAATCAGGGTTAAGTGCCTTGCCCAATTGCCCAAAGACAAAATGTGGGAGTCCGAATCGATCACTGAGTCACCCATCCGAGGACTAACTAGGCTTGAAGTTGCTTAACTTCGGTGATCTGGCAAGAACCAGTAACCGCAACGCCATCGCACCCCCAGCTCAACTGACTAAAAGTCGGGATGAGCTATAGTGATCACTCACCATCCATCATCCATGAACATGATGTTGGCCCCTGTGACTCTTAAACTGCTGAACCAATTTTAGTTATACCACCCACTTGAAAAGTGGGCAGTATATAGCATTCATGGTGTCCGTACTTACGTATTTCCGTCCGTCCGTACGTCCGTGACGCTTTGGGGGTACACATCTGCTATCCGCTACTCCTCTTAAACCAGTGGGTGGATTTCATTGAAACTTACAGGCATTCTTTTCTATACATTATAGATGTGCACCTCCTATTTTGCTTTCAGGTATTTTTATTTTTTATCTTTCAGATGTTTTCATATTTCGATGTCCGTCCGATACTCTTTAGGGATGTACACATCTGCTATCCGCAACTCCTCTTAAACCATTGAATGGATTCCATTGAAACTCTCAGACATTCTTTTACATACATTGAAGATGTGCACCTCCTATTTTCTATTCAGATATTTTCATATTTACAGTTCTCCATATTCAAAAATGGTCTTTGTCAATTCAGGTTTTAGTAGGGAGGGGTATAGATCTGCTATCCGCTACTCCTCTTAAACCATTGAACAAACTCCATTGGAACTCTCAGACATTTTTTTGTATACACTGAAAATGTGCACCTCCTATTTTTCTTTCAGATACTTTCATATTCCGACATACGGCTGTCCGTCCGTCCATTATGCTATAGGGGTATTACGTTTTGAGGGGGGGTACACATCTGCTGTCTGCAACTTCTCTTAAACCAGTGAACGGATTTCATTGAAACTCTCAGACATTCTTTTACTTACATTGAAGATGTGCACCTCCTATTTTGTTTTCAGATATTTTCTTTTTTACAGTTTCTCGTATTGAAAAATGAACTTTGTCAAATTCAATTGACATTCTGCACAGATCTGCTATCCGCAACTCCTCTTAAACCATTGAACAGATTTCATTGAAACTTTCAGACATTCTTTTACATATATTGAAGATGTGCACCTCCTGTTTTGTTTTCAGATATTTTAATTTTTAGGGTTTCTCATATTTAAAAATGGGCTTTGTCAATTCAAGCTTGTGGGGGGGGGGGGGGGGGGGGGAGTGTTGTTGACATCTGCTATCCACGACCTCTTTTAAACTAGTGAATGGATTTCAATGAAACCTTCAAACATTGGTGTCAGTGTTTGTGCTCTCTTCATTAAACACACTTTTACTGTTGTAAAATGTTTCTTGGTGGGAGTGGGTGGTATCATTTAGTGAGCAGTGCTCACAGTTTATCTAGTTAAATTTGACATCGCATTTTGGTAAATTTTTAGCTCACCTTACTGAAAGTCAGTGGTTTTTTTGCCATCGCCTGGCATCCGCCGTCCGTTAACCTTCACAACTCGGTCTTCTCCTTCAAAACCACTAGCCCAAACCCAAACAAATTTGACATACAGTATATTGGAGGTATCCTCTTTCCAGTTTGTTAAACTGAACTCAGTGCCCTCTCTGGGATGGGAGTGATGCCCCAAAAGCATCAATTTCTCCTGAAATCTTCTTCTTATGAACCACCAGTCAGAATGCTGTGATATTTGGTATGTAATCTCCTTTGGTACTCGAGATTCAAATTTGTTCAAAGAAATTTTCTCGGTCAATATTTGGGTTCCCTACGGGAGGATCCCTATTTTGTGCCCCGCCCCAAAATTTCTATTTTCCAAACCGAGAGGCCGATTTGAACAAAATTTGCTATGAGGTATTATTGGATCCTAAGAACTTGATTCATGCCAAAAAAAATTTTCCTGCTGCCCCGTGGGAACCTCAGGAGCTAAATATAGAAAAAAATTCAAACGCCCAGATCTCCAAAACTTGTCTTAAGGTACAGTTTTCAGGACTTTGAAAAAATGCTCAGTCAGCAATATTTAACACTGAAGGTAATGGGAAAAATATAAAATAATCTTTTTCTCCCCAACCACTTCTCCAAAAGCTTTCATATTTCACATATAACATCTATGGAAGATTGATTCACATTGTTGTTGAAATTTAACCCCTGTGTCCATATTTGAGCACTCTACAGGAGCCCAAATGTTCAAAATAGTGCAATATGAGGGATATTCCTTTAAAAATCTTCATCTCCAGATTCAACAGTCAGAATCCTTTTGATATTTGGTATACAGCATCCTAGGAAGGGAGATTCAGGTTTGTTCAAGCCTGGGTTCATATTTGGGCTCCCTATGCGAGCCCAAATTGTAACTTTGTTCAATATGAGGAATATTTTTGTAAAAATCTTCTCCAGATCCAGCAGTCAGATTCTTTTGATATTTGGTGTACAACACCTCTGGGAGGGTTACATTGAAGGTTGTTCAAATCAGGTCCCTGGGTTAATATTTGGGCTTCTTATTGAAGCTCAAAGTTTAACTTAGTCAAATATGAGAAAATTTCTTGAAAATTCTTCTTCAGGTCCACCAGTGAGAATCCTTTCATATTTGGTATGTAACATCTCTGGGGGTGTAAAATTCAAGTTTGTTCAAATAGAGTCGCTTGTTTTTTCTTTGTTTTTTTTTGTTTTTTTTTTTTTGGGGGGGGGGGGGGGGGGCGGGGGGGGGGGGGGGGTGCTAGAGGGAACCACAGTAGTTGAAAACAAAAGAAAAATTTTGTCCGGTTATTGTTTTTTCATTGCAAATAAAAAAAATTGCTCTTGCTTCTGTTTACTTACTGATACACTCATCTCTTTTGACAGTTTGAGCCAGGTCAGTGTTTCAGGCTCACTTGAGTCTCTGTTTTTTTTAAATCAACTTGCCAAGCCCCATAGGGATGGGGGTGCAGGAAAATGCTCCAAATTTTTTTTTTAAATTTTCTTTTCATAAACCAGTAGGGTACAGTTACTTGATATTTGGTATGGGGCTTCCTTTTGAGGTGTCGAATCAAATTTGTTCAAATGAAGTTCATGGAGCAATATTTGCCTCTGTAAGGGGAGGGGCAAGATTTTTAACACACCTAAAATTTCAATTTTCTGAACCTATGACCTGATTTGATCCAAATTTGGTATGTGGTATTATTGAGTCCTAAGTACTTGATTCCTGAAAAAACAATTTCCTATGTCCCTGTGGGAACCCTAGGATAAAAAAATAGTAATAATTTCAAGCGTCCATATTTTCCAAACCAAACGGAAGAGAGAAACTGTTATTTGGTGTGAAATCCTTAAGACAAGTAGAGCCGAATGGTAAAACAAAATTGCCATTGGCTGTGTAACGGTGTTCTGTAGTGGGGCATAAAAAAAAAAAAGCTGAGTCAGCATATTTACAAAAATTTAAAAAACATTTTTTCTCCATAACCACTGATCAGAATGTTTTGATACTTGGTATACAGCATCCATGGGGGCAGATATGTTAACTCTCCCGGAATGCTCAGAAAAATCCCCAAAATTTCAGTGTAGTTCTCAGCCTCCCGAACGGGAATCAGTTTTGGACCAAAAATCCTGGAAAACAACAGTTGAATATTTCTTTCCCATCGTAACTTATGTAAAACATTTGGAGTCAAATCACATGCATTTCAAACTCTGGTAATAACCCACAAAGCAGTAAAATATGGATTTAAGTTAATTTTATTTAAGAAAAGGGTATTTATTATATATATTTCAATTGTGTTCAGACATGTTAAACTCCAGAATAATTTTTCAGGGAACTTGAGGGTGATTTTCAGGGAAATGGGATGGATCCAGGGACCAGCCTAGGGGGGAATTTTAGGGAGACTTCAAGTCTCCCTCCAGAAAAAATAGGGAGACTGCAGAGTCATGTAGGGAGACTTCATAGGCAAGTGGGGGAAAATTAAGAATATTCATGTACCACCCCCGCTGCCCCTTCATATTTTCAATTTATGGTCCTCCATTAACGTACAAATAATCCAGGTCCAGTTGTTTATGATGCATCTGTGCCAGGTTAAAAAATCACAATGTAATTATTGACTGAAAATCCCCCACTGCTACCTTCTCCTTCATGACCCCTCACCTCTTCTTCGTGCCAATCCCCCATCACCCTCTTGTGGTTGCCTTTCAACAAAGTCTACTAAGCTAATAATTTCCTAAGTCTGAAAGTGTGAACAGGACCAGATGTAAGAAGGTTGCTTGGGAGGTACTTTGTTAGTTAATAAACAAAATACATTCTGGGGTCGAATATTTTGTAAAAGAAATGTCATTCCGCATCATTTTTATGGCATTCCGGTGTCATTCCGCGTCATTTCATGTCATTCCGATGTTTAGGAGGACCCTTTTTCGAGATCGTCCACATGCACACTTGTGTCCTGTACAAAGCTTTTCTTGACATCCCTAAAGCTTTTTTTTTCATGTGTTTCAATTCCATTCGTGTTTTTCTGGGAATAGACAGCCCAACAGTTAACAGTCGTCAGCAAATCGAAATGAAAATAATGTGTTATAAAATACGTCCGTTGTGTATACATTTTCGGCATCCTTAGCGACGTAACCTACTTTCAAACTGGGTTGTTTTGTTGAGTCGCGTAAGTCACCTATTTTCGTTTCGACACTTGAAGCTCCGACTGGAACGCAACAAAATAGAAATAAAAAAATCCGCCAAATGCGACAATGGACAATTGCTTGTCGTGTGATTTCAAATAAATGGACGTTTATTTGACGAATTAAAATGCCCATTTATCACACTCGAGCACATTCGATTTTTGAAAATACTCGTTTTCATGTAAACCTCGCATCACTCAGTTCAGCCTTTTCTCATTTTGGCCAATTTTTAGAGGGCGACTTGTAATCGCCCCGACTATTTTTCTAGGCGACTTTGGGCTTAGAAGGGCGACTTAATCGCCCTAGTCGCCCTCACGGCTGGTCCCTGGATGGATCCCTTATAAAAATGTACCATGGTAAACCATGGTACGTCCCAAAATACCCTGGTATTACCAGGGTATTTTGGGATTTACCATAGTACTTTTTGATAAGGGATTTCAGGGAAAAGTTCATGCGGGGGACAAAATAAAAGAAAAAATGTGAATTTTCAGCTCATGGACCACTATTAACACCAGGTTATATCCAGGACTAGTTGTCAACTATGCTGATGCATTTATGCTATGTTAAAAAATCATAAAATAACTGTTGATTTGACCCCCCCCCCCCCCAGGATCCTCTTCTTCATGAGCCCCCACATAACCCCCCCCCCCCCCCCCACCCCCCCCCCCCCTTCCACCACCACCCACCCACACTGTCCCACAGAGCACCTCCACCTGTGGTTTGCTCTTATCAAAGTCTACTTAGCTAATAATTTCCCAAGTCTGGAAATGTTAACAGGAAAAGATGTGTTAATGTTCAGTTACTTCAAGAACATTAGTACTTAGAAAGTATCTTGATCAAACTTCATGCATGTGGGACGTTTGTGCCCTACACAAAACTTTTCTTTTCATCACTGAAGCATTTTTTTTTAATTCCATTCGAAATTTTCTGGGTACAGGTGGCCAACAGTTAACAGTTCTGTAATCAGCACAGCAGAATAAATGTAGTGTTAGAAAATAAGTCCATTGTGTTTAAATATGCAGGAATAATTTTTCGGCATCCTAAGAGACTTTAACCTACTTTTAAATTGAGCTAAATAGTTGTTATTTACGTTTTGATTTTGGAAAAGGGATGAGAATTAAAGCTATTCTATGAAGGAATAAATAAGTATATATTATTCAGTTCCTTTTCATATATTTTAATTTCCAAAAACTGCATTTAAATGAAGGTGGAGTTTTCAATTTTTTGAAAGTAAGTCACCTATTTTCACTTCAACACTTGCACATTGATCACAAATCTCCGAAGAAAACCCCCAGAAATAAACATGAACACAGTTGAAATATATGTCATAAAATACCCTTTTCTTAAATAAATTGAACTTAAATCCATATTTTACTGCTTGGTGAGTTTTTACCAGAGTTTGAAATGAATGTGATTTGACTCTGAACGTTTTTCTGATGTTACAACGGGAACAAAATATTTGACTGTTGTTTTCCGGGATTTTTGGTCCAAAACTGATTCCCGTCCGGGAGGCTGGAAACTACACTGAAATTCCGGGATTTTCCCAGGCATTGGGGAGAGTTAACATGTCTGATTGTGTTCATGTTTATTTATTTCTTCGTTATCAGAGATTTGTGATCAGTGTGCAAGTGTGGAAGTGAAAATAGATGACTTTGTTTCAAAAAATTGAAAACTCCACCTTCAATGCAATTTTTTGGTAAATAAAATATATGAAAAGGAATTAAATAATATATATTTATTTATTCATAGAATAGCTTTAATCCTCACCTCTTTTCCAGGTCAAAACATAAACAACACCTTGACCTCAACTATTTAACACAGTTTAAAAATAGGTTAAAGTCGCTTAGGATACCAAAAAATTATCACTGCATATTTATACTCAATGAACGTATTTTCTAACACTACATTTATTCTGTTGTGCTGACTACAGAACTGTTAAATGTTGGCCATCTGTACCCAGAAAATTTCGAATGGACTTAACAAAAAAAAATGCTTCAATGATGAAAAGAAAAGTTTTGTGCAGGCCACAAGCGTCCACACACTCAAGAAGGAATTTGATAAAGATGCTTTCCAAATACTAATCTTCTTGCAGCAACTGAACATTATTAGAACATCTTTTTAACATTTCCCGACTTGGGAAATTATTAGCTTAGTAGACTTTGATAAAACCACAGGTGGTGGTGCTGTGTAGGTGGGGGTGGGGGGGTTCATGAAGAAGAGGGTGGTAGGGGTGGGGGGGGAGGGGTCATGTCAACAATTATTTTATGATTTTGTAACATAGCATAAATGCCTCAGCATAATTGACAACTAGATCTGGATACAACCTGGTGTTAATGGTGGTCCATGAGCTGAAAAGTATTTTGTTTTGTCTCCGCACAAACTTTTCCCTGAAATCCATCCCATTTCTCTGAAAATCACCCTCAGGTTCCCTGAAAAATTATTCTAGAGGTTAAAATGTCTGCATGGGGGTCAGATACACTTTTGTTAAACTTATCCCCCCCCCCCCCCCTCCTTCCCCACCTCAGGTTCATATTTTTATACTAAAACCAGTGGCCCAGACTTAGCTGGTGCAACCTCAATATTATTAAGGGCTAAACACAAATTTTGAACATCCCCCCAATCCCCCAAATTTTCATACTGTACTGAAAATTTAAAAGTCCTATCTGGCCCTCCATACTTTACCATCTGCGCTTGCACAGTAGTCAGGAAGAGACCGGAATTGGCGCAAACATCATTCTTCTGTTGGTCCAAAGTCAGTGAACAACTGAAGTGACATCTGTGCAATAAAATCTGCATGGTTTTTATGGAATCAGCAGTGGACCAGGATGTTGGAAGTGAATAACGCTGGTTTTGTATGTTCAGGGCTGTAACTTGATAATTTTTATGTAAAATTAGTCATGTTCCCCAATTTCGGGATATGCTTCTGAACATCATCATTATAAAATGACTCAATTGTTGTTTTGTTAGTATTACTTCCCTCCCCTCTCCTGAACCCTCCTGTTAACTGGTAGAGTGCTAAATTATTTTTGGTCATCAAAATTTGTTCACATATGTTTGCCTAGTTACAATTTATGGGAGAGTGCCAATAGGCACTCTCCCATAAATTGTAACAAGGCAAATCCTAACAGACTAAATAATTTCACTTCAAAGGTGGTATGAACAACATCCACAAAATTTGAAGCCTTTAAGTGCTGGTACTGACATTTCAGAGTAAAGCCCAAATATGGGCTTCCAGCACTCTACCAGTTAAACTCCCAAGCTCTTTCGCCTTTTTTATTGAAGAGTTTTTTTAGCTCACCTGAGCGAAGCTCAAGGGGAGCTTTACTAATCACTTTCTGTCTGTCGTACCGTCCATCCGTCCGTCCGTCGTAAACTTTACATTATCGACTTCTCCTCACAAACTACTGGACCAAATTCAACAAATTTTGCTGTGCATGTTCCCTATCATATGTCAATTCAAGTTTGTTCAAATAAAGTTGCCATGCCCACAGGGGGCATAACTCTGATAGCACCCATGAACTTCTTTTCCAAAATCAAAAAAAATCTTCTTCTTCAGATCCACCATGCAGAATTCTTTCATATTTGGTTTACAACATCTCTAGGGGGGTCAGATTCAAGTTTGTTCAAATCGAGTCCCTGGGTTCATATTTAGGCTCCCTATGGGAGCCCGAATTTTAACTTAGTGCAATATGAGGATTATTCTTTAAAAATCTTCTTCTTCAGATCCACCAGGCAGAATTCTTTCATATTTTGGTATACAACATCTCTAGTTTTGATGGTCATTTGAAAATTTAGATGGCTGTTGCCTTTTACATGTATTTACTACATCCCGTTTGTGCAGGGTATGCTTACGACAGACATTTCCATCGATTAGATAATTCACCTCGCTACCCACCAGCAACTGTCATATCTTATACCCATTGTTTGCTCCATTGCACTTTTGTTTTGCTACTAGAAGTTGTCCCGTGAGAACCCAGAATTGGAGCACTGCTAGTTTACTGTGGTAAACAGGTTCTGTTTTACTGGTAAAATAGAACCTGATAGCCAACTCCTGGACGGGAAGTCCTCTAAAGTGGGCCGCATAGGTATAAAATGGACAAAAGTGGACCTTATACTCATGTTGCTGCTACAATATATACATAGATGCTGAAAGTGACACTAAACGCAAAAATATAAATGATTAAGTGCAATCTTCTGTATCAAATATATTATAAACGAAAAACACGAAATGATGAAATTCATTCAATGTTTATTATCTTGAGAACTACTAAGTATTGTTACACGCCTGTTCTATGAAATCCCCATCTACAGGAACGCTAAACCATGTGGAAAATAAAAATCCGTTCTGCACATAAGTGCGGAACTGAAATTATTGACAGACTATTTTTTAGCTCACTGAAGGGAGCTTAACTTATCACTTGCCGTCTGTCGTCGTCGTCCATCGTGAACTTTACATTATCGACTTCTCCTCCCAAACTACTGGACCAAATTGAACCAAATTTGGAGTGCATGTTCCTTATCATATGTCAAGTTTGTACAAATAAAGTTTCTGCGTCCACAGGGGGTACCACAAGGGGCATTACTCTGATAGCACCCATACATTTTTTTTTAAAGTTAAAAAAATCTTCTCCAGAACCATCATTTAGAATCTTTTGATATTTGGTATATAACATCTCTATTGGGGTCAGATTCAAGTTTGTTCAAATCGAGTCTTTGGGTTAGTAATTGGGCTCCCTGTTGTAGCCCGAATTTTAACTTAGTGAAATATGAGGAAATTTCTTTAAAAATCGTCTTCTTCAGATCCACCAGTCAGAATGCTTTCATATTTGGTATACAACATCTATAGGGGGCAAGATTCACATTTGTACAAATCGGGTTCCTGAGTGAGTATTTGGGCTCTCTATTGGAGCCCAAAGTTTAACTTCGTGCAATTTGACGAAATTTCTTTAAAAATCTTCTTCTTCAGATCCACTAGTCAGAATCCTTCATATTTGGTGTACAACATCTATAGGGGGGCAGATTCAAGTTTGTACAATTCGGGTCCGTGAGTTAGTATTTGGGCTCTCTATTGAAGCCCAAAGTTTAACTTCGTACAATTTGAGGAAATTTCTTTAAAAATCTTCTTCTTCAGATCCACCAGTCAGAATCCTTTCATGTTTGGTATACAACATCTATAGGGGGGGGGGGGGGGGGGGGGGGGGGGGGGGGGGGTCAGATTCAAGTTTGTTCAAATCGAGTCCCTGGGTTTATATTTGGGCTCCCTATGGGAGCCTGAATTTTAACTTAGTGAAATATGAGGAAATTTCTTTAAAAATCTTCTTCTTCAGATCCACCAGTCAGAATGTCTTCATATTTGGTATACAACATCTTGAAGTGGGTCAGTTTCAGGTTTGTTCAAATTGGTTACCTGGGTAAATTTTTGGGCTCCCTATGGGAGCCTGAATATCAACTTAGTGCAATATATGGAATTTTTTTTTTTAAATCTTCTTTAGACCCTGTAGTCAGAATGTTTTCATATTTGGTATACAACATCTCTAGGAGGGTCCGATTCAAGTTTGTTCAAATCTGGTCTCTGGGTTGATATTTGGCTTCCTATGGGAGCCCGAATTTTAACTTAGTGCAATATGAGGAAATTCTTTTAAAAGTCTTCTTCTTCAGATCCACCAATCAGAATCCTTTCATATTTGGTATACAACATCTCTAGGTGGGTCAGATTCAAGTTTGTTCAAATCGGGTCCCAGGGTTAATATTTTGGCTCCCTATTTGAGCCCAAAGTTTAACTTAATGCAATGTGAGGACATTTCTTTAAAAACCTTCTTGTTCAGATCCACCAGTCAGAATTTTTTCATATTTGGTATATACATTTGTAACATCTCAAGGGGGATCAGATTCAAGTTTGTTCAATTTGAGTCCCTGGCTTATTATTTGGGCTCTCTATGGGCAGGATGGGGGGGGGGAGCATGTTAGGTTCTGGTTTGTTCATATCCATTCCTTAGTGTTTTTCCATAAAATTTGCCTTTGCATGGCTTCATTCCTTTGTAGTGTTGATGAACCATGTCTAACTGAATGTGACCCCAAACACTTCTTTGAACCACTTTGGCCGGTGAGCGATTAAGGCCCCTTGGGGCCTCTTGTTTATTAAATTCTTGGGAGTTTAACTTGTAAAACGGAAAATATGTTTACGTCCTGTTCATTACTGTTAAGGACGTTTTGTGTTCTTGCATCTTCTTCCAGATGCATTGTTTTTTTTTTCATTTGAAGATCTAGCTTGCATCAGGTGGTTGTTGATTGGTTACTGACTTGTGGCCTTTGTTGTGCCTGTTGTTGGTTAGTTTCTGTTTTTTCCTCTTGACGTTGTTGTCTGTTCAATTATGTTTTGGATTTGTATTAATTCAGTGTTTAGTTAAAAACAATTATTGTCTTTCTATTAGGATACATGTAAAATCTTGATCCGGTAGTTTAGCTTTAATTGGTTAGTGCTTGTCCCCAGTTAGGCTCTATGAGGATGCCCTTGGGCTCATGAGGTTCCCTAGTGGCACTTAGGCTTCATTCCAAATTTTTTTTTAGTTTATTTTAAAAAATTAAAAATTTGGTGATTGTCTATGTTGTGTATCTTTGCGATGTTTATTCTTTATTATTATTAGGAGTGCAGCAGACTTATGTTTTTGGATTCATTATTATTGTATCCATTATAAAAATTGGTGATTTGTGTAAGTCCAGGAAGCCTCGGAATTAAAGGCTTGTTGTTTGCCAATAGTCGTGGCACTCCTTCAATACTTGTACTATAGGATGCGAAATGTTGGAAACTGGTGTTGACCCAGGGGCTCTACAAGGGGCATAACTCTAGCACTCCCCTCAATTTTCTTCAAAAAAATCTTCTTCAGAACTATTTTTTTGTAAAAATCTTCTTCAGGTTCAGCAGTCGGAATGTTTTGATATTTGGCATACAGAATCCTTAGTGGTGTGAAATTCAAGTTTGTTGAAGCCAAGTCCCTGGGTTCATATTTGGGCTCCCTGTGATAGCTTGAATTATAACTTAGTTCAAAAGAGGAATTTTTCTTTAAAAATCTTCTTCAGATTCAGTGGTCGGAATGTTTTGATATTTGGCATGCAGCATCTTTAAGGGGGTGAGATTCACGTTTGTTCAAGTCAAGTCCCTGGGTTGATATTTGGGCTCTCTGCGGTATTCTTAAAAAATCTTCTTCTTTACATCCACCAGTCAGAATCTTTTGATATTTGGAAAACGGCATCCCACTGGATGTGAGATTCAAGTTTGTTCAAGCCAAATCCCTGGGTTCTTATTTGGACTTCCTATGGGAGCCCGAATTATAACTTAGTTCAATATGAGGAATATTCTTTAAAAATATTTTTTTTTAGATCCACTGGTCTTAATCTTTGGATATTTGGTAAAAGCTTTTCTATGGAAGGGCAGATATATTTGGTATTAGCTTTTTTAAGGAGGGGCAGATGCAACTTGTTGATATCAATTCCCTGGGTTTTATATTCAGGCTACCATGTCAGGTGAATGCCCTCAGGCCCCCTGGGGCCACTTATTATGATCAGGTGCCGGAACATAGTTTTTCGCCTCCGCTTCATTTTTATCCAATCTATTGTTATACATTATATTTCCACTCAGTGTATTTGATATTATGTCTATATGGTGTATGGTGCCATGGTGTACAGTCTTGATTTCAAGGGATATATCAATGCTGTTTCAGCAAGTATATTCATTGAAATAGTGCCATGTTCATCATGTCCCCCTCCATCCTTAGTGGCATTATGGAGTCGGTCAGACGTGAGGGAGCCCTACGGTTTCTATACTATTCTAGATAACTAACACTAAAGCGTTATGAGTCGTGTTGGGTTAATGTGATTATGCTTGCTTTGACTAACTATAAGCTTTTTAGCTGTATAACTCTTTATTGAGAATAGTAGCAGCTGTAGAGCTTTGGGAATGTAGCGTGAGGTTTCCTTTTCCTATAGTGAAAAAGGAATTTGTCACTGTTCCAAGCACCAGCCTTACTTATTTTGTGATTCAAGTAATGTGGGTGAGTGGGGTTCGATAAGATATTTTCATCGACCCTTTCCCCCTGCCAATATGTTAAAGAGGCGATTACAGGGTAGGACATAGTTCTCTTCCCATAAGCATAAGCCTCGTATGCTTTAAATTATATGCATGTCTTTCATTGCTCTTCGATTGGCAGGTAGGTTGTGGTCTAACGGCGGCTTCAGGGGCGCATCCACTCTTTAGTTGGTTTGCTTCCTGCGGTTGCTCGTTCATTAGTTGTATACGAGCATATGATTCCTGAACAGTAACTGTTTTTGGATTCCGAATTCTTTCATGAATACATTCAGCTGATATTGCTAGCCTTCTTGTACCTGTGTGGCAGGCATGTCGGTTATCTGGGCGACATTCTCCAAATGTGGCAATTAGTCCACTATGAGAAGTTTCACTCAAAGTTGTCTGCCATTGTTACGACGTATGGGTCTGTTCTTAAGGTTAATCGCATTTATTCCTTCAGTATCTTGTTAGATTTTGTATCGCTCGCTCACACCGTTGATACAGGCTATATTCAGATGAGGGTTACATCTTGGATTCTGTTGATTGCATGTGTAATATGTATTATTATTAGGCATATGTATTATTAAATAGATTCTCTTTAATTCTTGCTCTGCTTTGATATAGAGCTTATGAGAATTTTGGGCTAGTTTGATCAATTATGGAGTTTCCAACAGACTGACTATGCATACGTTCTGTATTTTTGGCTTCATTATTCAGAGTGGTATATCCTTTCTCCGAACAGTTATTGGGTTTAACAGACCTAGGAAACTAGAAATTATTTGGGAGCGGTCCGTGACGGATTGTTTTAATCGTATCCCATCCCAGTTTCTGAATCCAGTCTTCAACTGGAAGTTGTACACAAGGGGAATTCCTATTCTCATAGTATAGAAGTTCATTATTGGAATTAATTGTATGCCTGAATGTGGTCGCCTGTTGGTTGTCTCAGAAACAAATAAGTTCTATCAGATAACTTTCCATTGGGATTCAGTTGGACAAGTTTAAGGTTGTACATATTTATATTACCAGTTTTTGACCTATCTACTTATTCCGGATGCGGCATACATTTAGAAGCTTGTGATTTGAATAACTGGGATCACCACAATATAGCCTTGGCTGCTGATGTGGCATTAAGCACCAATAATTTATAATAATTATTAACCGGGTGCCTTTTAGGCGAATATTTATATATTATTCTGTACCACTTTTTCACTGATTCCAGGCCACTTCCCTCTTTGTTTTAAAGATTATTCCTTCAAAAAAAAAAAAGGTGGGGGGGGGGGGGGTGATTTCTCTTTACCTCTTCTGACCTTATATTAAGTGTGTAGCTTTGAGTGAAGCTGTTATATCATCTGTAGATTATTCTGATCTTACATACAGATTGTTACATTATGTTTGACGTGTTTGTTTGTGGGCATTAGTCGCTCACTCTCGGATATGCTTTTCCAAATTTCAAGTGTCTTATTCCGAACTAGCCTTAAAATTGGGGGATGGTTACACCCAATTAGCATAATCATTTATGCTAAATCATTTATGCTAAGTAATAAGGGAATTACTTGGAAATTGCTCCTTATTTCGGTGGTATGTCTTTATTGTTGTATAGAGAGACATATATATAATTCCTTAAAATTTTAATCCCCTTTTTACCTTGAGAGTTCTAATACAGGCTAAGGAGCTGTATTTTGGACTGCAGTTCCTTTAAGTCCTAGGCCCTCTGCCTTTTTCCTATTTAGCAAAGTCTGGGCCATTGGTTTTAGTATACAAATATGATAAATTTAAAGTAATTTGTATATTTTTAATACTTACCAATGGCCCAGACGGGGATGGCCCTCCCATGAGTGGGCACTCATACCTCCCCACTGAGTTATAACATTAGTAGGCATAACTAGGAAGAATGATGTTGGCGCTAATTCTGGTCTCTTCCTGGGTACTGTGCATGTAGGCATAACTAGGAAGAATGATGTTGGCACTAATTCTGGTCTCTTCCTGGGTACTGTGCATGTGCAAGTACTAAAGTATCGAGGGTCAGATAGATCTTTTAATTTTTGGGTATTGTATGCAAACTTTGGGGAAGGGGGGGGGGGGGGGGGGTTCAAAATTTGTGTTTCGCCCTTAGTAATATTGAGGTTGCACCAGCTAAGTCTGGGCCATTGGAAAGTAAAAAAAGTATGACAATATGGGGAACAATCTTTAAAAATCTTCTTTTGGTATACATCATTGTTATGAGGGTCAGATTCAAGATTGTTCAAATCAAGTCCCTGGGTTAATATTTGGGCACCCTATTGGAGCCTTAATTTTAACTTAGTCCAATATGAGGAATAATCTTTAAAACTCTATTTCTCCAGAAACACTAGTCAGAATCATTAATATATGGCATGGAGAATCTTTACAGGGGTCGGATTCAATTTGTTCAACTCCAGTCCATCGGTTGACAATGGGCTCTTTAACCCTTTACCCAATGCAGACGATATCAAAATTAATTATTTTAAATATCATTTTTTTATTTTTTTCTAAAAATTCAAACAAAACCATATCATGTGACCCCTCGTTGGAACAAGCTCGACGAGCTCGTTCTAACGAGGGGTCACATGATATGGTTTTTTTTTAATTTTTTTGAAAAATGCAATTTTTTCAACTGCTCAAATTGCATATTACGCGGGCGGATGCGGCCGATTCATTGGGTAAAGGGTTAAGGGAGCCCAAATTTTAACCTTTTGATATTTGGTATACAGCATTCTTAGTGAAGTCAGATCTAAGTTTTTCAAATCAAGTCTTTGGGTTAATATTTGGGCTCCTTATTGGAGCCTGAATTTTAACTTAGGGCAATATGAGGACATTTCTGTGAGGAATAATCTTTAAAAATCTGATTCTTGAGATACAATCAAAATCTTTTGATATTTGGTATACAGCATCCTTATAGAGTTCAGATTCAATTTCTTCAAATAAAATCCCCATGTCGCTCTTTGTGTTCCCTATGGGTGGGGGGTGCATAATTTAACATAGAGCAAAATTGATATTATTCTCAAAATTATTTTCTTCTCCAGAACCAGCTTTCAGAATCTTTTGATATTTGGTATTCAACATCCTTCAGGTTTGTTCAAGTTAAGTCCACAGGTTGATATTTGGACTCCCTAGCTTTGCATTACTGAAAATCTTGGCATTATTTCTTGTGGCATCCCAATACTAGAATAAAATGGTCTGGCGGTGAACAACAGAGTTATAAATAATTAAATAACTTCATTCTTTTATAGCACTAACTAGCCTCCAATTCTAATTAAATCCTTCTTTAAACAACTATGGTCAGGTGGGTGCATCAGGCCCCATGGGGCCTCTTGTTGAATAAGGTGCAATTTGATGTGAAGTCATATTTCTCTGAAAAGGACAGGTAAAATATGCATCTGATGATAAAAAAGAGTTTGTTTGAAATAAAATTTGGTTTGAAATGTGTTGTGAAGGCAATTGACTAATTTACAAAGAAAACAGAGAATGATCATGAAATAGTGAGTGGTGGAAGTGTCAGAATGTCCCAGAAATATTAACTGCTTGGTAGCAAGCTTTGAAATATCTCTTGAGAGCTTAATCCATCATGCTGGATAGTTTCATTGAGGAAGGATAATTGTACTGTAACAGCCTCATTGGAGAGAAAACTCTTTAACATTTTAGGCCACCATTGAGTGGGAGAGTAAAATGAAATATATGCAAACCATTTTATATGCACAACTGGTTCTAGCATCTTGTCACAAAATCGTTTTGAATGTGCACAAATTATGTCAGTTACAGGTCAGTAATTCATTTCTGCTCTCACTATGTATCAATCAGTGTTGAAAAGGTGAAAAAAATGGTAAGGGTGCAAGTTCTCCTGAAGTTGATAAATGATGCCAACTCAGACATTCCATGTTCAGATGTTGATACCACTGATAAGTGTACTTGCTTTTCTCCACCCAGCATAGCATGTTGTGCCAACATTAATATCACAGAAAAACTGGCTTTGAATGAAATAAACTTGGATGAACTTTCCTCTCCCTTCTAGGAAGGGTCAGATAACTCAAGTGAAACAACGAATGCTGTAAATATGATGAAAACCATAACTGGCTCTTCCATTTTTTACTCACTGCTGAATTGGTAGCATTAACTGCTTGAGTGCTGGTAGCCACTGTCATGGCTCCATTGAAAAGTGCTAGAAAAGTGCTAGAAGCCATTTTAGAGGTTTTACAGTAAACTAAGGCCACTCTTGCTGGTAGCTTAGTATCTTTCGAAAAAAAAAACATGTTTCAAATCAAGTTTGAAAATTAATTTAGCACTCAACCAATTAATATTACCGTAAATAAAAAATGACTGTCTTTGTAACAGCTGGCAAAAGATACCTAGTTCCTGGATACCAAGATGAATCGACAGAATCGCACAAGTGTTTGAATGGATTAATGTTTATCGCACAAGTTTGGTTGGGCGCAATAATACCAGCCCATGCTTTTGGCTTATTTTTGTAATGTTTATTACTAAAATTTCTTGGGACTTTTGGCTTGGTAACAGAATTATTTTCTGTTTTTTTCCCCATGTTACGTCCTCACCCTAGGGGTGTTTAGGCATTTTGGTCTGCATCTACCATCTGATGTTCTACATTTTCTTCTCTGGAAGCCTCTGTTTTGCATCAGATAGTGTTTTAATTCGTAACTGATTTCAGGCCATGTTTGTTTCAGTGCCTGGAGTCAAGTTTCCGGTTTGTTGACACTTTTGCTTAATTTGACAACTGTTACTTCTGACAGTGATTACTTGTCTTCTGCTCAATTTAGTTCATAGTAAGATACATTAATATTGTCCGTAAGTGTTACATTCATTTTTCAAAATGATTTTAAAGTCCACACTTAGGCTTTTTAGGGATCCATTTGGGCTCAGGGTTCCCATTGGGAACTTGGGCTCTTCTGAAAAAATTTTTTCAAAAATTTTTTTTTCTTTTTGAATAATTTTTTCGCAATGTTCTAATGGATTATTTTACTATGTATCTTTATTTTCAAGGTTTGGTGCGAGTACTATGACTGATTTCTGTATTAATTATAGTCAACGTACTCACAGTAACCCTTGTTCAATGTGTATTAATTGGGATGACAAACGTCAGAGGTGTGTGTCACGGTAGGTTGTTAGTGAGGAGAGGACCATGCGGCCCTCTCTCTGCCGGGTCATTCTAGTTTTTCACTCTCTTTTTCGGAGGAACAAGAACAGGGTGATGTTTCCGTGATGTCGTCCAAGAGTGTGCTTCCATCGTCACAATGAAGAGCTAGCGGCAAAAGTGCTCATGGATATACAGCAATTGCCTAAGAGGCCCCTAATAGGGTCGACGGCATTGACGTCAATGTCCGCTAGCTCGCCCGGTGTCGCCCCCATTTACCGAATGGGCCAGCAGCAAAAGTGCTCATGCAGATACGCCAATTGCCTAAGAGGTCCCAAGTAGGATCGACGGCGTTGACGTCCGCTAGCTCATCAGTGTCGTGACCATTCACCGAATGGCTCAGCACCCGGGTTCGTCCGTTGCGGTCCAGGAAGGAATTTCGGGTGTTGCGAGCACTATATACATACCATGTGCACACCCAGTGACGACGGAACAGAGGATAGTACGGAGGAAGCCTGTTAGTCCGGTTCCTAGCTTGTCCAGGTCCATCCGGACCGCGAGCGAGAGAGGCGCCGCGATGTTGTTGTATGTTCGCTTGATAGTTGGAACATACATCCACTCCTCCTGCTCGGGACGCTCCGTCGCATAGACAGTCCGACGCGGCTGTTCTATTGGTTTCCTCGTCCTCACGTCAGCACACACGACCACACCTTGGCTTTGTGACCACAGATTCTGGAGGATGTTCATATATGATATAAGGCAGGAGGGAACGTTCAGGGATCTCCTGCTTCGCCGTCCAGGGATTCCACGTCAACCAGGTCACTCCATCCGCTTGCCAAGGACACAAGGCCTTTCCAGTTGGGACGTTAGCATATTATATAAATGCAGGAAATGAATGTCCCTGGAGTTTCCAGCAGCCATTTACGTAAGACCGCGGCTCCACAGGTCTCTTTGACGATCAAGAACAGAGTAATGTTTCCATGATGTCTTCAAAGTGTGCTTCCGTCGTCACAGGCAAATGAAGAGTTAGCGGCTAGAGTGCTCATGCAGATACGTCAATTGCCTAAGAGGTCCCAAGTAGGATCAATGGCTTTGGCGTCCGCTAGCTCGCCCGGTGTAGCGACCATTCAGCGAATGGCTCGGCACCCAGGTTAATCCGTTGCGGTCCAGGAGGAGGTTTGGGTGATGCGAGCACTATAAATACACATGCACACCCAGTGACAACGGATACGAGGATGGTACGGAGGAAGCCTATTAGTCCGGTTTACTAGCTCGTCCAGCTCCGCACGGGCTGCGAGCGAGAGAGGTCCCTCTCATACAACAACATCTGGGTACAGATGTTGTCGTACAGAATGGTCCTCAGTCGGGGCATACGTCCACCGCTCGAGACGCTCTATGATATAGACAGTCCGGAGAGACTGCTTTATTGGCTTCCTCATCCTCACAGCAGTGCACACGACCGCACCTTGGCTACGTGACCAGTGATATCCAGCCAATCTCGCCGACCAGGAATTCACGGCGACCAGGTCATGCCATCCGGTAGCCAAGGATACGAGGCCTTCATACTTCAGACGTTCACATTAAAAAGTATGCAGGAGTCAACGTCTTAGGAGCTTCCAGCGGCTAAATATTGTAAGACCGCAGCTCCACATGCCTCCATTACGGACGTGCCACTGCAGTTAGCACAAATTGTCAGCTCATCCCAGCAACCGACAGAAACTCTATCGGATCAGGAATTATCCGTAGAAGCAGGGTCGGTACGTTCCATTGCAGGTGCAGACATGGACGACCAAGTATTACAAGTGGTCCGACTGGATGGTGAAAGGGATATGGAATAGTTGAATTTTTCCCTTTCGGAACAACATAATTGCCGTGGAGTTCATGCGGCTTTAATTTTCTGACGTTGTTCCTCCGGACCAAAATGCTGCGTTGCCGAATAAGAGACTGATAGCGCCACTGGACACAGATTTCTTTAATCAGTTCAAAGACATCGTCCCTCAGTTTCCGTCTCAGTCCAGAAATGTCTCAGAGGCATTTGAATTTTTATATGACGCTATATATAACTTGCTATTAATAGAGCAAGTCCGGTCTCATATCGGCAAGTGCTCTTCATCTGCCTTTCATCAGTTCATGGAATAATTTGAAACGGCAGGACAGGGCATTCTGAGAGTTCCTCTGCGTCTAGACGACCAGGTCAAAGTCCTAGAGTTGTCTATACTTTCGTCTATGTCTATTCCAACCATGTTGGAAATGTTAATATCGTCTAATACGGCTAGCTTAGACACATTATCGTACGCAGATCACCTTACCAGATCATTATCATTACGCCTCAAGGGAAAAGAATTCCAGGATGTATATCCTCCTTATAAATTCTCACGTAGAACACCGCCCTTTAGTGGCAATATGGAGTTGGTTAGACGTGACGCGGCCCTGGTTACATTCACACGTGTGGATAGTAAGATGAAAAACTCTCTCACATTCACTCCGGTCTCCGGAGAGTTTCTCTTCGACGGCAAGCTTTCCGCAATATATTATCAGATAATTAAGAAAGCTTAATCTCTCTGCTATTCAAATCCGCTTCCTATAGTCGGATTCGGCGGAGAAAGTAGGACAGACACTTCTGGGGCGAATACGCCCGAGGAAAGTTCCTATAGAGGTTTTTATGCATCCTCTAGGCCTTACTCTAGAGACCATCAGGGTAGCGACTCAGGTAGGGGCTGTAATTCTGACAGAGACATCCGGTCAGACGCCCCTAGGTCGACGGGGTGAGGTGCAGGCCGTGGAAGACATGGTTTCTCCTTCCGCTAGCCTCACAGGACTGGGAGGTATTGGTCTTATCCTCTATCGTGTACAGTGAGTGGAAGACTGTCGAGTTTCTCAAACTTTTGGGAGTAGTTTTTCGGACGTCCCTTGGTTTTGAATGGTGATTTCGGTAGGACTATATTGCTAAGTCCAAGATGGACTCAGTTTCCATCAAGTATGCAGGAAAGAAGCTCGCTTCTACTAGAAGTCCGGTCTCTTTTGGTGGGATCACAATAGAGATCGTAGAAATCTAGGAATTTCCAGGTTTCTACAACCATCCTTTCTGGTTCCAAACCAGATGGCTCGTTCCATCCACTCATAATCTGAGCTGGATAACAAGCTGATTGTGTCTCCAAGTATCTATATGGAGTCCATCCGATCGGTCAGAGCGAGTATTCGGGTGTACAACTATGCTACATGCATAGATTTCTAGTTGCATACTTTCACATCATGGTACATCAGGCGTTTAGAAAGTATCTTTGCTTCTTGATCATAGGAATTTTGTATCAGCACCGAGCAATGTGTTTCGGTATGAATCTAGCCCCTGGGCTTTCACTCGAATATCGAACTCGGTAATGACTCATTTCCGAGCTCATTCGTCTGCGGTAACGTCGGTCTACCTGGACAACATTCTTCAGAGGTATGGCAATGAGTTAACGCTTCAGAATGATGTGCAGATTCTGTTTCTATTGATCCAACATCTCAGTTTCATAAGTAAACGAAGAGAAGTCGGATCTGGTTTCGTTCAAGTCATTTACCTCCCGGGGGATGAGCTTCGAGACGCATTACATTCTTGTTCGTCTGCCGTTAACCAGAGCAAAATCAATCAGTTGTTATGCTCACTATTGTCTTCAAAAGACAAGGTCTCAGCGAGAGATCTCATGAGACTGATACGCTTATGCGGAACTGCCGTGATTTTATGCGGATGGGGCGGTTACGCATTGGTCCTCTTCAATTTCTTTTAATTCAGAATTGGGGGGTGAGGATTCTTTTGCCAGATACGGACATCTTCTTGTCAAATCAAGTGAATAAGAGTTTCAGACTTGGGCAAGTTTTCAGTGCATAACTCAGGTAGTTCCACTGCAATTGCCGGATCCGAGTTTTACAGTTTTGACGGATGCCAGTCAAACACGTTGGGTCATTTCATTGAGCCCAATGGACTTGAAGTGCCAGGGTCTTTTGATTCTGTAGTTCCTTATCAAGCCCTCAAACATCAAGGATGATGTCATTTTGGCTTGCGCTATGTTATTGGATAACGTTATTCAGAATGCTCATATGCTAATTCTGTCCGACAACTCGATGGTATTAGCGTA
This sequence comes from Pictodentalium vernedei, assembly GCA_031216915.1. Taxonomy (NCBI): domain Eukaryota; kingdom Metazoa; phylum Mollusca; class Scaphopoda; order Dentaliida; family Dentaliidae; genus Pictodentalium; species Pictodentalium vernedei. The sequence continues at coordinate 352,994,504 of CM062297.1, forward strand.
TCTTCGGAATTATAGAGGCACTAATTCCATCCTGTTATTTATGTTAACGGAATGAATCTTTCGGTTGGTACTAGAACATCAAGTTCTCCTATCGGTCCGTCATTTTCCGGGTCGTCTGAACGTATTAGCGGACTCCCTTCATGGAGGGGCCGTTTGTTGCCGCCAGAATGGGCTTTCAACAAATGAGTATTCAATCAGATTGCTACCAAGGAGAGCGGTCTATGATTGACTTATTCGTGATGCATCTCAACAATCAGTTGCAGACGTATGTGTCACAATGTTTGGATCTTCGAGCTTTTGCAGTAAACTCTCTATCGTTCTTGTGAGACGGAATAATAAGAAATGCATATCTTCCAGCACCATTGATTCAGCAGATATTGCTCTAGTGTAATTTTTTCAATGCAAATTCTGTTGGTAGCTTCTCTAGCTCCACAAAGACTGTGGACAAATTTACTCAGGCGTCTGTTGTGGGACATGCCGTGGTAGCTTCATCCACATTTCGGTCCATTCTATGGCCAGATGGATTCAATTTACCACTAGTACTGCTTATGATAGTATCTTCAATCAGCAGTCTGTGCTTTAGTTTTAAGCTCATGAAGTAAGAGTTCTTCTACATCATGGGCTTAAGCTAATAATGTTGCTATTACAGATCTAATGAGGGCTGCATATTGGTCTTAGCCCTCCATTTTCACGATTTTGTATCTGAGAATATTGAGTCCTTTTCTGCAGATCTACATTGTTTAGGTCTGTTAGTTTTTACTCGAAATGTCGTCTACTAAACAGTGGCAACTATGTGTGTATAGGCTTTCGGTTCCGGCAGTGACTCTGACCTGCTGCCCTCTTTGCTCTGGAGTATTTAATCCAGGGAAAGGGGGGGGGGGGGGGGGGAAGGTGTTCCCTTAGGTCACCTGCTTTATAGTGTAAAGCAACGGAATACCTCCCTTGGAGTCAGTAATTCCGAATCGGTTTCCGAGATGATTTTTAGGGTAAAGCCTATGTTTACTCAACTGTGTAATAATTTTTAAGTATTGATTGGTGTGAAACATTTCTATATATCACGTGATTAATTGGACGTTAATATACAATCCTTGAATACTTTTAAATGAGTATACAGAGTCTCATTTATCTAGTCTCCCGTATTTATTGGCTTTCCTTTAGTATAAAAGGTTATGCTGGATGTTTATAGAGATCATTGATGTTATTGTGCTCAATTACAGAATAGTGTTGTGTCGTTCTTTCTTGATACAAATAAGAAAGATACTTGTAAGCCTATCTCCTTTTCTCCTTATGGGGATAGGTCTGTTATGGGTAATGGAGTCTATTGGATTTTCCTTATGTCCTAGGCCCTCCAACCTTTTTACTATTCAGCTAAGTCTGGGTCATTGGTACAGTATAAAAATGTTAAAAAATTTATAGTAATTTATATATTTTTTTATACTTACCAATGACCCAGACGGGGATGGCCCTCCCATGAGTTGGGAACTCTTACCTCCCTGCTGAGTACATAACGCTTACCAGGCACTGGTTGCAAGAATGACTTTTGGCGGCAATTTCGAGACCTCCTTGACACTGAGCATGTGCAGTGGAGTAAAAGTATGGAGGACCATATAAAACATGTAATTTTCGGTTTTAGATGCAAATTTTGAGGTTTGGGGGGTAAAATTTTCATTTGGCCCTAGATATTTTAGAGTTAGCACCAGCTAAGTCTGGGTCATTGGTAAGTATAAAAAATATATAAATTACTATAAATTTTTTAACTTTTTTTCTATTTTTTATGCATTTTGTTCAATTTTGAGATGAAAAAAAACAAACTTTTTAGGCCATAAAAAAGAACCTCTGTTTCTCAGGCCCACGCACATGGTTATTTTTGGTGTGCATGCATCCTTTTTATGACACCAAAAAAATCTTTAAAAAAAATTTGAGATATTGTGCTCATTTCGGTAAATCGATATCGATGCGTTCGCAAACTTTAAATTAACATACTTCAAGCTTTTTCTACATCATACTTTAATAAAGTGGGTGGGTTTTAACAATATTCATGACAGAAAGTGTTTTATTCTGTAAAATGTAAGTCATAATGACTAAGGAAGGTGTCTTTCAGTCTGACAACAAACAGTCACAAAGGGGAATGGTCGATTCGCACCACGTTTGATTCGCACCAACCCTCAGAAAGTCTGCAAAGTCAGGTGCTATGTTTAATGGAACACAGTCTCCTGGCATTTATTTTTAGTAACATTTGTGTTGTAAATGGCCGTCATTGGCAACTTGTGTACTGTTATTTGAAACCGTTACGAGTTTCCCAGTTAATTTAAATAAATGCATTTGAGATGCAGGATAATTGGATAACTAATAGTAACCGTTGCTTGATATAAAAGTAACATAGTTGAAAATAAATCGTATATAGGCAGGTATGTGCTGTCGAATTGGTTAATAAAAACACGCAAACATTCGTTTCGTATTTCATTTTCAGATTTCCGAAAAATATGATTTATGGATGAACTGCCCGTTCAAATGGGTTGTGATAATTTTGAATATAATGGGGAAAAATTGTGATTCACGATTTTATTAGGCAGGTTGTGAAAGGATTTTTTTTTATTTTTTTGGTAAAATAAATCTGTGAAAGTTGACACTTCAACATTTGATTTGTCCCAGAGACGTTTCATCCAGAGACGTTTCATCCAGAGAAGTTTCACCCACGAGGCGTTTCGTCCTGGGTCATAATTTTCATGTTTCGCTGAAAAAACAAACATTCAAACCTCGCTTCATTTATGACCCAACACCCCTACGGTGAATAACCAATTATTTGCGAAATTTTGTGTGGTCCACCAGGTGTTTTGGTGGGGGGGGGGGGGGGGGGGGGGGGGAGGGGGGGGTCGAACGGGTCGAACGGGGAGAAAATAAAAAGAAAAAAAAAAGACCGCCCGCCTGCATGCTTTTTTTGGAAAAAAATGGCCTGAGAAACAGACAATCAACTTTGTATGGCCTTAGCCTGAAAATTTTGGGTCTAGTTCTGACTTGGAAATTTGAGACAAAAATTTGGAAAAAAAATTTCCGTTTTGGATGCGTTTTGTTCAATTTTGAGACAAAAAAAACCCAAAAATTTTAGCCTGAAAATTATGGGTCTGGTTCAGACTCCAAATTTTGAACCAAAATTCAGATTTTTTTTGCTTCTTTTTTATGCGTTTAGTTCAATTGTGAGATGAAAAAAGAAAAAAAAAATAGCTTGAAACTTTTGGGTCCAGTTTGGACTCAAAATTTTGGTCCCAAATTCATAAATTGGGGGGGGGGGGGGGGGGGGGATTTGATGCATTTTGTTCAATTTTGGGATGGAAAAGTTTATTTATAGCCTGAAAATTTTGTGTTCAGTTCCAACTTGTTAGCTCACCTGACTGCAGGTCAGTGGGAGGTATTGCCATCACTAGTGTCTGTCGCCCATTAACTTTTGCAAACCTGGCTTCTTCTCCACAGCTATTTAGCCAAATTCAAACATGCATTGCACAAACCATCCCTGGGGTATACCCTTTCTATTTTGTTCAAATGGAGCGGCTGCCTTCTTAGGGCTCTGGGTAATGATGCCAAAGCCTAAAAATCTTTAAAAATCTTCTTCTCATGAACCATCAGAGTGATTGCCTTGATATATGGTATGTAACACTCTTTGGTGTTGAAGATTAAAATTTGTTCAAGAGAAGTTGGTAGATCAATATTTGGGCTCTCTGTGGGCGCATATCTATTTTGGGCTCCTCCCAAAATTTCTGTTTCAAGAACCGATGGGCCAATTTGAACCAAATTTGGCATGTAGTATAAGTGAGTCCAAAGTACTTGATTGATGCCTGAATTTTTTTTTTCATTGCCCTGTAGGAACCCCAGGGGCTAAAATGGAAAAAAAATCAAATTGCCCTTATTTTCCAAACTACACGGAACAGAGAATTGCTGTTTGGTGTGCAGCATCCTTTTGACTGGTAGAATGGATTAAAAAAAAATGGCTATCGGTTGTGTTAGGGTGTTCTGTAGGGGCATTTGAAAAAATGCTGAGTCAGCATATTTGCAAAAATTGAAAAAAAAATTTTCTTCAGAACTGCAGATCAGAATCTTTTGATGTTTGGTATACAGCATCCATAGGATGGTCAAATACAAGTGTGTCCAAATCAACCCCCTCAGTTCATATTTGAGCTCAACAGAGGGGCCCAAATAATTAACTTAGGGCGCTATGGAGAATAAGCTTTAAAAATCTTCTTCTTCAGATCATATAGTCAGATTCTTTTGATACTTGGTATACAGCATCTCTACAGGGGTCAGATTGAAGTTTGTTCAGATGAGACTCTGAGTTAATATTTGGTCTTCCTATGGAAGCCTGAATATTAACTTGGCGCAATATGGGGAATAATCTTTTAAAATCTTCTTCTTCAGATCCACCAGTTAGATTCTTTTGATATTTTGTATTTCAGACCCACTAGTGACAATCCTTTAATATTTGGTATGTGACATCTCTAGAGGTGTAAGATCTGAATTGTTCAAACGACTCCCTGAGTTAATATTTGGGCTTCCTATGGGAGCCTGATTATTAACTTGGTGGAATAGAGGGTATATTCTTTAAAAATCTTCTTCAGATCCACCAGTCAGATTCTTTTGATATTTTGTATGCAGCATCTTTAGAGGGGTTAGATTCAAGTTTGTTCAAATGGGATCCCTGGATGAATATTTGGGCTCTTTATTGGAGCCCAGATTTTAACTTAGTGCAGTATGAGAAAATTTCTTAAAAATCTTCTTTTTCAAACCCACTAGTGAGAATCCTTTCATATTTAGTATGTGACATCTCTAGAGGTGTATAGTTCAAATTTGTTCAAATCGAGTTCCAGAGTTAATATTTGGATTCCCCAAGGGAGCCCAAATATTTTCTTAGTGCAGTATGGAGAATGATTGTTGAAAATCATCTCCTTCAGATCCAGCAGTCATATTCTTTTGATTTGATTTTTTATTCTTTTTGATTTCTTTGTCTTGTGATATTTGGTGTGCAACACCTCAGGGAGGGTTAGATTAAAGGTAGTTCAAATCAGGTCCCTGGCTTAATATTTGGGTTTTTTATTGAAGCCCAAAGTTCAACTTAGAGCAGTATGAGAAAATTTCTTGAAAATTCTTCTTCTTCAGATCCATTATATTATTTGGTATATGACATCTCAAGGGGGAACAGATTCAAGTTTGTACAGTTTAAGTCCCTGGCTTAATATTTGGGTTCTGTGGGTGGGGGTGGGGTGGCAGGAGGGTATGTTAGGTCCAGGTTTGTTTAAATCCGTGTGGTGTTTTTCCATAAAATTTGCCTCTCATGACTTCATACCTTTGTAGTGTTGATGAACCATGTCTTAACTGAATGTGACCCCAAATACTTCTTTGAACCACTTTGGTAGGTGAACGATTAAGGCCCCTTGTGGGCCTCTTGTTTTAAAATCTTCTCTAGAACCACTAGTCAGAATCCTTTGATATTTGGTATACCGTATCATTCGCGGGGTCCAGAATCAAATTTTCTAAAATCAAGTTCCTGGGTTAACTTAGTCTAACATGAGGAATAAGCTTTAAAAATCTTGGATCAGATCCACGAGTTAAAATCTTTTGATATTTGGTATTCAACATCCTTGGGGTATGGGGGTGGAGTAGTGTCAGATTAAAGTTTGTTCAAATCAAGTCCCTAGCTAGATTAATATTTCGAAGCCTGATTTTTAACCTATGAAGAATTAACTTAAAAAATCCTTCAGTTACTATCTTTTCATATTTGGAATACAGCCTCTTGGAAAAGTGTGAGATGTCAGATTCAAGTTTGTTCAAGTCTTTAGGCAGTAACCAGCCTACAAGTTAATTTTGGGGAGAAGTGACTTCTCCCTCAGAAAAATAGTGAGAAGTGAGAGCTCTTCAGGGAGAAGTGAAACTTCTAAAGAAAGAAATGCTGAGAAAAGAATACCTGACCTTCCAGTACACTTTCATGCCCCCCCCCCCCCCCTCCCCTCCTGATTTCAGACATTAGCTCTTCCACTGGTTGGATCTGCCTTGTTCTGTCAGTGAGATTTGGGGTTTTGTCAAGCTGGAAAAATTGGCAAAAAAGCTACATTTTTACACAGGGTGCCAATGGCCCAGACATAGCTGATGCTAACTCTAAAATATCTAGGGCCAAACACAAATTTTTCCCCCCAATCCCCAAAATATGCATGCAAAACTGAAAATTAGAAGTCCTAACTGGTCCTCCATACATTTACCCTCTGCGCACGCGCAGACGTCAGGAACTGACCGGAATTGGCGCCATTCTTTGCTTGGCCCTTGTCAGATAACAACAAACTGACTTTTGTGCTTTTTAAATCTCAATTAATAATGATGCCAGCCACAAATCAATGGTTAAATTGGTGGATCCAAGGACACAATTGGATGAAGGTAGGAAGAAACGGTGGTTTGAAAACGTTCAGGGCTGTAATTTTATAATATTTATAAAAATTAGTTCATGTTCCCTAATTTTGGGACATGAGCCTGATGTCATCATCGTTGATAATGATTTTTCCACTGTTGATTAAGTATTCCTTCCCTAACCTCCCTTGATCTGCCCTGTTAAACTCCTAAGCTTTTTGGTTTGTTTTTTTTTTTCAAATTTTTATATAAAATTTCTTGGAGTTTAACGTGTTATACAGAAAGTTTTTTTCTGTATTTCTCCAGGGTTACGTCCTCACTCTTAGGGAGTTTAGGCGTTTTTAGTCATGCATCATACTTCCAATGTATCGTTTTTTCTTCTGATGAAGATCTTGCCTTACATCAGATAGTTCAGAAATCTGGTACTGACTTTGGGTCGTGTTGCCTGGGGTCTCGTTTCCGGTTTTCAGTTTGACATTGTTCACATTATCAACGTTTGTTATTTATGTGTAGTTCCTATTTCTGATATGGTAGGTCTGTTGTAAGATACATTATACAGTCCCATAGTGTGGCAGTTAATTTTTGGGAGGAAAAAATTAATTTTGTTCACACTTGGGCTCTTTTGGGATACATTTGGGCACTTTGTTCCCTTTGGGAACTTGGGCTCTTGTCAAAATTTTTTGGTGTAAACTATTTTTCAGTTTATATTTTGAATGCTTTTGTTATTTATCTTTTTATTTGTATTTAATGTGGAATTGGTGGGAGTACAATCGACTTAGTCTGCTTCATTATGTAAGCATATTGCTCTTTAAGCAAAGTGAGGAAGTCGTTCCTCTTATTATGTGTACCCATACTATGTATGGTACTCATAATGCCAGCATCCGGGGTGGCCATCCGTCGTTCGTCCATCCTTTGTCTGTCTGTCTGTCTGTCTGTCCGTCTGTCTGTCCGGCATCCGTATCCATTTCTTTGGCATTCGATAACTTGATAAATATTGCTTGGATTGTCAAGTTACTTTATATTTGTGTTGAGGTTACTGATGTGCCGAGCTGTATACTTTTTGGTGTAAATCTGATAATTTGATCCTGAGATATTAACCCTTTATCCTTCAAATTGAAAATTCCTCCAATCCCTTTGGCATTCGATAACTTGAAAAATATTGCTTGGATTGTCTAGTTACTTTATATTTGTGTTCAGGTTACTGATTTGCCGAGCTGTATAGTTTTTGATGTAAATCTGGTGATTTGATCCCGAGATATTAACCCTTTATCCTTCAAATTGAAAATTCCTCCAATCCTTTTGGCATTCAATAACTTGAAAAGTATTGTTTGGATTGTCAAGTTACTTTATATTTGTGTTCAGGTTACTGTTGTGCCGAGCTGTTCGTCCATTCTTTGTCCGTCCGTCTGTCCATCCGGCATCCGTATCCATTTCTTTGGCATTCAATAACTTGAAAAATATTGCTTGGATTGTCAAGTTACTTTATATTTGTGTTCAGATTACTGATGTGCCGAGCTGTATAGTATTTGGTGTAAATCTGATAATTTGATCCTGAGATATTAACCCTTTATCCTTCAAATTGAAAATTCCTCCAGTCTCTTTGGCATTCAATAACTTGAAAAATATTGCTTGGATTGTCTAGTTACTTTATATTTGTGTTCAGGTAACTGATGTGCCGAGCTATTCGTCCATCCTTTGTCCATCCGTGTGTCCGTCTCTTTGTCTGTCCATCTGGCATCCTTATTCATTTCTTTGGCATTCGATAACTTGAAAAATATTGCTTGGATTGTCAAGTTACTTTATATTTGTGTTCAGGTTACTGATGTGCCGAGCTGTATAGTTTTTGGTGTAAATCTGATAATTTGTTCCTGAGATATTAACTCTTTATCCTTCAAATTGAAAATTCCTCCAATCACTTTGGCATGAGATAACTCAAAAAATATCAATCCAATTTATTTAAATAAATATATTTATTCAGGTTACTGATGTGCTGTGCTGTATAGTTTTTAGCTCACCGAAGGGAGCTTAACTTATCACCGACCGTCTGTCGTCGTCAATCGTCATGAACATTTTTCAAACGACTTCTCCTCTGAAACCACTGGTCCGATTTTCACGAAACTTCATGTGGATATTCATTACTATATGGCAATTCATGTTTGTTCAAATGAAATGACCACGTCTCATGGGGGCTCTGTATGGGGCATAACTCTGATAGCACCGTATGAATTATAGAAAAATTATTTAAAAATCTTCTCCAGAACCAGTGAGCAGAATCTTTTGATACTTGGTATGCAGCATCTTGGTATGAATCTGATTCAAGTTTGTTCAAATTGGCCCCCTGGATTGATATTTGGGCTCACTATTGAAGCCCAAATTTGAACTTAGTGCATTTCAGGCAAATTTATTAAAAAATCTTCTTCTCCAGATCCAGCAGGCAGAATCTTTTGATATTTGGTATGCAACATTGTGGGGTGGATCTGATTCAAGTTTGTTCAAATCGGCCCCCTGGATTCATATTTGGGCTCAGTATAGAAGTCCGAATTCGAACTTAGTGCATTTCAGGCAAATTTCTTAAAAAATCTTCTTCTCCAGATCCAGCAGGCAGAATCTTTTGATATTTGGTATGCAACATTGTGGGGTGGATCTGATTCAAGTTTGTTCAAATCAGCCCCTGGATTCATATTTAGGCTAACTATAAAAGCTTGAATTCGAACTTAGTGCATTTCAGGCAAATTTCTTCAAAAATCTTCTTCTCCAGATCCAGCAGGAAGAATCTTTTGATATTTGGTGTGCAACATTGTGGGGTGGATCTGATTCAAGTTTGTTCAAATCAGCCCCCTGGGTTCACATTTGGGCTCAGTATAGGAGCCCAAATTTGAACTTAGTGCATTTCAGGCAAATTTATTTAAAAATCTTCTTCTTAAGATCCAGCAGGCAGAATCTTTTGATATTTGGTATGCAACATTGTGGGGTGGATCTGATTCAAGTTTGTTCAAATCGGCCGCCTGGATTCATATTTGGGCTCAGTATAGAAGCCTGAATTCGAACTTAGTGCATTTCAGCCAAATTTCTTAAAAAATCTTCTTCTCCAGATCCAGCAGGCAGAATCTTTGAGTATTTGGTGTGCAACATTGTGGGGTGGATCTGATTCAAGTTTGTTCAAATTGGCCCCCTGGGTCCATATTTGGGCTCAGTGTAGGAGCCCAAATTTGAACTTAGTGCATTTCAGGCAAATTTCTTTAAAAAATCTTCTTCTCAAGATTCAGCAGGCAGAATCTTTTGATATTTGGTATGCAACATTGATCTGATTCAAGTTTGTTCAAATCAGCCCCCCTGGGTTCACATTTGGGCTCAGTATAGGAGCCCAAATTTGAACTTCGTGCATTTCAGGCAAATTTCTTTAAAAAATCTTCTTCTCAAGATCCAGCAGGCAGAATCTTTTGATATTTGTTATGCAACATTGTGGGGTGGATCTGATTCAAGTTTGTTCAAATCAGCCCCCTGGATTCATATTCGGGCTCAGTATAGAAGCCCGAATTTGAACTTAGTGCATTTCAGCCAAATTTCTTAAAAAATCTTCTCCAGATCCAGCAGGCAGAATCTTTTGATATTTGGTATTCAACATTGTGGGGAGGATCTGATTCAAGTTTGTTCAAATTGGCACCCTGGATTTATATTTGGGCTCACTATAAACGCTCGAATTCGAACTTAGTGCATTTCAGGCAAATTTCTTTAAAAAATCTTCTCCAGATCCAGCAGGCAGAATCTTTTGATATTTGGTATGCAACATTGTGGGGTGGACCTGATTCAAGTTTGTTCAAATCGGCCCCCTGGGTTCATATTTTTTTTTAAGTGGAGTTTTACCTCACTGGCATATTGCCATGGTGGTTACTGTAACATTTTCAGGGTATTTTTCTAAATTTTAACCCTCTGAAACAAATGTGATACTTTTTTTTTACTTTTATGTGCAGGTTTTGAGGTTTGTCTTTCTTTTCTTCCAAGTGGATATTTTTCAAGTAGAGTTTCACCTTACTGGCATATTGCCATTGTGGTTACTGTGACAGGGTATTTTTCTCAATTTGAACCCCTTGAAACAAAGGTGATACTTTTTGACTTTTATGTGCAGGTTTTGAGGTTTTCTAGCTCACCGAAGGGAGCTTAACTTATCACTTGCCGTCTGTCGTCGTCGTCCGTCGTGAACATTTTTTCAAACGACTTCCCCTCTGAAACCACTGGTCCGATTTTCACGAAACTTCATATGGATGTTCATTACTATTTGGCAATTCAGGTTTGTTCAAATGAAATGGCCACGTCCCTTGGGGGCCCTGTATGGGCCATAACTCTGATAGCACCGTATGAATTATAGAAAAATTATTAGCTCACCGAAGGGAGCTTAACTTACCACCGGCCGGCCGTCGTTGTGAACATTTTTCAAACGACTTCTCCTCTGAAACCACTGGTCCGATTTTCACGAAACTTCATGTGGATATTCATTACTATATGGCAATTCATGTTTGTTCAAATGAAATGGCCACGTCCCATAGGGGCCTTGTATGGGGCATAACTCTGATATCACCGTATGAATTATAGAAAAATTATTAAAAAATCTTCTTCTCCAGAACCAGTGGGCAGAATCTTTTGATACTTGGTATGCAGCATCTTGGTATAGGTCTGATTCAAGTTTGTTCAAATCGGCCCCCTGGATTCATATTTGGGCTCACTATAAAAGGATGCTAGTATGGGTCTGATTCAAGTTTGTTTAAATTGAGTTCCCCCTCCCCCAATCCCCCCCCCCCCCCCCAATTGTTCAAATTGTGTCTTATTATGGGAATCTGAACATTAACTTAAAGCAGTTAACAAAAAAATTCTTTAGAAAGTTCCTTCTCCAGAACCATCAGGGAGAACCTTCTGATGTGTGGTATGCAGCATTCTGGGGTGGGTCTGATTCACATTTGTTCACATTGAGCCCTTCAGCCAGTGTTTGGGCTCACCATTGGAATATGAATTTTTGCTTTCTTTAAATAAAAGTAAAATTCTTTAATAACACTTCTGCCTAATCAGTAGTCAGAATGTTTTCATATGTGCATTGTAGCCTTCTGGGAATGTTCGGGTTTAGATTTGTTGAAATCAAGTCCCTGGGTTCATATGGTGTGGGCTCATTATGAGAATTTTAATTTTATCTTAGTGCAATTTACAAAAAAAAATTCTTTAAAAAAATCTTCATCTCCAGAACCATTGGTAGAATCTTTTGATATTTTGTGTGCTGCATTCTAGTATGGATTTGATATAAGTTTGTTCAAATCGAGTCCCTTGGCCAATGTTGGAGCTCCCAGTGGTAGGATGAATTTTTAGCTCACCGAAGGGAGCTTAACTTATCACCGGCCGGCCGTCGTCCATCGTCCGCCGTCCGTCGTCGTGAACATTTTTCAAACGACTTCTCCTCTGAAACCACTGGTCCAATCTTCATGAAACTTCATGTGGATGTTCATTACTATATGGCAATTCATGTTTGTTCAAATGAAATGGCCACATCCCATGGGGGCTCTGTATGGGGCATAATTCTGATAGCACCGTATGAATTATAGAAAAATTATTAAAAAATCTTCTTCTCCAGAACCAGTGGGCAGAATCTTTTGATACTTGGTATGCAGCATCTTGGTATAGGTCTGATTCAAGTTTGTTCAAATCGGCCCCCCTGGATTCATATTTGGGCTCACTATAAAAGCTTGAATTCGAACTTAGTGCATTTCAGGCAAATTTCTTTAAAAATCTTCTTCTCAAGATCCAGCACGCAGAATCTTTTGATATTGGGTATGCAGCATGTTTAGGGGGGTGAGATTCAAGTTTGTTGAAGCCAAGTCCCTGGGTTCATATTCGGGCTCACTGTGGTAGTCTGCCGAATTATAACTTAGTTCAAAATGAGGAAGTTTCTTTAAAAATCTTCTTCAGATCCAGCAGTCAGAATGTTTTGATATTTGGTATGCAGCATCTTTTGGGGGGGCAAGTTTATTCAAATCATGTCCCTAGGTCCATATTTGGGCTCACTGTGGGAGCTTGAATTGTAACTTAGTTCGAAATTCGAAATGAGGAATTTTCTTTAAAAATATTCTTCTTCAGATCCAGCAGTCGGAATGTTTTGATATGTGGTGTGTAGCATCCTTAAGGGGGATGAGATTCAAGTTTGTTAAAGCCGTGTACCTGGGTTCATATTTGGGCTCACTGTGGAGCCCGAATGATAACTTAGTTCAAAATGAGGAATTTTCTTTAAAAATCTTCTTCAGATCCAGCAGATGAATGCTTTTGATATTTGGTATGCAGCATCCTTAGGGGGGTAAGATTCAAGTTCGTTCAAGTCCTAGTTCCATAAAATTTGTTTCTCATGACTTCATTCCTTTGTAGTGTTGATGAACCATGTCTAACTGAATGTGACCCCAAATACTTCTTTGAACCACGTTGTTTGAAGCACTTTGCCCGGTGAGCGATTAAGGCCCCTTGGGGCCTCTTGTTTATGTAAATCTGATAATTTGATCTGGAGATATTACCCCTTTATCCATCAAATTAGACACTCCTCCAATCCATTTCTGTATGTACCCATACCATGTATGGTGTACATAATGTTGGCATCCATGGTGTCCCTCCGTCATAAGCTTTCTACTAGTTGAGCGTATGGGTACACATCTGACGATTTCATCGGCCTATTTTTTTCTTGTAGGTTGCCTTGCTTGTAGTCGATGTACTACTAATAATTCTCTTGCTAATATGTGTCGCATGGGATACAAACGTTGCTGACGGGTGTCATGGTACTGCTGGTCCTCTCGTAATGAGAGGCTGCCACCGGTCCTCTCGCCCTAGGTCGCTCTAGTTTATTAGTTTTTATTTACAGAGGAACAAGAACATGGTGATGTTTATGTGATGCTGTCATATAGTGTGCTTCCGTCGTCGCATTAATTAGTCAATCAGAGCTAGCGGCAAAAGTGCTCATGAATATTAGACAGGGCAATAAACCACTGTGTGGTTTCAAATCCCTGTCGCCAGCTAGCTTGACCGGTGAAGCGGTACACCACCTGAGGGTACTGTGACGCCGGGTGTGTCCATTGCGGTCAAGGAGAATGGAAAGGATAGAGTGAGCACTATAATATAAAATCAATATAAGGTTCACCCTGTGACGATGGAAAGGAAGAAGCCAGCAAGTTTAGCAAGAAGCTTGGCGAGGTCTGAAGGGGCCCCCTTCTCTCTTTTATTATAACATCTGGGGCCAGATGGATCAGAACTTGCGTCAGTCAGAGTATACATCCATGCCTCCTGTCCGGGATGCTTCGTTCAGTTTACAGCCGTAGTTGGCTTTAATTACGGCTTCTTCAATGTCTACCAAGCACACACGACCACACCTTGGCTACGTGACTTCTGATATCCAGCCTGCATCGCTGAGAAAGTCACTCCTCGTCAGTGAAGTCACACCATACAGTAGCCAAGGAGACGAGGCCTCATTTATAGGGACGCCCGCAGAAGAGAGCGATCTCGGACACACTGTCCCAGGAGCAGCCGGCGGCCATGCAACAGAAGACCGCTGCTCCTTAGGCCTCCGTAACAGACTTGCTGTCGCAGATTGCGCAGCTCATCGCATCCCAGCAAATGCAGAAGCAGATGACGGCAGACTCAGAACATGAGCTGTCGGAAGGTGCTGGGTCGGTCCAGTCATCTGCGCGTTCAGATGCCGATGACCGTGAGTATAATCTGATTCAGTTGGAGGATGAAAGGGATTTGGAGGAGAATTACCCTTCCCTTTTGGAACAACAGGGTGGCGATAGTGCTTATGCATCTATACTTCCCTGAGTTTGTTCCTGAGAATCAGAATGCTGTGACAGCTCGAAAGTAGCACTATTCAGTAGCTTAGACGAGGCCTCATATATCGGGACATCCAGAGAAAGTGCCGTCTCAGACATACTGTCCCGGGAGAAGCTGGCGACCAGAAGACCGCTGCTCCTTAGGCCTCCATTACGGTTTTGCTGATGCAGATGTGCAGCTCCTCGCAGCGACCCAACAAGTGCAGTAGCAATCGACGGCAGTCTCTAAGTCTGAGCTGTCGCATGGTGCTGGGTCAGTCCAGTTATCTGCGCGTTCAGATGCCGTTGACCATGATTTCAACTTATTCAGACGAATGATGAAGTGATATGGAGGGGATTTACCCTCCACATTCTGAACAATACAGGGTTCAGAGGATTTATTCCATCAACACTACCCTGAATGTATTCCAGCGAATCAGAATGCTGCATCTATTTACAAGAAACCGCTAGCATTGTTGCACACTAAATTATCCAGAAAAAGAGAAGGAATGTCTTTTCTGGTTAAATATAGACAGGTGCTGCAGGCTTTTGGCCTTTTAGACAACTCCACATTCAGTGGAAAGAAGTAAGGCGGTTTCTTATCATCTTCTGTAGTTCCGCTGGTCAGAAAACCGTGAAGATGTATTGATAGTTCCTCTGCATTTGAATGAGTAGGTTAAGGACCTAGCTATGGCCTTACCTCTGTCATTCATTATTCGCTTGGTCACAATTGAGACAACATTTATTCATTCAGAACGAATTTAGACTCACTGTATTATGCAGATCACCTTTAAGAACTGTGACACTACGTCTCTATGGAAAAGAATTGGAGGCCGTTTGTACCTCATTTAGAGTCCTTTCCAGGGCTATATATTTATCACATATAACTCTGTCTTAACAAATTGCTAATTCGGAGTTAAATAGACGTGACAGAGCCCTTGCATCATCATCCTTAATAGATGACAAGGTGAAAAACTCTCTTAGAGTCGCTTCGGTTTCTGGACACTAATTATATGACGATAAGCTTTCATTGGTTTATGAACAAGCTACAAAGAAAGCATCAATTCTCTGCTCCTTATGTCGACGTATATTCGACATGCATTAGCAGAAAGGAGTAAGGGAGGATGTCCTAGAGAGAAGGTCACCTATAAGGACTCCACGTAAGGATATAGTTTAATCTCCTATAATTACTCTAGGGATCGTCATATAGTGACCCGAATACGGGGCTTACGTCTGATCGAGACTTCCGGTCAGACGCCCCTAAACTGCTGGGTCAAGGCTCTTCGCGAATGAGATGCAGTTTCTCCTTCTGCTGGCCTCGCAGGTGCTACAGGTGTGAGTTAGGACCTCTGTTGTTTTGCAGTTGATGGATGGTTATCAAGATGAGCATCAATCTGTATAACTGTCACAGAGACTAGTAATTCAGAAGTGTGGTTTCGGAAGGCCTGCCGCTATCTTTCCGAAGAACCACAACTAAATTAATGTCTGATGGACAATGCTTCTGTCTAATCCTTGCATGAGAGTCTCCAATCGGAGGTAAAGGTTCTCTTGACAATGATGTTAATAGAGGTCGTCGAAAATCATGATTCTCTGGAATTCTGTAGCCACCTGTTACTTGTACCGAAGCCTAAGAGCTTGTTCCAACAGATAATAGACTTCAGCTTGTTAACAAGTTTATCAAAGCTCTAAAAGTTTATTTATGGTTATCATTTAGTCGGTTAAAATGAATGTTCAAGTATATGACTATGCTATAAGCATAGATCTAAGGATAGCTTTGGTCTGGAGATAGCGCCCTGTGCTGTCACTCGAACATTAACTTGGTAATGTCTCATAACAATCTGGTTCGTCTGCCATTATCCAGAACGAATTAGTTTTATGCGACTGATGGAGATTGCTGAGCGGCTACACATCTTGTTTAGATGAGTCGCTTACACACACGCCCCCTCCAGGTATTCTTACACAGAACTGGAGTGTGACAATGCAGTCGCTCAGGACCAGTATTGTTTTTAACGGATATAGTAAACAAAAAGGGTCCATATTGAGGCAGATTTTCAGTGGTTAACTCGTTAGTTCTGCTGCAACTGCCAGATCCAGCTTTCACGATTATGATGGGTTGAGTCAATAGTTTGGGGCACAGCCCTGAGTCCTACAGATTATAATTGCAGGGGTCTGAGACCCTCGGTTCCTGTAGAAACACATAGTCATCAAGAATGATGTCAATATTGTTAGCGCTATATCAGTGCGGTCACGCTTGTTCAGAGTTTGTTGAACAACTCAATAGTTGTAGCGTACATCAGGAATCCATTCACTTTTGTTATAATACCTAACTGAGAATCATTTTCATGTCCCTCTATCCGTCATATACTGGATCATCTGAACGTACTAGCAGACTCGCTCCTCGGAAAGGTCACCTGTTTCATATGTATGGACGCTCAAAAAGCGTTTATTTGTACAGTTTTGCTACCAGTGGGATCACCCCATGATTCTTTAGTTTGCGACGCACCAGAACAATTGTTACCGTCATTTGTGTCACCATGCCCAGATTATTGAGCGTAGGCAGTAGACGCTCTGCAAATTCATGGGGAGGAATAATAGGATATGCGTATCCTCCTATTCATTTGATTCAATAGCTTATGCTTAAGTTTAAACAGTGAATCCTACTGGTAGCGCCTCTGTTGTCACAAGAATCTTGGATCATATTCTCAAGTGTCGGTTATGTGACGCTCCCCAGAAGCTTTCTCCCAGAATGCGTCTTCTTTCAGGGGATGTTTTATTCTTCATGTTCCTCTTCGTCCATAGTGGCATATGAAGTCGGTTAGACGTGGGGGAACCATTTTGGTTCCTATATTTTTTATCTTAACTGACACAGGTATGATTGAAAAATACAGGTGAGGGGATTTCGTTATGACCTCGAATTCCCCCCCCCCCCCCCCCCCCCCCCCACACACACACACACACACACAGTGAGAGAACCATTGCGATTCCTATATTTTTCTGTTAACTGACAAGTATGATTAAATAATACAGGTTAGGAGATTTCGTTATGACTTAGAATGCCCCCACCCCCCTCCCACTCAGACACTTCCTTATGTGTTATAAGCAATTACCGGGCAAGACAATGTTCTCTTCCCGCAAACTTTATTATTGTAATATTATGCATTTTATGCATTTATGTAGTGTTCTGTGGCGACCTCATGGGCTCATCCGCTTTTTAGCTGAATTAAATCCCTATTATTTTGGTTCATTTGTTATATACAAACGTTTATTTATAAATCATCATTAAATTGCTACTCTTGAGAACCTCGCAGGCTGCATAACCAGTTAACTGGTTTTTGGTGGATCTTGAAATAATAATTTATTTTGGGGCAGCCCGTGTAGAGTCCGTTAATCATACCTTTGTACATCACTAGATCCAACTGTCTATTTTGTTTGGTACTCATATTACACGTGCATTTATGATCATAGATATCGGATTATTCATGTTGGAGAGTGTTGTTACTGGAATTTATTGTACAGTGGCTGCCTATGGATCATGTAAGAAGTGTGCTTTCTTTTCAGGAATCGTTCAGTGTGGCTTCATTAGATATCTGTATGCTATATTTTATATCACCGTTTTTCGACATATCTGAATACGTTGTCAGCAGTGTATGCTATTTACTGTGCAATATTAATTTCCAGGATTGTCGCTATAGCCATAACTTCTGAAGTAACATTAAGCACCATTTATTAATCTTGAATTAATACCTGATTGCGTGTTCGACGATTAATTAAATTGCTGTTGTTTCCAGAGCTCTCCCCCTTTTTTATTTTGAAGGTTTCTTCAAAAAAGGCAGGAGGTGTGTTTTTACCCATAATCTAGCTTAAAATGTATGTATCTTTGAAGGATGCTGTTTTTATCCGTATTTACATTCTGCATACAGCCGAAATGTTATTGTAAGGCATATGTTTGTGGGAGATTTTCTCTTATTCTCAGATACGCTATCCAAATTTTTGGGGCTTAGTCTGGGCTAGCCTTGGAAAATTAGGAACTTGTCGTCATAATTACATTAAGGAATAACTTCATTGTGCTCCTTGTTTAGAATATGTCTCCTCTATTACTGTATAGAGAGACATACATGTAATTCCTAACTGTTCTACATGTAAGTTCGTTCATAATGGATTGCCGGATTGGAATTATTTCAGAAGTCTCCACCTATTTACGATTCAGTTATGTCTGGGCCATTGGTATACTGTGTAAAAATATGATAAATTTATACCAATTTGTATATTTTGAAACTTACCAATGGCCCAGATGGAAGAGCCCTCCCATGAGTGGGCACTCATACCTCCCCACTGAATTATTATGTAATACTCTCTTTTACAAAGAATGGTGTTGGCGCCAATTCTGGTCACTTCCTGACGTCTGCACATGCGCAGAGGGTAAATGTATGGAGGACCAGTTAGGACTCCTAATTTTCTGTTTTGCATGCAAATTTGGGGGATTGGGGGGCAAAATTTGTGTTTGACCCTAGATATTTTAAAGTTAGAACCAGCTATGTCTAGGCCATTGGTAAGTATAAAAATATACAAATTGTTATAAATTTATCATATTTTAGGAAAAATTAGCATTTCTTTATTTATTGTGGTGTCACTAAGCTCTTAGCATGATTTTGAAGGATAATATGCAGTTGTTGAGCTTATTTCGGAAATTAGTCATCACTTAAAGATATACCAAAACATACTTCTTGTAATTTTCTTTAAGTAAAATCATGATATATAAATAGACAATAAACATATAGTGTGTTTTTATATCTGTGTTATACAATGAGTTGAAATATGGTTTATTTTTTCGAGGCTTCGCCGAGAAAAAATAAACCATATTTCAACGAGTTGTATAACACAGATATAAAAACACACTATATGTTTATTGTTTTTATCTGATAACAAACAGACACCCGTCTCGTGCGTCTACCCAACTTATATATGCTTCCCACGGGCCTCCAAAGAAAACCAGTCTACGAGACAAAAGAAATAGGACAAGATGCATAGAGTTGTGTCCCTTACATTACAAAATCGATGACGGCGATTGTAAAGTGCGATTGCACTTCTTGCATCATGTAACTGCGCTGGAACAAAATAAATTTCAACTATTTTATTAACAGTAACAAAACGGTGTTTCAGTAGAGTTATTCTTTTTTTGACATAGTTCCAGTTTTCTTCCGTGTTTTATGCTGTAGTCCCAATATAACAAATAATTTTGCGTTTGTTTACAGTTTTTCCGAAGTGTTTTTTTTTTCAGGTAGAGCAGACGAACTTTTAATTAGCGCAGTTCCGCGAGTACTTTTGATCGAGGCCGTGACTATAAATAGTTCGCAGTCGCCGCATACTAATTACTATTAACATTCAAGTAATTTCTACAATGTTTTGAAGCAAAATTTTAGGTTGCCTTTATTGAAGCAAAATAAATAAGAAATGACACCATCAGAGGATTTTGACAAAGTGCAATAAGCGTACAATTAAAACCTGCCCTGTGATATAACGATGTTTCATGAATGAATGAATGAAAATGGAATTGAAAGAGGTCAGAGGTCGTTCGCATAAATTATAATTATATACCACACCCTTTGTATATACTTCAGATATATACAACGGTTGTTATACTCTATGGTTATCAGATAAATCACTTTTCTTGGTTATTCACTCCAATGTTTTCACAAATATCTCTTGTAATTCGACTTTAACCCTTTACCCAACGTAACAGCCAAAACCGGCCAGCACTATTCTCAAAAATCGCCATTTAATTTTCATTTTATTTTAATTTTTTGTCTCAAAAACATAGGTCATGACCCCTCATTGGAACGAGCTCATTCCAGTGAGGGGTCATAACCTATGTTTTTGAGACAAAAATGCAAAAAAATTACTTATTCAAGAATTTTTTTTTTGCAAGTGTCGTCTGCTTTTCATGTTAGGTAAAGGGTTAAAGGTTCATTTTTTCAGTTTTATTTTTTCGGGTTTATAATCTTTTCTTTTAAAAAGAAACATAAGTTAAAGTATCAAATAGTTTTTATGTCTCTTTTTTGTCATCTAACAGTACATATAAGGGTTGCATTGAAATGACTCAAGATGAACCCCTTTTATTATGGTAGCAAGATAAGCCACTTTTCTTGTGGCAGCTTCTTAAGATCACAATTCGACTTTGATTTCGCCCAAACATAGAAATTAGGCAAAGTGAGTGGTACCAAGGTGAAGATTTCGCCCAATTTGCCCTCTGTGCTAATCACTGTCTGTAGGTATGTATTTGGGTTGCCTATGGCAACCCATGTCCTTTTTAGCCCAACTGTTTACAGTAAGGGGTATAGTAATGACTTTTGTCCATCCGTCCGTCTGTCCGTCTGTTAACATTTAGAGTTTTTGGTTAAAGTTTGTGGTTAAAGTTTTTTACTGAAGGTTCAAGTGTTTTTGTTTTTTTGTTTTTTTTGGGGAGGGGGGGGGGGGGGGGGGGGGTTCTCTTTTCCTGTTTAGTTGACATTTGGAGTTTTGGTTAAAGTTTGTGGTTAAAGTTTTTTATTCAACCTTCAAGTACAGGCTATACCCGGTAGTTCTTGTCTGATCGTCACAAAATTTCATATGCAGGTTTTAGGTCATGTCTTCATGAGAACGTCCCCTTTTGGCTGTGATCGGTCAACCGGTATGGCTGCCCGAGCCCGAAAACCATTAGCACAGTCTACAGGTCGTATTTATGAAGGGATTTCATTGCAACTTCATAGAATGCCTCTGTATAATGCCTAGATGGGAACATCCCTGTTTGGGCATGATCTGTCAACCGTGATGGCTGCCCAAGCACAGTCTGCAGGTCATGTTTAATATGGATGCAATTCGTTGTAACTTGATACAATGACTCCGTATGATGTCTACATGAGAATTTCCCCATTTGGGCGTGATCTATCAACCGTCACAACTGCCCGAGCCCAAAACCTGAAAACCTTTAGCACAGTCTACAGGTCATATTTATGGAGGGATTTCATTGTAACTTGATAGGTTGACTTCATATAATGTCAACATGAGATAGTCCCCTTTTGGACGTGATTGGGCAACTTTGACGGCTACAGGTGCCCGAAACCCGAAAACCTTCAGCACAGTCTACAGTCATATTTATGAAGGGATTTCATTGTAACTTCGTAGGATCAATCCACCTGATGCCCAGATGAGAATGTCCCCTTTTGGTTGCGATCATTCAACCATGATGGCTGCCCCAGCCCAAAGCCTGAAAACCTTTGGCACAGTCTACACGTCATATTTATGGAGAGATTTCATTGTAACTTGATAGGTTGACTTCGTATAATGTCTACATGAGAACGTCCCCTTTTGGGCAACTGTGACGGCAACAGGGGCCCGAATACCTTTAGCACAATCTACAGGTCATATTTATGGAGGGATTTCATTGTAACGTGATAGGTTGACTTCATATAATGTCTAGATGAGAACGTCCCCTTTTGGGCAACTGTGATGGCAACAGAGGCCCGAAGCCCGAAAACCTTTAGAATATTCCACAGGCCATAACTATGAAGGGATTTCATTGTAGCTTGGTAGGTTGACTCCAAGTTTGTGGTTAAAAACCCAAACAAACACCACAACCCCCCTACCCCCACCCCCACCCCCAATTAGGCTTTTTTTTTCTTCTTTTCTCCAATATGCATTTTGAACTATTTACAGTCACTACATGCAGAACCTTTTTTTTCCTTTTGTCAAAAATGCTTTGTGGTTAAAAATCCAGACAGAAATTATCCTCCCCCCCCCCCCCCCCCCCCCATTAGGCTTTTTTTTTTCTTTCCTCGAATACGCATTTTGATCAATTTACAGTCACTACTGAATGTCCTTGTTTTAATATATATTGAAATACTGCATATCCAGATATTATTTGTATGATAGCATCTGAATATTCAAAATATGAATGATAAACAGGTTTGCTTAAATTTGAATTCCTGAGTTCATATTTATGGGTGTTGCAGTGATTCGAAATCCCATCTCTGAAGAGAAAATTCATGTGTTTTGTCAGATGAATGCTTCAGGCCCCCTGGGGCCTCTTGTTATAATAGTGATTAATAATTCCATTTCAGAAACCACAAAAGAAAGATAGTGTTACATTTAATAGTAGTGATTTCTTTGATGTTAAAGAATTGAGAAAACAGTCAAAACTAGCTGAAAAGCTTGGTGAACAAGTTAGAAAGGTTTGATAATTTATATACATTTAATGCCTGGACTAGATATTATCATCTGTTTGAGACAACACATTAATACCAAGCCTGAAAATAAGCAGTCTGACATTTGCAGAATGAGATCCCCAGAGGGTGAAATTGACGATGCTATCCCATACAGTGGGCCAATTTATCCTCTGGGTACCTCTTTCTGTTTAGTTTTGAGACTCTGATTCAGATTGAGGTTCACAGGGGGTAAATTTAGTGATGCTACTCTGCTATGCAGGGTAGCATCACTAAATTCACCCTATGGGGACCTCATTATGCAGATGACAGTCTGCTTATTTTCTGGCTTGATTGATACCCTTCAAAGGATTAGTTTGATTTGCAGATTGAAACATTTTTTGAATTAATAAGTCCTGTAAATTAATTTTAACACTTTCAACATGAGAGACTGCATTTGAGGTCCAGAAACATGATACTTTATAATTTCATTTAGTAGGATGGCTGCTAAGTGAATGTGTGGGAAGGACCAATCAGTATTTTCAGTGTGCAGCCCTAAGATTGCACGTTGAAAATATTAATTGGTCTACTCCCAAACAATAAATATGGAGGCTTCCAATTGCCGCCATTGAACTGACATGGAAGATACCACCAGTGTTCAAAGGGCCATGTAAGCTATTGCCATTATTGCCATAATGTGGCATCTATTCATCCATAAACTTTTCACATTTTTATCTTCTTCTCTGGAACTGCTGTGCCGATGTGAACCAAACTTGGCAGGAATGGTCTGTATGAGGTCCTCTACAAACAAACCTCGTTTTGTTCCTGTCATATGAAAATCATGACCGCCAGAGGCATTCATTGATTCTGATTGGTCGATTTTCAAAAATCGTATCCTCGGAGACTACAAGGCCAAATGTTGTGAAACTTTACATGATTGAAGACTGGGACACCCTCTAACAACGATCCTTATTTAATGTTGATCAGGTTGTAAACATGGCCGCAATTGCGGCTCATAGTTAACATGGAAACCCCATTGGAAATAATATTTTCATCTTTTTCTCTGGAACTACTGAGCCGATGTGAACCAAACTTGGCAGGAACGGTCTATAGGAGGTTCTCGGCAACTGTTCCCTTTTGTGTTACTGTTGGATGAAAAAGATGGCTGCCACCAGCATTCTTTAATTCTGAATGCTCGATTTTCAAAAATCTCTTCTGCAACTACAAGGCCAAATGTTTTGAAACGTCATATGGTTGATGACTGGGACACCCTCTACCAATGATTGTTATTTAATGTTGATTGGGTTGCAAACATGGCCACATTTGCAGCTCATAGTTACCATGGAAACACTATGGGAAATCACATTTCGATCCTTTTATCTGAGACTACTTGGCCAGTGTGAACCAAACTTGGCACAAATAAAGTATGGAAAGTCCTCTGAAAATAATCAACATTCTGTTTTGCTCAGATGAAGGAGCATGGTAGCCAGCTGCATTCTTTGATTTTGATTAGAATAACTGACGGATAAGTAGCAGTTCTACCAAGTGTGTGATTACAGACTCTTCAGAGCCTCTTGTTTGTTTTTACTGCACTTCACTTTCTGATCTTTATATAGCTGGAAGCACAATTGCTCACAAACAGAAAATTGTCCCACCTTCCGCCTTTTTGAAGAGGTATTCGTTCCTATAAATGGACAAGCTCAACAAAAACATTTTTCTCATTAGTGTTCAGTTTTCTGACACCTCACAATCGCTGGCTACTTTTGGAAGAACATAGTTCAATGTATGTGAAAAATGAATATGTTTGTGCTGAACACATTTTTAACATTTTAGTTATTATTGACATAGAACAAGTTCTGATATGTGAAAAATTCATACCTTGTTGCTCGTTTTCATTGTTAAGCTTTTGGTAAACATTATGCTGTTTGATGGTGTAAATACAGAGAATGACAGACGCATGTGGATGGGTTAATCGATATGGCACAAATGCCGCCCAGAAGGATAAAATGAGGGGCCGCAGGCCTCAAGCTTTATCCTTCTGTAATGGCACAAGTGCCATATTGATTAATCCATTCACAGGTGTATATGTCGTTCTGTGTTTATTTCGTCTATAAAAGCAATTATTAGAAGGACACTCAGCAATTCATTTGACAACTGATCCCCTGAGTTCCAATGTTTCTATGTGCCAATAGGCACATGGAACACATTGGAACTCAGTGGACAAACTATCAACAAGTAGAACAGATTTTATCACCAACCAAATTTACGAAGGGAACCCTTGTTACTATTTTTAGCTGTCGCTAGTGATTCAAATTGTAATTGCGGTGCACGATTTGTAGAAAATTCCAGTGAAATTCTGCTTCTATTTAAAAATAATCTGTCAACGATTTCTGTTCTGAAATTTTCATATCCGACATGGTTAAGTGTTGCTGTAGATGGGGATTTCATAGAACAGGTGTGTAATAAAAGTTCTTATGCTGTGACTGCATTTCATGGCATCAATTGTCATGGATGGGAGGAGTTACACACATGGATTAACTTAATCATGTTATCAACTTCAAACATTCGTCTATCCCTTGGATTATAGATTTTTTAAGCCATTGCCTTCATTTGAGAAGGACAGAAGCAAGCCTTTACATTGTCCAGTTACAGTGATTAGAAAATGCATTAGAAGGACCCATTTTATCAGGAAAGTCAGTAAGAAATTCATTCTTTTAATTATATCCAATGAGAAAGATATCTACCCACACAAAATTTCAAGTAGTATTCAATGAGCTAAATACATTTCCCACAAGACCCCACACGAGCAGATAGAATTGCCAACAATATTAGAGGTCATAAAGTTAGGAGTTGGGCTGTTTCATGGGCTTACCCTAATTAAGTGTCCATTTCTGACATTATGAAAGAGATTGGAAAAGTTGTTCTGCTTTCTCAAAAATTACAAGTGAAACCAACAAACTGTAAATCAGCAGTCAGTCTGCCCAAAGCTTTTACTCTGGGAAACTTCAAAGTTACAAACATTTATATTTATTTATTTATTGGTGTTTACGGTCACATACGTATGCACAATGCCTAATCATGACCGTGATAATTTTATGGGTGGAGGAAGCCGGAGTATCCGGAGAGAACCACTGAGCAACTGTCAGCTCTTCAACATTCTAACTCTGTTCAAGCTCCACTCAAGTAGGGTTACAGCAGTTGAAGATATGTGCACCATCGACGTGCAGTACGCCTTAGTACATGGCGTCATCGTGCCCCAATGTAGGCAACCGGAATAAAGTGCCTTGCCCAAGGATACAACGCGGGTCATCCCGGACGGGGATCAAACTCGGGACCTCTAGCATAGAAGTCCAACAGTCTACTACTGAGCCACCACGCTCCCACTTGCAAACATTTTCCAAGGGGGAATTATGTACTTGAATGAGAACAGGTTCAGCTCTTATTCTACAGTATTGTGGGTAGAAAATTTGAAATGGATTGTACCCAGCCACAATCCCGTGGAAATTCTCCATCCATTTTGTTATGACATACTGTATATAATTAAGATCCTGATAGCCTGATTGTGTTTTTGTTGCTTTATTAGGTTAGTTTTTTTCATTGGTTAAAGTGTTTAATGTTTTTTATTCATGTCTAAAGCTAGGATCTCAAAATGTTCCGACATGTTGGGGCAACAGTTAAATTTTTCCTGCCGTATTCCATGGTCATTGACCATCGCTACAAGCTTGAAACCAAAACTTCTTTAAAACTATAATAAAGGTAACAGATTGGAAATATTCATTTATTATTATTATTTTTAGCTCAGCTTGATAAAATCCAGCTGAGTTATTGCCATCACTTCTAGTCCGTCCGCATATGTACATATGAATGTATGTCCACAATATCTTTGGCACACAGCACAGTTCACATTTATGATTGGATTGCTTTGAAACTTAGTATGCTTGTTTTGGGTGACCTCTAGATGGGAGATATCGATTTTCTTCCATTTCTGTCAAATAACATTGTCATCAGCAATGACCTTTAAACTCAGTGCACTTATGCATCTATATATTCCTTTGGCACCCTGCACAGGTCACATTTATGATTGGATTGCTTTGAAACTTGGTGTGCTTGTTTGGGGTGACCTCTAAATGGAACCTATCGATTTTTTTTCCATTTCTGTCAAAAAACATTGCCATTAGCATGGACCTTTGAGCAGTCAGCTTTCGGAGAAAATTTGGGCATTCGAGTGACCAACAATTTTTTGACAAATAAAAATTTCTGATAGACAGGGTTGAGGAATGACACCGATTCAACCCACCTCCCATCATCTTCAGCTAGGCCTGCTTTTATAACATATAAGAAGTTCAAACACATCATTATTCCACTGCACACTGATGTTAAAATTAAAACAATGTCAGGCAGCAATTATTTCCCATAATGCAGCTAGAAATTGAACCAACTCAATCTCAAACTCTGAACTCAGTGTGCTCTGTCAAACAAGATTGAATTGGTCTAATTCCACTTCCTTAATAGTTGCATGCTCTTTTGTGTTTTATGGGGGCGCAGTGGCATTGCGTTAACCGGTTCTTGCCAGATCTCCGAAGTTAAGTAGCATTGAGCATGGTTAGTAGTTGGATGGGTGACCATTTCAGCGACTGATTCCTGTTCCTGCATTGTGTCCTTGGGCAAAACACTTAACCCCCATTGCCTACATGGGTGCACGATGATGCTGTGTACTAAGGCGTACTGCACGTCAATTGTCCGCATGTCTTCAACCAATCTAACTCTGCCTGTGCTGCGGTGCAGAGTTCAAAGTTACGATGTTGGAGAGCTGACAGCTCCTCGTTGTTCCTCGGTGGTTCTCTCCGGGTACTCCAGCTTTCTCCACCTGTAAAACTGTCACTGACATGATATGACCCTGGCTGTTAATGTGTTGTTAAACTCTAATAAATAAATAAATAAATTTGTGTTGTATAATTTGTACATTAAAATGGAAATAAATACAGTTCAAACTAAATTCCCAGTTGTATTAATTATGTCCCATTTCTGTTTCTCAGGCCATTTTGGTAAAATTGCTTGTGGGCGGACAGTTTTTTATTTTCATTTTTATTTTTGTAATTATTTCTCTGCCATCAAAAGTTCATGTTCTTGGTTTGTTTTATGTTTTAGGCCTCAAAATCTACAGTGTAGTTTGTGTGGTGGTGTATTTCATCCCTTGAGTGCAAGATGGCTTTGCAATGCTAAAGCATTGCCAAGCCTTGTTGCACGCAACAGAAAAATTTATCGATTTTATTCACTTAGATGATATATCAGACAGAAACCATTTAATTTTTAGTTTTTTTAAGTTTGCATTGGTTATAAAAAAATAGCATATAGCAGCCGAAAGGACCATACTGGAGGGCTGAGAAACAGATTTTTAATTATTTTAACCCTTTAAATAAATACAGTTTAACTCTTTACCTAACAAGAAAAGCAGACGACACTTGCAAACAAAATTCTTGAATAACTAATTTTTTTCATTTTTTGTCTCAAAAACATAGGTTATGACCCCTCTTTGGAACGAGCTCGATGAGCCCGTTCCAAAGAGAGGTCAGAACCTATGTTTTTGAGACAAAAAATGAAAAAAATAATAATATTAATTGACGATTTTTGTGAATAGCGCTGGCCGGTTTTGTCCGTTACGTTGGGTAAAGGGTTAAACTAAATTCCCAGTTATGGGAAACATTTAGTGCTTGAAATTTAAGTTCTTTCAGAGGGTTAAATGTGAAGTACCTTTCTTGATTTTTAGCTGTTTAAAACAGACAAGACATACAAGGAAATTACAGATGACATTAAGAAGAAGAAGTTTAATGAAAAAGATGCAGAAACATATATGATGAAGTGCATTTATTTATGCTGGCTGATGGTCATACAAGTTCCTTCTGTTCATATAGATTTTTCAAAGAAGAAAGATGACAATTTTGATAAACAAGTTTTTCGGGAATACACAAGTCGTGGTGATCATATAAATTATGTTGTGTGGCCACCAATCTATTTGCATGAAAATGGACCCTTACTTCAGAAAGGTGTCGCACAAGGATATCATTGATCAAATAAGCAACAATAATTCATATTTTTCCAGCCAGTGATTTACTTGTTGCATTCAACATTATATCACTCATTTTTAAAAATTATTCTTGGAAGATTCATTTCTACTGTTGACTGTTTTTCCAAAATGGTTTGGAAATTATTCCAATCAGTTGTCTCTTACAAGTCGGAAGTCGACTTTTCTTGCCTGTGGTGTAATATGGCAGGTAATCTGGCTGTGATGGTTTGGCTATCTTTGGGCTGGGGGAGTATTAAACACTGAGCAGGTGCTTCTTGTCAAGTGTCATCTGCCTGAATAGGCAGATGACACTTGACTCGAAGCACCTGCTTTACTGTAAATTTTTCGTGGTATGTCGTGTTCAATAAATTCATTCTGATTCCCCGGCTTCTTAGAGTTAAGTTGCCTCTATTTACGCTCTGTGGTCTACCTTTCTGTTTCAAAACTTCTTTCAGGTGAGTACCTCAGGCAACACCGGGCCTCTTCTTGCTTCTGAATCTCACTCCAGGCCTCTTCTTGTTTATGAATGAATCTCAATCTCTGACTCTTGAGCCTGTATTAGTGAGAGGTCATGAGCTATGTATGGAAGAAAAAATTACAAATTTTAATGGCTGATTTCTTTTTGTGGACAACTTGTAGATTGAGCTTTTTATTTTGTGAAGTTTTAAACAAAAATAATGTACAGTGTACCATATTTATTGTTCCTTCATATGCGAGTTAAAAAACAATAGTTCAGCTGATTCCAAGTCTTCACTGAAAAGTGTGAAATTTTACAAATCCAAAAACATGCTTTCAAACCTAAAACTCATATTGCTTAAGTATGTAAATTGAAAGGGTGTAAAAGTATAAATGAATTGTGTTGAAACGTTATTTAAATTTAAAAATTGACCCATCAGTAAGTCATTGATCTCCAAATACTTCTGATTTTATCAAACTAATAAATTGCCCCCACAAAAAATATTTTTGTAAATCTTTATTTTTATAGCCATGGGGGTGGGGTTGCATCAGTGTTTTAAAACGGAATCCTAAGGTATTTTATGAAGAGGTTTTTTTTCAAGCTATGTCTGTATAATTAGCAGATTTTCCTGTCCTGCATGATGTATTCTTTTAACTGATAAAGACAAATTCTGGTACTCTTTCTTGGTAAAGTGAATCAAATCATTTCTTCTTTCATTGAACTTATTAAATCAAACCATGGTTACATTTCAGCAGTCATGACATGATTTTAGGAAAACTGCATGAAAATACTTAGAGTTTAGGCCATGAAAATACTTAGAGTTTAGGCCACACAAAGTAAATTTTCTGTGTCTCCAGCCTGTATTTTATTAAAATGTGGGTAGTCTTTCTATTTTTAATTTAATTTGTAGCTTAACTTGACATAGTCAAGATAAGCTATTGCCATCACGCGTGCGGAAGTCTGTTAGTCTGTGAGTCTGTTAGTCTGTGAGTCTGTTCACATTTTCCTTTAGCACGGGCTACACCCCGCAGTTCTTGTCTGATCGTCACGAAAATTTCATATGCAGGTTTGGGGTCATGTTTAGATGAGAACGTCCCCTTTTGGTCGCGATCGGTCAACCGGTATGGCTGCCTGAGCCCAAAACCCGAAAACCATTAGCACAGTCTACAGGTCATATTTATGAAGGGATTTCATTGTAACTTGGTAGGATGCCTCTGTATAATGCCTAGATGAGAACGCCCCCTTTTGGGTATGATCTGTCAACCGTGGTGGCTGCCCAAGCCCAAACCCCAAAAACTTTTAGCACAATCTGCAGGTCATGTTTAATATGGAGGGATTTCATTGTAACTTTGTAGGATGACTCCTTATGATGTCTAGATGAGAATTTCCCCATTTGGGTGTGATCTGCCAACCGTGACGACTGCCCGAGCCCAAAACCCGAAATCCTTTAGCATAGTCTACAGGTCATATTTATTGATTAATTTCATTGTAACTTGGTGGGTTAACTTCATATAATGTCTAGATGAGAAAGTCCCCTTTTGGTCCTGATTGGGCAGCTGTGACGGCTACAGGGGCCCGAAGCCCGAAAACCTTTAGCACAGTCTACAGGTCATATTTATGAAGGGATTTCATTGTAATTTGGTAGGATGACTCCAAATAATGTCTAGATGAGAATGTCCCATTTTGATCGCGATCATTCAGCCTTGATGGCTGCCCGAGCCCGAAGCCCGAAAACCTTTAGCACAGCCTACAGGTCATATTTATGAAGGGATTTCATTGAAACTTGGTAGGTTGGTTTCTTATAAGGTCTAGATGAGAACGTCCCCTTTTAGACATGATTGGGCAACTGTGACGGCTACAGGGGCCCGAAGCCCGAAAACCTTTAGAACAGTCTACAGGTCATAATTATGAAGGGATTTCATTGTAGCTTGGTAGGATGACTCCAAATAATGTTTAGAAGAGAACATCCCCTTTTGGTCGCGATCATTCAGCCTTTATGGCTGCCCAAGCCCAAAGACCTTTAGCATAGTCTATAGGTTGTATTTATGGAAGGATGTCATTGTAACTTGTTAGGTTGACTTCATATAATGCCTAGATGATGACATCCCCTTTTGGTCGTGATTGGTCAACTGTGATTGCTACAGGTGCCCAAAGCCCGAAAATCTTGAGCACAGTCTACAGTCTACAGGTCATATTTATGAAGGGATTTCATTGTAACTTTGTAGGATCACTCAAGATGATGCCCAAATGCGATTGTCCTCTTTTGGTTGCGATCATTCAACCATGATGGCTGCCCGAGCCCAAAGCCAGAAAACCTTTAGTTCATATTTATGAAGGGATTTCATTGTAACTTGGTAGGTTGACTTCATATAATGTCTAGATGAGAACGTCCCCTTTGGATGCAATTGGAAAACTGACAGCTACAGGGGCCCGAAGCCCAAAAACCTTTAGCACAGTCTACAGGCCATATTTATGAAGGGATTTCAATGTAACTTGATAGGATGACTCGTTTTGGAATAATTTCACTGTAACTTGGTAACTTTCGTTGATATACGTTAACTGTGAGGGCCACATACATTAACTGTGAGGTCATATTAACCCACCCCTCAGCTCTTTAGTACAGTGTACACCTCATATTATTTTTATCAAAACATAGCATACAGGGAACAGAAATGAACATATTCCCATTTATCACAATTCTTGTCTTATTTCATAATCCTTTCATAAACATTGAACATTATCCTTTTAAACAAACACAACACACAAGTTAAGCTACAGTGTCATTGACACTTTCATTTATTTTTTAATTATTATTTCTTTTTCCTTGAAGGTTCATATACTTTGTTTTATGTTTTAAACTTAAATAATCTTCAGAATAAAATGGCTATGGTGTATTTTAACGATTTTGATGACTTAAGAAATTTATCTGACATTAACAAATGAATTTCTTTTTGTTTGAAGCTTGCAAAGATAAGTGGCTGTCAAAATGACTGGGAGTATCTGAGAAACAGTTTTTTTGTGTTTTTATACTCCTGCATGAAATGTGAAGGGCAATAAGTGTTCAGGTATTTTTTTTTAACTTTCACATATTGTCCAGAATGACTGAATACAGGTCAAATTTGTATTTCACCATATTCCCTTTTCTGTTCTTGAGTTGTTCCCATTGACTTAGTGAAAAGTAATATATGTTATGGTTTCCAGATAATAACTTGAGTATGCATTCAGATATTTTTTTTAAACTTTCCCCTTTTATCAAGAATGATAACATTTGCATTTGGCCATATTTGCATTTTCCGTTATTCCACTTGTCATGGTAAAAAATAACACATTTCATCGTTTCTGGATGATAATTTGAGGAAGCATTCAAATATTTTTTTGAAACTGTCACATATTGTCTAAAATGACAAAATGCAGGTAAAGTTTGTTTGTGGTTGTATTCTCTTTTTATGTTCTCAGGTTATTCCCCTTGACTGAGTGAAAAATAATACATGTTATGGTTTCCGGTTAATAACTTGGGTATGCATTTAGATTTTTTATTGAAACTTGCACATTTTGTCTAGAATGACAAAGTACAGGTCTAGTTCGCATTTTACTCTATTTGTATTATCCATTCTTGAGTTATTCCCCTTGTAGTAGTGAAAAATAACACATTTTAGGATTTCCAGATGATAACTTGGTATTTAAACTTTTATATACCGTATTTCATCTAAATTTTCGGACGCCAAAAAAAAATTAAATTTTCCAGCGTCCGAAAACTTCGAAAATGGCCAAAATACATGTGGACAGCAAATGTGGGTGGAAATTTTGAAAAAACACACTGCACCGGTTAATAAATTTATTGTGCACGAACTACCGGGGGTACCTCGGAAATGGGAAAGATAAAATAGCTGTTCAATACAGCGACTTGAATCATTAGCATAAATAAATAAAATGAACATACCAAATGAATTAAAAATTCCGATTGTCTGTTGTGTTTTTATTTACTTTCCCAATAAATCCCTGAGAAGAAATCACGTTTGATCTAGCCTACCGGTACTTGAAAAGTTTTGATGTTTCCACGAATTATGTTGAACAGTAATTAAGCCATGTGCTTGTGTTGTTACTGTTGGATAAAAACCTGAGCGGGCTTCAGTGTTTTCAAAACGGACCAATGTAGCCATTCAAAGGGAATGAAGTGCGAACAATTTTTGAGTGGTGTGTATATTGGCTTAATTGTTTGTTCAGTTGAAACTGTTCACTATTGATGGAAAAGTGTGCCGGTAAACTTGAAAGAAATGGCATTATCTTCGTGTGGTGCTGCTAATACATAAATACAGGGCGAATACTGAAGTCAGCATTCAATCACCAGCATTTGATATCACAAGAACTCGAGATGGAAAAATTCCTAGTGAAATACCAAACAGCAGAAGAAGCCAGACCAACAGTACAACTGACACCCTACAAGCCTTCAGAAAAGAGACCAGTCGGACGTCCAGCTAAAAGAAAGAGAACAGATTCTGATGAAACAGCTGTAAAACCGCAGCCAGCAAAGAAACACCACAAAGAGATTTCAACGGTTGAAACTGATGCCATTAAAGATAGCAATCACCATCCAACTGTCGCAAGGGGGCACTATAAAAATTATAATATGAAGGAGAAGAAGGAAGCAGTTGAAGTAGTTAAGTTGATTGGCCTACGGCAAGCCGCCCTGAAACTGAAAATACCGAAATCGACACTCAGTGACTGGAAAAAGATAAATTTTGATGAAGAAGGAAGAGACAGATCAACAGGTCATTTATCTAAGAGTGGGAGACCTGTTACATATGGAGACGACCTAGATGACAAAATCTCTGAATGGGTATTAATCCAACGAGATTTGCAGCTACCCGTATCAGTGGAATCATTATGCGCCTATGCCAGAGAAATGGTCAAGAATGAGAATAAAGAAAGCGATTTCAAAGCCAGTACAGGCTGGGCTGAGAAATTCATGGCTCGTCACAACTTTTCACTCCGTACCAAGACATCTTTAGCCCAAAGATTACCAAAAGATTTAGAGCAGAAAATCGACAGCTTTAGAGAATTTGTCAAAGATAGAAGAACAGAAGATGAGTTTGAAAACCAGTTTATAATTAATATGGATGAAACCCCAGTCTACTTTGACCTTATCCCCAACAAAACTGTCAACTTGATTGGAGAGAAATCAGTCAGGATCAGAATGATGGAGTTTTATTCAGTCCCCCCTCCCCCCCTCCACTGTGTGGAAACCAGTTACTATTGTTTAGAAGGACGACTTAATGACATACAAGTCTTTTGATTATTGATTTAGAAATAACCCCCCCCCCCCCCCTCCAATGTGCAACGCAGATGCTACAATTTATAAAAGCGAATACAAAATAATAATTTTAATGACTGGTATTTGCACCACAGTTCCCGTATTTCCTATTTTTTATTTTTGGAAGCGTGCCCTCCCCACGAGCACTGCTGATGTCGGAGAAAAATAATATCGAAACCCGATACTGTCTGATAGTGTTCAGGTCCATGTTTTAATTTTTTGTGAAACCCTGCAACAGCACGTGTTGACCTCATTGTCGTTTGTTCTATTTTTAATGTTGGAAAATTTTGTTGTTGTTCAGTGCACTGAATATGTTTATTCGAAGCAATAATTATCCTGTTCTGTTGCTTGTGCATGGTTTATACTGCATTATATGGATTTATTTATGGGACCCTTTCATCATTGTCATCATTTAAGGTCAGTTCACCATAACATTTGTGGGGTTTTCTTTTTCCAAATCTCGAAGGAGTCGAATGAAAGCACACTTTTTGAAAACAAAAATTTGATTGGTCAGTTCGTCAGACATGTCAGTTTGATAAGGAAAACAATACTTACCTGTCAATAAATAAAGAACAAGTTTGCAAATAGTATTGTTTTAATAATTCTATTTCGATTGTACAATATAGTGTACATACAATACATACAATACATGTTTTTAACATAAAACAAACAAAGAAAGATGAAATATTCAACTGAAAAGAAAATCATTGTCATTTTGGATTTATGATTACTGGGATTTTCCCACCACATCAGTCCGGGACGATCTTTGAGTGGGTGTCCGAAAATTTCGAGGCTTAAAAAAAATTATTTTTCGATGAAAAAATGGTGTCCGAAAACAAAAAGTGTCCGAAAATTTAGATGAAATACGGTATTGTCTAAAATGACAAAATACAGGTCAAGTTCACATTTGGGGGTGTTCACATTATCTGTTCTCGAGTTAATCCCCTTGACTTATTCAAACTTTAGTTTACCTTCATTCACATTTTAGTTTACCTTCATGAAATTTTCTAAT
This sequence comes from Pictodentalium vernedei, assembly GCA_031216915.1. Lineage (NCBI taxonomy): Eukaryota > Metazoa > Mollusca > Scaphopoda > Dentaliida > Dentaliidae > Pictodentalium > Pictodentalium vernedei. The sequence goes on from CM062297.1 coordinate 353,029,732, forward strand.
AAAAGTGGGGACATTACTATCCTGTGTACACAGATGGTGGGCTGCTGTACTGGGGGGACTGAATTGGGAGTTGAACATCTGGGATAATGGGGCATGGGGCAAATCCACTCTTGATGTAATTCTAGTTTTTTTTAGATTTATAGTTTAACCTTACATTTTTACCTAAAACTCACCCAAATTTTCACCTCTTAAACATCTCCATTCTATAAAATAATGAAAACTTTAGTTCATTACATGAAGATGTTCTTACCTAATTATTTCTCAGCACATCACATTGTATTTGTAAATAAACAACATATTATATGACCCCATACAAACACATAGTCCCAGTATGGAAGTGGTTTCTTCTTTTCCAGGATTTATCAATTGAAACTGCTGTATCTTGCCAGTAGTTCCTTGAGATCTGTCAAACATAATATTACAGAATAAATGCTCAGTTAATATCTCAAATACAACAAAATGATCAAATCCCTGTTAATTGAATACTCTTGTAAATTGTATGGAGGAATTTTTTTTTGATAATCAGTTTTCTTCATGAACAATATTGCCGTCGTGGCAGCCATCTTGGATTTTTTGTAATTTTTACTTGTTCATGCCATAACTTAAGAATGAAAGGTTATGAATGCCTAAGTAAATCCCTTTGACCACAATGCTAACCTTTCACTCTCTGTACAACACACCAAGTTGTTTTGAAAAAAAATGCCTATACATCCACAAAGTCCATCATCTCTTGAGAAAATTAAACTGGAAAAATATATATGTTGTCACATAAAATTTCAGTTTAAATTTTCCCATGGTCTTACACTGAATGACCTTCACACTTTTTTTTCCGTGCTTCATGTTTTGGAGAGATTCTCACTCATACTAGCATCAAATTACAAACAAACTTATTAATCCTTTCTAAAGTGTAAGGATCAAAATGTTAATTAATGGTTTCAAAGTCAAAATATATTTAACCAATCAGCTGATCAGCCCAATTTAATCCTACCCACAACTTTGGGTGTCAAATGCTCCAAGTCACGTGTTCACTTATTTAGTGGTTCAATACCTAAATGCACCATGGATCCTATTTTTTGTGGTGGATTGTTGGTGATTAGAGGAAGGTTACTTTTGATAATCAGTTTTCTGCCATAACCAATATGGCCATCATGGCAGCCATCTTGGATTGTTGTAATTTTTTTTGCTTGTCTGCACAATAACTCTGAAATGAAATGTACTATGAATCCCATTTTTTGTGGTGCATTTGTGGTGACTACAGGAAGGATCCTTTTAATAATCAGTTTTCTGTCAGATCCAATACAACTGCCATGGTAGCCAACTTAAATTTTTTTAATTTTTGTTTGTCCTTGCAACAGCTTGAAAATGAAATGCCCAATTTTTATTTGGTGGATTAGTGGTGACTAGAAGAAGGTTCCTTTAAATAATCAGTTTTTTGCCACATCTAATATGGCCATCATTGCAACTGTCTTAGATTTTTAGCTCAACTTGACAAAGTCAAGCTGAGCTATTGCCATCACTTCTCGTCCGTCGGCGTACGTACGTACGTATGTTAGTACGTAGGTCCACAATTTCCTTTGGCACACCTCACAGGTCGCATTTATGATCAGATTACCTTGAAACTTGGTATGCTTGTTTGGGGTGACCTCTAGATTGGAGCTATCGATTTTCTTCAATTTCCGTCAAAAAATGTTGCCGCGGCCAATGTTCTTAGAACTTAGTTTAGTCAAACCACAATATTTCCCTTTGGCACACCCTACAGGGCACATTTATGATTTGATTTCTTTGAAACCTGGTATGCTTATTTAGGGTCACCTCTAGATGGGTGCTATCGATTTTCATGAATTTCCGGCAAAAAATGTTGCCACGGCCAACGTTCGTAGAACTTAGTTTAGTCAGACCTCAATATTTCCCTTTGGCACACCCTACAGGGCACATTTATGATCAGATTGCTTTGAAACCTGGTATGCTTGTTTGGGGAGACCTCTAGATGGGAGCTATCGATTTTCTGCAATTTCTGTCCAAAAATGTTGCCGCGGCCAATGTTCTTAGAACTTAGTTTAGTCAGAAGACTCAATATTTCCCTTTGGCACACCCTACAGGGTACATTTATGATCGGATTGCTTTGAAACCTGCCATGCTTGTTTGGGGTGAACTCTAGATGGGATCTATCGATTTTCTTCAATTTCCGTCAAAAAATGTTGCCGCGGCCAAAGTTCTTAGAACCTAGTTTAGTAAAACCACAATATTTCCCTTTGGCACACCCTACAGGGCACATTTATGATGTGATTGCTTTGAAACCTGGTATGCTTATTTAGGGTCACCTCTAGATGGGAGCTATCGATTTTCTTCAATTTCTGGCAAATAATGTTGCCACGGCTAACGTTCGTAGAACTTAGTTTAGTCAGACCTCAATATTTCCCTTTGGCACACCCTACAGGGCCCATTTATGATCAGATTGCTTTGAAACCTGGTATGCTTGTTTGGGGAGACCTCTAGATGGGAGCTATCGATTTTTTTCAATTTCTGTCAAAAAATGTTGCCGCGGCCAATGTTCTTAGAACTTCGTTTAGTCAGAAGACTCAATATTTCCCTTTGGCACACTCTACAGGGTACATTTATGATCGGATTGCTTTGAAACCTGCCATGCTTGTTTGGGGTGACCTCTAGATGGGAGCTATCGATATTTTTATACTGTACCAATGACCCAGACTTAGCTGGTGCTAACTCCAACAAAACCAGGGCCAAACACAAATTTTGCCCCCCAATCCCCAAAATTTGCATCCAAAACAAAAAGAAATCATGTCCTAAAGGACCTCCATAGTACGCCTCTACTGCGCATGCGCAGTGACGCAGTCGTCCCGAAATTGGCGCCAATTATCATTCTCTGTTTGGCCCTTCATCAGTCAACATCTCACTGATCTTTGTGCTTGTAAATCTCAGTTTAAAGGATGCCAGACACGTAATTTTTGGAAAAAATGTGATTCTAAGGAGGATAGAAGGAGGAGAGGAAAAAGAAGTGGCAAAAAATAATCAGGGCTGTACTTAAATTTTTTGATGAAATTATGTTAAGTTGCCTATTTTCGAGGCATGGGCCTCTTGTTGTCATTCTTGCTAATTGTTGCACTGCTTATTCAGTGTTTCCTCTCCCCTAGCCTTCTAAAGTCCCCCCTGGCAATTCTCCCATTCTTTTGGCATATTTTTGAGAAGTTTCATTTCTAAAATTTCCTGGGAGAGTTGCTTGGTTACAGAATGTTTTCTGTTATTTTCCCCATAGTTACGTTTTCACCCATGGGTGTATAACGTTTGTGTTCTGCATCTTCCATCTGATGTTCTACAGATTCTCCCCTGGGAGTCTCTGTTTTGCATCAGATAGAGTGTAATTGATGACTGATTCCGGGCCAGTTTTTTCAGTGCCTGGAGTCATGTTTTCTAGTGTGTTTACACTGTTTGTTTTCATTGGCAACAGCCTTTTTTGAGGGGGGCTGTTTGCCTTTGTGGTAGTTTATCTCATTATAAGATACATTTATATTATCCGAAAGTGTCTCATTAATTATTTTATATAAATTTAAAATTTTTGACCACACTTTGCCATCGGATCCATCGGGGCTCAACGTTACTTTTCAGCAACTTGGGCTTCTCTGAAAAAATATTTTTTCAAAATTATTTTGTTTTGCAATTGTTTTTTCATTTATTAATGGATCATGTTATTATGTATCTTTGTGTCAGGGGTTTTTGCGAGTAACTAGGACTTATTGTTGTTCTTTCACAATGAAGGGACATTGTTCAAATTGTAATAGGAAGAAATCTTCCTCTGACTTTCATGATCATTGTATTAATTGTAGTCAGTGTTCTCGCATTAATCCCTGTCCTATATGTGAACATTGGGATGAGAAACATTGGAAACGTGTGTCACGATATGTTGTTTCTGGAGAAAGAGCGATGGCGGCTCTTTCTCCACAAGGTCACTCTACTCTCTCAGTTTCTATTTCAGAGGAACCAGAACAGGGTGATGTTTCCATGTTATCTTCTTCAAGTGTGCGTCCGTCGTCACAAATGAATTCAGAGCTAGCGGCAAAAGTGCTCATGGAGATTAGACAAATGTCGTCCGCTAGCTCGCCCGGTGTAGCGTCCATTCACCGAATGGTTTGGCAGCCGGGTTCATCCGATGCGGTCCAAGAGGAAATTTTGGGTGATGCGAGCACTATAAACATAATAGATGCACACCCAGTGACGGCGGATAGTAAACGAGAACGGAGGAAGCCTTTTAGTCCGGTTCCTAGCTCGTCCAGGTCCAGCCGGGCCGCGAGCGAGAGAGGTCCCTCTCTCGTACAACAACATCTGGGACCAGATGTTGTGGTACAAAATGTGTCTTTAGCGGAGCATACGTCCGTCGCTCGGGACGCTCCGTTGTATAAGCAGTCCGCAGAGACTGTTAAGGCTTCCTCTTCTCGTCAGCGCACACGACCGCACCTTGGCTGCGTGACCTCCGATATTTTACCAGCTTCGCCGATGAAGGATTCTTCGGCGACCAGGTCACACCATCCGGCAGCCAGGGATTCGAGACCGATGGACTCCGGACGTTCGCATAGGAAAAGTATGCGGGAGCCATCTGATGCGGAGCTGCCCTCGGCGAAGCAGCGAAAGACTGCGCCTCCGCAGGTCTCGACGTCGGACATTCTTGTGCAGATAGCACAGCTTATCGCAGCATCCCAGCAGCCGACAGAAACGGTGTCGGATCGAGAATTATCCGACGGCGCTGGGTCGGTACGCTCCGCCGAAGCATCGGGGGCGGACGACCGGGAACATCGGGAGGTCCGACCGGATGGTGAAAGGGATACGGATGAATTAGAGCTATCCCTTTCGGAACAACATAAAGCTGCCGTGGACTTCATCCGGCACTTTCTCCCTCAAGTTGTTCCGTCGGGCCAGACTGCTGCGCTTCCGGACAAGAGAATTATAGCGTCATTGGACTCTGATTTTTTTGAGCGGTTCAGGGACATCGCTCCCGAGTTTCCGTCTCAGTCCAATAATGTTGCAAGAACATTTGAATTATTGAACGACGCTATATTCAAACTTGCTTCCAAAACGGGGAAAGCAGGTTTCTTGTCCGCTAATACTCTTAACCTGCCTTTCATTAATGCAAGGAATAAATTCGATACGGCAGGACAGGGTATACCGAGAGTTCCTCTGCGTATGGACGACGAGGCGGAAGACTTAGAGCTATCATTACCGTCGTCAGCTTCTATTCCAACCGCGGTGTTGTAAACTGCTATTGCGTCTAACAGAGCCAATTTAGATGCCTTATCTTACGCAGATCACCTTACTAAGGCGTTATCACTGCGCCTTCAAGGGGAAGAGTTTCAGGATATACAATCCTCTTTAAGACTTCTTTCAAGGGCAGTAGCTTATTCCACGTGTAACTCCGCCCTTTCAGTGGCAAATCTGGAGTTGGTTAGACGTGACGCAGCCCTAGCTACATCCACACTAGTGGATTCTAAGGTGAAGAACTCTCTTAGAGTCGCTTCGGTCTCAGGAGAACTTCTCTTTGACGGCAAGCTTTCCGCTATTTATGATAAAATTAAAAAGAAAGCTAATGATTCTCTGTTGTTCAGATCAGCTCCTAAAAAGTCGGATACAGCAGACACGAATAAGACAGGCACTTCTGGGTCTAATGCGCCCAAGAGAGGTTCCTATAGAGGTTCCGGTGCGTCCTCTTGGTCTTATTCGAGAGACCGTCAGGATAGCGACTCTCGTTCGGGACGTCCTTCAGGCCGGGACAATCGGTCGGACGCCCCGAGGTCGACGAGGCGAGGTGCGGGTCGTGGAAGACGTGGTTTCTCCTACCGCAGGCCTCGCAGGTCCAGGAGGTGATGGCTTAAACCTCTATCGCGTTCCGGTTGGCGGAAGGTTGTCGAGTTTTTCACAAGAGTGGGCGTCGATTACGGACGACCCTTGGGTGAGAGGAGTGACTTCGGAAGGTCTAAAGATATCCTTCAAACGAAAGCCTCCATTAACTCGAAGTCCAAAGTGGACTCATCTTCCGTCAAATCCACAGAAAAGAGACGCTCTGTTATCAGAGGTGCAGTCTCTTTTAATGAAGAACGCGGTAGAGGTCGTAGAAAACCAGGAATCTCTGGGATTCTACAGCCATCTGTTTCTGGTTCCGAAACCAGACGGCTCGTTCCGTCCAGTCATAGATTTGAGCTGGATAAACAAGCTGATCGTCGCTCCGAAGTTTTATATGGAGACGATTCGATCGGTCAGAGCGAGTATTCGGGTGAACGATTATGCAACGAGCATAGATCTCAAAGATGCGTACTTTCACGTCATGGTACATCCGACATTCCGAAAGTATCTACGCTTCGCAGTCCTAGGAGTGGTGTATCAGTTCCGGGCCATGTGCTTCGGATTGAATCTAGCACCCTGGGCTTTCACTCGGGTAATGAACTCGGTAATGATCTACTTCCGAGCTCATTCGTCTGCGGTAACGTCGGCCTACCTGGACGACATTCTTCAGAGGTACGGCAACGAGTTAACGCTTCAGAACGATGTTCAGAATCTTCTTCTATTGCTCCGACGTCTCGGTTTTATAGTAAACGAGGAGAAGTCGGATCTGGTGCCGTCCAAGTCATTCACTCATCTGGGAATGAGCTTCGAGACGCACAACAATCTCGTTCGTCTGCCGTTAACCAGAGCGAAATTAGTCAGTTGTTACGCTCGCTATTGTCTGCACGCAGACAAAGTCACGGCGAGAGAATTTATGAGACTGATAGGTCTGTGCGGAGCCGCCGCGGATCTCATTCCGATGGGGCGGCTACGCACACGTCCTCTTCAAATTTTCCTGACTCAGAATTGGAGTGTGAAAATTCATTCGCTCGATGTAGACGTTCTCTTGTCAGATCAAGTGAAACAAGAGATTCAGACTTGGGCAAACATTCAGTGGTTAACTCAAGGAGTTCCGCTGCAGTTGCCGGATCCGAGTTTTACCGTTATGACGGATGCCAGTCAAACAGGTTGGGGTGCATCATTAATCCCAACGGATTCGAGATGCCAGGGTCTTTGGGATCCGCAATTCCTGTGCAAGCACATAAACATCAAGGAAATGATGTCAATTTGGCTTGCGTTACGTCACTGGATGGACATTATTCACGATGCTCATGTCCAAATCCTATCCGACAATACGACAGTAGTGGCGTATATACGGAATCAGGGAGGCACTCATTCAGTTCCGTTGTTCAATCTAACGGAAAGAATCCTTCTGTTTGCGTTAGAACATCACGTTCTTCTTTCGGTCCGTCACATACCGGGTCGTCTGAATGTGCTAGCAGACTCCCTTTCACGAAAGGGTCGCTTGTTGCCGTCGGAGTGGACTCTCAACAAACAAGTATTCAATCAGATTTGCTACCAATGGGAACGGCCAATGATAGACTTATTTGCGACACATCTCAACAATCAGTTGCAGACGTATGTGTCTCCGTGTCCGGATCCAAGAGCATTTGCAGTAGACGCTCTGTCGATCCCTTGGGACGGAATGATAGGATATGCGTATCCTCCAGCGCCGTTAATTCAACAAGTATTGCTAAAGATAAAACAATCTCAATGCAAGATTCTGTTGGTAGCATCTCTGTCGCCACAGAGACCGTGGATAAATCTACTCAGGTGTCTGTTGTGGGACCTACCGCGGAAGCTTCCTCCACGAGAGGATCTTCTTTCGCAGGGGAAATCGCGCCAACTCCATCACAACCCGCAAGGTCTCAACCTTCACGTTTTTCCGTTGTGCGGTCCTTCTTGCATGGCAAGCACTTTACAGGACGAGCAGTGGACGCGATTTCTAACTGTAGGAGGACCTCCTCTTCGCTAAACTATGCGGCTAAGTGGAAGGTTTTTCGTCGTTGGTGTAGGGATCATTCTGTAGATATATTTGATCCCTCTATACCAGACATTGCAAACTTTCTAGTATACTTGTTTGACGAAATCAAACTGCAGCCTGTTACTATAAAGGGTTATAGGTCTATGTTATCTGATACCTATGCACATCATGATAGTTTACAAATTGGATCTAATGTCTCTTTATCGAAGTTGGTTAGAAACTTTTCGATAAATAGACCCAGAACTCTTAGATTAATTCCTAAGTGGAATTTAGCTTGGGTTCTCCTTAAATTGAAGGTAAAGCCAGTTGAACCTCTTGGGACAGTAGATTTCAAATTCTTATCTTATAAGACAGCTTTTCTCTTAGCTTTCTCTTCTGCCAGAAGAGTCAGTGAGCTTCATGCACTATCGGTGGATGATTCTCATTATCGTAGTGTTGGGAACACTATCACCTTCACTACTAATGTGGGTTTTTTAGCTAAGAATCAGGCTCCTAATAAATATCCGGAACCTATTGTTATTAAGGCTCTTCCGTCTTCAGACGGGCGTAGGCCTTTACTCTGTCCTGTTAGAGCACTACGTATCTATAAACAGAGATCTCAGTTTATCAGAAAGGGACGGAAACGTTTCTTTCTGTCTTTGATGCCTAATAGAAAGGACATTTCAGTCCATTCTATTGCTAGATGGATTCAGTTAACTATCCGTACTGCTTATGAAGATTTATCTTCTTCTCAGCAGTCTGTGCTTAAGATTTCTGCTCTTGAAGTAAGAGCTCTTTCTACTTCCTGGGCTTATGCTAATAGTGTTGCTATTACAGATTTAATGAAGGCTGCTTATTGGTCTCAGCCATCCACATTTACGAATTTTTATCTCAGAAATATTGAGTCCATTTCTGGAGACCTGCATTGTTTAGGTCCGTTATCTGTTGCTCAGAATGTCGTCCACTAAACAGTTGCAACTATAGTTATGCAGGCTTTCTGTTCCGGCAGTGACTCCGTCCGGCTGCCCTCTTCGCTCTGGGCTATTTGACCCAGGGCAAGGGGAAGGGGGGGGGGGGGCGGGTTTTCCCTTAGGTCACCTGCTTTATAGTGAAAAGCAAGGGAATGCCTCCTCCAAGTCAGTATTTCTGAGTCGCTTCCGGGATGGTTTTAAAGTGTAATATTAATGTTTAATTTCATTCATGTCTTATTTTTAAAGTGTAGCTCGGTGTGAAGCATTTGTATATGTCAAGTGTCAAACGGGCTTTAATATACAATACTCGGACACTTTTAAATGATTATAAAGAGTCTCAATTCTCTGGACTACTTTATTTATTGGCTTGCTTTAAAAATAATTAGTATAAGGGTTATACTGGATGTTAATAGAGAACATGAATGTTATTGTGCTCAATTATTAAGGGTAGTGTATCTTTCTAATTTAATATTAAATAAGAAAGATACATGTAAAGCCTAATACTCCTTTTCTCCTTAAGGGGTTACCTCTTTACTATATAGTTGAGCTTATTGGATTTTCCTCTATGTCCTAGGCCCTCCAGCCTGTTTACTATTCAGCTAAGTCTGGGTCATTGGTACAGTATAAAAATGTTAAAAAATTTATAGTAAGTTATATATTTTTTATACTTACCAATGACCCAGACGGGGATGGCCCTCCCTGGAGTTGGGAACTCTTGCCTCCCCGCTGAGTACATAGCGCTGACCAGGCACTGCCAGTAAGAATGATAATTGGCGCCAATTTCGGGACGACTGCATCACTGCGCATGCGCAGTAGAGGCGTACTATGGAGGTCCTTTAGGACATGATTTCTTTTTGTTTTGGATGCAAATTTTGGGGATTGGGGGGCAAAATTTGTGTTTGGCCCTGGTTTTGTTGGAGTTAGCACCAGCTAAGTCTGGGTCATTGGTAAGTATAAAAAATATATAAATTACTATAAATTTTTTAACTTTCTTCAATTTCCGTCAAAAAATGTTGCCGCGGCCAACGTTCTTAGAACTTAGTTTAGTCAAACCGCAATATTTCCCTTTGGCACACCCTACAGGGCACATTTATGATTTGATTGCTTTGAAACCTGGTATGCTTATTTAGGGTCACCTCTAGATGGGAGCTATCGATATTCTTCAATTTCTGGCAAATAATGTTGCCACGGCTAACGTTCGTAGAACTTAGTTTAGTCAGACCTCAATATTTCCCTTTGGCACACCCTACAGGGCCCATTTATGATCAGATTGCTTTGAAATCTGGCATGCTTGTTTGGGTAGACCTCTAGATGGGAGCTATCGATTTTCTTCAATTTCTGTCAGAAAATGTTGCCGCTACCAACGTTCTTAGAACTTAGTTTAGTCAGAAGACTCAATATTTCCCTTTGGCACACCCTACAGGGTACATTTATGATTGGATTGCTTTGAAACCTGGCATGCTTGTTTGGGGTGACCTCTAGATGGGAGCTATCGATTTTCTTCAATTTCCGTCAAAAAATGTTGCCGCGGCCAACGTTTTTAGAACTTAGTTTAGTCAGACCACAATATTTCCCTTTGGCACACCCTACAGGGCACATTTATGATTAGATTGCTTTGAAACCTGGTATGCTTATTTACAGTGACCTCTAGATGGTAGCTATCGATTTTCCGTCAAAAAATGTTGCCACGGCCAACGTTCTTAGAATTTAGTCTAGTCAGACCACAATATTTCCCTTTTGTACACCTTACAGGGCACATTTATGATCGGATTGCTTTGAAACCTAGCATGCTTGTTTGGGGAGGCCTCTAGATGGGAGCTATCGATTTTCTTCAGTTTCTGTCAAAAAATGTTGCCACTGGCAAAAAAAATAACATTGGTACCAATGATCTTCAATTTTGCCATTTCATTTGTAACTTACCAAGTTCAAGTTTGTCAAGTTGAGCTACAGTGTCATTGACACTTTATTTATCATATTTTTTCACTGTACCAATGGCCCAGACTTATGCTAACTCCAAAATATCGAGGGCAAAACACAAATTTTGCCTCTCATTCCCCAAAATTTGCATGCAAAAACGAAAATTAGAAGTCATATCTGGCCCTCCATACATTTACTCTCTGCAAATGTGCAGACGCCAGGAAGTGATCAGAATTGACGGTCAGATAACAACAAACTGACTTCTGTGCTTTTAAATCTCAGTTTATAATGATGCCAGACACAAATCAATGGTTAATTTGGTGGATACAAGGACACAATGGGATGAAGGAAGGAAGAAACTAGTTTGAAACATTCAGGGCTGTAATTTTATAATATTTATAAAAATTAGTTCATGTTCCCCAATTCTGGGACATGGGCCTGATGTCATCATTGTTAATAATGATTTTTCCACTGTTTGTTAAATATTCCTCCCTTGATCCCCTCCCAGTTAAACTCCCAAGCTTTTTGGCTTGTTTTATTGAATTTTTTTTTTATAAAATTTCTTGGGAGTTTAACGTGTTACACAGAATTTTTATTCTGTATATCCCAAGGGATACGTCCTCACCCTTGGGGTGTTTAGACGTTTTGGTCAAGCATCATACATCCAGTGTATCGTTTTTTCTAATGAAGATTTTGCCTTACATCGGATAGTTAAAAAATCTGTTACCAACTTCGGGCCGTGTTGCCTGGGGTCTCGTTTCCGGTTTTCATTCTGACGTTTACATTAACAACGCTCTTTTTATATATGTAGTTTCCTATTTTTAGCTCACCTACTTCTATTAGAAGTGGTGAGCTTATGTCGTGACCTCGGGCGTCAGCGTCGGCGTCCGGCATGTCTAATATTGTAAGATTTAATGTTAAGGTTAATTTCTCAAAGATCAGGCATTTGATATTGCATATGTAGGTTGTAGGGGACTATCAGAACAGTATTTAACCCTAATACTACGACTTTTTTCCAAATTTCACCTAAAATTTTCTGCCAAAACTTGTAAGAATTTGCGTTTAGGTGTTGTAAGAATTTGCGTTAAAGTCAGCTTTTGTGCAGATTGTGCTGCTTTAACTTCACATTACTGTTGATTTTCATATTTCAATAACGACTGTAGGTATTAACCCTACTGTATGCAGAAATTTAACGGAAATTTTCTTTTTTTGAGTCAAAATTTTCATGTTTTTCTGAGAAATTTAACTGATTTCTTTTCTTTTGTTCGCGTTTTTCTCTGACTTACTCAATTTTAAGTTCTAAAAGTTTGTGTTAAGGTGAGTTCTGTTTCTGTGTGTCTTTCCAGGCAATTGATATTGTACACATGGGTTACTGAACTCCATTGCAGTAATATTTAACCCTCGTTACATGCATATTTGAGGAATTTGAGCCTGATTTTCTGCCAAAACTTGTAAGAATTTGTGTTTAGGTTTAAGATTTTGCATTAAAGTCATCTTTTGTGCACATCGTGGTGCCTTCACTTATCATTACTCTTTATTTTTGTCTTTTCAAAAACTACTTTAGGTATTAACCCTACTATAATCAGAAATATAACTGATTTTTTTTTTTTTTATATCCAATGATTCTATGTTGAATTGATATATAATAAATGCAGAAATATAGACTTTCCAAAGCCATCACATAAACCACATTAATCATTTGATGCCTAGTTAATGATTTATATTAACTAAATATTAGGCATGTTACATTGGAACGACATTATCAAGCGCAAATGTAGGTGAGCGTTGGGATGTAACATCCCTCTTGTTTTTTGATCTGATGTATTTTTATTAGCTCACCTACTTCTATTACAAGTGGTCAGCTTATATGATGACATCGGGCATCAGCGTCGGCGTCCGGCGTGTCCAATATTGTAAGATTTAATGTTAAGGTTATTTTTTCAAAGATCACTGGCCTCAGGCCTTTCATATTGCATATGTACGTTGTAGGCGACTATCAGCACATTATTTAACCCTGATACTACGACTTTCTTTCGAATTTATATCCAATGATTCTCTGTTGAATTGATATATAATAAATGCAGAAATATAGACTTTCCAAAGCCATTGCATAAACCACATTAATCATTTGATGCCTAGTTAATGATTTATATTAACTAAATATTAGGCATGTTACATTGGAACGACATTATCAAGTGCGAATGTAGGTGAGCGTTGGGATGTAACATCCCTCTTGTTAGCTCACCTACATCTGTAAGATGTGGTGAGCTATTGTGATAACCTCGGGCGTCCGGCGTGTCCAATATTGTAAGAGTTAATGTTAAGGTGAATTTCTCAAGCATCAGTGGGCTCAGGCCTTTGATATTGCATATGTAGGTTCTAGGGGACTATTAGAACAGTATTTAACCCTGAAACTACGACTTTTTTCCAAATTTCAGCTAAAATTTTCTGCCAAAAGTTGTTGTAAGAATTTGCGTTTAGGTGTTGTAAGAATTTGTGTTAAAGTCAGCTTTTGTGCAGATTGTGCTGGTTTAACTTCTCATTACTGTTGATTTTCATATTTCAATAACAACTGTAGGTATTAACCCTACTGTATGCAGAAATTTAACGAAAATTTTCTTTTTTTTCACTCAAAATTTTCATGTTTTTCTCGGACTTAGTAAATTTTAAGTTGTAAAACTTTGTGTTTAAGTGAGTTGTGTTTCTATGTGTCTTTCCAGGTGATTAATATTCTACACTTGGGTTACTGAACTCCATTGCAGTAATATTTAACCCTCATTACATGCATATTTGAGGAATTTGAGGCTGATTTTCTGCCAAAACTTGTAAGAATTAGCGTTTAGGTGTTGTAAGCATTTGTGTTAAAGTCAGCTTTTGTGCAAATTGTGGTGCTTTAACTTCTCATTACTGTTGATTTTCATATTTCAATAACAACTGTAGGTATTAACCCGACTGTATGCAGAAATTTAACGGAATTTTTTTTTTTTTTCAGTCAAAATTTTCATGTTTTTCTCGGACTTAGTAAATTTTAAGTTCTAAAAGTTTGTGTTAAGGTGAGGTGTTAAGCTGAGTTCTCAAAGATCAGTGGGCTCAGGCCTTTGATATTGCATATGTAGGTTGTAGGGGACTATCAGAACAGTATTTAACCCTGATACTACAACTTTTTTCCAAATTTCACCTAAAATTTTCTGCCAAAAGTTGTTGTAAGAATTTGCGTTTAGGTGTTGTAAGAATTTGCGTTAAAGTCAGCTTTTGTGCAGCTTGTGCTACTTTAATTTCTCATTACTGTTGATTTTCATATTTCATTAACAACTGTAGGTATTAACCCTACTGTATGCAGAAATTTAATGGAAATTTTCTTTTTTTTCAGTCAAAATTTTCATGTTTTTCTCGGACTTAGTAAATTTTAAGTTGTAAAACTTTGTAAACTTTGTGTTTAGGTGAGTTGTGTTTCTATGTTTGTTTCCAGGCGATTAATATTCTACGCTTGGGTTACTGAACTCCATTGCAGTAATATTTAACCCTCATTACATGCATATTTGAGGAATTTGAGGCTGATTTTCTGCCAAAACTTGTTGTAAGAATTAGCGTTTAGGTGTTGTAAGATTTTGTGTTAAAGTCAGCTTTTGTGCAGATTGTGGTGCCTTCATCTCTCATTACTGTTTATTTTCTCATTTCAATAACAACTGTAGGTATTAACCCTACTGTATGCAGAAATTTAACTGATTTCTTTTCTTTTTTTCAGTCACAATGTTCACGTTTTTGTCTGACTTACTCAATTTTAAGTTCTAAAAGTTTGTGTTAAGGTGAGGGGGATTTTTGGGACTTATATTCACTTTCTTTAAAAAAAATTTTTTTAACTTTTTTTTTTTTAATACTTTCTCATACTTGTTACTAGTAACATTAAGGCTTATTTTAGTTGTTGATGTGATGTTTTTTTGTTGGGACTTATAGTCACTTTCTTGAATGTTTTTCCGCAAGTCCTCTTTAACCACTGAATGTACTTACAATTTCAGTGATTTATGAAAGCCTTGAATGAATGTTTTTCCGCAACTCCTCTTTAACCAATGAATGTACTTACAATTTCAGTGATTTATGAAAGCCTTTCCTAATTCTTATTTATGATTTAATATCTGGCCTCACGATTCATATTCTTAATCATAAACATTTCTAAAAGAAAAAAATGCTTTTATATCCAATGATTTTATGTTGAATTCATATATAATAAGTGCAGAAATATAGACTTTCCAAAGCCATCACATAAACCACATTAATCATTTGATGCCTAGTTAATGATTTATATTAACTAAATATTAGGCATGTTACATTGGAACGACATTATCAAGCGCGAATGTAGGTGAGCGTTGGGATGTAACATCCCTCTTGTTATATATATGGTAGGTCTGTTGGAAGATACATTAAATATTCCTGTAGTGTAGCAGTTAACTTTTGGATAGTAAAATAATTTTTGTCTACACTTGGGCTCTATCGGGATACATTTGGGCACTTCGTTCCCTTTGGGAACTTGAGCTCTTGTCAAAATTTTGTTGAAATTTTTTTTGTGTAAATTATTTTTCGATTTATATTTTGAATGTTTTTTGTTATGTATCTTTTTATAATATTTAATGTGGAGTTGGTGGGAGTACGATCGACTTAGTTTGCTTCATTATAAAAGCATATTGCTCATTAAGCAAGGCAATGAAGTCTCTGATTTACATGTTGGTTGCCTTGCTTGTAATCGATGTACTCCCACTAATTCTTGCTCAACATGTGTCGCATGGGATGACAAACGTTGGAGACGGGTGTCACGGTACGTTGTTAGCGAGGGGCCACTGCTGGTCCTCTCGTGGTGAGAGACCGCCACCGGTCCTCTCGCCAAAAAGTCGCTCTAGTTTTTTAGTTTCTATTTATAGAGGAACAAGAACATGGTGATGTTTGCATGACGCCGTCAGAGAGTGTGCTTCCGTCGTCTCATTTAGGTAGTCAGTTAGAGCTAGCAGCTAAAGTGCTGATGAATATTAGACAGGGCAATAAACCCCAGCCCCCTGTCGCCAGCTAGCTTGACCGGTGAAGCGGTTACACCGTCCGAGGGTACCGTGACGCCGAGTGTGTCCATTGTAGTCGAGGAGAATAGAAAGGGTAGAGCGAGCACTATAAAATAATAACAGGCTCACCCTGTGACGATGAGGCCTCATATATCGGGACGTCCAGAGAAAAGAGCCGTCTCTGACACACTGTCCCAGGAGCAGCTGGCGACCAGAATAGAAGACCGTTGCTCCTCAGAGGTCCATAACAGATTTGCTGTCGCAGATTGCGCAGCTCATCCCAGCAAGTGCAGAAGCAGCCGACAGTCTCAGAATCTGAGCTGTCAACGGTGCTTGGTCGGTCCAGTCATCTGCGCGCTCAGATGCCGCTGATCGTGATTTTCAACTGATTCATACGAATGATGAAAGGGATATGGAGGCGGATTACCCTTCCCTTTTGGAACAACACATGGCTGCAATGGATTTAATCCATCAACACTACCCTGAATTTGTTCCAGCGAATCAGAATGCTGCGACTACTTACAAGAAACCTCTAGCATTGCTGACTTCATCTGGAAAAAGAGGAGGAAATGTTTTTTCCGGTTAAGTATAGACAGATGTCGCAGGCCTTTGGCCTTTTAGACAACGCCATATTCAACTTTCCAGTGGAAAGAACCAAGGCGTTTCTTGTCATCATCTTCTGTAATTTTACCGTTCAATGGAAAATGGGGAAGATGTATTGAGAGATCCTCTGCGTTTGAATGAGCAGGCTAAGGACCTAGTTATGGCCTTACCTTCGTCATTCACTATTCACTCGGACACAATTGAGATGTCATTTCTTCATTCAGAGCGAATTTAGACTCACTGTCTTACGCAGATCACTTTTTAGAACTGGGACGCAACATCTCTACGAAAAGGAATTTGAGGACGTTCATACCTCATTTAGAGTCCTTTCCAGGGTTATTATATTTATCACGTATAACTCTGTCTTAACAATTGCTAATTTGGAGTTAATCAGACGTGACAGAGCCCTTGGTCCTTCTCCGCCCATAGAGGCATAATGGAGTCGGTTAGACATGAGGGAACCATCAGGGTTCCTATATTTTTTTATAGCTAACACAGGAACGATTAAATAATGCGGGTGAGGAGATTTCAATATGACTTCCAATTCCCCCACTCCAACCCCCCCCCCCCCTTTCCACACACACACACACACTGCCTATGTGTTTAAAGGCAATTACCGGGCAAGACGTAGTTTTCTTCCTGCAACCCTCATATAATTTAATACATACATACTATGCATTTGGGTCGTGTTCTTTGGCGACCTCATGGGCACATCCGCTTTTTAGTTGGATTAGTGTCCTGTTATTATTTGTTATATACGAGCACTTATTTATAAATCATCACAATTAAATTGCTATTCGATGAGTACCTCGCAGGCTGCATAACCAGTTAACTGGTATTCAAATGATTACATGCTAAATATAAATGCTCTGGCACATTCTATTATTAGGCTAACGCTTTATTGTATTTGGTGGACCTTGAAATCATAATCTATTTGGGGGGGGCAGTCCGTGTCTGAGCCTGTTAATCATACCTACTTATATTTCTAGATCCAGATCTCTATTATATCTGTACTCAATTAGCACGTGTTTTTACGATCATAGATATTAGATAGTACACATTGGAGAGTGTTGTTATTGGAATTTATTGTACAGAGGTCGCCTGAGGATTACCTAAGAAGTGTGTGTTTCTCTTCAAGGATCGTTCAGTGTGGCTTGATTGGACATGTGTATGTTATATTTTATATCACCGGTTTTCGACGTATCTGTGTTCTTCATCTGTGGTGTACGTTATGTAACAGGCAATATTAATTACTAGGATCGTTGCTATAGCCTTAACTTCTGAAGTGATGTTAAGCACCATTTATTAATCATGAATTAATATCTGAGTGCCTGTTCGATGAATATTTATATTGTTTTTTGGTACCACTCTTATTGATTCCAGAGCTCTCTCCTCTTTTGAAGATTCCTTCAAAAGAAAGGGTGGGGGGGGGGGGGGGGGGTATTTTTTACCTTTTCTCTGGCTTGAACGGTATGTAAGTATGAAGGAAGCTGTTTTATCCGTAATTATATCCTGCATACACCTGTAGTGTTATTGTATGGCATATGGTTGTTGGGGATTTTCACTCATTCTCAGATACGCCATCCTAATTTTTGGGGCTAAGTCCGGACTAGCCTTAAAAATTAGGAACTTGTTACATCCTAAGTAGCATTGTCTTCATGCTTAGAATAAGGAATTACTTAAATTGGGCTCCTTATTTAGAATATGTCTCCTCTATTACTGTATAAAGAGACATGTATGTAATTCCTAATTATTCTAATTTCCTTTCATCATCGATTGCAGGATTGGAACTATTTCAAAAGTCCTAGGCCCTCCACCTTTTTACGATTCAGCTAAGTCTGAGCGATAGGTACAGTGAAAAAATATTATAAATTCATAGTAATTTGTATATTTTTCATACTTACCTATGGCCCAGGTGGGGATGGCCCTCCCATGAGTGGGCACTCATACCTCCCCGCTGAATTATTATGTAATACTCTCGTTTACAAAGAATGAGGTTGGCGCCAATTCTGGTCACTTCCTGGCGCTTGCGCAGAGAGTAAATGTATAGAGGACCAGATAGGATTTCTAATTTTCGGTTTTGCATGCAAATTTTGGGGATTGGGGGGCAAAATTTGTGTTTGGCCCTCGATATTTTGGAGTTAGCACCAGCTAAGTCTGGGCCATAGATAAGTATGAAAATGTACAAATTACTATGAATTTATAATTTTTGTTTGTCCATGCAATAATCTAAAAATGAAATGCAGTATGTATCCTATTTTTGGTGGTGGATTATCATGTCTAGAAGAATGTACCTTTCGATAATCATTTTTTTTCCATGATCACCAAGGCAGCCACCTTGAATTTGTTTTGAGATTTTTGCATGTCCACACAATAACTTTGAAAAATGATGACCAATGGATCCCAATTTTTCTTGTGTCATTACTAGTGATTGTAGGTAGGTTCTGTTCATTAACCAGCATTCTGGCAAATCCAACATGGCTGTCATGTCAAAGCAATAACTCAAAAAAAAAAACTACACAAGCTTTGTTTTTAAAACAAAAAAATGAAATGATGAAAATTAAATGGTGATTTATGTGAATAGCACTGGCTAATTTTGGCCTTCACTTTGGGTAAAGGGTTACATGAGTAATTTTCAATGACAAAGAGCTTATGTCAATCAACAGGCTTCCACACTATACATGGTTTGTGTAAGTTTTTCTTTTGTCAGAAACTGTACAGAAGCAGCGGATGGAAGTGCAGCCCCCCCCTCCCCCCAACCCCCCATTTTTTTTTAATAATGGACTCTCTTTGAGCTGTAAAACTGGACTGAGCTAAAATAGGTTTGTATGTTTTTTATATGATAAAATAGTATTGAATAGGCAAGCTCTCTACCTAACGCAGAAGAATATCCAGATCTCATTTGGAGAACAAATCCACTTTTATCTTCCAGTACATAGCTTTTGATATTGCACGAGAAAACTTTCTCAGCAGGAACTCTGGGAAGTGAAGCAGTGCTTGTTCACATTGGTGAACAAGTTCTGCTTTACTGGCAAACAACATCTTGGGGTGTAAAACCTCCACTGGGCACAGCATAGGTATAAATAATTGTCTAAGCTTGACTTGAGGTGCATGTTGTTGTCATGGGGTGAACATAAATACTGAAAAATTACCTTAATCCTTTGAACCCCAGAGGACTTTTTTCCGGCCCAGTAACATGATATTTCTTTAACCCTTTACCTAACGTAACAGCCAAAACCGGCCAGCGCTATTCTCAAAAATCGCCAATTAATTTTCATTATTTTTTTCATTTTTTGGCTCAAAAACATAGGTTATGACCCCTCGTTGGAACGAGCTCGTCGAGCTCGTTCCAAGAAGGGTCGTAACCTATGTTTTTGAAACAAAAAATGAAAAAAATTAGTTATTCAAGAATTATTTTTGCAAGTGTCGTCTGCTTTTCAGGTTAGGTAAAGGGTTAAGTAGGTTGACTTTTGAGTGAAGGTGTGGTGTAGACCAATCAATATTTTTAACGTGCAGCCCCAAGGCTGCACATTGAAAATATTAATTGGTATACCCCCAAATAAAGAATATGGACTCTTCCCGTTGCTGCCATTGAACTGATATTGAAGATACCACTGGGGTTCAAAGGTTTGAACACCAATAAATAAATATAAATGGGAAAACCTTAAGCTTGTTTGAGTTTGCTGTCCCAGTGGATCCCACTTGAATTAATATTGTTTAATGGCATCACTCGGGGCGCGGCAGCTCAGTTGGTAGAGGTGCAGGCTGCAAGCCGAGAGGTCCTCGGTTCGAATCCCACCTGCGGCAACCGCGTTGTGTCCTTGGGCAAGACACTTCACCCCGATTGCCTACATGGGGGCACGATGATGCTGTGTACTGAGGCGTACTGCACGTCGATGGTGCACATGTCTTCAACCAATCTAACCCTGCCTGTGCTGCGGTGCAGAGTTCAGAGTTACGATGTTGGGGAGCTGACAGCTGCTCGTCGTTGCTCGGTGGTTCTCTCCGGGTACTCCGGCTTCCTCCACCCGTAAAACTGTCACGGTCACGATTAGCCATTGTGCATAAGTATGTGACCTTAAACACCAATAAATAATAAATAAATAATGGCATCACTCTGTTATTTGCACATAACTTTCAGTTCTCAAATTATATGCCATGCCCACAAATTTGTCTAGTTTACTTTTTCTTTGCCATAATTTGTAAAAAGTTTGTGTTTTTGTTCCATCACTCCTCTTAGACCATTGATTTAATCACCACCAAACTTGCCATTTGTTTTCAGTTTAGTCCAGAGAATGCCACCAGAGTGTTAGGCTCTCAGGCCCTCAATGTAATTGTGTTTGGAATTTGGAGCTTGTTATGGCTATTTGCTGATCAACTTTTCGTGGAGTTTGTGTGCAGACCTTGATTTATTTAATGTGACATTCC
Organism: Pictodentalium vernedei; assembly: GCA_031216915.1. Classification (NCBI taxonomy): domain Eukaryota; kingdom Metazoa; phylum Mollusca; class Scaphopoda; order Dentaliida; family Dentaliidae; genus Pictodentalium; species Pictodentalium vernedei. The sequence continues at coordinate 353,050,545 of CM062297.1, forward strand.
TTTGGTCACAATGATACAGATATTCTTTCATGCTCCAGTTATAGATATTCCAATCAGTCCATCAAGATATTAATACAATACGTCAAACTGTGTAATCATAAAACTACAGGTGTGGTAAGTCTTCATTCATTATTATAGTGTCATCAAAGATTCGGTCAAATCAAATAGTGATTGACAAATATTTCTTTGCTTTGATTCAAAGAAAATGAATGTATTTGGTTATTTTTAGATTCTATCTGAACATATGCAGTGAGCTATTTGATGACTAAATTGGCTCCAGACCTTAAGACCATCAAATTCCTTACATAAATTGACTAGTAGCTTAAGGGCTTGGGTTTCCAAATGTGAACTTGGAAAGATAATGGAGTGAAATGGGCTGAAAAAGAGTGAAAACACATACATTAATTCCATTCAGTTATGTCTATACTTTGATTACCTCTCTTGATTTGTGATGGGCTATTTCTCCGTTTTAAATGATGATTCAGCTATTAGAATAAATCACTGTTGAATAAATATTCTATGATTTACCCAGAAGTCTTCAGTTTTGCTGACATCTTCAGTCTCAGTACTTCCAATGTAAGCATTTAATCTTTTTTTATTGTATTCTCAACTATAGATGTAAGACAACATTGTGGGAAAATAATCAACATATCCCCCACAGTGAAGATACAGAAATTTTCACTGTATAAAGAAAATTATATAATTTATAAAAACATTTGTGTGTCATTGCAATTGTTGTTTATATATGATTAAATATGGTTACTGTTATTATTGTAGTGATATTAAATAGACTACCGGTATACATTAAAATATAATACATTTATGAGATATATTAATGTAATCTCAGCAGACTATTAATGCAGAAAAGGCAACAATAACCGATGGGCATTCATATTTTCAGTATGAAGCCTAATTAGGGTGAATACCGCTGATTTATCGCTGAAAACTACCAACTTCTTTTGAAACGCATAAATAAAAAAAAAATCTAATGTTTTTGGGTAGATACTGAAAATTCTCTCATGAGTGACATTGAAGAATGGTTAAGTTTTTTTTATCCCTTCCAAAATGAAGTTTGCAGGGATATGGAAATGGGGTCCGTCCATCCATTGGTTCGTCCATCCATCCATCTGGCCCTTCATATCTCAATCAGTGGATGTTGGATTTAAATGATCTTTGGTATGCTGGTAGACCACTATTGGAGAAAAGGTATTCACAAGTAACATTTTTAGCTCAACTTTGACGTAAGTCAAATTTGATCTTATGCCATGGCCAGTCGTCTGTCTGACTGTCAGCAATTCAATACGGCTTGGGTTAGAGGCCGTATTTATGAACCGATCTTTACGAAACTTCTTGGGTACCTTTGTTATGACGGTGGGACGAGAACGAGTGTTTTTGGGTCCGATCCGAAATTCAAGTTGGCCGCTGGCAGCCATTTTGTACAAAATTAGGTGCAATCAGATTTTTGTGCAGAACTTCCATATGAAAGCTCTGATTTGAATAATTTTTTGTATGAATGTTTAGTAGCATGGGATACATCACATATAATACAGGTTTTTTTCTCATGCGTAAATTATGCAAATTTGACTAACTTTGATGTATTTAGTGTTACTTTCAGCACTGTAAGTGCAAATGCAATACGGCTCAGGCTAGAGGCCGTATTTATGAACCGATCTTTACAAAACTTCATGGGTACCTTTGGTATCACCGTGGGACGAGAATGAGTGTTTTTGGGTCCGGTCCAAAACTCAAGATAGCCGATGGCAGCCATTTGTACAAAATAAGGTGCAATCAGATTTTTGCGCAGAACTTCCATATGAAAGCGCTGATTTGAATAATTTTTTGTGTGAATGTTTATTAACATGGGATACGTCGCATATAATACAGGTTTTTTTCTCATGCAGAAATTATGCAAATTAGATGAACTTTGATTTTTTCAGTGCTACTTACACACAGTAAGTACACATGTCAATACAGCTCGGGCTAGAGTCTGTATTTACGAACCGATCTTCACGAAACGTCCACACATGTTAACCTCCAGAATAATTTTTCAGGGAACCTGAGGGTGATTTTCAGGGAAATGGGATGGATTTCAGGGAAAAGTTTGTGCGGGGACAAAATAAAAGACCACTATTCACACCAGGTTATATCCAGAACTAGTTGTCAACTATGCTGATGCAATTATACTATGTTAAAAAATCATAAAATAACTGATTTGACCCCCCCCTTTCAGAATCCTCTTCTTCATGAGCCCCATCCCTTCCCCACCACCACCCACCCACACTGTCCCACAGAGCACCTCCACCTGTGGTTTGCTCTTATCAAAGTCTACTTAGCTAATAATTTCCCAAGTCTGGAAATGTTAACAGGAAAAGATGTCCTAATGTTCAGTTACTTCAAGAACATTAGTACTTAGAAAGTATCTATCAAACTTCATACATGTGGGACGTTTGTGCCCAACACAAAACTTTTCTTCTCATCATTGAAGCATTTTTTTTTAATTCCATTTAAAATTTTCTGGGTACAGATGGCCAACAGTTAACAGTTCTATAGTCAGCACAACAGAATAAATGTAGTGTTAGAAAATAAGTACATTGTGTTTAAATATGCAGTCATAATTTTTCGGCATCCTAAGCGACTTTAACCTACTTTTAAACTGTGCTAAATAGTTGTTCTTTACGTTTTGATTTTGGAAAAGGGATGAGAATTAAAGCTATTCTATGAAGGAATAAATAAGTATATATTATTCAGTTCCTTTTCATATATTTTAATTTCCAAAAACTGCATTTAAATGAAGGTGGAGTTTTCAATTTTTTGAAAGTAAGTCACCTATTTTCACTTCGACACTCGCACATTGATCACGAATCTCCGAAGAAAACCCCAGAAATAAACATGAACACAGTTGAAATATATATCATAAAATACCCTTTTGTTAAATAAATTTAACTTAAATCCATATTTTACTGCTTCGTGAGTTTTTACCAGAAATTGATATGCATGTGATTTGACTCCAAACGTTTTTTATAAGTTACAATGGGAACGAAATATTTGACTGTTGTTTTCTGGGATTTTTGGTCCAAAACTGATTCCCGTCTGGGAGGCCGGGAACTACCCTGAAATTCCGGGATTTTCCTGGGCGTTCCGGGAGAGTTAACATGTCTGGAAACGTCTTGGGTACCTTCGTTATCACCTTGGGACGAGAATGAGTGTTTCTGGGCGTGGTCCAAAATTCAAGATGGCTGCCAGTGGCCATTTTGTACCGAAATTAGGTCTAATCAGTTTTTTGTACACAACTTCTATACGGCTCAGGCTAGAGGCCGTATTTATGAACTGATCTTTACAAAACTTCTTGGGTACCTTTGTTATCACCACGGGATGAGAACGAGTGTTTTTGGGTGTGGTCCGATATTCAAGATGGCCACCAGCAGCCATTCTGTACCAAAATTAGTGCAATCAGTTTTTAACTCACCGAACATCGGAATGTTTTGATATTTGGTATGCAGCATCTTTAGGGGGGTGAGATTCAAGTTTGTTCAAACCATGTCCCTAGGTCCATATTTGGGCTCACTGTGGGAGCCTGAATGATAACTTAGTTCAAAATGAGGAATTTTCTTTAAAAATCTTCTTCAGATCCAGCAGTCGGAATGTTTTGATATTTGGTATGCAGCATCCTTGGTGGGGGGTGAGATTCAAGTTTGTTCAAGCCATATCCCTAGGTCCATATTTGGGCTCACTGTGGGAGCTTGAATTGTAACTTAGTTCGAAATGAGGAATTTTCTTAAAAAATCCTCTTCTTCAGATCCAGCAGTCGGAATGTTTTGATATGTGGTGTGTAGCATCCTTAGGGGAGTGAGATTCAATTTTGTTAAAGCCAAGTCCCTGGGTCCATATTTGGGCTCCCTGTGGGAGCCTGAATTATAACTTAGTCAATATGAGGAATTTTTCTTTAAAAATCTTCTTCGGGTTCAGCAGTCGGAATGTTTTGATAATTGGCATGCAGCATCCTTAGGGGGTGAGATTCAAGTTTGTTCAGGCCAAGTCCCTGAGTTCGTATTTTGGCTCACTGTGGGAGCCCGAATGATAACTTAGCTCAAAATGAGGAATTTTCTTTAAAAATCTTCTTCTTCAGATCCAGCAGATGAATGCTTTTGATATTTGGTATGCAGCATCCTTAGGGGGGTAAGATTCAAGTTTGTTCAAGCCATGTCCCTAGTTCCATAAAGTTTGTCTCTCATGACTTCATTCCTTTGTAGTGTTGATGAACCATGTCTGACTGAATGTGACCCCATATACTTCTTTGAAAACTTTGTTTGAATCACTTTGCCCGGTGAGTGATTAAGGCCCCTTGGGGCCTCTTTTTTGAAAAGAACTTCTGTATGAAAGTTCTGATTTGAATAAATTTTTGTATGAATGTTTAGTAACATGGAATACATCACTTATAGTACAGGTTTTTTTCTCGTGCAGAAATTATGCATATTAGATGAACTTTGATTTATTCAGTGCTACTTGTACACAGTAAGTGCACATGTCAATGCGGCTCGGGCTAGAGGCTGTATTTATGAACCGATCTTCACAAAACTTCTTGGGTACCTTTGTTATCACCTTGGGACAGGAACGAGCATGTTTTGGGGTGCCATTGTTATTACTATGCTATGAGAACAAATATTTTGGGGTTCAGTCAGACCCACTCTGGGACTCAAAGATTTCTTTTCTAGTTTAGCATCTGACTGTCACCCACCTTTACAATACTTTGCCTATACATTTGTTACAGGCTATGGTCAGTATTTATGTACAGACCGTTACAATACTTTATATGTACCTTTGTTATCAGGTCATTACCTAGATGTTTGTCATTGCTGTGTCACATACTGTACATGTACATGTCTTAACAAGTTGAGCTACAGTGTCATTGACACTTTCATTATACCATTTTTATTGGGGGCTATATTGTCGATGCCATGGTGGCTCAGGAGGTAGAGATGCAGGCTGCAAGCTGAGAAGTCCTCGGTTCAAATCCCACCTGTGGCAACTGCATTGTGTCCTTGGGCAAGAAACTAATCCTGATTGCCCATGTGGGGGGCAAGAAACTTAATCCTGATTGCCCATTTGTGGCCACGATGTCATGTACTAAAGCACACTGCACATCAATGGTGCACTTGTTTTCAACCATTGCTAACCCTGCTTGTGTGGAGTTAGTACATTGGGAACCTGACAGTTGCTCGCCATTGCTAGATGGTTCTCTTTGGGTACTCCAGCTTCCTCCACCCATGAAACTGTCTCACATGAGATGATCCTGGCTGTTGAAAGTGTCACTAAATCCCAATAAATAAATAAATAACAATTGTCGACGCCCTGTATGTCCATACATCTGTTCGTATGTCTGAACTTGTGTGTACAACTCCACCTACATTATTGATCTGATTTTGATGAAACTTCTTAAACATTATGACAAGTAAGTGAACATGCGCATATTCTAAAATTTTCCATCTGCGACTATTTTGTCCAGGTTATCTCCCCTGAACATAGATTTATTATGGATTTTCAAATGAGATTCTTGTGTGTGCAACTCCTCCTTCGTTATTGATCTGATTTCGATGAAACTTCTCAAACAATATGATTAGCAAGTGTACATGCGCATATTCCAAAATTTTTCATCTGCAACCATTTTAACCAGGTTATCTCCCCTGAGCTTAGATTTATTGTGGATTTTCAAATGAGATTCTTGTGTGTGCAAATCCTACATTATTCAGCCGATTTTGATAAAACTTCTCAGACATTATAATTAGTAAGTGAACATGTGCATATTCCCAAATTTTTCATCTATGACAATTTTCACCAAGTTATCTCCCCTGAACTTAAATTTATTATGGATTTTCAAATGAGATTCTTCTGTGCGCAACTCCTACATTGTTGAACCGATTTCAAAGAAACTTCTCAAACATTATAACTTGTAAGTGAACATGCACATATTCCCAAATTTTTCATCCCCGACAATTTTAACCAGGTTATCTCCCCTGAACTTAGATTTATTATGGATTTTCAAATGAGATTCTTGTGTGCTCAACTCCTTCTGCATTATTGAACAGATTTTGATGAAACTTATCAAACATCATGACTAGCAAGTGAACATTCGCATATTCTAAAATTTTCATCTCTGCCAATTTTAACTAGGTTATCTCTCCTGAACTTAGATTTATTAAGGATTTTCAAATGAGGATCTTGTGTGCAAAACCTCTTCTACATTTTTGAACCAATTTCGATGAATCTTGTCAAACATTATGACTAGCAAGTGAACATGCACATATTCTAAAACTTTTCATCTGCAACAGTTTTAACCAGGTTATTCCCCCCCCCCCTCCGAACTTTGATTTATTATGGATTTTCACATGAGATTCTTGTGTGCGCAACTCCTCTTACATTATTGAATTGATTTCAGTGAATCTTCTCAAACATTATGACTAGCAAGTGAACATGTGCTTTTTTCAAACTTTTTGATCTGCGACAATTTTAATCAAGTTATCTCCCATGAACTTTGATTTATTATTGGTTTTTAAGCTGGAATTGGGGGTATTAATCACCTTCAGTGATAGTTTTAGCTTTTAGCTTAACTTGACAAAGTCAAGATAAGCTATTGCCATCACTCATGCGGAAGTCTGTGAGTCTGTTCACATTTTCCTTTCGCACAGGCTACACCCCGTTGTTTTTGTCTGATCGTAATGAAATTTCATATGCAGGCTTGGAGTCAAGTCTAGATGAAAACATCCCCTTTTGGTTGCGATAGATCAACCAGTATGGCTGCCCCAGCCCAAAACCTGAAAACCATTAGCACAGTCTACAGGTCATATTTATGAGGGTATTTCATTGTAACTTGGTAGGATGCCTGTGTATAATGCCTAGATGAGAACGTTCCCCTTTTAGTCATGATCTGTCAACCGTGATGGCTGCCCAAGTCTGAAACCCAAAAACTTTTAGCACAGTCTGTAGGTCACATATAATATGGAGGGATTTCATTGTAACTTGGTAGGATGACTCTGTATGATGTCTAGATGAGAACTTCCCCATTTGGTCACGATCTGCCAAACGTGACAACTGTCAAGCCCAAAATGCAAAAACCTTTAGCACAGTCTACAGGTCATATTTATGGAGGGATTTCATTGTAACTTGGTAGGTTGACTTCATATAATGTCTAGATGAGCACGCCCCCTTTTGGACGTGATTGGGCAACTGTGACGGCTACAGGGGCCTGAACCTGAAAACCTTTAGCACAGTCTACAGGTCATATTTATGAAGGGATTTCATTGTAACTTGGTAGGATGACTCCAAATTATGTCGAGATGAGAATGTCCCCTTTTGGTTGCGATCATTCAGCCTTGATGGCTTCCCGATCCCAAAAATCTTCAGCATAGTCTATAGGTTGTATTCATGGAAGGATTTCATTGTAACTTGTTAGGTTGACTCCATATAATGCCTAGATGATGGCATCCCCTTTTGGTCATGATTGGTCAACTGTGACGGCTACAGGGGCCGGAAGCCCAAAAGCCTTGAGCACAGTCTACAGGTCATATTTATGAAGGGATTTCATTGTAACTTGGTAGGTTGACTTAATATAATGTCTAGATGAGAACATCCCCTTTTGGACGCGATTGGGCAGTTGTGATGGCTACAGGGGCCCGAAGCCCAAAAACCTTGAGCACAGTCTACAGGTCATATTTATGAAGGGATTTCATTGTAACTTCTTAGGATCACTAAAGATGATGCCCAGATGACAACGTCCCCTTTTGGTCGTGATCATTCAACCATGATAGCTTCCCAAGCCCAAAACCCAAAATACTTTAGTATAGACACTACCTGTCGTATTTGTGAAGGGATTTCATTGTAACTTAGTAGAATGACTCTGTATATTGTTGAGATGAGGATGTCCTCTTCTAGTTGCAATTGGTCAACCGTCATGACTTTACAGGCCTGAAGCCCGAAAACCTTTAACACAGTCTACAGGCCATATTTATGAAGGGATTTCAATGTAACTTAATAGGATGACTCGTTTTGGAATAATTTCACTGTAACTTGGTAACTTTCGTTGATATACGTTAACTGTGAGGACCACGTACATTAACTGTGAGGTCCACATTAACCCACTCTTCAGCTCTTTAGTACAGTGTACACCTCATATTATTTTTATTAAAAACATAGCATACAGGGAACAGAAATTAACATATTCCCAATTATCACAATTCTTGTCTTATTTCATAATGCTTTCATAAACATTGAACATTATCCTTTTCATCAAACTCAAGACACAGACAAGTTGAGCTACAGTGTCACTGACACTTTCATTTCTAGAGTTATGGGCCTTTTTCCACTTTTTTCAACCTAGAAACCCTTGGTGGGGGGTACCAGTGGCATTGCACCTTGTTTTACTCGGGACATGTCACTCGTAAAAAATATGCGTTTGTTTCAGTCACTCTTTAGATTATTTTTGGTATTCACTCAAAAACACTTCTTATCCTCTGTATATTTTGTTGGACAGAGCTTCTGAACTCTGTCAAACAAGATATATACTACACACATTTTATTAAGGATCACTCCAACTTAACTGCATATTTGTACATGAAAGATCCAATGTGTATATTTTTACGACTTTTTAATTTGCTGTTTAAGGACACTTTAAACAGCCTTTGTTATATCGTGTCAAACAATTTTTAATGAGTGCCCAGATAGAACCACTGAACAATTGCAAATAACTGTCAGACTCTCGATTTTACTATCCTGGCATAAGCTGCTTCAGCAATAATGATTAAAGGCATGTGTAACATTGATGTGCTGTACTTCTACAGTGGACATGCTGTATCTCTATGGTATGTATACCTTTAGCCAATTCCAACTCTGTTTGTGGCGGGATAGTAAATTGGAGAGCCAGACACTTACTCACTATTGCTCAGTGGTTCTCTCAGGATACTCAGGCATCATGTACCTGTAGAATTGTGCAACATGATGTGATTCAGGCTGTTGAAAGTGTCATCAAACCACAGAAAGACAAACACAAAAATTTACACATTAAATTTTTAGAAATATGTCGATGAGTAGGGGGCAATTGTTAGCAAAATATGAGTATTTTAGATTAACTCTCTTCACATTGATGTCAAAATACAGTACAGTCACCATGGATTGGTCATAATCCAGGTGTGGACAGTGATGTCCAGTCATGCGTTTACCAGGCAATAAAAATCATGTGCAAAATTTTAATTAATGAAGCACCGGGTTACACCCACTGCTTCATTAATTAAATTTTTGATGATTATTTCTACAATTAGTGTTTGGAATCTAATATTATTGCATCTGTGGAAATATAGCCTACCTGTGGAAAGTGACTAGTCCACGATGGCTGTACTGCAGTGAAGTTACAAGCAACAGATATTTCCCATAAAGCAACTTTGAATTTAATCAATTTAGTCTTGTTGGCAGAATTGAATTGTTATAAATTCCTATCTGCACTGTAGGAAAACTTTCCAGGTTGAAATTTTGACAATTCGAACTTAGTGTGTTAGAGGTTGAATATGCAACATATCACCATTGTGCAGCAAAATGACTCAACTGTAATTAAATTTTCCTGCTAATTTAATATTTTTCATTGGCAAATGGCTATTCATATTTGGTACTTCTCTATTAATATTTAGATGAAACTTTTTAAAACATAAAAAATAGTTGAGACTGTTTGAGTATTGATTTGTTCTGATAGCTAGTTGAGGGCTCGATTATTTTTTTCAAAATGGAATTCATAACACAAGGATTATTTAACAAAGATACCATGCTACCAGCAAAGGGAGTCTTAGTTCATCAAAATTTTGTTCCTAAATAACTGTTTTGTTAGAATTTATTGAAGAGTGCTGTTGGCATTCTCCAATAAATTGTAACAAATCAATTTTACATAGAAAATAAAATAAAACAATAACCGAGTGCACACAGTGTAAAGCAGCCACTAATGTGGCTTTCTACATTTTTCAGTACGGCCATGATAGTGTTTTCCAGCACTCAACCAATTAAAGTGCTTCATTTTCTTTGTTAGTAATTATTTTCTTTGTTGGTAATTATTTTATAAAAAAATTTTGTTTCATATGACAGCTATAAACCCGTTATTAATAAATCTGCCACATCCACCTGTGTGATTTACAAATTGAGCAATTTAAAAAAACAATTTTAAAAATTTTGGTAAAAGCATGTCATGTGACCTCCTGATAGAAACAGGCTCATCGAGCTTGTTCCAATTAGGGGATCACATGATAATCAGTTTTTGGAAAAATGTGACTAAGAAATAATTAAAATAAATTTTGATATCGGGGTACATTGGGTAAAGGATTAACCCTTTACCTAACGAATCAGCCGCATCCGCCCGGCTAATTTGAAAATTAAGCAGTAGACAAAAAAAATTTCAAAATATTTGAACAAAACCATATCATGTGAAACTCTCATTGGAACGAGCACATCGAGCTCGTTCCAATGAGGGGGCACATGATATGATTTTGTTGAGAATTTTTGAAAAATTAAAAAATATAATTAAAATAATATTTGATATTCTGTGCATTTTTTAAAGGATTAATGGAAAGGTATTATGCCGTGATACTTAAATATCTTAGTTCATATCTTTTAGTGTGATGAACTGAAATAAAAATGTTTTGACCATGTGAAAATATTCCATTTTTTATTATACATATTGATATTTATTTTTTTAATTGTATAATACCAGAAAAAATTAAAATGTTATTTACTATATGCTAGTTTTACTTATTCTGTGGACATTTATATGACCACTCATAGAAGCCTGAGCTATTATGGTATGGCTATATTTATATGTCTGTCCTGTTTATTCATTTTTCTTGTCCATGCAGTAACTTAGAAAACTCTGGAATATGGTTACTCAGTGGTTATGGCATTGGAATTCAAAGGGTTTACAGTCTGATCCCTGCCAGAGGTAACTGCATTGTGGCCTTGGGCATGGTATTCTTAATCCTGATCACCTGTGTGGGGTGCACATTCTAAGGCATACTGCATGTCAATGGTGCACTTGTGTTCAACCAGTGCTAACCCTGCTTGTGCACAGTTAGTATGTTGGGGAGTCGGACAGTTTCTCGCCACTGCTCATTGGTTCTCTCTGGGATGGGATGGGATCACGATTGAGGACGTGTGTATTATGAGTTGTGAGACAAATTGATGATAAAATTGTTTTTGTCACTAAAGAAAGAAAACTGTAAAAAAAAAGTTATTTTATTTTTTACATATATATAAGAAAAAAAAATAAAAATATTTTTTTACAATTAATAATTATCATTTAAAAAAAAAAAAACACAAAATTTAATATTTTATAAAAAATAATCAGTCATGAAATCCACCACACCTAAAAAATCTGCATTAAAATTGAAGAGGGACAAAAGATATTTGAAGTTTGACAGTAAGATTTATTGTTTGCAATATCACGACGCCATTGAATTGAAGGACATGGAGACCAGTGGGTTGACAGAGGAATATAAGAAATATGTCTTACCTATGAAACTGAATGAAGTCGCCCTGGATTTAATGTACGGATGTCAAGAAGATCTATTGGCAATCCTCTCGGAGAAGATAGAACATTTCGACCCAGACAATTTATCGCTGTTCTACGAGAGTAATATATATCCGAATATTTCCAAAGAACTCATTCACAGATTGAATTTAATCTCAGGAGAAAAACTAATGTTTGAGAGGGTGAATTTGATCTTCCAATGGGTTTATCAACGAGGAGAGTCTACATTTACAGTGAATATGCTTGTTGTGGACGCGAAATTATGAAGCCCATTATAAATAGATTTTTAAATCACAACTCGAAAAAAAAACATTAAAAGTGCATTTTCATTTTTTTTTATCTTGAGGAATGTGTGTATGTTTTTACACTTGATTAATATTTCAGTCGAGCGTGATTGCTTACACCACTTCGACTGTTCATTTTTGTATAATAAAATAACCGAATGTTTTTCCAACTTTGAAGTGTGCACTGTAAAATATTAAAATATAATCACATATGTATCACTGTGTTTTATTTGAAAAAATAGAACAGGTTTTTAAAACGTCTGCATTCATTACTGAATGAAGTGAAAAATGTGAATCTGGGGTGAATGTGTTTCTTGATGTGTGTGACTATTTGCCTCTGATTGGAATGAATTGGGAAAGCGAGGTAGTACTGGTTTTCTATGGTATACAATTTTTTGGGGGGCTTTTTAGCTTAACTTGACAAAGTCAAGATAAGATATTGCCATCACGCGTGCAGAAGTTTGTTAGTCTGTGAGTCTGTTCACATTTTCTTTTAGCAGAGGCAACACCCCGAAGTTCTTGTCTGATCGTCACAAAATTTCACATGCAGTTTTTGGGGTCATGTCCAGATGAGAACGTCCCCTTTTGGTCATGATCGGTCAACCGGTATGGCTGCCCGAGGAGAAAACCATTAGCACAGAGTCCACAGGTCGTATTTATGAAGGGATTTCATTGTAACTTGGTAGGATGCATCTGTATAATGCCTAGATGAGAACATCCCCTTTTGGTCATGATCTGTCACCCGTGATGGCTGCCCAAGCCCAAAACCCAAAAACTTTTAGCACAGTCTGCAGGTCATGTTTAATATGGAGAGATTTCATTGTAACTTGGTAGGATGACTCCATATGATGTCTAGATGAGAATTTCCCCATTTGGGCACGATCTGTCAACCGTGATGACTGCCCGAGCCCAAAAAACCTTTATCACAGTCTATGGGTCATATTTATGGAGGGATTTCATTGTAACTTGGTTGGTTGACTTCATATAATGTCTAGATGAGAAAGTCCCCTTTTGGACATGATTGGGCAACTGTGACGGCTACAGGGGCCCAAAACTCGAAAACCTTTAACACAGTCTACAGGTCATATTTATGAAGGGATTTCATTATAACTTGGTAGGATGACTAAATAATGTCTAGATGAGAACGTCCCCTTTTGATCGCGATCATTCAGCCTTGATGGCTGCCCGAGCCCCAAAACCTTTAACATAGTCTATAGGTCATATTTATGGAAGGATTTCATTGTAGCTTGTTAGGTTGATTCCATATATTAACAAGATGATGACATCCCCTTTTGGTCGTGATTGGTCAACTGTGACGGCTAAAGGTGCCTGAAGCCCAAAAACCTTGAGCACAGTCTACATGTAGGTCATATTTATGAAGGGATTTCATTGTAACTTCGTAGGATCACTCCAGATGATGCCCAGATGAGAATGTCCCCTTTTGGTTGCGATTATTCAACCATGATGGCTGCCCGAGCCCGAAGCCCAAAAACCTTCAGCACAATCTACAGGTCATATTTATGAAGGGATTTCATTGTAACTTTGGTAGGTTTACTTCATATAATGTCTAGATGAGAACATCCCCTTTTGGACACGATTGGGCAACTGTGAAGGCTACCCGAAGCCCAAAAACCTTTAGCACAGTCTACAGGTCATAATTATGAAGGGATTTCATTGTAGATTGGTAGGATGACTCCAAATAATGTCTACATGACAACGTCCCCTTTTGGTCGCGATCATTCAACCTTGATGGCTGCCCGAGCCCAAAAACCTTTAGCATAGTCTGTAGGTCGTATTTATGGAAGAATTTCACTGTAACTTGTTAGGTTGACTCCATATAATGCCAAGATGATGTCATCCCCTTTTGGTCGTGATTGGTCAACTGTGATGGCTACAGGTGCCCGAAGCCCAAAAACCTTGAGCACAGTCTACATGTCATATTTATGAAGGGATTTCATTGTAACTTCATAGGATCACTCCAGATGATGCCCAGATGAGAATGTCGCATTTTGGTTGCGATCATTCAACCCAATGGCTGTCTGAGCCCGAAGCCCAAAAACCTTTAGCACAGTCTTCAGTTCAAATTTATGAAGGGATTTCATTGTAACTTGGTATGTTGACTTCATATAACGTCTAGATGAGAACAGACCCTTTTGGGCACGATTGGGCAACTGTGATGGCTACAGGGGCCGAAGCTCGAAAACCTTTAGCACAGTCTACAGGTCATATTTATGAAGAGATTTCATTGTAACTTGGTAGGATGACTCCAAATAATGTCTAGATGAGAACGTCCCCTTTTGGTCAGGATCATTCAGCCTTGATGGCTGCCCGAGCCCAAAAACCTTTAACATAGTCTATAAGTCGTATTTATAGAAGGATTTCATTGTAACTTGTAGGGGTGACTCCATATAATGCCTTGATGATGACATCCCCTTTTGGTCATGATTAGTCAACTGTGACCGCTACAGGGGCCCGAAGCCCGAAAACCTTGAGCACAGTCTACAGGTCATGTTTATGAAGGGATTTCATTGTACCTTCGGAGGGTCACTCCAGATGATGCCCAGATGAGAATGTCTCCTTTTGGTTGTGCTCATTCAACCATGATGGCTGCCCGAGCCCAATGCTCAAAAACCTATAGCACAGTCTACAGGTCATATTTATGAAGGGATTTCATTGTAACTTGGTATATTGACTTCATATAATGTCTAGATGAAAACGTCTCCTTTTGGACACAATTGGGCAACTGTGATGGCTATAGGGGCCCAAAAACCTTTAGCACGGTCTAGAGGTCATATTTATGAAGGGACTTCATTGTAACTTGGTAGGATGACTCCAAATAATGTCTAGATGAGAACGTCCCCTTTTGGTCGCGATCATTCAGCCTTGATGGCTGCCCGAGCCCAAAACCCTTAGCATAGTCTATAGGTTGTATTTATGAAGGGATTTCATTGTAACTTGGTAGGATGACTCAAAATAATGCCCAGATGACAACGCCCCCTTTTGGTCATGATCACTCAACCATGATGGCTTCCTGAGCCCGAAACCCCAAAAACTTTAGTACAGACTACAGGTCGTATTTGTGAAGGGATTTCATTGTACCTTAGTAGAATGACTCGGTATAATGTCAAGATGAGGATGTCCCCTTTTAGTTGCAATCGGTCTACCATCATGGCTACACAAGCCTGAAGCCCGAAAGCAGTCTACAGGCCATATTTATGAAGGGATTTCAATGGAACATGATAGGATAACTCGTTTTGGAATAATTTCACTGTAACTTTGTAACTTTCGTTGACATACATTAATTGTGAGGGCCGCGTACATTAACTGTGAGGTCATATTAACCTACCCCTCAGCTCTTTAGTACAGTGTACACCTCATATTATTTTTATCAAAAACACAGCATACAGGGAACAGAAAATAACATATTCCTAATTATCACAATTCTTGTCTTATTTCATAATGCTTTCATAAACATTGAACATTATCCTTTTCATCAAACACAGCACACAGACAAGTTAAGGTACAGTGTCATTGACACTTTCATTTTTTAAATCTATTGCTTCCAGAATCTCTTTGGGATCTAATAATTTACGAAACGATCGTCTCGCTTCTTCCCTTCCTTTTTCCACGTGAGAATCCTTCAATTCTTTCTTGATTATCTGACGACTCTTGACTCTTATCTTTGCTTTCATGACTTCGTATTTTTGTTTTTCGTTCAATATGTCAAGGAATTCGCAGTCCAAAATCCTACCGCCTTTCAACGCCAGAGAGATCTTATCCAACATGGTGTTGATAGTTTTTTTTAC
The DNA here is from genome assembly GCA_031216915.1 of Pictodentalium vernedei. Lineage (NCBI taxonomy): Eukaryota > Metazoa > Mollusca > Scaphopoda > Dentaliida > Dentaliidae > Pictodentalium > Pictodentalium vernedei. The sequence goes on from CM062297.1 coordinate 353,066,186, forward strand.
TTTGAGTTTCCATTTTCATTTTTTTTTTATTTATTAGCTGCGACGAGCAACTCTATATGTGGCAATGACAGTCTGTCGGTCGATCTGTCAGTCGGTCTGTCACCAACAAGTTTAAAAAACACCATAACTCCTAAAATACTTGATGGAATGACACCATACTTGGTATGCAAGTGTATCTTCATGATGTCTACACCCTCCCCTCTCAATAGTGCATGTCATTCGGATAATTTCTGTCACACTTATGGACTTGTCACCAACAAGTTTTTTTGTCATCAACAAGTTTTTTTGTCACCAATAAGTTTTAAAACATCATTGTCATTATTATTTAACAGAAATTTTTTTTTTTCAGTGGTCACACCCTTTTCAACAGAAATTTCAAATCGTGTCCTCTGTCTTCGGTGGTGAGACCTCGATGCGCGAACTTCAACTCTTCCGAATTAGTGGGTTTGGGTTCTCCGATGCAAGATACGCATTGCTTCCAACATTTGATCACGTCGTCGTGTCATACGTATTCCAATGCCGGCATGAAATATATGGTGACGATGTCTTCCCATTCCATCGTAAGACACGAATGATTAACGTGGTTAAAATCTTTCTCCTGACAGCCGAGACATCTTTCGTGAAAGACGTGAGGAAGCTGTTGGTTCACGCAGATCACGTAAGCTCTTCACAGTGCCCTTCGAAAAAGCCAAACCCTCGATTCCATGGAATCGTTCAATTATTATATATATAAAAAAACATTTTTTTTTATATTCTTGTTAGTTTTTTTTATATTATTTGTTTTCATATTATTTTTTTTTTTCTTTTCTTTTTTTATATATTACGTTTTTTTATAACAACACATTCTATTCATCATATCATCAACTGAATGAACGAATACTTCTCGTCTATCACGATTGTGAGTATTATAGGAAAGAGATGACATTTTTTTCGAAAGAAGGATTTTATGCTTGTCGTATTTCGATAAAACCATCATTTTTTTTTTTCATCATCATTGCCATCATTAGAATGATATGGGAAATAATTCATAAAGATTTTTAACCTTTTCGCAAATTCGCTCCATGATCTATTTGACGCAAACGAGAGTAATCTGCAAATAAATTTGACACACGCACAAATGGATTTTTCAATATTTTCATCACCACCACCGGGATAGAATATATTAACTACGTTTTTCACACAATAAATAATGTAAGGATATTTTGCATAATTGTAATGTTCTACAAGTTTCACTTCGTATTTTAAATGATCTAGGATATCTATAATCATGTGATAATCTTGATAATCTTTTTTTTTTTCGTTCGAACACTTCATCGTTTCGATATTTTCAAAATAGCTTTGATTTAAGAATATGAATAACAATATCAATGAAAACATCGTTCCGTACACGTTTAAACATGCGCCGTGTTCGATTTGTTACAATTGAATTTTTTCTAATGCATACTCGTGTGAATGTTTAGAAAAAGCTAAAAGCTTTTCGTAATATGAACGTCTTGTTAACCCGTCTGGTGGAAGTTGTTTTTCTTTTTTTCTCTCCTTTTTTTTTTTAAATTGTTATTTTTTTACAAAAGGGGTATATTCTTAAACGGTGAATTCGTACCCAACAACAAACCTTCACCGATCGGTTCCACATTCTCTCTGGTCTTCAGATAGAGACAGTCTCCGTGGAAAGCATCGCCACACCCTTTCTCACGGGTCCTAGATACAATCCTTTACCTTTGATGTCTACGCGACACATGGCTCTCTCTTCTTCAAAAACAGTCTGTTTCCCCTCTTCTTCAAAAACAATCCTCTACCCATTAATTTGTCGACTCCTGAACTGGCGAGTCCCGAATGAGCTCCCATGCCTGGCAACACCGTTTTTGTGAGAATGGATAATACTTTGGTGGGGAATCCTGCCAATAGCAGTAAGAAACCACCTTTCATTCTCAGATTATATCTCAATTGAGTGGGTCTCACCATTGTTCCTGTTCATTACGAATCGCTTTCTCCATCCTTTTGATTTGAGGTTTAGTCCAGGTGATCCGATCGAGACCGCCACTCTCCAGATCTTGAATACTGAATTTAAATCTAACAGCCTCACCTTGACAACTCAATGCTCTGCGATGTTTAGCTTTCTGTCCTTCGGATATATTCACGTTTTTTATTATGTATTGATTCATATTTTTTTTTTTTTTCTTTCATTTGATTTGATTATATATATATTTTTTTTAAATTATTAATATTATAAGTTTCTTTTTTTTATTTCTTATATAATGTATAAATAAAAACCTAAAACTTCTTTAAATAAAAAAAAAATAATAAAAAGCTAATTTAGTTAAAAAAAAAAGTGTGCTTAATAAAAAAATATTTAAAAAAATGAATGATCAAGATAGAGGTTGTTTGAGACGAAATCGAAAGCATTTGGTAGATAACAGAGATGAGAGCAATTTGTTAAATATATTAGATCAGTTGGAAATGACAACACCTGTAATATTGACATCGGAAATGGTAGAGCAAATTAAAAAATACAGGGAACAACGATGAAAGATTGCTGGAGACATTTACTAGATACGTTAAAATATAGAGGAGAAACGGCTTTTGAATTTAGTATTGCTATGTTCGATTCCGGTTCAGACATGGATGAGTGTTTTAAGAATGTTAAACCAAAAACAAATTGTTTTAAATAAAAAATATATATATTTTTTTTAAGATATTATTTTCAAATTTTTTTTTTTTTTCATATCTCTCTGATATATATATAGTCACTCTCTCTCCACTAAGATCTGACAGATCACCATTCTGATCTGTCAACGTGGTTTCGATGCTATACGTGTCCTGAATCACAGGTAGATAGACGAGATTTTGAGTTCGCTCTTATAACCCGGTGAAATGTCCGGAAAGTATGAGTAGATCATAGGCTGAGCACTACCATTGACGTAACTTCCCGCATTCACATTGACATTCACTAAAATGCTATTGACCGTGAGAATGTTGACCATATTTTCGGACGCGACGTGACCTCGATAATCTTTCAATCGAATCCCAAAATCTTGCCGATTGAATCTTCTGCACTAAAATCCACTCTAAAATGATCTCCCAAAGTCCCAAGTCTAATATTGTCTGTAGAGTACTTGTATTGGGAGCGAGTCTTATCATCTTGCTTCCGTGACCGTCGGTCTTCAGTCTTGTCTGGATATGACAGTTCAGATCGTCTATGTCGTAACCCCCTTTGGGAAATCGAATCTCCAACCAATCCACTCTGTTGGAATACTTGAACGCGTTATTCTTTTTGGTGACGTTGGGAAACAAATAGTAAGTCTCGAGATTAACCAAAGCTATCTCGTATCTCTTTTCCTTCTTCAATCTGATGGAAGGTTCGAATTTCGAAGTGAATCGAGTCAAGTCGTGACTCACTACGATTTGAAAGGACTGTTTCGCAGCCGTATTCTCGACTATCTGTTCTAATAGATGTTCTGACATTTTTTTTTTATTATTTTTCATAAATTATTTTTCTATTTTATTGATATGTTTTTTTTTTTTCATTCTTATTTTCTTCTCTATTATTATCGGAAATATAAAAAAAAATGTTGAATCCACTTCCATATTTTCCGTTGTTAAATTGGCTAGTCAAATCGATCACCACAAAATTGTGAAGTCATTTGTCCCACACTTTTTTACAGAATCTCCTGAATTCTTCCCTGCTCATGTCGTTGGCCATATGACCCCTTAGATGTGATTGAGATTCTTGAGATCTTGACGAAAGAGACATAGAAAATTAGCATTCTCCCTTAGCATCTGTCTGGGCAGTCGAAAAATAATTCGGAGACAGATAGAAACAATCCACGTTGCTGTGACGTCCTCGAACGTAATACGATTTGCATCGATTCTGTCTCTCCAACAGCAAATCGTCGAAGATCATGAGATTCTTATTCTCTGACTTCAACTGTCTGGGATTGGGAACATCATCAGCATACCCATAAAACAGACATTCCATATTCAAACACTTGGCGTTTCTCCTAGTCAATTCTCTCGCCACCTCTTCCAATATATTTGAAGTGTCATGTCCTTCGAATTCATCTCGATTGTCGAAAATTCTCGACATGACACCCTTGGATAATTTACGATTCATGCGCTCTTGAATCAATCTGTATTCCGGTTGAAAGAGACTCTTGCCAAAAACGAATAATCTGTCGTAATCCAACAGTCGGGTCGTAACAATAGATTCATCAAGAGATTGGTCTTTCTGCAATTCGATTTTCCCACTATCAGACCTCTTGTGCTCTTGGGAAAAACTCGTCATTCGACCTCTTGGTCATCGCATCATTCCAAGACCTGTCTTTGATATCCATTTTTTGTTTCTCCAGTTTTTTTAGTTCAACTTTGGCAGAAATTATGCAAATTAGATAAACTTTGATTTTTTCAGTGCTACTTACACACAGAAAGTACACATGTCAATACTGCTCGGGCTAGAGTCTGTATTTATGAACCGATCTTCACGAAACGTCTTGGGTACCTTTGTTACCACCTTGGGACAAGAACGAGTGTTTCTGGGTGCAGTCTAAAATTCAAGATGGCTGCCAGTGGCCATTTTGTACCGAAATTAGGTCTAATCAGTTTTTTGTACAGAACTTCTATACGGCTCAGGCTGGAGGCCGTATTTATGAACCGATCTTTACGAAACTTCTTGGGTACCTTTGTTATCACGGTGGGATGAGAACGAGTGTTTTTGGGGTGTGGTCGGAAATTCAAGATGGCCACCAGCAGCCATTTTGTACCAAAATTAGTGCAATCAGTCTTTTGTACAGAACTTCTGTATGAAAGTTCTGATTTGAATAAATTTTTGTATGAATGTTTAGTACCATGGAATACATCACATATAGTAGGGCTTTTCTTCTCATGCAGAAGTTATGCAAATTAGATGGACTTTGATTTATTCACTGCTACTTATACACTGTAAGTGCACATGTCAATACGGCTCAGGCTAGAGGCTGTATTTATGAACCGATCTTCACAAAACTTCTTGGGTACCTTTGTTATCACCTTGGGACGAGAACGTGTGTTTCTGGGTGCGGTCCAAAAGTCAAGATGGCTGCCAGTGGCCATTTTGGACCGAAATTAGGTCCAATCAGTTTTTTGTCACAACTTCTATACAGCTCGTATTTATGAACTGATCTTCACGAAAATTCTTGGGTCCCTTTGTTTTCACCTTGGAACAGGAACGAGTGTGTTTTGGGGTGCCTTTGTTAACACTGTGCTATGAGAACAAATATTTTGGGGTTCAGTCAGACCCACTCTGGGACTCAAAGATTTCATTTCTAGTTTAGCATCTGACTGTCACCCACCTTTACAATACTTTACCTATACATTTGTTACAGGCTATGGTCAGCATTTATGTACAGACCGTTACAATACTTTATATGTACCTTTGTTATCAGGTCATTACCTAGATGTTTGTCATTGCTGTGTCACATACTATACATGTACATGTCTTAACAAGTTGAGCTACAATGTCATTGACACATTCATTTAACTATGTTTTGAACTATGTTTTTTTTCTATTTTTTTTTTTAATTCCTATTTTTAGCTCAACTTGACAAAGTCAAGCTGAGCTATTGCCATCACTTCTCGTCCGTCGGCGTACGTACGTACGTTAGTACGTACGTCCACAATTTCCTTTGGCACACCTCACAGGTCGCATTTATGATCAGATCACTTTGAAACTTGGTATGCTTGTTTGGGGTGACCTCTAGATGGGAGCTGTCGATTTTCTTCAATTTCTGTCAAAAAATGTTGCCGCGGCCAACGTTCTTAGAACTTAGTTTAGTCAAACCACAATATTTCCCTTTGGCACACCCTACAGGGCACATTTATGATTGGATTGCTTTGAAACCTGGTATGCTTGTTTAGGCTGACCTCTAGATGGGAGCTATCGATTTTTTTCAATTTACGACAAAAAATGTTGCCATGGTCAACGTTCTTAGAACTTAATTTAGTCAGACCTCAATATTTCCCTTTGGCACACCCTACAGGGCACATTTATGATCGGATTGCTTTGAAACTTGGTATGCTTGTTTGGGGAGACCTCTAGATGGGAGCTATCAATTTTCTTCAATTTCCGTCAAAAAATGTTGCCACGGCCAACGTTCTTAGAACTTAGTTTAGTCAGAAGACCTCAATATTTCCCTTTGGCACACTCTACAGGGCACATTCATGATCAGATTGCTTTGAAACCTGGCATGCTTGTTTGGGGTGACTTCTAGATGGGAGCTATCGATTTTCTTCAATTTCTGTTGAAAAATGTTGCCGCGACCAACGTTCTTAGAACTTAGTTTAGTCAGACCACAATATTTCCCTTTGGCACACCCTACAGGGCACATTTATGATTGGATTGTTTTGAAACCTGGTATGTTTGTTTAGGGTGACTTCGAGATGGGAGCTATCGATTTTCTTCAATTTCCGTCAAAAAATGTTGCCACGGCCAATGTTCTTAGAACTTAGTTTAGTCAGACCACAATATTTCCCTTTGGCACACCCTAAAGGGCACATTTATGATCATGTTGCTTTGAAACCTGGTGTGCTTGTTTGGGGAGACCTCTAGATGGGAGCTATCGATTTTCTTCAATTTCCGTCAAAAAATGGTGCCACGGCCAACGTTCTTAGAACTTAGTTTAGTCAGAAGACCTCAATATTTCCCTTTGGCACACCCTACAGGGTACATTTATGGTCGGGTTGCTTTAAAACCTAGCATGCTTGTTTGGGGTGACCTGTAGATGAGAGCTATCGATTTTCTTCCATTTCCGTCAAAAAATGTTGCCAAGGCCAACGTTCTTAGAACTTAGTTTAGTCAGACCTCAATATTTCCCTTTGGCACACCCTACAGGGCACATTTATGATCGAATTGCTTTGAAACCTGGTATGCTTGTTTGGGGAGACCTCTAGATGGGAGCTATCGATTTTCTTCAATTTCCATCGAAAAATGTTGCCGCTGCCAGCGTTCTTAGAACTTAGTTTAGTCAGACCTCAATATTTCCCTATGGCACACCCTTCATGGCACAATTATTAGCTCAACTTGACAAAGTCAAGCTGAGCTATTAAAATCATTTCTCGTCCATCGGCGTACGTATGTACGTACATCCACAATTTCCTTTGGCACACCTCACAGGTCGCATTTGTTTTCATTTCCTTTAAAAAATTATTGTCGTTTTCACCAGCCTTTGAACTTACTGCATTTGTGTAGCAACTTATCCCTTTTGCACTCTCTGCAGGGTATATTTATGAATTTCCATAAAAAAAAGAGAAAAAAAAAACATTGCAACAAGCAGTGACATTCAAACTTCGTGCATTTGTGCATTAACATCTTCCTTTGGCATGCCTCAGAGGGTGCATTCATTATCAGATTGTTTTGAAACTTTGTATGCTTATGCAGGATGACAAAGATAGGAGCTATCGATTTTCTTTTCATTTCCATCAAAAACTGTTGCTGTTCGCAACAGTCTTTGAATTTATTGCATTTGTGCATCAACATTCCTCTTTGACATGGCCTACAGGCCACATTTATCAGGATTTTTTTTTAACTTGGTGTGCTCATTGGGCGAGACCTTTAGATCAGAGCTATTGGTTAGCATTCATTCCTGTGAAAAAAGTGGCCATTTAAAATAACCTCTGAACTTACTGCATTTGTGTATCAACATTCTTCTTTTAGCCAGTCTTACAGCTTACAATTATAAATTCAAGGATTAGTCTTGACGTTGTGCACACACAATGCTGTTAAGTTAAAATTTCACCAAGTAGCATTAGTACCAATGATCTTCAATTTTGCCATTTCATTTATAACTTACCAAGTTCAAGTTTGTCAAGTTGAGCTACAGTGTCATTGACACTTTCATTATATATATATTATAAAAACGTTGTTTTTGTATTTATAAATCACTTTCAATCCCGATCCTTTCGTCATCTTCTTGTATCGGTACGACATCATCATTTTAATAGAAGTCTCGCCAACGTCTTGGTTCGATTCTCGATCGTTTGGCAGGTGGTTGTAGTGGAGTTATTAATTTATTAATCAGCACCTCTCTTATGAGCTTCCGAAGCTATTCTACTGCTCGCTTTGGTCGCAGCTTTCTTATCCACATCGATCGCCGTCTTCTTTCCAATTTTGAGAGCGATCGAGACGATCTGTTTTGCGACATCGCCAGTGAATTATCAACCTACCTTACAATTGTTTACTGCAGGATTGCACTACAGTGAAGAACCTAACTCTGATAAAATACTCTCTATTTTAATCTTTCCCAAGAGATTTGGGAAAGAAAAGTGGCGTAAAAACAGCACGAAAAAATAAGCCAAAACTGGGTCGAGCGCCATCGGCGCACACCCAGTAAAGGACGCTCTTCTCTTAGTACAATTCCACGACTTCCGTTAACCAGTGCCAAAGCAGTCATCAAATCATTCTTTTTTCGTCCGACATCCAAGGAGGACGTTCGGCCATTTGTATTACGAAACAGTGATAATTCAACTCGTCGATAATGGTTTCCGGTGATTGGAATTATGGATCTGAGGATCGTTTAATAAGCCCATTGCCGATTAGACAACGAGTTTCCCATCTAGTAATATTTGTAAAACAATGCTGACTCAAGGTATCCACTTCAATATAGAATACGCATGGAGGGGGTACGGAATGGACGCGTCTGTGACGCCCACTTTTGTAGTAGAAAACGCCCACTTTGTGGTAGCTCACCACTTTTGTAGTAGAAAACGCCCACTTTTGTGGTAGCTCACCACTTTTGTAGTAACGTCGCCCACTTATGTAGTAAAATGAGGTCTCCACGTTTGTAGTAACCGTCGCCCACTTTTGTCATAAAAAAACAAAGTCACCACTTTTGTAGTAACGTTTTTACCACTTTTGTAGTAAAATATTTCCCAGTTTTCAAAGGCTAAAATTATTCGCGCGATATGATCAGAGTAAAATGAAAGAATTTGCCCTTTCTCACTGATGGAACTTTGTATAATTCGATCCAAACTTATATTGACCAATTGCTTTGGGAAATCCATGCAAAAAAAATTGGCACTTTAACCCTTTACCTAACACGGCACTTGAGATTATTAAATTTCGTATTTTTTCCAATAAAAAGTTCCACCTATTTTCAATGAAACCACGCATTGTATACACATTTGGATATCATTAGAACCCCAAAAGCCGATTCTGATAATATCCAAATTTCAATAGGTCTGCGAGAAATTTTGGAGATATTTAAGGCTATTTTAGGCTTAATTTGGTCAATGTTCGGGCCGTTTTCGTCTTTATGTTGGGTAAGTGGTCAGCGTTTGACGCCTTCAGTCCGGTGGCAGCTGACCGCACATATCCATTCTATAAAACGCATTTTCAATCGGTATATTCCTCCCAGTCAGTCTGCAAGTATGCATGAATACTTGAATATTGCATTATACTCTAAATATTGCTTGTGCGGATATTTTAGGGCCAAGTTTGTTTTATGCGTCGTGTTATGGCTTCTGTAAATAGGGGGGGGGGGATCTTGAGGCTTGCGATTTTAGAATACGGTTTTAGCTACTCTTTAAGCTCATCTAAATATTATTAAAATCTTCGAATTTATCATTTTCCCGTTCCTTACACAAATGTCGACAAAGGAATACACATTGTTAGTACGCATCGCTGGCTGTCTGAACTCGCTTGCTCATGTGGGTCACAATGACACCGTGCATTAAGGCGCACTGCACGTCGATTGTGTACGTCTTGATGTTGGAGAGCTGATAGCTGCTCGTCCGTGCTCACCACGACGCTGTCTGTGAGGGTGGGGATGGGAAGAGAGGCTTGGGGGACTCCGGTTTCCCCCGCTTGTAGAGCTTTTATCGACACTGAACGATTCTGCTGTTGAAGTGTCTTTAAATTCAGACGGGTTTCTCTATTATAAAATAAATTTTTTTTCTTAAATCACTACCTGATGGCCCTACATACAAATCCCAAGTTTCGGCCTGATCGCCCCAGTAGTTTCCGAGATCGTTACTGCGCATGCGCGAAGACGGACCCCCACCCCAGGTCCGATGGATGGAAAACCTTCCCAGGACCGAACTACATACGCTAAGTTTCGTCCCGATCGGCCCAGCCGTTTTCGAGTCCATAACGAACACACACACACAGCGGCAGTGTGGTACTGGGAAGGTTTCCACCCATTGGACCTGGGGTGGGGGCCCGTCTTCACATATCTGTCTGTCTGCCTGTGTGTTCGCTTTTGACTCGAAATCGAATGGGTTGGTAGGGACGGAACTTGGCAGGCGTATATATTCCGGTCCCGGGAAGCTTTTCCACCCATCGGACACAGGGTGGGGCCCGCCTTCGCGCATGTGCAGTGACAATCTCGGAACTACTTTTGCGATCGGGACAAAACCTGGGATTTGTATGTACGTCCCACCAGGCAGTGATTTGCCACTGTCGGCTATGGGGTGTCAGTCAATCTTTGCGCATGGGCAGTGACAATTTCGGGCCCCCATCTAGTCTATCTATATATTTGAGTAATCTTGCTTGTCTGTTTGTATGTCTGTAGGTATAGACTCGAAAACGTCCGGGTTGATCTGGGAAGAAATTTGGCATGGGTGTGTGGTTCGGGCCTGGGAAGGTTCTACGCTACTCGGACGTGCGGTGGGGGCCCGTCTTCGCTCATGCGCAGTGACGATCGGAAACTACTGGGCCGATCGGGACGAAACCTTGGATTTGTATGTAGGGTCCATCGTGTAATCATTTGCCATTGTCGGGTATGGGGTGGTGCCCGGCTTCGTGCATGCGCAGTGACGATCTCGGAAACTACTGGACCGATCGGGACGAAAACTGGCATTTGTATGTATGGTCTTTCGGCTATGGGGTGGGAGCCAATCTTGGCGCATGTGCAGATGCGCAGTGACAAAAGCCCGGACAAAGTCGGGCACCCAGCTAGTGTACTATATATTTGAGCTTGTCTGTCTGTCTGTCTGTCTGTCTCTGTCTGTCTGTCTGTCTGTCTGTCTGTCTGTGTTCGCTATAGATTCGAAAACGGCTGGGCCAATCGGGACGAAACTTGGCATGCGTATGTAGTTCGGTCCTGGGAAGGTTTTCCACCATCGGACCGCGCATGGGGGGGGGGAGAGAACCGTCTTCGCGCATGCGCAGTAACTATCTCGGAAACTACAGGTCCGATCGGGACGAAACCTGGGATTTGTATGTACGTTCCACCGGGTAGTGTTTTGCCACCGTCTGCTATGGCGTGGTAGCCAATCTTTGCACATGCGCAGCGACTATCTCTGTAGCCTGGACGAAGTTGGGCACCCCCAACTAGTCTATATATATATTTGAGTAATCTTGGTTGTTTGATTGTTTGTTCTTTATAGACTCAAAAAACGACTGGGCCGATCGGGACGAAATTCGGCATGGTTGTGTGGTTTGGACGAGGGAAGGTTTTAGGCTACTCGGACGTGAGGTGGGGACCCGTCTTCGCGCATGCGCAGTCCATCGTGTAGTCATTTGCCATCAGCGGGTATGGGGTGGGTGTCCATCTTCGCGCATGCGCAGTAACGATCTAAAAAACTACTGGGCCGATCGGGACGGAACCTGGGATTTGTATGTACGGTCAATCGGGTAATGATTTTGGGAGCCAATATTTGCGCATGTGCAGTGACAAAAGCCCGGATGAATTCGGGCACCCAGCTAGTCTATATATATATTTGAGTAATCTTGTCTGTTTGTTTGCCTGTTTGTTTGTTTGTTTGCTTGTTCTCTATAGACTCAAAAACGGCTGGGCCGCTCGGGACGAAATTTGTCACGGGTGTGTGGTTTGGGTCCAGGGAGGTTTTAGGCTACTCAGATGTGGGGTGGGCCCGTGTTCGCGCATGCGCTGAGACTATCTTGGAAACTACTGGGCCGATCGGGACAAAACTTGGGTTTATATTTACGGTCCTTCGTCAACGTCGGCTATGGGGTGAAAACCAATCATTGTGCATGCACGGGCACAAAAGCCGGAACGAAGTCGGGCACCCAGCTAATCTATATATATATTTGAGTAATCTTGTCTGTCTGTTTGTTTGTTTGTCTGTTTGTTTGTTCTCTATAGACTTGAAAACGGAAGGGGTGCGATCGAGACAAAATTTGGCACGGGTGTGTGGTGTGTGGTTCGGGTCCGGGAAGGTTTTGGGGCTATTCGAAATCGGAGGGGGGGGGGGCACGTCTTCGCGCATGCGCAGTGACGATCTCGGAAACTACTGAACCGATCTGGACGAAACTTGGGATTTGTATGTAGGGTCCATCGGGTAGTGATTTTCCCCCGTCAGATATGGGGTGGGGGCCGTCTTTGCGCATGCGCAGTGACGATCTCGGAAACTACTTTGCCGATCGGGACGAAACCTGGGATTTGTATGTATGGTCCATCGGGTAATCATTATAGGGTATGGGGGTGGGAGCTAATCTTTGCGCATGCGTAGTGACAAAAACTCATTCGCCATCGTCGGGTGTGTGTACGGTCAATCGGGTAATGATTTGCAGGGGTGGGAGCCAATCTTTGTGCATGCGCAGTAACAAAACCCGGACGAAGTCGGGCACCGAGCTAGTCTACTTTGTATTTGAGTTCGTTTGTGTGTGTGTCTGTCTGTTCGCTGTAGACTCGAAAACGGCTGGGCCGATCGGGACGAAACTTGGCATGCGTATGTAGTTCGGTCCCGGAAAGTCTTTCCACCCATCGGACCGGGTTGGGGGGGGGGGGCGTCTTCGCGCATGCGCAGTAACGATCTCGGAAACTATTGGGCCGATCGGGACAAAAGTTGGGATTTGTATATAGGGACCATCAATAGTGATTTGCTATCGTTGGTTGTGGGGTGGGTGCCCGTCTTCGCGCATGCGCAGTGACGATCTTTGTAGCCCGGACGAAGTCGGACACCCCATCTAGTCTGCTATATATTTGAGCTTGTGTGTGTGTGTGTGTGTGTGTGTGTGTGTGTGTGTGTGTGTGTGTGTGTGTGTGTGTGTGTGTGTGTGTGTGTGTGTGTGTGTGTGTTTGAGGTTAAAAAATCGCACTGGCACCGACATTTCCTACTGAAACGTTTTTTTCTTTTAATATGCCGCCGAAAAATTGTTTTCATTTACTGAACCCTGATTGGTTTCAAACATGACAAAAAAGTACATAAAATTGATTTAAACTAAGTGATGAGCTTAGGAACTGGTTAAACTGACTGGCAAAAATTGATGTTATTCATTGATGGGCTCTAATTTCGTCCTTACAAGGATGTTACGCAAGCTTTTGTTTTTCTTATAGGCGATGACAGGTCGCAGATTCAAACCGACGGCGTTGCAATAGGTTCGCGATTAGGGATGAATTATGCGTGCACATATATGGGTGAATGGGAAGAGAAACTGTCAAAAGCATCGAAGTTACACCCCCTTGAACAGGTACGGTACGTTGATGATATCTGGGGAGTATGGACGCATGGGTTGGAGTCTCTGAAAGAATATCATTCTTTGGCAAATACGATACACCCAAGAATACAGGTTGATTTAAGGTGGTCTGAAAATGATATAGAATTCTTAGACACGATAGTCAAAATTGAAGACGGATTTCTTAAAACCGGTTTATATACAAAACCCACGGACACGTATCAATACCTACACGCAAAGTCAGATCACCCAATCAACACTAAAAGAGCGATACCATATGGAATAGCTTCAAGAGTAAAAAGAATTTGTTCCGATAATGCTGAATATGAATGCCACAAAAATGATATAAAACAGCACCTGCATGCCAGATGTTACGACGAAAAGTTTGTAAGCGAACAACTAGAAAAGGTCGATCAAATTGAGCGCAAACAGCTACTTGAAAAACGATCCAGCAAATCAACCGGCGAAAGAGTCCCGTTTGTGGTCACCTACTCGCGGCGCCTCCCCGACATCGGGAAAATAACGCGGGAGTGGATGCCCATTTCACACCGCTCAAAACGCATGAAGTTGGCATTCGAAAAACCTCCCCTGATTTCGTACAAAAGACTGAAAAATTTGGGAGATATCATAGTCCACAGCAAGCATAATAAAATATTCAACAATCAAGGGACGGGATCTGATAGATGCGAGAGAAAATGTGCAATCTGTGGGTTTATGCTCCAAACAAAACAATTCGCAGACAAGAACGGGACGGCCTACCACATAGGCAAAAAAATCACCTGCATGTCCAGGAATGTGATATATGGGATTTTCTGCGACAAATGCAATGAAGTTGTGTACGTGGGAGAGACGGGGACAAAATTGTAAAGACGGGGACAAAATTGTATGAGAGAATGTAAAACCACCTGAGTAGAATAAAACTTGAGGTTATGGATGAACCGATACCACATCATTTTCTGACCAAAAACCACAGTATTTACAATTTTAAGATTATTGGGATTGAACAAATTAATAAACAAAATACAGCTTACAGGAGGGGTCGTGAAGCATTTTGGATTAACAAACTTCAAACACTAGAACCCAATGGGCTCAATAGACAAGAATAATTCCAAATATTCTCAATTAGAAACTTGCTGAACGGGGTGGGGGGGGGGATATAAATTAGTGTACAGAGCAATTACTGTAACGAAATGCCCTCCACGGAGCCCCTCCACGGAGCGCATCGGGTTAACCTCCGTGGGGTGCGTCGGAGTCTTATGATTGCACTCGAGAATCTTGGTTCCCGAAGTGTTAATGTGTTAATCGGAGTGGCCAAGTCCTACTTGGTAATAATTCTCTGTTGTATAAACTTTAATAAGTAAACGCTGTTTTCAAGCCCAAGTTATGTAATTTTATTCAATTCTTCGTATATTTGCATTGCATAATAACAGTGCAAACTGACCTACAGAAGTACTTTATGCACTTACTGTAAAAAGGTGTTTTTGACAGTATTTGCAATTATGATTGGCATATGAGCTAGTAAAAGCCTAACCTATAATAACCCCATCAGAATGCTTTTGACAGATTTTAGCATTGTATACTGGCCCGACCTAACCTCAACACACCCAGTATCAGTTTCAGCTCTGAGAATTGTGCAATCTTGCACGTTCACAAGATGGCCGACTGGTTTTGCGGTTATACACCTATTAATTGCCAGCATCCTTTTAAATGCGAGAACGCATACTCTTAGCATAGGATACCCACCGGATGCCCTACTATTCCAGGATGGAAGTAAGGGGTTAAGAAATACCTCTCCGCCATCTTGGGGCATATGTGGTGTTTTGTGGTGTTTTATGACGTAAATTCTGCCGAGTAGACACGATTCAATTCGTATTTAAGCCAACGGAATCACCCGAGACGGGACTTCTCTCTGGTCTTCCGTGTGTACAAGAAGTCACTCTCCTATTCTCGTGGAAAGACGCCGCCGAACGCTGCCAGGCCAGACAACATTTCCAGACACAGGACGCGATGAGAGCGATGCGATAATTTCGACTTAGTCTCATTTCGTATCTGATATTTTCAAACTTTTACCAGAGAGAGAATTTGTTTCAAGTTTAACTTGTAGGAACTTTACTTAGGGTTTTAATAAAAGTGTAGAAAACTGTAAGTACATTTTATGTGTTTTTGAATTCACCCTTTCGCTGCGGCTGCAGTATCAAGAATTGTTGCAGACTCTACAGAACTGGTTGCCTCTTAAGACTGAACACTTAAATTGTCCTGTGGCCATTTTTGCCACGATTGTAGTCCGAACGAAAAACCACTAGACGATCAGTTGTCCGGGGTGCTTGACCCTGCTGTGCCACAGGCCAGTTTATATGGTGCCGCTCGTCAGGATGTAGACTCTGACTTTTAACTCTCTTGAAACGATCGGGTGAACATTCTAGAAACATTTATTAACCCTAACAGACCCAGTGAAGCCAAAATTGACTTAAAACGTTGCCGCTGGGGAGCACAGTGAACTTGTGAGAACTTTTTGCTACCTATTTATGAGGGACAGACATCCCTTAATTTTACTGGTAAATTGAACGCCTGGCAGCTCAAATTTGTAAGGCAGCTGACGCAGACAGCGCCCTCTGAATCTAAAATTGGTACAACTTTATGGTGGAACTGGTTGCATGTCCAACGTGCCATTATTTACACTGACGCCGACCGCCAATTGCTATCACATCCAAACTACGCTCGACTGGTCGCACCGAGCGTTGCTCATCAGATATATTGAACTTTTGACTGAACATCAGAGAAAAACGGAAACTCAGGAAACTATGAAAAATCTCGAGGAATTCCAGGAAATTCTGAAACGACAGCCGCGTGTGTTTCAACAGTTATAGTGCTAGCAAGGTAGGTGCAATTTTCTTCATTTTACGTTCGTTAACAGCAGAAAAATCCCATTGTAAATTATTTTATAAAAGTCATTAAAAATGACCACGCCAGAAAGAGAGCAACGGTTCATTGATGAAATTACTCAACTAAAACAGGAAAGGGAAGGTCTTGTGGGTCAGTATGAGCGCCAAATTACTGAACTGAGCTCTCAAGCTCATAGCTTGACGCAGCAGCATACTGCCTCACAACAAACCCTTTACCAAACGCAAGCAGCCCTCGACCAGGTTAAAGCAGAATTAGTACAGCAGAAAGCTGATTTGGAACTACAGTTAGCTACTGACAAAGTCGGTGCCGAAGCAAAATTACTAAAAGTACAACAAAAATTGGCAGAAGCTGAAAGGAAAGCCAGGGACCCCACATCTTCTGCCATAATTGACCTGCATAAAACCGTGCGCCAAAGTGAAAAGAGTAATGCAAAGACAGCTAACGCCACTCAGGCGCAATCCATTCATTCCCATATTAAAAAATTTGACGGGAACCCCCTGAATTTTCGGGGTTGGATAAAATCTCTTGACCTGTTTTGTGAGACAAATGATGTGGAAGAGAAACGACGACCTAAAATCGCCGCCCAAACCAGTGACTTCGTAGTTGCTGATTTTATTTTACGATCAATGAAGAAAAATCCAGAAATGCCCTGGTCCGAACTGTATGGCGAACTAAAAAGTCGCTATAGCGCCACAATGGATAACTCCATGGCCACCAATCAGTTGCGCCATATGCGACAAGGGAAAAATCAAACTCTTGTCTCATATGCTGAGCAATTGCTTGATCTAGCGAAAGATGCCTTTGATCAGGAAATAGATAACCCCACCATTCAGAAAAATCTTTCAGATTACTTTTGTGACGGGTTGTATGACAACGATGTTCGGATGAAACTGATCCGACGCATGCCCAAAACGCTAGAAAACGCTGTTAGTCAGGCATTATTTGAAAATGCCGCGAAAATCAAATTTCGCGCTCGCTCTGAAGCCGCCAAAGGAAAAGCGCCCTTTGGGAAGGCATTTGACCGACAATATGAAGAATATGAGCGCTATCGGGACCCTGTATTTCGCGACTCCATCAACGAACAGGAAGAACATGTAGATCTCCCTCTGGAGACAAGGGACGAGGCTCCCATGGACGTAGGCGTGGCACGCCGACGCCATAAGGTGAATATTTTAACGAAAAATTACACTGGAGGTTATGCGCGACCTCCATATCAGAATCAGAACAAAAATCAGTACAATAGTCAATACAGAAATAGAGGAGGTACAAACTCATTATAAGGGTCTTGGAGACCCTTGCTGCATCTGCTTAGCAGAAATTTCAAAAACTTGGCAGGATTTATTTGAATGTGGCCAATGTAAACAACAAATCCACTACTCTTGTGGTATTGCATGGGCCAGATCAAAAGCCGGTGCTCCTGAGCCAGCTTCTTGCCCGCACTGCCGTACACCCATGAGGTGGGGTATCGGTAACGAGCCGAAGCTTCCAGTACCAGCTGAAATGGATCCACATCAGTTTTGAGTTGCGTATGACATGACAGAAGTTAAAAAGGCGACCTCTACAGCTGCGTGCCGTCGGGCACTGTTGTCATCTTTGGACATTATTTTTCTTGCGCAAACAACAAAGTATCTCCGTAAAGTAAACGAAAAAGTTCTTTTCAATCAAAATTATATAGTGACATTCGAGACGTGACTCCTAGTTTTGTCACTATCGACAACAGATTAAAAACTAACGAAGAACCGTTAACGGGGAAAGTAGAATTGTTCATACGGCACAGCTGTAGCATAGTGTAAATAGTTTTTAAGGTTTGAAATTATTTCTTATTTTCCAGTTTTAGAGTATAGTCAGTCACATTTAATTTGATAATTTGGTTATTGCACTTGATATTTAATTGTTGTAGTCAGTTTCTTTTATCTTATATAAGTTGAAACACGTTTTTAGTTAGTTTATAAAAGTAATATTGAATCCGTGAAAAATGGCAACGGCATATGCCTACCGTAAAGTTAACCCAACTTCGGAAGATTTTCTTCCGGAGCAACTAGAGTATTGGACACAGAGATTTCGTATACCTGTACCTATGATCTTTCACAACGGAGCTTCCGCTTTTCAGCGCAAAATCCGTGTGTGGGATATGGTCCAGTTAAACGAAGTCACCGGTCACTTAGAATTGATTCGAACTCAAGTTTTATACCGGTATTGTCTTCATACAACGGAAGTAGGACGCGAACTGGTGATGCCTCACATAGTGGTAATCGAACATGAGGCTCGATTAGCAACCCCTTGGGAGGCAGCACGATCAAGCCGTGTAAGTGTTATTCGCTATTGGAATGACCCACGGTGGGACGGAACTTATTATGATCAACGAATTCCTTATCAATCGGAGAATGGGATCGATCTATTCATCACATCGACTCCGGTCCGTCCATTTCGCCCAAGTGAATATAGTCAAATCTCCATACCCGATTTACCCCGCGAATATCGCATGATAATTGGTGAAACGTTCCATCATGTGCAGGTGGAACATACATATGAATGGGAAAATGCACAATACAGTCATCAAGTCTTGCAATACTCGCTTGAAATGTACGCAAGCCTTCGAATCTTTCAAGCCAGACAAAATATAGTTGATGGAGATGGGAGACAATGTGCAATATGCTTATTGGACATTGTTGGGCCCCGTGAAGCGTATCGTTGTCCTCAGTGTACTCAGATAGTACATCTCTACTGTGGGTTAACTTGGATGCAGCAAAAACAAAGTTGTCCTCTGTGTCGTTTTGACCTTCTATGGGGAACTCCTTTGAAGAAGCATAGCTTCAATTTTACGATCCGTAATTATCAGTTTTTCCCCGCTAACAGAATCAGGTAGAATTTATTGTTATCTTTAATACTTTCAGGAATTCAGAATGTCAGAATGTAATACCTTAGGAGAAAAGGTGATTCCTGTTGTCTGATGGCGTTCCGATACTATTAGTCCGTACTAAATACTCCCTGTAGTGCATTTCTTCTCCCTAAAAACCGGTAGTGACTGATCCTGGTCATGGATTCCCGTCACTGTGTTGACCGTGATGCTGATAGCATCTTGGTCACCGCGGGTGATTGGTCATCCAGTTTCCCTGGATCCGGTCAGCCGGTGATCCTGGTGATCCTGGTCACTATTCTGATCACTATTGATAATTCTGGAATTCATCTGAGCCAGACTCGAGCTCCGCTAAAAGTTTACCGGACCTCGCGTCTTGGTTGGGAGGATTGTAACGAAATGCCCTCCACGGAGCCCCTCCACGAAGCGCGTCGGGTTAACCTCCGTGGGGTGCGTCGGAGTCTTATGATTGCACTCGAGAATCTTGGTTCCCGAAGTGTTAATGTGTTAATCAGAGTGGCCAAGTCCTACTTGGTAATAATTCTCTGTTGTATAAACTTTAATAAGTAAACGCTGTTTTCAAGCCCAAGTTATGTAATTTTATTCAATTCTTCGTATATTTGCATTGCATAATAACAGTGCAAACTGACCTACAGAAGTACTTTATGCACTTACTGTAAAAAGGTGTTTTTGACAGTATTTGCAATTATGATTGGCATATGAGCTAGTAAAAGCCTAACCTATAATAACCCCATCAGAATGCTTTTGACAGATTTTAGCATTGTATACTGGCCCGACCTAACCTCAACACACCCAGTATCAGTTTCAGCTCTGAGAATTGTGCAATCTTGCACGTTCACAAGATGGCCGACTGGTTTTGCGGTTATACACCTATTAATTGCCAGCATCCTTTTAAATGCGAGAACGCATACTCTTAGCATAGGATACCCACCGGATGCCCTACTATTCCAGGATGGAAGTAAGGGGTTAAGAAATACCTCTCCGCCATCTTGGGGCATATGTGGTGTTTTGTGGTGTTTTATGACGTAAATTCTGCCGAGTAGACACGATTCAATTCGTATTTAAGCCAACGGAATCACCCGAGACGGGACTTCTCTCTGGTCTTCCGTGTGTACAAGAAGTCACTCTCCTATTCTCGTGGAAAGACGCCGCCGAACGCTGCCAGGCCAGACAACATTTCCAGACACAGGACGCGATGAGAGCGATGCGATAATTTCGACTTAGTCTCATTTCGTATCTGATATTTTCAAACTTTTACCAGAGAGAGAATTTGTTTCAAGTTTAACTTGTAGGAACTTTACTTAGGGTTTTAATAAAAGTGTAGAAAACTGTAAGTACATTTTATGTGTTTTTGAATTCACCCTTTCGCTGCGGCTGCAGTATCAAGAATTGTTGCAGACTCTACAGAACTGGTTGCCTCTTAAGACTGAACACTTAAATTGTCCTGTGGCCATTTTTGCCACGATTGTAGTCCGAACGAAAAACCACTAGACGATCAGTTGTCCGGGGTGCTTGACCCTGCTGTGCCACATTACACCTAAACACGCATTGTGTTGAACGTAGCGTGTATATGTTGCGAGATTATGATCATTTGGTATATGTCAGTGCGTACATCATGTGTATGTGGTGTGTGTGTGTGTGTGTGTGTGTGTGTGGGGGGGGGGGGGGGTGTATGGAACCCTAGCCTACGATTGTCAGAGTACTATAGGAGGGACTGCACTTAGATCAGTGGTGGAGGGCATATATATGCTGCAATAGTGGGTGGGGACAAGACATTTACACACCCTGGAAGGATCGGGCGGGGGGGGGGAGGTTATTACTACGCAAGGGGGGTATAAAAAATTATATTTTCCATCAGCGGTATTGATGTCTGATTGACGCGGGTTGGGTACTGGGGCGGAGATATGGAGGCGCGCTTTTAAATGATTGAATGATTCGGGCCAAGGAGTGATTGGATGTGTGAATACGGTATACGAACTTACTTGCCTCTGCCTCTGTTACCAGGGCGAGGTTTTAGAAATAGTGTCTAATTCATATTTGCTCTTTACGTAATAACGCGGAACATATCTTTACTTGTTGCCACTCAAGGAAGATATTATACGGTATTTTTTGCATAATTTACACTTGAATACAAAAAGCAAAGTGAAGCGCGGAACATATCTTTACTTGTTGCCACCCAAGGAAGATATGATACGGTTATTTTGCGCATAATAGACTCGGATACAGGGAACAACATGAAACGGGGAA
The DNA here is from genome assembly GCA_031216915.1 of Pictodentalium vernedei. Lineage (NCBI taxonomy): Eukaryota > Metazoa > Mollusca > Scaphopoda > Dentaliida > Dentaliidae > Pictodentalium > Pictodentalium vernedei. Next base: position 353,087,602 of record CM062297.1, read on the forward strand.
CATACCTTTGCCACCCAAGGGAGATATGATAAGGGGATTTTACAAGCAATACACTTGAATATGGAGAACAACGCGTTTGAACAATTCGGGTCAAGGAATGGTTGAATGTGTGAATACTGCATGCGAACTCGCTTCTGCCTCTGTTACCAGGGCGAGGTTGAGATAAATGATTGAATGCTTCGAATTCTAAGGCTGAGAACAAAAAATGCGCGCTATAACCCGGAATATATCTCCACTCGTTACCACCTTAGGAAGATATGATACGGTCTTGTTTGTCCATAATTTACAATTAAAAACAGTGAACAACGTGTAATGCGGAACATATCTTTACTTGTTGCCACCCAAGGAAGACATGCATCGGCGATTTAAAAGACGGGTTCGTGATTAGGAGCTAGGCAGCCACTTGCCAAATAATAAATCGATCTGTAAGACGTACGCGTATCACGATCAATTTTATAATTCCCATTCAACAATTAGGATCAGCGTGACGCTAAATTTTACGTTCCCATGACGCGATACACATTGGTACGGCACTTAACGTAACGGAATAAGTATTAGTCAAAAATGAAAGCCGCTTAGAAGGAAGTAAACTTCCGAGCATGACGGCAATTTGACGAAGTTATATAAAATATTTGATGAAGTGTATATATATAAAATATAGATAGATATACTACATGGAGTGCCCGACTTTGTCCGGGCAGGATTGAGTTCAGATGGATTGTATGGAAGCAAACATGTGCCACATATAAAAAAAATGTCTGATACTAAGTCCAAATTGGGAGATAATAACTCATGATTAGGAGTTACTAAGCCCTAGTTAAGAAATAATAACTCCTAGTTAGGACATATGATCTCTAAATTGGGAGATAATGACTTCTACTGAGGAGTAATTATGTCCTAATTAGGGGACAATACTTCTCATTAGGACCCAGTATCTCCTATTTAGGAGATAATAAGCCCCAACTAGGAGAAAATAAGTTCTTATTAGGGGATAATAGCCCTATTTAGGAGACAATAACTCCTAATTAGGACATAGTATCTCCTAATTAGGAAATAATGGGATGTGTTAGTCCCTAATCTTCTCCTCAAACACAGTTTGTTGGTGTCCTGTCGGTACTGTCCTCTGCTTGTTACCTTAACACCAGCCGCCAGGCATTCTATATGAAACTTGCCGCTTACATTTGTACCTCTGAAATAGATTATCCCATCCCCACACCTAAAAATAGCTAAAATAAAATCATATTGGAAGCGCCCTGTTTGCATTCTATCTTTCGCTGTACAAACATTGGCTAGGCGAATTCTCATGACTCCGGGCTGACTTCAAACACCAGAGCCGACTTCTCCTGACCTCGGGACACACATCTCACGCCAGTATCAACTTCTTCTCACATCGCAAGGCCGACTTTTGCGGGCGACTTCTTTGAAATCGATTTCTCTGGTTCCCCGGACCAACTTCTTCAGGCCGACATCTTTTATTAGGATGGGGGTTTTAAGATACAGCTTTTTTGGGCTGACCGTAGTAATGGTTTGAATTCTCTATTGACATCACGAAGTCGCTTTGCTACCTACACCCCAGTTTAGTACAGGGGGTATGTACTAGACACAATTCAAGTACATAAGAGTACGTTCCGATAGTGTAGTAGTGCTATAAAAGGCCCGACCTCGCCTCATTTTCCTTACTTTGATGAAATGATGTCCGCAATATTGGTTTCCCTGGTAACCGCATTTCACATTGTGGTCTAAAGGTCTGTACTAGTACCGACGAATGTTTTCAGGCCCCGTCCCATTAACTTCGACCACAATCAATTACCCCAAAGAGCTCAAAATTGGTTATTTTTCCGTACTTTGTCAAAGAAGAACCTTCCTCCCCTTTCTCTCATTTGATAACTTTTAGGCTGAACATGGTTGCTAACCAAGATATAATTGTTTGTCAAATACAGGAGTACCGTATATAATACTGCTTAATTCAATGGTAGTATAATAAACCCATAAGAGACACAAATACAAATAATCCCCTTTCATCTCCTCCCTCCGGCTCTTTTTTGATGAAGAGCCACTATTTCCAAGTTTCCTGTATAATAATGTTTAATTTGGCGGTACTGTAACCAAGTGATAACGTGCCAATGCAAATAATATCACTGCCCCTCCCTCTCAAACGAGTCAAAAGATGGTTTATCTTTTTTTCCAGCATTTGAATTGCTGCAAAATTTCTAATTTTGGGTATTTATCCTGTCACTGTTCTCAGTAACCCCAATTCCAACGCCCTATGTTAGCGCCCCATTGCTATACATCAGGCATGCGCCTGGCGGCCCAAAATGAGTCTGTGGAAGCTATTAGGATGGGCGCACAATGCTCTCTTTTTCATACTACTCTTTGACTCATTTCGCTATTTTAGTGTCCCAGCGCCCCATTTCAACTATTTGTATCTATGTCCCAATTTTAGCACCTCCTTTTAGCGAGGGATTAAAAAGCGTCAGGCTTTTTGGTGTCCGCAATTGAGTCCATGAGACCGATGAAAATTAGCACAATGTTCTATTTTCCATACGTCTCAAATGGGGGGTATGAAAATGAAAGCATCGCGCCCATTTTCATAGCTTTCACAAACGCATTTTGGGTGTCAAAGTTAAGGAAACGGGACCTAAAAACATTACCTCCTACTATAATACAAACCTTTGGGCTACAAAGGGAAATAGGGTGCTGTAGTGAACCCATACAACGGGCAACGAAGTCAAAGTAGGTAAAATAGGATCATAGGTATACGAGTAATTGCTTTTTTTCCGGGGGAGCGGCCAGTGGGATGGGGTCTTTGCTTTTAATGCCCTATGTATAGAGTTGTTTGTACCAATCCTGACGCGCCGAAGACCTCCTGTGTATACCTGTATCTGCCACAGTAGATAGAATTTCTCGATATATTTGAACTATTGGCGCCATCCTACGACCTAAAAGTGAAGGAGATGGGCTACTCCGGCCACATTTCTCAACTCCAGGGGAGAGGGGACAAACTTGCCCATAGCAATACAAGGGGTTGGCAGCGAGGGTGTAGGCCTTAGGCTTTTGTCGTTGATGTTCTTCATATAGAATTGCCCAGTCGCCGTAGGCCACATATGTATACTCACACCCAACCCAACAAAACAACCTCCCGGATCACTTATATTTTTCTAGACTTATGCACCTACACCTATTTCTGTAGATTTCTATATAGAGTCTCCCAGACAGCCCAAGCCATTACCACAGTCGTCAGTGCCAGATATTAAAAAGTACTTCTCGACCATTTCTATGAATTTAATTCACACATCAATACCCATATCCATAGAGAAGTTCTATGTATATAGAAGCGATTACCAATACTGGCGCGCTATTGGCCTCCCGCATGTATTCATACTAGAGTCTAAAATAGGGACCCTCTAATGACGTCATAACGTCGGCGCCGTCAGAACGTTTCCAAATTCCCTTCACATTCTAGAACGTTTTTGTGAACATGTCTTCTGGGACAAACGTGTTTTATTGACACCCGTGTTACTGCTCGCGTCTATCATGAAAGGATGGTCGAGTGAATATAGAAGATCTACCACACCCCTTTCACCCATTCCAGAAGACGTCGGTCTGAAAAAGTTGGTTCTGAGAAATCGGTCCCAGAGAAGTCGCACCGGAAAAACTGGCCCGCACTTGTCGGCCCGAGAGGTCAGGAGAAGTCGGTCCTGGAGTTAGAAGTCTGCCCGAGGTCAGAACTCGACTCTGAGAATGTCAGACTGAGGTAAGGAGGAGTCAGTCTGGAGTCATAAGTCACCCCGCCAAAATTTATACTTCGAAAAAAAAAAATGGAAACAGGGTGTTTCTAATATAATTTTATTTTTACTACTTTTCACGGGGATGGATTGAGGTGGGGTGGGGGTGATCATTTATCTTAGAAGTATAAAATGTAAACAGCAAATTTTATAACGAATGCCTGGCGGCTGGTGTTTCTGTAACAAATTGAGGACCACGTCGAAACGACACCAACAAATTGTGTTTGAAGGGAAGATTCGGGAATTATATACCAAATTATCTCCTAATTAGGATTTACTGTGTCTTAATTAGGAGTTAGTATCTCCTAATTAGGACTATTATCTCCTAATTAGTAGTTATTATCTGCTAATTAGGAGATACTAAGATCTAATTAGGACATAGCATCTCCCAATTAGTAGGTAATAAGTCCTAATTAGGAGTTATTATCTCTTAATTAGGAGGTATCGTCTCCTAATTAGGGCATATCTCCTAATTAGGACTTATCTCCCAATTAGGACATATTATCTCCTAATTAGGACTAATTATTTCCTAAACAGGAGTTATTATTTCCTAATTATGACTTATATCTCTCAATCACTAGTTATTATCTCGGTACTTCTAAATTAGGACATATAGTATCATCCATTTTTTTAGATGTGGCTCTAATACGCTTCCATTTTATTCAGTTTGGTTAAAACAAAGAATACTGAAGACGCCGGTGTTCTGTTTCTTATTTTGCAATATCTTCTGAAGAAAGAAACATGATCATGTGCGCGGGAACATTAAAGGTTACAAGTTTATGAAAGAACTGTTTGCCTTTTCCAGTTGCTAAATAATACAATTGAAACTTTCACTTTTCGCTCATAGAATTTGAGTTCCCATCCCCTACTGGTAAACGCTTGTTGAGCCTTTTAGTGTTCCGGGATGGAAAATAATAATAAAAAAACACATTTCTGCCAAATTAATAAATGTTTCATTTTGTGCTTTCAAAACATACTCTATGACTCTAACTGGAATGAGCTCGGCGAGCACGTTACAATGAGAGCCGACAGAACAATGCAAAACAAGCAGATAACAAGAAATTGAATTGCCTTTCAAAATGAAGTTTGTATGTCTATTTTTGTCTCATAATAAACAAAAACACATTTTTGTGTGCATTGAATCATTTTTCGTACGAAAAATGATTTATTTTAGAATTGAAATGATGGGGATCCATGTTAGCCAGGTATTGAAGTACCTAATCTGTTGTTCTGCCAGGTATTCGTGTCACATGCTAACCAAGAAGAGACAATGATAATGGTTCTAACTTGTATTCTGTGACTGGTGCTTTAAGTGAAGCGAGTATTGGGCTTCGAGTGTAGGGCCCAAGACGCGAGACAAACAAAAAACTGTTTTCAGCCTCTTAGATTGGCTCGGAAAAAAGTAACACTGGGCCGCGTATACATGTAAGTAATGGAAAATGTGGGGAAGGGGAGTCCAAGGCTTTGTTTATGCCTAAATTACCCTGGAACCAAGTACCGGGAGCCTCTAGAAGCCAGAAACAAGGAAACGCTCAAATGGAAGTGACCACCGCCACTTTTCCGACAGTCATTTCTTCGTCAATCATACATGTACCATTTTCATCTTATCTCGGACAACAATAAATAATTATTAATTACTTCATTCATTAATGATTATTCCCTCCATATTTGACGACTGGGGACAAACGGCCTATTTGGTCCAGGAAAACCAACAAAATATTCAACCAATTGTTATATTCAAATTATGAACATAACAATTGATTGATTGGTTATTAATCCACAGCTACGTCACTTTTCCTTTGATCTGTTGATGTTTTATCGTACAAATATATCGGCATAATGTACTGTAAAAGGTGATAAGCCCAGATAATTGTATCGTTTCAGATATTTGGACGGTACAAATATCTGGACAAAAGACCATTGTTTGTTGAGTTAAGTGAGATTGATTAACACAGAAAGACATTGTCGTGAGTGTTGCAAACATTGAAGAGAGGAAACTCTTCCAGTCCTGTTTTTTCGCTTTATCGTTAATTTTCACACATTCAGAAAATATTTGATTCGCTCGGTTATGGGAGTGTGCGTGTGGAGGGGGATGGGGTGGGGGTGGGAGCGATTGTTTACAACAGGTGTGTAAGAAGCATTGTGCACTCGGAGGAACGGCCATAGAAGGGAACTAGCGCACTGATATTTGTTGTTGGTGGCCTACGAACCTCCGCGTCTGACATGGTGTCCAAAGCTATTTTTGGAACTAAAACATTCTACTCTGAGAAAGAAAACGCATTGTTTGCTACTTTTCTGACCAATTCACCAAACAGGTGAAGATTGTTTCGTCCCGGTGAAGAAACATGTTAACTCTTTACCCAACTTAACGCCAAACACCACACAGCGCTATATCCATTACATCTTCATTAAACTGTTATTATTTTTTGAATTGTTGTCTTAGAAATATAGATTATGGTCCATCATTCGAACGACCTTATTGAGCTCGTTCCAATGAGGGGCAATAAGTTATGTTTTTAAGACAAAATTTGAGAATTAGTTTAAACATCTTCTCACCGCGTTGGGTAAAGGGTTAATTATTTTGTGAATTGTTTGCTCTTTTTAGATAAATCATACGAGGTATCTTTGATCATACTTTAGGAGTAAACAGCATGTGTACCCCATTTCTTCCACTACCCAAGAGCATTGTAAGCCCGCCCCCTCCCACCCCTTCCACTCACAACCCTTAAATATTATTTTGGCATGGTCTCTCTCTCTCTCTCTCTCTCTCTCTCTCTCTCTCTCTCTCTCTCTCTCTCTCTCTCTCTCTCTCGTTCCCTCTGTCTCTGTGTGTGTGTCTCTCTCTTTTGTCGATCGTTTTGTCGTTTGGCATTTGTTGAACTTGTATTTGCGAAAGTGTTAAATCGTCTATTTCATCGGTATTCCAAATTGTTTTGTTTTCAGCATCTTCTACTGCCTGACTCAATAAAAAATCTTCCCCGTCATCACCATTCCACATGATTCCACTCTTCAGATATCGAATATTTGTTAAAAATATGGGTTTAGAAATAGATACTTTAAAATTTGTGTGAACACAGACGTTAACTCGCGAATATTATTAAATTTGCAATTGGGATATCACATTGCTCACACAATCACTCGCACGGATGACGATGTGATGCGTGTTCGGTTTATATCAATCGTACTGTCACACTTACACTTAACATATCTATTGTATATTCAGTGGACGTTTCAGATAAGTAACAGTGAGATATATCCATTTAATTTTTTTTTTTTTTTTTTGGGGGGGGGGGGGGGGGGGGCGATAAGTAATTGTAAAACGCATTTTGACCATATTTTCACTTAAAATAAATTAAGCCAATTTTTTTTTGTTGACATTCCTTAATAGGAAAGGGCTGTGGATTAAAATAGATATACCACACTTTTTGTGATGTATGGCGAGATAATTGTACAGTTTGCAGGAGTCCTGTGCTATTGGACTCGGCCTACGGCCTCGTCCAATACCACAGGACACCTGCAAACTGTACAATTATCTCGCCATACATCACAAAAAGTGTGGTATATCTATTACGTAGTTGTAACAAACAACCAAATTACCTCCAAGGAATCTCAAACTTTCCAGCAAACGTACAAATCACGGAAAATTATCATGAATTAACTCATCGCACCACACCACAGAGATGAAAAGTATTCAAACGTTCCATATATTTGATCATTCACCTATGTTTTGGTCCACGGAAACTGTTTCCTAAATCAGATGTCAGTGTTGGATCTCCTGCAACCCCTTATAACAGCCGAAGTGTTCTCTAAGAATTTGTGACAACCGCTCTAATCTTTGACATTGGGGACGTACCCCCCCCCCCCCCCCAACTCACACACACCACCCCTGCTCATCGCTATGTAAGTCTCTCTTCGACAGGATTTTCCTACATGTGCCAACGACGTTTAATTTGAAAGCGTGCGTGCATAACTATGTACGAAATACTCACCTGTATTGAATATTCGTCTTCAGATTAAATATCGCAATAAGAGCTTCTCTTCACAAGGGAAAAACAATCTTCTCTTTACAACAAAAATAGCACAAAGATGCAGTTTCAATTATAAAAAAAGAGCCCACTAAAAAGCAAAATTGCAAAAATGTCATTATTATGGTTTTCCTACAAGTGCATCTTTTTTAATGATAGAAATCGACAACTTCGCGTATCTTTACCATTTCGACATGATAGAAGTCGACAACTTTGATTTTTCCCAAAGGAACAGCACCTCAACATCAAAGAATAGCACAGGGAATCCGGCCTGTTAGAAATGTTATGTTATCAAAATTACAAAGAATTAACCTATGAAACTTTGGGCAGAGAGTTCCGTTTCGTCGATCTGAAAATCTTTGATCTGAGTCCCTGCCAATTCACACCCTTCTCATCTGAATGAAAAAGAGTGAATCTGAAATGAAACTGCCAAAACATAGTATCGTCAAAATCTTTTGTAACGCTTGGTAAATGCCAAGGTTGATTAATTTTGGTTAAACACTTAAACAGCCAGAGTCATAGAGTGCTGGAGAGTGTCACGGGGAGGAAGCCGGGGAGAACTATCGGACAGAGACGAGTCACTGTCAAACTGTTTAAGTTACTAATCCCACTGAAGTAGGGTTAGCATTGGTTAAATGTACGGACATACTCAATGAGCGGCATGCCTTATCACACAACGACATACTTGAATATAAAATACACAATATGTAATCACAAATAGAAACCCCACAAACACTTTTTAAAACGACCTGACACCCCACCCCCATATGCCCATAGTACTGGCTGAAAGACGAACGGACAGACCGAATATATTCCTGTCATGGTAATCTCAACAAAAAGAGCTCAACCTAAAATAAAAAGATGAAGTTGAAAATCTGATCATTTCGTTTGGACATCTGAAATGAAATGGTTTGGTCAAAATTTCCAAAGTCTAACAGTTTTTGAAAATGTTACTACAAAAGTGGTAAAAAAGTTCCTACAAAAGTGGTGACTTTGTTTTTTTATGACAAAAGTGGGCAATGGTTACTACAGAAATGGAGACCTCATTTTACTACAAAAGTGGGCGACGTTACTACAAAAGTGGTGAGCTACCACAAAAGTGGGCGTTTTCTACTACAAAAGTGGTGAGCTACTATAAAAGGGGACAGTTACTACAAAAGTGGGCGTAACACGCGTCATCGGGGTGATGTTGAGCCAGCGCATCGGTACACAGATTGTGCAGTCACGATGATAGTCACGGTTGCGCTGTTTGTGGCCTGAGTCGCTGACGAGGCGTTTTCCCTATCTTTTGTGTGAATCAGCATGGATCTAATGAGACACGTCCCTAAGCTGTAGTACAGAAGGCGAAGAAATGATGATGATTATTATTATTATTATTATTATTATTATTATTCTAACACATCCTAATCAGAACAGCGCCCAAGCGGCCTTTGGCTTTGAATATTTATTGATTCAAATCGAGAGAGATACAGAATGCAAAAGGGACATCAACAGCTTTTCTTTCTTTCTTTCTTTCTTTCTTTCTTTCTTTCTTTCTTTCTTCCTTTTTCTGTCTTTGTTTAGTGCTACATATTCATATTTATTTATACACATACGCACATATATATATAAACCCATTCAAATAGTTTTTTTTACATTTATGAATTTCAAAAACTTGTTTGTTTCGCCATTGTAACATTTTCTGTATTCATGTTATTGGAGCGGAGGTTTCTACTAAGTGGAAAGCACTTGTCCTCCTATCCCTTTTTACTCAATAGTTATGGCAAATAAAAATATGTTTAAAGAAAAAAAAAAAAAAAAATTGCCGATTAACCATCTTTGACGTTAATGATATGCAAGGTCAGAGGTAGCTTCGGGTAAACAATTCGATCAGACTGTCTGTCAAGACTGTCATACATGCGATAGAAATAACCAAAATGTTTCGCTTGAAACAAGAAAATGTGCATTTTCGATTTATCTGTATCTGTATCTTTCTGTATCTGTATCTGTATTTGTACGGTGTAGGGCCGTTTGGCGTAAAAACACCGGGTGGGGAGCTGTTAGTGGCTTTTCGAGAGGGCAGATTGAAAGCCCTCCACTGCCTGCGCATGCACTATATTGTTGCCTAAGTGGTTCCAATCAACAGCGGTGCGGATAAAAAATGAATTCCGGTATTCTACTGTTTTAGCAGTTCCGACTTTATAGGCTCTGGTATTCTTAGATGTGTGTCTATCAACGATGTTTTGAGTGACACAGTCAGTATATGATTTGCTTTTAATTTGCCTTCTGTTATGCTTTTGCAGGAATTTATCTGGGGGGATGGATGGCACTGACCCCTCATTAATCTTGTAGAATTGGGTGAGCCTTTTATGTCTGCGTCTAATCTGGAGGGCATCTAATTCCAGTTTGAGAAGCATTTTTGTGGAGGTGCCCTCATCTCTTGAGTGATAGTCACCTGTGATGAACCTGGCAGCTTTTCTTTGCACCCGTTCCAGTTTATCAATATCCTTTTGTAGGTAAGGGTCCCATACTGTTGATGCGTATTCAATCACTGACCTGACCATTGCAATATATGCTGTTTTTTGGCAGTTCTCGGGGCAGAATTTTAAATTTCTTCTCAAGAAGCCAGTGATTGAATTGGCTTTACTTACAATTTTGGATATGTGGGAGTCCCATTTCAGGTCCTGGGATAGTATCACCCCCAAGTATGGTGATTGGGAAACTTGTTTTAGAATTTGATTATGCAGGGTGTAGAAATGGGGTGACTTTTCATTGGTGGACATGAGGTAGCATTTTTTTGCATTAAATTTCATGCCCCAGTTTGAAGCCCATTTTTCCAGTTGGATCAAGTCATTTTGGAGAATACTGTGATTAGCCTGTGATTTCATTGGGCGGTATAACAGGCAGTCATCAGCAAATAATCTTACCTGGGAATTTACTGAAAGCGGCAGGTCATTGATGTGGCATAAGAACAGTATGGGGCCCAGGACTGTACCCTGTGGTACACCTGACTCAAATGGGACCGATGTGGAGCCTTCACCGTCAATGACTACCCGCATGTGTCGTTTCGTGAGAAATGTGGTGAGCCTATCATGGATGGAGCCTTTGATGCCATAATGCTGAAGTTTATACAGAAGGTGTTTGTGTGGTACTGTATCGAAGGCTTTTGAGAAGTCGAGTATGATTATATCATTTTGTGTGTTATGTTCGTGGTGTGTAAAAAAATCCTGCATTGTTGTAGCTGGGTCTCACATGAGAACCCTGATCCGAAGCCATGGTTTAGGTTTGTAAGGGTGCCTGTCGATTCCAGGTGAGTTAATAGATATTTACAAATAATATGTTCCAAAAGCTTACAAGTAACTGATGTTAAAGATACAGGTCTATAGTTTTCGGCAAGGTGGACGTCTCCCTTTTTGTAGACAGGTGATATGTTGGCATTTAACCAGTCCCCGGGGAGTGTTCCTGTGTCAATTGACTTTTGGAAGATGCTTGCTAGGCCTGGGGCTAGCTCTGCTGAGTACTCTTTTAATATTTGGTTTGGGATATTATCAGGCCCTGTGGCTTTAGATGTATTTAATGACCTTAGCAATTTTTCAACACCGGTTGTTGTTATTGTGATTTTATCAATTCTCCTCGCCTCTGGTTCGACCATAGTTGGTAGCTGTGATTTATGGTCTTTAGTAAAGACGGATTTAAATTGGTCAAGTAGCACTTCAGCCTTATCTGTTGGATCATTTACAAGCTTCCCCTGTTTTTTCAAAGGTGGGACGCCTATGCGGTCTTGTTTCTTTGACTTAATATACTTCCAGAAGGGTTTTGAATTTCGGTTGTCGAGGCCTTCATTTATACATTTGTTTATGTATGTTATTTCTGCTAATTTATATTCCCTTTTACACTGTTTTTGGAATACTTTGAAATCGTTCCACTGTCCAGAATTCTTGGCCATGTTATATAATCGGGCTTTCCTTTTGGACATTTTCTTGAGGTGCTTATTGAACCAAGGTAACGAGGTATTTGGTCTAATAGTTTTGGGTGGTATATTTCCAGACATTGAGGTACTAATGTGTTCTTTGAATGTATCCCACAATAGGTTTATACCTTGTGTGTGTGCATTTGTAATGATTGTTTTACTAAGTTGTTTCATGTCATCTTTTAAATTATCCCAATTGGCTTTTTTTATAGAGGAATATTTTTCGAGGCTTTACTTTATTGTGTTGTGGAGCTTGGTCAAGATCTGTTACAACCATTGCATGGTCACTAATCCCAGGGATGCTAGAAGATGACTTAACCAGGGATGGATTTGTTTGTAAAAAACGATTTAATACTAATAAAGATAGAAAAAATTTCACACTTTCGACGCTTCATTTAATGGATAGGGAAAAATAATATTGATTTTTTAGTGAAATGAATACCGCAATGAACCCCTACCCACAAACGAAGGAAGACTCGTCATCATGGTTTTGTTGTGTTGACGAGTGACAAAACTGCAGAAATATCACTAAAATGACACAAAAATGTCTGCATGAGTGAAAATGCAAACTCTGGTTATCCAAACAACCAACCCATACAAATATTTTCATGCACAACACACAGATGTTCCAGCTGGAAGAGGTTGGGGTGGAGGGGTGCGTGGTCCCTAAAAAAGTGAATGAAAATAGTCTGATTGTAGTAGTGTCGCGTGTCTACTAATAATCTTTTGTCCATATACAGTACAAGTCAAAATGAGTTGCAGAATAACCACGACCGGTATAAACTGTAGATGGGTGTTTCCTATACTAATAACACAAGAATCGGACATAAAAATATATAAATTCTTTTTAGCTCACCGAAGGGAGCTTAACTTATCACTTGCCGTCCGTCGTCGTCCATCGTCCGTCGTCGTGAACATTTTTCAAACGACTTCTCCTCTGTAACCATTGGACCGATTTTCACGAAACATCATGGATGTTCATTACTATATGGCAATTGATATTTGTTCAAATGAAATGGCCACGTCCCTTGGGGGCTCTGTATGGGGCATAACTCTGATAGCACCGTATGAATTATAGAAAAATTATTAAAAAATCTTCTTCTCCAGAACTAGTGGGCAGAATCATTTGATACTTGGTATGCAGCATCTTGGTATGGGTCTGATTCATGTACCACATATAAGTCAATATTTACCATTGGTGAAATCAACCCAAAATCTGTATCATAATTGATTGTGGTTCATACTACATTCAAAATTATTCAACACATTTTGGGTCAGCATTAGTGGACTTTTGAAGGCTTTCAATGAGTTGAACATCGGGACTACTGTCACTCAGGGGTTAGAAATAAGGAAGATCTTTTCTTTACTTACTTATGTATACTTATGTTGTCTGTGGGCGCTGGCTCGTCGCCACTACGTCCACCTCTGTTGAATTTTTCTTCAAAGTCATCATCTCCTACTTTTATTTCTTGTACTGATTCTGAGGCTCCGTTATACCGCATTTCCGCCCTGTAATCAATTTACTACATCTTGTGTAAGTTGTTCCAATAATTTGTAACTCTCTGGCTGAATAAATGTTTCTTGATATCTGTTCTTGCAGTTGATTTTGTTGGTTTGTAATTATGTCCTCTTGTGACGCTGTCGATATACCTTGTTTAATATACTTCCTACTTCCGGGTCGTAGCAATGGAATAATTTGTAACATTTAATCATGTCACCTATGTGTCGTCTGCATTGTTATGTTGGCAGGTCTAGCTTCCTTAATCTTTTCTCATAGGTAAAATTTCTTAACTCCGGCACTAATTTCGTCGCTCGTTTCTGGACTTTCTCTATACTGTGAATATGTTTCTGTTTATGTGGCTTCCATACTGGTTGGACATATTCCAGGTGCGATCTTACCAGGGCTTTATACAGTTTTGTAAGTGTCTCGCCATCTAGAAGGATCGTCTGATTGCACGTAATATTGCGTAGGCATTCTGTACTTTTTGGTTAATGTGGCTGTCAAAACTTAAATTTGTGTCTGTTACAACTCCTATATCTTTCTCCTCTGTGGTTACTTTTAATTCACATTTTGATCCGTCTGCCCTTTCTAGAGTATAACTTGGTTCATATTGCTGTTTGCCTATGTTCATTGCCAGATATTTATTAGGGTGGAATTTTAGAAGCCATTTATTTGACCATTCTTGTAGGTTATCCAGGTCTTCCTGTAGTGTTTTTAAATCAGTCTAGTCCCTTATTTCTTTGAAGACTTTTATATCGTCTGCAAACATGAACACCTCTGATAGCACCGACAGAGGGAGGTCATTTATGTATATAACAAACAGTATAGGTCCCAGTACACTGCCCTGGGGTATGCCACTTATAACTTGGTGGTCTTCTTAGCTCTGACCATTTACTATTACCCGCTGTGTTCGGCCAGACAAGTAATTCTCAATCCACCTAAACACAGATCCTTGAATTTTGTAACTTGCCATTTTTTAATAATCTTCTATGTGGGACTGTGTCAAAGGCTTTCATGACATCCAGTTTAAATATGAATTGAGGACTCGGACTCCGACTCAAAACACATACTGAATCAAGGACTTGGACTCAAGTTAAGTGCTTAGTTTTTTGTTGAATTACCAGTGATTTACCACGTCATAGCGATCTTTATTAATCATTGTGACGAAAATAAAAATTAACCATCCCTGTGAGGTCAGTCCAGACTGTTTAACACGTCAAACTGCCGTGGCATTTTTCCTGTGGTTGCCGTACTCGGGGGAGTGCCCTAGAGTTTGTTAAGTAATTATTAAGTTAGAATTAATAGATTTCATAAGAACTATCTATCGACGGCTTTATCCACGTTGTTTCATTTAACCATTTGCGCGTGGTATCAGTTAAACGTCCATCCATTGTCCAAACCATGTATATCTTTCAGTTCGAAAATCTGAGCGACCACTATTTCCGCAAGCGTTTCGCTTTCCGTACAAAATACCGAAGTATGAACTCCCTAACCCCGTTACTGATGTGTACATTACGTATCACTATAAATAAATTTCCTGTTCACAGTGGGAACCCTAAAAATTGAGGCATATTCTGTTCCGCTTGGCCCGTGGACGTACCAAATCAAAAAAATTATATTGCGGACTTTGGGTCCAAATTTGGACTAACTGTGAGGGTAATTAGCACGCCTCCTTTAAACAATCCTGGATCCGCCTCTGCTTTATGAAGTTGACAGTTTCTTAAAGCTATGTTCAACACCAGCACCGATTATTCCGAATGCCACACCCCCATAAACTGTGGCAGATGCATTTGCCGGCTTGACGATCAGGCTGACTGATCAGCCTGGTTAGAAATGTTTTGAGGCTGATTACCAGGCCTGGTGAAAATGCAAGCCCTGCCTCAGTACGTTTTCATATAATATATTTCTCAGTACGTACTCACACCCTCCGTACGTTTTCATATAATATAATTCTGGTCCATTCACCTGGGGTGTAGAAAACAAATGTAGCCAGTTTACAAATAGTTTATTCAGCTGTCAATCAATTAACAAGAGTATTCAATTAACAGGGATTTGGTAATTTTCCTGTATTGTAGAGATAAACCGAGCGTTTTTTTTCTATTTTATCTTGTCAAACAAGTTATAATAGATTGAATGCCTGTATTGGATGCACTGAGGTTAAATATGTCTATAAACAAGGGGAATTTGATGCCTGTGGTGGCAATTTGTTGACATTACAAAAAAATGAATGAATTTTATTCAATTTACAGGAGATTGCCCCATAGCCTCTATGCATTTAACAGGTAAAATTTGTATCAAAAGATGTGGAAAATTTTGGGGTTTTTTTGTTTTAGAATTTCTATTATTTTTTTCACTGCTATATACCATCTGTGTATATATGCCGAAACGAAAAGAGAAGGGAAAATAATTTGGTTTCAAATCATCATTTATGAACATATAGTACGTTTATATTTTCTGCAAGGAGAAAATAAATTGTTTTTAGACCGAATTTTGGATACTGAATTCCGTATGAATTCCGAAACGCAAGAAAATCGGTTGCCGAAATATGTCAGTAAAGTGGGAGTGGCCTATTCCATGCAATTATTTCATTGGTTAAACGCAAAAAGCTTGAACCATTTCGTATGAAAAACTCAACTGATAATTTATTTTAGAGCGAAATTAATAAAATACACCCTTTAATATGTATCAAATCAATTATTAAGGACATCAGACAAATTAACTTCGCAACACTTCGTGTTTGTACAAAGTATTCTAATTTTTTGATTTTGGGTATTTTGAATATTTTATTAAAACATGAAAGGTATTGCAAATTTAATTTGTCTGATGTCCTGGCTTTGTTTTGGGTCATCCAACACATCTTTAGCCGCAGATAATTTTTAGATAACATCATATCCCGATGATAAAAAGAGGTATACTTCTAGTTCTCAACTCTCACATTTTCGTAGATGTAAAGCATTAACTGTCATCGAAGATGAAAATCTGCCACCCGTGGATCACAGAATACCGTGCCGAATACACCAGGATATACACGTTTTAAATTGGAAACACATTTTCAACACTAAATCCATGTGGCATGTATTGGGCCCACAGGATATTCCACACCAAAATGATATTACGGCCTTTGGTTCCAAGTTTGGAAAAGCATTGAACGGATATTATGAGCAATGACGTGGTCGAGTTTGGTAGTTAGTCGCAGATAAATGGTTAAATGAAGCCATGGAGATGGAAGGGAGTCGATCGATAGTTCACAAAAAGTCATCTTATCCCAACTAAATAAATGAATGAAAGTCTTTATATAAAAATATAGGGGCATTCCACAAAGTACGATGGCTATTGGGAATATGTTACAGCAGTTTAACAGTTGAACGATTTTTGCTGATCATCACAACGACAAGATCGCTGTTACGTGTGGTTAATCACTGGTAATTCAACAAAAAATCTGAACATTAAACTTGAGTCCGAGTCCGAGTCCGAGTCCTCGATTCAGCATGTGTTTTGAGTCCGAGTACGAGTCCTTAATTCAGTGTGTAGACGACATGTGTTGAATGTACATAGATAGATAGATAGATAGATAGATAGATAGATAGATAGATAGATAGTTTATTTCTGCAGTATTATTGTTACAAAGACGATACATGAATTAAGCATATGATAAGTGATTGTACATAAAAGACACCATGTAATAAGTACGGGAAAAACAACTGCAAGGAAGCGATATAGCCAGGCTGGCTGTTTTGTAATCGCCCCCTCTAAGATTGTCATTATAATTCTGGTAGATTGCAATAGTATTCAAAATACACTGAAACCACGCATTCATACACATATACGTATATGTCTATACACCTATATAATGCACAGACACACATACATACCTGTATATGCATACATGGATCCAATATTATATATACATACTTGATTACTTAATTGTTTTCGGAATTTTCTTCAGGATAACGGTCTTTCATTGTGATACGTTATTGCATTCAGTTAAGACAAAAAATCTAAAACAGGGAAATCTGATGAGAGTCGGGATGACGGTATAAGTATGTTGAAATGGGAGTTCATGTTTGTAATATTTCCAATCATACGGAATAATCTGGACAATATGGATTCGTACACGTTACTGATGATGAGTAGTCCATGATTGTCTGGGTTATTACGGCTTTCTTGAACTGTTTCCTATTAGGTATGCACCTGATGTTGTTCTCTAGGGAGTTCCATAATTTTGGGAGACTATATGATGGAAGGCTTTCAAGTAATTTGGATCTAGCGATATCGGTTTTCAGTAATCCTGTCTGTCTGGTGTTTACCCCTGCTTGATTTACATTAACTCTTAAGTAACTTTGAAAGGAGGATGGCAATTTTCCAGTGTGCCAGTCATGCACAAACAACAATGAATGGAATTTGTGAAGATCGGTAATCTTTATAACTCTGTTTTTAAGGAATAGCGGGTCGGTATGCGAATTATATCTTTTGTTATTCACGATTCGTATTGCTCGTTTTTGCAATTTAAGTAGTTTGTTTACCGATCGCGAGTGACCCCATATCTCAATCCCATATAAGAGATGACTATGTACAAGCGTGTAATACAGCGATAGGAGGGCCCTTGGCGGTAAAATATGTTTTACTTTATTTTGTGAGTAAATGGCTCTGCCTACTTTGGAGCATATTGCAGATATGTGTTGGGTGTAGCTTAGTTTGTCGTCAATATATATTCCCAGGAATTTTATTGGGTTAGCTAGCTGTATGTGGTTGTTCTTTATGTGGATTATTTTGGGATTAGGGTTTGATTTATGAAGAGAGTTTATGATAATATAATTCGTCTTCCTAGCGTTCAGTAGCAGGCTGTTAGCTGAGCACCATGTTTCCAAATTACTGAGCTCATTATTAGCCGTGTCACATAGGGCGTCAGTGTTATTATCTGAAGTATATGCAGTAGTGTCGTCAGCAAATGATAACAGATTTAGACTGGTTGAATTTGATATGTCATTCATATATATTAGAAATAATATAGGGCCAAGAATAGATCCCTGTGGCACTCCGCATCGAATATTCGAATAAGGCGAATTTTCGCTTCGGTAATTAACATACTGCATTCTTCCCGTGAGATAATTCTGGAACCAGACGTTCGCAATGCCGCGGATGCTGTAAAAGTATAATTTCTTAATCAAAATATCGTGCTGTATGGTATCAAAGGCCTTTGATAGATCTAGGAAAACCGCTAGTGTACTGTCCTTCGATGCTTTGTTATTATTTTCACCTATATGTTGAAGAAACTGGAGGATTGGACGTATAGTACAATGACCCTTTCGAAAACCATATTGGTGAGGATAAAGAATGTCATTTTCATAAAGAAAACTATTTAGTCTAGTCAATATAATTTTTTTCAAGAATTTTTGAAAATGACGGTAGCAAACTTATTGGCCTGTAATTGTTAAGGATCTCAGCGTCACCTGCTTTATATAATGGTATTACTTTTGCGATTTTCATTCTGTCGGGGACGTGTCCACACTCAGTGGATAGATTAATGATATGGGATAGTGGAATGGCTACCTCAAAAATAGTTTGTTTTACGAGAGAAGTAGAGATTTCATCACGGTCTTTGCTCGTTTTACTTTTTAATTTTCTAGTTACATCTACGATCTCCATCGGTGTAGTTGGGGAGATAAAAAAAAGCTGTTCGGATGGTTTCCAGTTAAATACTGTGAATAATGTGTATCAGGCCTTTTAATTTGAGAGCTCGTTACCTCGCCAATGTTTGTGAAAAACTTATTGAATTCGTCTGCAATTATACTTTGATTTGTGATATTTTCGTTATTCACGGTAAAATTCGTTTGTAACTTTGTATTAGAGTTAGATTTGCCAATTACGTCATTTATTATTTGCCAAGTTTTTTTTAACATTATGTTTGTTCTCTGTAAGAATCCTGTCGTAGTGTAGAGTTCTACTTTTCCTTTTGATTTTATTAAACAGTTTGCAATAAGCTTTGTATTTACTTTTGTTTGCAGGAGTTGGGTTTTTAATTTGTTTTTTGTATAACTTTAATTTACTTCTCGAAGATGTCAATATAACCTTGGTGATCCAAGGATGTTTTTGTATATATATTTTTGACTTTTTTATTTCTATTAGTGGACAACTTTCATTGAATAACCGCAGATATGACGTTATAAAATTATTGTATGTTTCATTGGGGCACGATGAGTTTAATACATCGTTGAAATTATATTGTGAGAGTTTTATTTTAAATGTGTTAATGTTTTCTACATTCGTGTTTCTAAATACCTTCTTTTCCGTTTCCACATTTTGCTTGGAGTTGGAATGTTCACAACAGAGAAGTTCCGAATTGGTCGGCTAGGTCTGTAATAATAATTCCAGTTTTTATTGGTTCTATGGTATTGCAGTAAATATGGTCGATAAGCGTGGCTGAATGTTCGGTAATCCTAGTCGGCTTAGTAATAACGGGGAGAAAACCACTACTAAACATATTATTAATGAAGTCATCAGTTGGTTTGTGATGAGAGATTTTCAATAGATCTTTATTAAAGTCCCCAGGCAGGATTCACCGTTTGTGTTCTGCATTAATTTTACCGCAGATGTTATTAATGTTTGTAATAAATTGTTCTAGGTCTAGGTCTGCTTTGGGCTGTGTATTTGGGCGATAGATTATTCCCACTATTGTCGAGTGGTTATGTTTGCCACTTATTTCTACAAAAAGCGTTTCGCATACATGGGGAATAAAAACTGATAAATCTAGGAGAATTTTGTAATTTTGTACATTGTCAATTGTTTCTATCCATTTTTCTATGCTGTTAAGTAGCAGTAGGGTGGTTGATCTTCCCGATATGAATCCAGACTGTTTCTTGCTGAATAGCTTGTTTGTTTGCATGTGTTCTAACATAACATCCCTAATCAAGGATTCCATAACCTTGCAGAGTATGCATGTTAGACTAACTGGACGGTTATTACTAGCTGTTGATTTCTGTCCTTTCTTGTAAATCGCCGATATGTTTGCTTTTTCCAGTCTTCTGTTTTAAGCTGCTATTAAAAATTATTCCTATGGGCTTGCGCAGTGTACTTGCCATTTCCTTGGGACGTTTCGGCCTCGAGACATTTCGGCCGTGGACGTTTCGGCCTCCTGTATTAACAGTCAGTAGTGAAGGGGGTTATCTCACCCGCCAGGATAGATAACAGAGGATATTAAGAGGTGTTAATTGATCAGTATTTTTCAATTTAACAACCTAGTAACCTCTATTATCTAACCTGCCGAATGAGATAATTTCCATCACTACTGACTGTTAATATGGGATTAAGGAATTATATATATATTCTATCGGTAGATCAGAAGTATCTTCAGAAAAGAAGGAGGGGTAAATTACTGCACGTGACATCTTCGGGTGGATTTTCCAATTGCCTTGCTGACTGAAATTATTTTGGTATAATTTTTTGCCGTTAAAACCCTCGGAAGCTGCAACAAATTATGCTACAATACTTACAGTCAACAATCCAACTTGAAATTACAAACCGTTATATATGGTAACTAATTCAATAACAGTACATATCTGACTCCGGGCTGTTTTTTTTTTTTTTTTTTTTTTTGGCTTTGGGGATGACAGAAAGAGGTATTTTCAGTGGATTTCGAGGTAGGGAAAAACTTATTAGTCCGACACGACCCGCCACAGGGATGGTTTAAGGGGGGGGGGGGGGGCTATCAAAAAGGGCATTATATATTTTTTCAGCCTAGCAAATAACGCAATTCTTGCATACTTTGGGAGAAGGCCCAAAATATCTGAACCTGTCAGCAACGATACCATATCGAGAGTATTATATCAACACATACAAACAGTTCATCGGTCACTTTTATTCCGAAAAGCTTGTATAAACAAACTCAAAAAGTTCATCAGTAACTTTTAATCAGAAGTGTCAAACAAAGTATCAAAAGACTTGTAGCGACAGACAGCTGTGGCTTTTTGTTTTGTCAAAACAACACTTTCTGGGAAAATCTTGTATTTCATTTATTTCGATGCGTCTTCAAAATCAGTGAACATACTTTATTTGTGCTTATAAATAATATAAAATATAATTAATTCCTGCTTTATTTCATGGATTTTTATGGATAAATTAATCTTCGATAAAGGTAAGTTCGTTTTTTTATTCAAAGTCAACTTTTTGTGACCATCAACATGAAGGAAATTAAGTTCCAAAATATATATTATCTTTTAAAAAATTCACTAAAACCCGGGACGTTTCGGCCCGATAGGCAGGACGTTCCGGCCCGATTGGAGGTCGAAACGTCCAGGCCGAAACGTCCTGGGCCGAAACGTCCCAAGGGCGTACGTCAGTAAACCTTCAGGATGCGTTGGTGTATACCGTCTTGTCCTTGTGATTTTGATGGATTCAGTCCTCTAAGCTTTTTGTACACCATCCCTTCAGTTATTTCTATGTCCACTAGTTCCTTCTGTGTCTTACTATCCTGTATGTCTGGTAGTTCGCCGGGTACCTCTTTTGTAAACACACTGGAGAAGAATTTTGCTAATATATCAGCTTTTTCCTTGTCATTTTCTGTAAGAGTACCGTCCTTCTTTCCTATGTAGATCTGCCATGCCTGTTTTAACTTTGGTTTTACTTGCGATATAGTTCTAGAATGTCTTGGGGTTTGATTTTGCTACCACTGCTATGTTCTTTTCATCAAAATTTTATTATTTTTTGATGTAGTGAAATAGCGAAATATATGGAGAGAATGAACATACGAACAAACGAATACACCCAAACCGGCCTCCATCCAAACCGGCCCCTAGACATTTTTGCCCAAACCGGCCTCCACATTTGGTAGCGGCCCCGGTATATGACCATAGCGGTTACAAAAAGGAGTGGAGAAAGCTCCAACAGTTTAGTTTTGAAAAACCGGGAGTCATCCATCAAGCCTTCTGGGAGATAGGATGTTGTGGAACATTGACAAGACATTTATATGTGAAGATAAAAAAAAAACAAATCGTGAAACAATAGAAAATGTTTGATGTATTGAATATTATAAATGATTTGATTTCAGTGATTTTTCAACGAACACCTTTGAAGTTCGGATAAGGGTAATCATGGCACTTCATTTAAAAGAGAGTCAAGCTGACTGTCGAATGCTGTAAAAACAACCGTTTGTACCAGTTTAGTATGAGATGAGTATGACATGTTGTTTTGATAATGATTCCGATCACACTAGCATTTCTCAACTCAACCTTTGCAAATGTCACATTATTGCAAAATACGGACGTAATTGGAAGTAGCGAAACATGGCTTAAACCAAACAAAAAATTCTTGTTATGTGGTTTTGATATTATTAGAAGGTGGCGGTGTCGCTCTGCTAATAAGGCAGGAGATTAAATACAAAACAATAGCATGCGACCACCTCAATGCTGAAGTGATTGCGGCTGAAATTGAACTTGACCACAAACAGGTGGCCATCATATCATATTATAACAAGCCATAAGCAACAGTAGACAGTAAAGTATTTGAATTCTTTACAAAAAAGTACAAGCACTGCATATTCTTGAGTGATTTCAATTGCAAACACCAGGTATTCGGTTGTCATAAGACTGAGCCTAATGGTGACGCCCTTTTCCACATCATTGAAGAACTCAATCTATTTGTGATAAATAACGATCAAGACGTAACATACATAAGCAACAACCCACTCCATCTATCAGATATCCTACACTTGATTATCACCAGCAAATCACTAACCAGCCAAATGCAAGACATATCTGTAGGGGATGATGAGCTAGGCAGTGGTCACCTGCCGGTTCACACCACTTTGAAATGTAATACTGGTCCCACAAGGTATCCTCCCGTGAGTAGGAGGAACTTATCAACAATTGACTGGAACCACTTCAGAAACATTATCGAAGTAAAAATAAAGGCAAATGACCCCTTAAATGCTCATGAACTAGAAAAAGCCTGCACCCATCTTAACGAGGTTATAAACAGTACACTAGATGAAATTTGTCCCAAGCAAACAGTAAAGACGCGGATAAACAGAATAACCCAAACAACTCTTCAAATAATCAAACAAAAAAGAAAAGCCTTCCGGGCTTACCAATCAGAGAATGATCAAATGAAAAGAGCAGAACTTAAAAACGCGTATAATCGCCTACGTGGAGAAGTAAAAAAGGCCATAGCTAACGACAATCGCGTGAGATGGCCCGGGAAAAAGCAACAGAAACCCTAAATTGGCTGAGAGAACCTAAGAGGTTATGGGATACATTTAAAACTCTTACTGGCCAAAAGAGCAAAAGTGCCAATAATAATGCGCTGAAGACTAGCGACAGAACTATGGCCATGGACGACAAGGCAAAGGCCAGCGCTTTTGCCGAACTTCTAAAGAAAGCGCATCGTCCACAAGAAGGGAACAGATATGACAACGATTTTAAGGTAAAAGTAAATAAATTTGTCCAAGATAACAGCTCAGTTTTTAATGAACCGAACTTTGACCAAAGGCATGAAGACGGGGACGACCATGAATTAACCGAACCAATAAGCATAGAAGAGGTCATGGGTATAATCAGAAAATGCAAGTCATCTTCGTCCCCAGGAGAAGACGAAGTCTCTTACAAAATAATGAAACAGTGCCCCAACATCTTCTACTGCAGACTTACCAAATTCCTAAACTGCTGTCTCTCCTGTGGGTACTTCCCAAAATGCTGGAAAGTGGCCACAGGAGTCATGATACCTAAACCCGACAAAGACCTTACCAACCCTTCTAACTACCACCCAATCAGCTTGCTCAGCTGTGTTGGCAAAATATTTGAGCGGATTCTCACTACGAGACTTCGCAGCTATCTCGAATCAATCAACTTTTTCAACAAATGGCAAAGATCGTATAGGAGTCAGAAAGAGGGAATCGAACACGTATATAGACTGGTCGATTATATGAAAACAGCATTTAGTCAAAACGAAATCGGAACAGCGCTTTTCTTTGGATGTAGAAAAAGCGTTCGACTTGGTATGGCACAATGGCGTGAGATATAGACTAGCGAAAATGGGATTACCCACTAAAATTCTGAGGATCATATCATCATTTCTAACTGTCCGAGAAATCAAGGTGAGGGTTAATCGCGAGGTGTCATAGGAAGTAATACTCGAAGTGGGAACACCACAAGGGTCGGTTCTAAGTACGCTTCTTTTCATAATATATGTGAATGACATAGAGAAAGTAGGGAAAAACTGTGTTGAACTATCGCAGTTCTCAGACGACAAGTGCATTTGGACGACCACCAAGTCTAAAAACATAATTGAAAATCGTCTACAGGATACCATTCGCGATCCTGAGAGCTGGTGCGCCTTGTGGCGCATCAAACTCAATGCCACCAAAACTCAAAAAGTTACGTTCTTCAAGAAGCAAAGTCCCCAGTATCAATCTCCAGTTATACGATCACAAATTAGAAGCAAACAAAGAGGCCAAATTTTTTTGATTTATCCTAGATAGCAATCTCAGTCTAAACAGTCACGTAAACTCCATTACGGATAGAGCTACTAAACGTATCAATTTTCTGAAGATGACCAGAGGTAGAAATTGGGGAGCAAACAAAGATGTGCTTCTCAAGCTCTACAAAACATTTATACATCCGGTACTAGAATACGGTGCCATAATAACAAGTGATCTGAGCAAGACCAACATTCAGAAGCTACAGCGGGTTCAAAACTATGCCCTGCGCGTGGCACTATGCAAACCGAAATGGACACCGATAAAGGAACCTCACGACCTTGGACAAATAGAAACTATTGATGCGCGATTAGAAGACCTACAAAACAAAACCCTGAACAGATTCCAAGATAGTGAATTAATGGTTGAGCTGAACGAACACCGATCCCTTAACAGAAAAACAAAATAAGTTTCCAGAAAAAAAAAAAAAAAACAAAACGAAAAAAAAACAAAAAATTATGCAATACAACTAAAATGCGTGGAGTCAGTGAGGATTGCCTCGCTACTCATTGAGAACTTTAGGAGAGAGTCTGTGATGACTGCCTCGCAACTCTGCTGAAGCGCGATTGAAATGCGTTTAATATGATCTATATAACAAAACCCTCCACATACTCCAGGATAGTGAATCAATGGTGAAGCTGAACGAACGCCGAACCCTTAACAGAAAAACAAAATAAGCCACAGTAACTTAAAATTACTCAATAGAATTAAACTGCGTGGAGTCAGTGAGGATTGCCTCGCTACTCATTGAGATCTTTAGGATTGAGTTTGTGAGGATTGCCTCGCAACTCTGCGTGTGGGGAGTGGGCTCCAAAGAAACACACCCCTTACCCCATCCATCGCAACAATCACACAACAGGCACAATATACAATAGCGGATACCTATCTTTCTCTCTACCTATAACTTTTCTAATTGAACATTCTCAAACTTCTTGCAATATTCTTATCAAGAAGACGCATGGAAATGGTAGACAAAGCGTAGGAAGAATTGGTGCAACCTACCTTTCTGCAACATACACAAGAAACCACCAAACACCAGGCAAGGGTTGAAACAAGCTTGTCTGGTTGGGGAAGAGAGACATTTTATATAAATAAACATTTGAATAAAGATTTAACAGCCCTTTTAAGGGCTTGAGGGTGTGTGTCTGTTAGAGGGTGTGTGTTTTTGGGGGCGGGTGGGGGTGGAGGAGGTCATTTGGAATTCCCGAAGGATAACCAGATACCTCATAATCACATACGGCATCCTATCTCCCAGAAGGCTTGATGGATGACTCCTGGTTTTTCAAAACTAAACTGTTGGGGCTTTCTCCATTCCTTTTTTGTAACCGCTATGGTCATATACCGGGGTCACGTTGCTGTTTGTTTTTTTTTTCTCTTCTTCCCTTAAATTTGCCATCGCACAACATTATATTCTGGCTCGCCACCATGGTGGGACTCAAACCTCTAACATCGCCGAGCTGGAACCGAATAGAGCCCACTCTCTAATAGTCTTAATGGCGTTGAGGGATTGACTATTGACAATCTATCACTCCAACGTAAACTGCCGGGAATTCTAACCGCGTGCATACCCCCTCAGACCCCATTTGAGGCAATAGGAAAGCTAGACCTGTGTGATCCAAGTGAAATAAAATAAGGTTAACCGGGTCGCAAGGGATTTGTAAGTCCCACATCGTCCCTGCGTGCCTTCGGCGCTCTAAAACCTTTCATTCATTCAACTCAACCTGTTTGAATAAGGCCACTCAATGAGCATTCAGCTTGGATGGCAACAGACTGCCTATCGGGAAACATCTTTCACAACTATCAGGGATTTGGAACCAACAGGTTGTGTTAGATTTCGTATAGGATATAAACTTCCGATGGATTTTTATCACTTTTTAATTGGAGGATATCACTTTCTGTAAAATGAGGTAGGCATTTTTTTATTTAATTATTTATCAGTAGTATGTCTCGTATGTTTGGGGCAACATTGGCCGGACCTCGGTGCCGGACCTCGGAAGTGACGTCATGTCACGTGACCTAGTGGTGCCATGTTGTGTTGTCATGGTAACTTGCGTGAGCGGCCATCTTGTCACGTCATCTCCATAGTGATACATGGTGTGCATGCACAGCGCGTGTTGTTAGGGTGGAACGTGTTTCCGTCGTCCATTTTGTATACTGGAGGCAGCCATCTTGGTTTCTATGGTAGCACGTGATTGCTATGTTACCCAAAGACCTAAAAATGAAAGAAAAATAGCGGAATCATCCAAGTCAAATAATAAAATATTCTGGAACTATATCAACTCAAAAAGAAAAGCCAAGACCGGAATCACTAAACTGGAAACAACAAATATAGATGGTGAAACAGTAATGGCATGTAGTGACAAAGAGAAAGCAGAGGCATTAGCCAAATTTTTCAGTCGCATCTTCACCAAAGAACCAAAAGGAGATTGCCCTACACTGGAAACTGCCAACGCTAACAAATCCCCAGATGTAATAATCACAGCAGAAGAAGAAAGGATTCTTCTCAAGAAACTAAATACATCAAAAGCCCCTGGACCAGATGGTGCCCACCCTAAAATCCTCAAAGAGGTAGCAGATATTATTGATACACTTCTGGCCATGATTTTCAATGCTTCATTGACATCTGGGATAGTACCTACAGAGTGGAAAAGTGGGCAGATTAGTGCAATATTTAAAAAAGGGAAAAAGAATCTACCTTCAAATTGTAGACCAGTCAGCTTAACTAGTGTACTGTGCAAACTAATGGAGAAAATTATCAGGCGTCATATCAGTGACCACCTTGAAGTAAACAACCTCTTAAGTAACAAACAATTTGGTTTTGTACGGGGAAGATCCACAACGTTGCAGTTGTTAAATGTCCTAAACAAGTGGACAGAAATACTAGATCGAGGAGGAGAAATCCACTCAATATACAAGGATTTCATGAAAGCCTTTGACAAAGTTCCACACAAACGGCTAGTTGGAAAACACGAAAGTTATAATATCAACGAAGGAATCTGCAAATGGGTGGAAAACTTTCTCCACATGAGAAGACAACGAGTCCACATCAAAGGCTCCAACTCAGCTTGGCATGAAGTAACGAGTGGAATCCCTAAAGGATCTGTACTGGAACCGCTTCTCTTTGTCATCTACATTAATGATTTACCAAATAATATCATCTCGGATGTCTATATGTTTGCCGATGATACAAAGATTTTCCAAGAAATAAATTCACAAATCAACATCCAAGTTATACAGAAGAACCTAGATGCACTAGAAGAATGGAGTAACACCTGGCTTCTAAAATTTCACCCAGACAAATGTAAAGTCCTAAATATTAGAAACAAAGGCAAGGAAACCACCAAAACAGGTTACACAATGAAGAGCAAGGACGGCAGAGTTACGCTAGAAGAAATTGAAAAGGAAAAAGACATAGGAGTTCTAATTGATAGCCAACTGACATTCGAAGAACACACACAGAACCAATGTAACAAAGTACCCATGTTAGTTGGCCTTATTCGCCATTTATTCTCTTCGTTGGACGAAAACACCTTCACACTGCTGTTTAAAGCGTTAGTTCGCCCCCACCTTGAGTATGCTAACAGAATATGGGCACCATACAAGAAAAAGGACATCGAAAGCCTAGAAAATGTACAAAGAAGGGCAACTAAACTGCTACCACATCTGAAGAACATGGAATACAAAGAGAGGTTGAAGAAATCGAAACTCCCATCATTACGCTATAGACGACTTATATCTGGGATCTATGACTAAAAAGTTACAAATAATCTACTGATAAAAAACACAATCAAAACAACAAGAGGTCACTCCCTTAAACTAACAAAATTTAGGAGCAAAAAAGAAGTGAGAAAACATTTCTTCACCAACAGAGTAACTGACGCCTGGAATAGCCTAACAGAAGAGGTGGTTAGTGCAAAGAACTTGAACTGTTTTAAAAAACCGGCTTGACAAACACTGGAAACAACAATTGATGATATGCGACTACCAGGAAGATATTGATCTACAATTAATCAACCGAGCATGCGCACAGGAGGATGAAGAAGATTTTAAAAGTGACTAAGGAAGTGAGCTGAATATAGAGGCACATTAGAGCCTGCATTCAGAATCAACATAAGGTAACAACAAGGCAGGGGTATGTTCGGAGGGTATGTTCGATTGAATCGGAGTAATTCTAATTACCACAAACAACCCGACAAGTTGTATTATTTCGAATTCTTTCAGAATTCTCTGCTTCTATCTATATATGCAATAATTTTCGTCTACCTGACCAGGTTCCATTGTTCTGGAGTATACTCCAGTAGCGTTGAAGAGCCTATCAACTGGAACAGTTTTGCTTATTGTAACTATATTTACCAATTTCTGGTCTATTCTTGTTAGTTCTGCCCCTATTCCAGGTACTCTTCTTATTTTATTTATATAGATCATTTAGAAAGATTATAACTAAACAATCAGATTGCTTGATTTCCCATAATCTGTATGCAGAGTTATCTACCCTTATTACAATGAAATCGTATCCGATTCTCATCACCTCTATATCCAAGGGCCATATCCCCACGCACCCCAATTTCGGCGCCCTTTTTTGTCGTATGAGGCCATGAGGGCTATGTAAAAGCCCTCAATGAGTCCTCATATATTATGACTCATAGCCTCATTGAATTTTGAGGTTATGAGGACCATTAAAAATCCCTCAGTGAGGTATAATTTTCTACGACTCTTAGCCTCATTTCAGTATTTGAGGATACCTGTGGCCTGGTATTGTATTATTCGGGGATACCTATCGAGGATACCTTTTGGAGAATCCCTTTTTGTCGTATGAGGCCATGAGGGCTATGTAAAAGCCCTCAATGGGTCCTCATATATTATGCCTCATAGCCTCATTGAATTTTAAGGTTATGAGGACCATTAAAAATCCCTCAATGAGGTATAATTTACTACGACTCTTAGCCTCATTTCGGTTTTTTGAGGATACCTATGGCCTGGTATTGTACTATTCGAGGATACCTATCGAGGATACCTTTTGGAGATTCCCTTTTTGTCGTATGAGGCCATGAGGGCTATGTAAAAGCCCTCAATGAGTCCTCACATATTACGCCTCATAGCCTCATTGAATTTTGAGGTTATGAGGACCATTAAAAATCCCTCAAGGAGGTTTAATTTACTACGACTCTTAGCCTCATTTCAGGATTTGAGGATACCTATGGCCTGGTATTGTATTATTCGAGGATACCTATCGAGGATACCTTTTGGAAAATCCCCTTTTTGTCCTATGAGGCCACGAGGACCATGAGTAATCCCTCAATAAGGTCTAATGTAGTCTTACCAACCGCTTCTAACTTGTCGCCAAAGCTCCAAGGCCACTACTGGTCTATGGTCTATCTGTCCTATCATTAGCTTCTACAACAGTCTTGTTCCATTGCGGCCTTGTAGCAGTACTATTGGATTCTGTTATTCTGCCCCCATATCTCATCCATTACGTCCTAGCTATACCTATCTGAGTCTCGACTATAACATTGATCAAGGTTGAATCAGATTTCCCCTGTATCCATATAAGGCATTCCGTAATTGAGATTCCTAGCCCATTCCGTAAAATTTGGATTCCAGCAAACATTTCAGATCGGACCAATATCTGTGCCCATATCGGCCAGATATTGGATGCCGATATCGGCCTGGGCAAAATTTTGCAGAGTGGATGCTATATCGGCCCAATATTGGTTGCCGATATCCCAGCCAGCATAACCACATCGGACCGATATCCAGCCGATGTAGTAAATGATATCGTCCCGACAGAGGGCTGACATCGGTCCGCCTTGATTTTGCTACACGGCACAACATCAGCCCGACATCGTTTACGATATCCGGCCGACATTGTTTAACGATTTCGGGCCGACATTGTTTAACGGTTTCGGGTCGACATTGTTTAACGAAGTCGGGCCGACATATTGTTTAACGATGTCGGGCCGACATTGTTTACTATGTCCGTCCGACATACAACCAAGGTTGGTTCGGTGTATGTTAGAAACAGTGGGGTTGACGTTGGCCCGCCCTAATTTTGTAACACTTGGAAGCGTATAAATATCGACCTGCCAATACAGACCCCACATAATTTTGTCTCTCATCACCATGGATTCACCTCACCTTCCCATGCCTACCCAAAGCCTGATACCATGAGTTGAGAAACCTGCTGTATGTCCAAGCCACACTCACACATTCCGGATGAGTAATCCAAGAATAGCAGTTAGAAACCTGTCAAGATTTGCATTCAGAAGAGCTCATTTTTATTACATGATATCAATCAATTAAAATTAAAAATGTGCACTGGATAAACGTCACATCTAGCTAAGACTATGCTAAAATATCACTGGCTTCACTAGGTAAATTAAGAGTTTCACCAAGGTTGGCAAAACGGAGGTAAACAGAAACTAAGACATTTAATCCTCGCCTAAACAGGAACAGCGAAAAGCAGAAAAAATATTGCTCAGATGAGGGTTAAGTGCCATAGGCTCATTGCTATTGAAGTACAATAGCAATAAAATTCATGTATATTAAAAATACCAGCAAAGAATAAAAGATAAACTTAAACCTCCATATTTCCATGTATGAACTAAACAGAAACTTAGATATTTTGGAAAGGCTTGAAAAAACCTAAACGTGAGTACTTGATAAAAATTATTTATTTATTTATTGATGTTTAAAGACACTTTCTACAGCCGGGGGCACGTCACTTCGGACAGTTTTACAGGTTGAGGAAGCCGGAGTAATCGCCCTGGGCCGGTTCGGTTCCCCACTGGACCACTTTGGACTAGTTCAGACTTCATTTCCGGTACTTCCCGGTCCGGTCCACTTTTTACGTTGGGCTAACTATTGTGAGTCCACCCCAAACATGAACATTCTATTAGCAACATCATATCAACGGATTCTGAGGAATGTGGTCATAACAGCCTATTGTCAGGGACGCGCAAGTTGCACCCTGTCTCTGACGGGAACCCGACGGAGTATACCCGAGTTCTCGTTTTCTGTGCTGAAAATAACATTTGAATCATATCCCCATGCTCGTTAACGACTGTTGCGAAAGACCCCTTCCAACGCAATGGTCTTTAACCAGCGTGGTGTTTGGGTTCAGATTCAAAGGAGTACTTCTATTCATTTCAGAGTACGCTAGAGATTACACCCTCTCACCACATTTTTGTGATTCGTTTGCAGTTAACAGTTAGTCGTGAAATGGCAGTCTTTCACAATGGAAGAAATTCACAATACTACACGGGCATTATTGTGTATCCTTAAATTACGCAATGTTTGTCGCGACTTTGCACCTGTCTCTGGAAAGGATCCCTCATCTGAAACAGGGACAAAGTCACATACAATGCTACTCACAATCGACAAACATGCACGGTATAATTAGCACTCCCAGTTATCCACTCATTCCGATGCAATAACTGTTTATTTCAACGTGTAGGTAACTATTAGCAAAAAGGTATTATTAACATGCATGTGGACCGGGCCGCTTTGCATCGTCCAGGTGTGGGTACCGGGCCGACATAGCTCGGATTGGACCTCTTGGGTAGTGGACGGACCACCTGAGGGTATGAAGGGTGATCGTTATCACAAGGATATCAAGTCAATACCAGACAATCGTTAATATTCTATGCTGCCCGCTTACTGAGGGACTGCACCGTTACCACCTCCTATTTTACCAGTAAAACACAACTTCTTTCAGTAAGCAAGCACTGCTTCACTCACCGGGTTTCCTTGGGGAAACTTAGACGCTTGTTACCCAACCTCTCAGTTGATAGGCAAAATCGTCACTCGAGTTATCACCCACAGTAGTAATATCATAGTCCGAGTGGTCATCGGAGTCTTTAACATTAACTTGTTGATAAACTATCACCAAAGTCATTCTCATCATCAGTATCATCGATAAACTCTACAGGTGAATCGATAGATGTATCAGAAGAAGACACATCACAAGCACTGACGAAATCCAAATTGGCTCTTTTCTGGTTCTGAGAATCTGCATTTGGTGAGCCGTAATGGGAAACAGGATAGTCCGCAACATGGGTGGAACTGTCTCCTACATGTAGATGTCTATTAGTATTAGTTTTAAAAGTAACACTATCACTGGAGTCGTGAACTTCTTGTCCGCTGTAAATGAAATTCAGATGCTCAGTCACGTTCAACTTAATTTTTCTATTCGACTTTCAGTAAGAACTTGATGCCATTATAAAAGACCATAAATAAATGTTCCAAAAATAAGGGCAAGTGCTGCCAATTGAACAAGACGCTGATCAGATACAGGTGTTTTAGATTAGTGATACGAGCACAGCAATTCAAATTAAACTGGCCGCCATTATATTTACCGCTAAAAGATAATTAACGACTAACTTAACATACGGTTTTGTGTGTGTTTGGCACTTGAAATGACATATCAGAACAGCAAAACAACTCACGTTATTCTTCCTTGAAAAAGTAAACATGAGTAAAGTGAAAAATTCAGTTTGTTAAATCCAAAATGCTGATAACCTTTCCCAGTCCAGAAGAACGTGAGCATCCAACTTGCTTCCTGTCAGTGTTATGCTCCGTATCATCTGACATGGTTCATCGACCCAATCTTTTTAAGTTTCAGAAACAAATTCCACCTTTTTCAACTTCCACTTCTTCAAAGTTTTACTTTTATCATTTTATTTCACTTTTCGCATCTTAAAATTAAAAAGTGTTTCTTTCAATTTGATGTTCCTAATTTTATAACACATATTATCGTGCGTCCACAAGCCGATGTTGGTCCGTTATTGGCAAATGACTATAAAGTCTTATACGTGCATGACATGGGTCCGATATCGGCATGTTATTCTTAATTGGACATTTACAACACGTAACCGATATTGGTAAAAGATAATTAACTTGGTCAAACCATAGGCCTATCAGTCATCCCATGTACAATGAATTATTAGGCCTATCTCATTAGAAAGTACTATTTTCCCTTTTCGAAGTAAGCTGATCACAGTGCCCTTATTTATTGGTGCTTAATGCGACATACTTCTGAAAAATGGCTAATCATGACATGACAGTTTCACGGGTGGTGGAAGTCGGAGTACCCAGATAGTACCTTGTCCACGGACACAACGCGAGTAAAGCAGGATGGGAATCGAACTCAGGACCGCCAGGTTAGAAGTTCAACAGTCTACCAGTGAGCCACCGGGCTCCCGGTGCACAAGTTAAAACTACTACCCTCGAAGCCTCCGTACCGCCTGATCTACGAGTCTATAGAAAGTCTTACACACCGGGACACTCTCCCCCCAAACAACGCTTTTCAACCAGCCTTCAATATAAATATCGCGGGAGAATAACGGCACAACGTAGGTTTGATAATGACGACTTTCTGTGGAACATATAGTGTCAGGTTTGGGTGGAATACAATATCGGGCCGATATCATGCTGATTACGGATAACGATATCGATATGCCGATATCGGGGCGATATTGTCATGTTTGCTGGGAACTTGTTGGGTTGTTTGTGGTAATTAGATTTACTCCGATTCAATCGAACATACCCTCCGAACATACCGCTGTCTTGTTGTAGGCCTTTGGGTAACATAGCAATCACGTGCTACCATAGAAACCAATATGGCGGCCTCCAGTATACAAAATGGACGACGGAAACACGTTCCACCCTAACAACACGCGATGCGCATGCGCACTCACACCACGTATCACCATGGAGATGACGTCACAGGATGGCCGCTCACGCAGGTTACCATAACAACACAACATGGCGCCACTAGGTCAGAGGACAAACAAGTTACCGGATACAAAAACCAACAATAACACTGCGGAAAATTACATGTCCCAGAGTAATAATTAATTGATCGATCACTAGCGTTGCCATAAGCCAATTTCGAAACTGCCATCTTGGCTTTTAATCTATGCAAGGTCACAGGTCGCGAGGTATAAACATTCTAAGAAAACGCTTTGTTAGCAATGAAATCGCACTGTTTACACCTCGCGACCTGTGACCTTGCATAGATTAAAGTCCAAAGATGGCAGTTTCGAAATTGGCTTATTCCTGCCGGCTCTTCATATCCGAGGAACATTTGAAGCGTTATACAACAAAACTCAACCCGAGACGAAACTCCGAGACTTCGTGGACTATGTCCAGAGACAATGGATAGATCCCACAACTTTCAGCCTTCAGGAGTGGAGCATTTTTGGCCACACAGTCCGGACCAATAACGACATTGAAGGTGAGTTTTTTCTCATCTTCATTCTCTCTCCCTCTCCCCCCCCCCCCACCCCCCTCTCTCTCTCTATATGTAAATATGCCAATAACCAAAAGGTTTTTTTTTCCTATTACACCTTGGCATCAGCGCCTGAACACACCTGGGACCAGACTGAGTTTCTACAAATTGGTACCAGCTCTACAGACAGAAGCAGAAAATGTCGAATTAAGAGTCCAGGCATCAGATTTAGAGACGGACGCACGCTCAAAATACACTAAAATGGCCCAGAAGATCCAGAATTAATGGGACGAATATATGTCAGACCCTCCATCACTGTCAACGTCAGCTTTTTGAAGAAATGTTCCTGTGAAGAAATGTTCCTCTGTTTATGTTAAGTAATTATAGTTCTTTCAAATGTTAATCTTTAAATATTACTTTTTGTGAATTATAGAAACTTGATAGAAAATACAGAATTCTGAAATTATTTTTGTTTTATATTTGTGTATTCACATGAAAAATGTATTACTCTGTGAATTTAACGAATCCTGTTCAATTATAGTCACTATTGTGTGTGTTAAATTATTATTGTTACATGTCTTTGTTGTGAAGAATAAAGATAATTAATCCTATATATGGCGCTAGTTAATTGTCGCTTACAACCCCACGGCGACTTGTCCCGGCGGAGACTCGTCCCACCTCGGCCACGGCGAGTTGTCCCGACGGCGAGTTGTCCCATTCCCGTTTTTACAACAACTAGGTTTGTTTGCATTGTAAAAATAATATTTGAACTTAGATCCTGTAAAGAAAGTGGGTGGTACTTCTCAGTGAGGCGCGCTGATGTTAGTCTGTTATATCAAAATTCAAGCATTATTTTCTGCAATGCAAATAAAGGGGTGGGGGGGGGGGGGGGGGCGTCGGATGGTCGGGCCTAACCACCCGATTTCTGGTCCCCTGCTCTAATCTCCAGTAATTTATCACATCGAAAATGAATATTAAATATATTCAAACAATGATCAAAGCTTGTTGCAAACACGGTTAACTTGAACTACTAGTTAATACAAGTAATCATGTATAAATATACACGTATGTATTATTGTAAGTACTGTGAATTTAGTTACTTATTTCCGTTTCCTTATTCGACATTCAAAATACGAAACAAATTACCGGATATTTTGGTGTTGATGGGTGCCCCCCCCCCCCCCCCCGAGGAATAAAGAAGATTGGGAATAAGTAACTAAATTCACAGTACTGTTATTGTATAATATTTTCATTTAATGCTAATAGTAAAATAAAATACTAAATTCGTACCGTACATATATCGACTTCCATGTGGTACATATCAGCTTTTTGGGTGGTACATATCGCCTTTTCGCGTGGTACATATCGACTTTTTGCGTGGTACATATCAACTTTTTGCGTGGTACATATCGACCGACGATGTGGTTCACAGTGACTGATACATATAGGCGGTGGGACATAGCGACCGATATTCCCACGAAGTGGAAGGTACGTGCATGGCCGGGGAAAGGAAATTCGGAAACGGGGTTAATTCTGTGACGGCTCCCCTTCCAAAAATGTCGGGATATTGCACAGATGATAAAGGCATCTGCAGCGAGTGCCGGAGGCGCGATCGACCACAGAGTGGTTGGAGGGGGCGACGTTTCTCCCCCAACAAAATTTTTAAATCAGCTATTAAATGGAGTCCTCTGGCGGCTTTTAGGATAAAAAACCTCCGAGTGGAATTCAGAAATCACTTGACTTACAGTACGAGTCGAAATACGTCGTAGAATAACCACTATAAACTACTAGTATGCATCTTCAACTGCACCAGCAACATAGGAACCTGACATCATTTTCGGGAAAGCTCTCACGGAAAGCTTTCTGGAAAGTGATTTCGGGTTCTTGTGCTATTGGTGTAATGGCAGTGGGCTACTTTGTTCATTGCGGTTATGCTTCGACTTATTTTGATTCAACTCGTAACTCCGCACTGCAGCACAGGCAGGTCACACAACTAAAGTTGGTGAGCTAAAAAGGTTACAGCATACATGTACACATATTTTTATGTCCGATTCTTGTGTTATTAGTATAAGAAACATTACGTCTATATAGTTTATACCGGTACTGGTTATTCTTCAACTCATTTTGACTTGTACTGTATATGGACAAAATATTATCAGTGGACACGCGACACTGCTACTAGCAGACGAATATCATTCACTTTTTAGGGACCACGCCCCCTCCACCCCCAACCTCTTTCTGCTGGAACATCTATGTCTTATGCTTGAAGATATTTGCATGGGTTGGTTGTTTGGACACCCAGAGTTTGCATTTTCACTCACGCAGACATTTTTTGTGCAATTTCAGTGATATTTCTGCAGTTTTGCCACTCGTCAACACAACAAAACCATGATGCCCAGTCTTCCTTCGCTTGTGGGAAGGGATTCATCGCGGTATTCATTTCACTAAAAAATCAATATTATTTTTTCCTGTCCATAAAATGAAGTGTTGAAGGTGAGCTATTTTTACTATCTTTGTTAGTATTAAATCGAAAATGCACATTTTCTCGTTTCAAGCGAAACATAATGGTTGTTTCTGTCGCATGTATGACAGTCTTGACAGATAGTCTGATCGAATTGTTCTGACCTTGCATATGAGAGAAATAAGTTTACCCATGATCTGAAAATTTTATCCTGGAATGTTGGTGGACTGTCCTCTGGAATGTATAAAAAATACAATGATCCATATTTCATTAAATAAATTTCTGAACGTAATATTGTATTACAAACAGAAACACATGTCGGTCCTGAAGAAATCATCAGTATACCTGGTTATAATTATTATATAAAGTATGTCGTAATATTTCCTCTAATGGCAGATATTACGGAGAACTTGGTATTCTTATAAACACCAGCATAATCCCAGGAGTTCATACCCTTGATAACAACTGCAGGGAATACCAGTGGCTCAAGCTTGACAAGCAGTTTTTCAATTTATCAAAAGACATCTACATTAATTTTATCCGGCATATATTTTACCTTCCAACTCAAATTATGAGAACCGACATGATCTTGATGTTCTAAATAGTATAGAAAATAACATCATAAACACATTTTCCAAAAAGGGCAGCATCCTGGTTTGTGTGGACTTTAATTCTCGTACAGGAGAAGTACTTGATTTTGTTGTTAATGACCACCCCGACCAAATCATAGATGGGTCACTTATCCTAACTCGTTTGAATAAGAGGATCAGCCTGGATTCAGTTATTGACAAACAAGGGAAACAGTTGCTAGATATGTGTATGTCACAGGAGTTAGTCATTCTAAACGGCAGAGTTTTTAGAGACTCAGTTGGTAGCCCCACATGTTACAAGTCTAATGGTGTAAGTGTAGTTGACTATATGATTGTCTCTCCTGAACTGCTGGATCAAATTCTGAGCTTTCAGGTTTCTCCTTTTATACCAACTTTATCTGACTGTCATTGCACTCTCAAATGTAGTATTATATATATTTCGGGAGACGACTTACATATAAGCTTAAAGCTTTCTGTCGAATCCCTCCTTTAAACAGTAACAAATTTCCCTGTCTTTAATTGTTTCATTATAATACTGTATCTATGTTGTTTATATTTTTTTTTGTTACTCAACAATTGTTGTATGCATTTATCAATTATTGATTAAATATTGTTTAAACTAAATGTATTATATCCACTTCATTCAAAATTAACAAAGCAATAAAACATTCCAAACCTAATCAGACTCCAGCTCCAGGTAAATTCACCTGGAATAAAACTTCAAAACTAGCATTTCAACATGCACTTAGTAACCCAGCAATCGTTAAAGAAATAAATAAATTCCAAAATGCCTCCTTCTCTCCAGAACATATTAGCCAGGCAACTGGCAGTCTACAAAATATATTAATAAAAGCTGAGAACATATCACTGAGGTTTAAACACACTAAACCAAAGAAGTATCAACGGGATAAAAATTGGTTTGATGGAGAATTGAGGGAAAGGCGCAAAACACTAGAATATAAAGGAAGGGAAATGTCAGATTCACCATT
This sequence comes from Pictodentalium vernedei, assembly GCA_031216915.1. Lineage (NCBI taxonomy): Eukaryota > Metazoa > Mollusca > Scaphopoda > Dentaliida > Dentaliidae > Pictodentalium > Pictodentalium vernedei. Next base: position 353,126,597 of record CM062297.1, read on the forward strand.
CAAAAGGGCGAAACGTGACAGTTATTTCAAAGCTTATCGCCAATATAGGACTCTCCTCCGAACTAAAAAGAAAAATTATAAAATGATTCTTGTACAAAAACTTAACAACTTAAGGGAAATCGGACCAAACGAATATTGGAAATTACTTAAATCACTTCACAGTGAAGAAAGAAGGCAAGAGACCACGTTAGAAAGTAATATTGATATTGAATGTTGGACATCGCACTTTGATGAAAATCTCAATCAAGTCAATCCAACATTCGCAGAAAGAAATACTCAGAAGCAATTTTAGAAAATCTTGAAAAGACAGTCAGAAACATCAAAGTTTCACAGAACTAGATTTTAGAATTTCAAATAAAGAAATTAAAGATAGTTTTACACTTCTTAAAGGGAACAAAGCTGTGGGCTTGGATTTTCTTTCAAACGAGATCATAAAAGCCAGTCTTCCATTTATCACCCATCTGTTCAATAAACTTTTTCAATTTAGTATATCTTAATGGCATATATCCTTCAGAATGGTTAAAGGTTATATTGTACCAATATTTAAACAGGGAAACCCAAAAGACCCAAATAACTATAGGGGACTTACTATTAACTCTTGTTTGGGAGAAGCTTTCAACAAAATTCTTAACATGCGATTAACAACATATCTGGAACAAAATAATATTTTGTCAAATAGCCAGTCTGGTGTTAGGAAGAACTCTAGAACAACAGTTCATATGTTTATTTTGAAAAGTCTCATAGATAAATATAGTAGAGGCAGAGGTCAGAACCTCTTCTGCTGCTTTGTGGGTCTTAGGAAAGCATTTGACACTATTAATCATCGTGGTATTTTCATAAAACTTTTACAATCAACAATCAAACGTTGGTGGGGAGTTCTATTATGTCATTAAAAATGTGTTCCAAAGGAGATCTAACAGTGAAAATTGACGAGTCTCTCAGTTCCTGTTTTGGCTCTGAAATTGGAGTTAAACAAGGGGATACTTTGAGCCCGACACTTTTCAACCTTTATGTGAATGACCTATGTACATATTTCTCACCGTCAGAGGGAAAAGTAAAGTTATTTGAGAAAGAAATTGACTGTCTACTATATGCTGACGATCTTATCCTCATATCGCCTACATCAAATGGGTTGCAACAAAAACTAAATTTTCTTCAGAAATACTGTAGTGATTGGTGTCTCACTGTGAATACTAATAAAAACAAAATTATTATCTTCAACTAAGATGGTCATGCTCTTTCACGAAAATTTATATATAAAAATCAGAATATTGAATGTGTTCAAAAATATAAATACTTAGGTCTTGTCTTTCAAGCTAGTGGTATATTCAATATATATAATAGAGCCTTTAGGTCTTCCTTTAAAATAATGAAAATAATGTGTAGTGCAAGACCATCTATAAAACAATGATGCATCTAACTGACCACACCATCAAACCAATTTTGTTATATGGAGTAGAACTTTGGGCAGTTTTAACCCTTCTTGTAAATCAGTATAGAAAGCATCCACTCATATTAACCCATTTAGCATGATCTATGCTGATAACATTGCTGATTGCTCACATATTCGCTTCTGCAGATATTTCCTTGGAGTAAATACAAAGAGCTCACACATAGCAGTGTTGTTAGAGGTTAGACGATTTCCATTATACACCAAGTAGTAAGATCTCAAATTTCATATTTGCACAGGCTATATCATGATGCCCATCCTTTATTATTTGATGTCTTTCGCTCAGTTCAGGAAGATCATAAAACTGGTTCTATTTCTTGGTATACCACAGCGATGTCAATTTTAAAAATTTTGAAAATCAAGGAAAAAGCTATCATCAATCTTACACTTGAGCAAATCCTGGAAATTGTCGATAGAAAAATATATAAGATTTATATGAATGAGCGGCACTCAATTCGAAAATCATATCTCTCAAATGCTGAAGGATAATTAGATTCCTACTTTACATATAAAAGAGCTTTTCAAAATAGTCATATTTGGAACTGAATGATTTTGATTCCAGAAAAGCCATAGGCCAACTCAGAATTAGTGCTCATAATCTTAGGATGGAGATGGATAGACACATGCCAAGGTACAGAAAAACACACAGAACCAGGCGTATATGTAAGCTATGTGATACTGGTAACGTAGAAAATGAATTTCATTTCATTTTCTACTAGCATGTCCCGTGTATAGCAAACCAAGAAAACAGCTTTTTGCCCACATAAATCAAAGGTTTATAAATGTTTCGGCTCTGAGTAATCAGCACAAGTTTATTTGGCTCATGTCCGCTGAAGACTTACCTGTACTTAAACTCCTGGGAAATTTCATACAAGAATATTAGAATGGAAAAGGACATAGGCGTCATAATAGATGGGCACCTGTCATTCGAGGACCATATCCAAAGCCAAATCAACAAATCTTCATCAATCGTTGGCCTCATCAGACGCACCTTCTCAACATTAGATGAAAATACGAGTATACAAGATTCTACAGGGCATTTATGATCAAAACGTTACGGAGGGCCTCCTGGCCCTAAGCACCAACTCAAGAACTAGAGGTCATTCTGTGAAACTATTAAAAGCCAGAAGTAAAAGGGACCTGAGAAAATATTTCTTCAGTAATAGAGTGACAGAATCATGGAATAGCCTACTAGAACGTATCGTGAGTGCACCGAACCTCTATTGCTTTGAAAATCGACTTGATAACCACTGGAAACTCCACCCCATGAGGTATGACTTTCAGGACGATTCTCCTGCTTATAAAATTTTTAACCAGGGAAACGTACAAACATGCGCACACCAGAACCACGACCAAACAGATTTTGATTGTACCAAGGAGCTGAATATAGAGGCGACGGGATCGGGTCGTTTCGTCCCCGGGACGATTCGTCCCCGAGACGTTTCGTCCCCGGGACGATTCGCCCCCTATTAGTGGGACGTTTCGTCCCCGGGACTATTCGTCCCCAATGCAAATTCCTGTAAAGGATGAGTGTTATAAATAACTAACAGTGGTATATTTCATTGATATAACTTTATTTGCTTTCCAAAAGTTAATTGTTAGATATTTTTAATCAATTATTTTTTACTCACCTTACTCACATTTCTGTTTCTGATGTAGGTTCATATATGTAGGTGGCTTTGCAAAACCCAGAATTATGACAATTCTTGCAATTAAAATAAATAATGCAGATAGATTTTTTTGCCTCATTGTAAATCTTTTGTGGGATACCAGTGCTGCATGTTCGGTGCTGCCAGCGTCCACAACCATCACGATCAATAGCTTGTTGTCTCGGTCTTACATTCCTTCCACATTCAAGGCATGGGTATTCTGCCGTGGGCGCTAATCTCAAGTTGTAAGCCATTTCGAGATAGACTGAGGAGGAATCGGATCGTCCCCCATATATGATGAATGAAAAGTTTTAGCGCCGAAGGCGCGCAGGGACGATGTGGGATTTACAAATTCCTTGCGACCCGGTTAACCTTATTTTATTTCACTTGGATCACACAGGCCTAGCACTATCCTCGAGTGCTAATGAAAACATACTGATAATTATTATACTGGCATCAGTGAGATGCATTCTTCTTGAACGCTTATGAAAACAATGTATGATTGAACAATTAAAAAAACATTTCTTGAGGCACCGACTTATCAGTGAGATCTATTATCATTGAGTGGTTATAAAAACTCCAAAATCATTGTTTGTATTATAGTCTGCTGATATGATATCTAATTATGCATAAAATTCAATGCCATATGAGTGACCATCATTGGTTAGGAGCAGATGCTTCCCTCATTTATGAAAAAAAATCCAATGCCATATCTTCTGAATAATTTGGTATTGAAGTGGGACGTTTCGTCCCCAACTGGGGACGAAACGTCCCACCCTGTCACGGGGACGAAACGTCCCACCAAGCAGGGGACGAAACGTCCCGGGGACGAAACGACCTGGACCCGAGGCGACAGCCTGCGTTCAGAATCAACATAAGGTAACATAAGGTAAGGTAATATTTCAAGTACAGAAAAAGTAGGCCTACACTGTTGTAAGAAGACAGTTCAGTTAAATTTAGATTCCATAAAGCTATACAAACGATTGGCACTTTGGGGCTTCATAAATTATGTTTGTGGTCATGATATACCCAAAAACTGTGCAATTACTGAAATAGCACACTCAAGTGAAAAATGTGAAAATCCATTTATATATGCCTCTTTTCCCTGTAATTTGTTTCTCCCATTTCCCCATTATTCAAAGTCATTTTTATGTTTACTTTTTACTTCATTGTTACTAGGTTGTTGTCATGTATATACATGTATACCCCATGTGGGACATTGTGGTAAAAATAAAATTATCTTATCTTATCTATCTTATCTATCATTAACGTCAAAGATGGCTGATCGGCAATGGACTTATTGTAGCGGACGTTTCGGCTGGCGGATATTTCGACCAGCAATCTAATTTTAGTATGACCGACCGGAAGTACACGATGCTTTACTGCCAGGATGTTGATCTGTCAAATCTTGTTTTGAATACTTTGCCGGCAAGATTTTTTTTGAAGATGAAAATATTTTTCGACCGTGTTGTGTCCATCTACCCTCTTAAATTTAACGTATACTGATTTACCTAAAAATGGCGACACGTGAACTATCTAAAACATTCGATGAGTTGGAGTCTGACGATTTGAGCCTTGAAACCTCTGTGCCGACTGATTTGACACTTTCGCCCGACCGATGTGACAGTGATGGGGGAGGTTTACGAGAGGGTAGGAACAGGGCGAGGGTTACAAAACAACTTATTGAGAGAAAACAAATTCTACACGATCTTCAGCTTCTCAAAATCGAACTTTCTCAAAAAACGTTAATGATCTCTAATATGAAGGCGGAAAGTTTACAGAAGGTAGAGGAGCTTGAAGAAAAACTCCATGATGCTGTTCATCAGAAACAAATTCTGCAAACTCGATTAGAGTCTCAGCTTAAGATACAACAGGACGAAGCTAAAAAGAGACAAGAAGTCATTAAATCTGAATTATCAGAAGTAATGAGAAAACAACAACAGCTGGAGAGTACAAATGAAAGGTTGCGAGAGAAAGCGGGTGGTGTTAAACGGACATTAAAGGATTTGGATTTGTCTGAGGAAAGATACTACGAACTTCGAACTGAAAGTGAAGAGGACCTGTCGCTCCGAGATTTTGTTTCTGTAAGCTTCATTGAGTGTTTGGTGTACAGTAGTCCAAGGAAGCTACTACAATATGGCCGCCATTTGTTCAGAGGTCAGAACACAGCGGCTACCCCCTTCGTTCAGATGCCTCCCATTCAAATCTGTTGTAAAATTCCCCAGTAAGCTTATTGGGAACTCAAAAGACGAAAATAGTAATATATATTCAAGCTTTCACCCTTATTACAGGCTGCATTCGTTAGTACACTTATTTCTTTACATTTGGGCAGAGTTTATTGATCCAAACTGTGTTTTATCCTTTACTTGTTGAGATTTGAATACTGGCAAAGCAACAACAATGCTTAGATATCATCAATGTTTTTTTGAGCAGCTCAGAGTTCCTGCCAAAACACACTTTGATGCGGAAACAGAAATACAATCACATTCGCGCAGAGGAGGTTGATATGATCATTGTGTGAGGGCTTTTTATCAGGAGTTAATGTTGCTGCATCGACATACGTTTTGGCAGCAACTCCGGGTTGTGCAAAAAAATGGACTATAAGCGCTGTTGATGCTTCATCCATATTCAAATCTTGATAAGTAAAGGATAAAAAATAGTTTGGATCAATAAACTCTGCCCAAATGTAAGGAAATACGTGTACTATCGAATGCAGCTGGTAATAAGGGTGAAAGCTTGATATATATTCCTATTTTCGTGTGTTTGAGTTCCCATTAAAAGTTATTGGGGAGTTTTACAACAGATTTGAATGGGAGGAATCTGAACGTAGGGGCGACTGTACAGTACTGTAAACAGACTTTGATCTGTTTGGTTTTGCATCGCAAAATGCGACGCAACAATTACGTGCTGTGATGCAGTAGCTGGAATTTATTAGTGTTTTTTTACTTTATGATAAAATGTACAGTTAAAACTAGAAGTCCTGCCATGAAATGTACACAAATAGCACGTCGATCTGCATGTTAATCTATGTGTTATGGCCATAGTAAGCTTATTCTGTATATTTGGCCTGTGCACAAACAATGTTTCAGTCAATGGACCTCCGGGCAACCCGGAGGTCCAGTGGCAGAAACATTGCCTGTGTTTACTATGAGAAACCAGGAGAACCTGCTGTGTTTTGAATTGTGCGCAATTCATATGCGCAATTAAGCCTAGATACACGCAGTTCATGACAGGACTTCTAGTTTTAACTATACAAATACAAAAAAGTATTCTCACAATTGCCAAGTTGGATGGTACTGTGCATAATGAGTAAGTAAATTCACTAAATTGAGTACTATTAATATCATCAACTACCATTCATAGCTTGTAGATCATATATTGCTTCTGATTGGTGGGTGGGGATATTCTGATGATGCCGAACTGGAATGTCAGGGACACATGTTTACATATTTCTGGGGAGTAATTTCAAGTAAACAAGCCAGAAAATATTCTGACTGTCACCTGCAAAATGAGGTTCCTAGAGGGGGAATATGGTGATGCTACCCTGCAACCTCAATCTGAATCGAGGTCTCAAACCTAAACAGAGAGAGGTACCCAGAGGATTAATTGGCCCACTGTATGAGATAGCATCAGCAAATTCACCCTCTGGGGACCTCATTTTGCAAATGACAGATTGCTTATTTTGAATATTTTCAGCCTTGGAAGTAAACACGATCATTTGCACATCAACGATAACTGTTGGCACTCGAATGACTCAATGATTTTTGTTTGTTTACTTTTTGCAGAAGTCAGGTGCCAGTGTTTTGAATTGTTATCTCGCCATTCCTTACTGATTTGGCATCATAGACAATACAATAATACCAGCGGTTGAAATTAACGGATATCCGGTTGAAATCCAGTTATGCCCGATAGTTAGCCGGTTACAAAAATGGGTCAACCGTTTCAGCACTAGTTTTTACTGTGTTTGTGCATAAACTACACTAGCAACCACAATGGACTCTCATCACTTCATCCATCTAGCGAAGGGGCATATATGCCATGTTATTATTGTCACATTTTCTCCCTTTCTGTCTCTTCCACCGGGCTGGTCAACAAGGCAGGAAATGTGACAATGAAAATATAACATAGTTTAGATAAACCTTATTCATCTGCTATCCTGATTTATGATTTTTTCTTACTGAATAGGCTTAACAAACAACTGATCCCCTAGAATCCAAATGGGAGTTAGATTGAACCTGATACAGACAGGGCTTTCATGGTGCATGATGTCGTATAAACTATTATAGATTTTTCCAAGTTAAGGAGCCTGAAGTATTATTTACTATTTGTTCTTAACACATAGAAAAAACAAAATGAAACTTGGGTTTTTTCCTGAACCCGAACCGAAACTGAATATTAAAAATCAAAACCTCCCAGCTCTAATAGGTGAGATTCTACAGTGCTGTGGGAAGGAAAGTGGAGAAAGAATTTTGTCCCGATCACAGTGGATCAGGATCTGGTCCAGGGACCGGCCTGAATATTAAAGAATAAGATCCAGACTTGGAGCCTACTTTTGATATGTTAAAGCTAGATTTACTTCTTAACCATAGAGTGCTAAATTATTGTTGGTTGTCAAAATATGTTCATGTGTTTTACCTTGTTACAGTTTATGGAAGAGTGCCTATATGCACGGCTCACACAGCCTACAGGCACGTATCACATGGCCTATAGGCACTCTTCCATAAATTATAACAAGGCAAATGCATACATGTACAGATGATATAATTTCACTTCCAAAATAATATGAAGTACATGTTCAGAAAATGAAGTCTTTAATTTGCGACACATTTATACCATCATAAAACCAAATATGGGCATCAACCACTGTATCAGTTAACTGTAGTTATGATGCTTTTTGATAATGATCTTTCTGGAGGCTTTCAGCTGTGTACATTTAATTACCTGTACATCCTTTTTTTTGGCACAATTAAAGCTGTTTCTTAAATGGCTGAAAAATAATTTATTACTCTACAATAACCATTCATTTACACAATAATTCCAGTTAAAGTCTTGGCTGCCTAAGTAAACGATGGGGGAAATGGGGTCTTACAGTTATAAGCAAGTTTGAATATAAGCAACCTGTCATTTGCAAAATGAATTCCCCAGAGGGTGAATTTGCTGATGCTGTCCTATAGAGTGGGCTAATTTATCCTCTCGGTACATCTTTCTGTTTTAGCTTGAGACCTTGATTCAGATTGAGGTTCACAGAAGGTAGATTTTGTGATGCTACCCTTCCGTGCAGGGTTGCATCACCGAATTCACTCTCTGGGAACCTGTTTCAGATGATAGTCTGCTTATTTTCAGGCTTGGTTACAAGCCAACTTTGAAGTATACATGTATATTTAAGATTCACAAGCCAAATCAGAATTTAAAGTCAAATTCACAATGGCTACTTACTAGGTCAGTCCCTGATCTGGTCGAAATTCTCTCTCTGCTTTTGGAGTTTTGTGATAGTTATGTGTGTTTGAGTCATTTGTTCATATTTCCTTTTAACTCCCATATAGAAGAAACACTTCTCATTACAACTACAAACCTCATTAATAACTATATCAAGCACTACATTAATAACTGTATTAAAAGCAAGATGAGATTAAAAATGTCTTATCAACCATGCCTTTTAAAACTGCACTGACAGCTTGCTGCAGAATACTCTAACAAGTAGACCCTAACTGACAAATAGCCAAATTTTCTGTTCTGTACAATTAAAACTGGAAGTCCTGTCATGAAATGCGCACAAATGCGTTATGACCATAGTAATGCTATAAAATTCTGTTGATATAGCCAGTGCACAAGTGGTGTTTCAGCCAATGGACCTCTGGGTAACCCGGAGGTCCATTGGCAGAAACATTGCCTGTGTTTGCTATGAGTAACCAGGAGAACCTGCCGTGCTTTGGATGCCATTCGATATGGCAATTACGTGCAATTAAGCCTAGATAAGCACACAGTTCATGACAGGACCTCTAGTTTTAACTGTAGTTTCAGTGCCAATTCAGGCTGTTACGAATGATAATCAGTAGGATTGTTGAACGTTTTAATTCATAATAAGCTTGGTATATACATGTATTTACATAATTTTCTGTACAATTTGCCATTTATTTTTTTGTGATTTTCTGTTTCTGTAGATAAAATTATTTGAAGCTGTTAAACCATTAGAAACAGAGATTGAGCAGCTGAGAATGAGAAACCATTCATTGGAGGCAGAATTGAGGTGTTCTTCCAAGTCGTCAACAGAACACCGAGAGGTGAGATCCAATTTCATGGAGTGATGCAAGAGTGCAGTTTTATGTAAAAAACCCTTTTCTGCTTTTATAACAGGCCTGGAAAAAAGGAATGAGTTTCGTAACCTGTCCTGGGTTCAAAAATCACCATTTCCTTGCATCTGAGCACTTAAGCGGAAGTAATTGGTCTAAAGTTCCAGACATAAATTTTTTTTTTCTTTAGATATCAAAAAATATCGAAAATTGAAAAAAAAATGCCTACTGCAAAAATAGGTTGGAAAATATTCAGTGTGCATAGCTTTCCTCAGAACTGGGAAATTATGGCTGTACAAAATGGCACAAATTGCTGCAATGTAAACATTGGTGAAACATAACATTGAGGCATATCAAGGGAGCTAACTATCACACTTAGACTCCAGACCATCTGTCGGAGCAGTCTGTCATTCTCGAAATTAAAATGAGAAAAGAGCCATTTCAGATGATTAATTGAATGGATTTCTTTGCATTTGTCAGTAGCATTCACATTGAAAGCCCTTTGAGGTGATGGGTCTGGACCATAAAGTTTATGAAAGTAGTTTGTTAGGTGTTTGATCACTGATTCAAGTTGAGGTGCTTGACACAACATCGAAGTGATGATCCTTTTTTTGTTCCATTTGTGGTAAAATGTGATCGCGAATGGTTCAGATGTTATGGTTTTTAGTTCAACTTTGGCAAAGCCAAATTTGAGGTATTGTCATGGCCCGTTGTCCGTCCATCGCACTGTCAACATGACTCAGGATAGAGACCGGATTTATGAGCCGATCTTTACGAAACTTCTTGGGTACCTTTGTTATCACCGTGGGACGAGAACAAGTGTTTTGGGGTCTGGTCTGAAATTCAAGATGGCTGCTGGCAGCTATTTTGTACAAAATTAGGTGTAATCAGATTTTTGAGCAGAACTTCCATATGAAAGCTCTGATTTGAATAATTTTTGTATGGAAGTTTAGTACCATGGGATACATCACATATAATACGTTTTTTTTTTCTTGTGCATAAATTAGACTTTGATCTATTTAGTGTTCCCTTCATCACTGTACATTAAGTACAAATGCCAATACGGCTCGGGCTAGAGGCCGTATTTATGAACCGATCTTTACAAAACTTTTTGGGTACCTTTGTTATCACCGTGGGACGAGAACAAGTGTTTTTGGGTCTGGTCTGAAATTCAAGATGGCCACTGGCAGCCATTTTGTACAAAATTAGGTGCAATCAGATTTTTGTGCAGAACTTCCATATGAAAGTGCTGATTTGAATAATTTTTTGTGTGAATGTTTAGTACCATGGGATACATCACATATAATACAGGTTTTTTTCTCGTGCATATATTACGCCAATTAGACTAACTTTGATCTATTTAGTGTTACTTTCAGCACTGTAACAGCAAATGCCAATATGACTTGGGCTAGACGCCATATTTATGAACCGGTCTTTATGAAACTTCTTGGATATCTTTGTTATCACCGTGGGATGAGAACGAGTGTTTTCGGGTCCGGTTCGAAATTCAATATGGCCACCAGCAGCCATTTTGTACAAAATTTTGTGCAGTCAGTTTTTTGCTCAGAACTTCTATATGAAAGCTCTGATTTGAATAAATTTTTGTGTGAATGTTTACTAACATGGGATGCATCACATATAATTAGCCTGAGTGTTTACAGTAAGGGCAAAAGTAATGACTTTTGTCCTTCCGTCTGTCCGTCTGTTAACATTTAGAGTTTTGGTTAAAGTTTGTGGTTAAAGTTTTTTACTGAAGGTTCAAGTGGGTTTTTTTGTTTTTTTTTCTTTTCCTGTTTAGTTGACATTTGGAGTTTTGGTTAAAGTTTGTGGTTAAAGTTTTTTATTCAACCTTCAAGTACAGGCTACACCCGGTAGTTCTTGTCTGATCGTCACAAAATTTCATATGCAGGTTTTAGGTCATGTCTACATGAGAACGTCCCCTTTTGGTCGTGATCGGTCAACCGGTATGGCTGCCCTTGCCCAAAACCCGAAAACCATTAGCACAGTCAACAGGTTGTATTTATGAAGGGATTTCATTGCAACTTCATAGAATGCCTCTGTATAATGTCTAGATGAGAACGTCCTCGTTTGGGTGTGATCTGTCAACCGTGATGGCTGCCCAAGCCCAGCATATCGCTATGGTGGTTACTGTAACATTTTCAGGGTATTTTTCCAAATTTTAACCCTTTGAAACAAATGTGATACTTTTTTGACTTTTATGTGCAGGTTTTGAGGTTTTTCTTTCTTTTCTTCCAAGTGGATATTTTTCATGTAGGGTTTCACCTTACTGGCATATTGCCTTGGTGGTTAGTGTGACAGGGTATTTTTTTCTCAATTTTAACCCCTTAAACAAATGTAATACTTTTTTTTACTTTTGTGTGCAGGTTTTGAGGTTTGTCTTTCTTTTCGTCCAAGTAGAGACTAACCTTGTAGCATATTGCCATGGTTCCTATTTTATGTTAGCATGCTTCTTAGTGGTTATTATTATATTATTTAACCCTTTAGCTGCTTATTTTCTTTAATTTTGGACTTTTGTGTGCAGGTTTTGAACTTTTTTTTTTTTACTCCAGCCATCCCTTTACATTGGCCATCTGTTGGTGAGCCACAGGGTACTGATACCCTCTCTAGTTAAACTTACATTCCCCCCCCCCCCCCCAACCCCCCCACGGGGCCACCAATTAGGTACTTTTTTTTTCTTTCATCAAAAATGCTTGTTTACACCTTTGGTAAAAAACCCAGACAAACATTGACTTCAAATAATGTCTACATGAGAAAGTCCCCTTTTGGACATGATTGGGCAACTGTGACGGCTGCAGGTGCCCGAAGCCCGAAAACCTTCAGCACAGTCTACAGGTCATATTTATGAAGGGATTTCATTATAACTTCGTAGGATCAATCCACATGATGCCCAGATGAGAATGTCCCCTTTTAGTTGCTATCATTCAACCATGATGGCTGCCCGAGCCCGAAAACCTTTAGCACAGTCTACACGTCATATTTATGGAGGGATTTCATTGTAACTTGACAGGTTGACTTCATATAATGTCTAGAAGAGAACGACCCCTTTTGGGCAACTGTGACTGTGCCCAAAGCCCGAAAACCTTTAGAATATTCCACAGGCCATAATTATGAAGGGATTTCATTGTAGCTTGGTAGGATGACTCCAAGTTTGTGGTTAAAAAATCAAGACATACACCCCTCCCCCTTCCCCCAATTAGGCCTTTTTTTTTTTCTCCAATATGCATTTTGAACTATTTACAGTCACTACCACCACCCACCCCCATGGTGCCAGTTAGGTATTTTTTTTTTCTCTGCTTAAAATGCATTCTGCAAGATTTAGACTGATCACCTGTGGAAAAAAATGGACTCCCCTAACACCCCCCCCCCCACTCTCCCCCACCCCTCACCCCCACCCCTCACCCCCACCCCACCTCCTCACCCAGGGCCATTCATGCAATATTTTTTCTTTGGTACAAAATGCATTTTTAGCCTGACTGTTTATAGTGAGGGCTATAGTCATGTCTGTCCATCTGTCGGTCCATCCATCTGTCTATAAACAATTGGTTTCCGACTGATAACTCCAGTTTGGATTATTTTCCAGCTAGTAATACAGGCCAGGTTTCAATATAGGTTCCACAACTCCCCCCCCCCCCCCCCCCCCCCCACACACACACACACACACACACACACACACACACACACACACACACACACACACACAAACGTGTCACTTAGGCTATTATTCCCAAAATGCATTTTGAAGGAATGGGAGTTATTACATGCAAAAAAGAAAATTGACTCATATAGCCCAACATTGTTTTATGTACTGCATCTTTATTCCTTTACCTAAGACAAGTTGAAGCCAACAGTACAAATTATTTTTCTGAAACATCAGAGTTTTTCATTTTTTTTTTTACTTCTAACCATGGCTTATTACTCCTTATTGGGACAAGCTCATCAAGTTTGTTCCATTAATAAATAGGTCATGAGGTATGTTTTGAAGTAGAGAAATGAAAAAAATAAAATTTGAATAGCAAATTTTGTATATCACGAGTGCTGATTTGGCAGATTCGTTAGGTAAACTGTTAACAAAAAATGGCTCCGACTATTTTGCGTCTAAGCATTGCCATTCCTGGGACAGTCGGGCTGCATTCGTGACATCACTCTAGCAATACTTACATCCTATTCTTTAGACCATTGCAGTCACCTAGTAATTGATTTACTATGGTTGACGTGGTCACAACAAAACTCCTTTTTCTCTTATTCATTATTGTTGACTTGGTCACAACAAATACTGATTCCTGTCATATTCATTATTGTTGATCTGGTCACAGCAAATACTAATTCCTGTCATATTCAAAGTTGAGCTACAGTGTCATTGACACTTTCATTTAAATCATTGTAACCTCCTCGTAACCTTAACGATCGTTTGCGACTTATTTCCAGGCCTGTTATAAGTTGTATACTTCAACTTGACCCTATACCCAATACATGGGATCTCAAAATTTGTTATTTCACTTATTTTTTTTACTTCTTCAAATTTAAAAAAACAAAATTAACAAACCCAGCTCGTTCAAATGGAGGGTCACATGATATGATTTTCGTGAAATATTTTCAACATTTTTTTCAACTATTCAATTTGTAAATTATGCACCTGTGTTTGGAAGATCAATTTGGTAAAGGGTAAAAGGGCATTCCTCCATGTTTCTCACAGTATTTAAAAAAAAGATAAAGGCAGACATATTTTGATTTGAGAGGCCAGAGTAGTGCTAGACTGAAAATTAATTAATCATGACCTAAATGAACTTTGTGCAGTATTCCCTGGCAGACCTGGCATTATGAAAAATACAGAAAGACTAAAATTGCCCTCCTAAATCCTCCTTGAGGGAAAATTCTCTTGTTAGGATACAAATCGCCACACAAGTTCAATTCTGTTCCATCTCCCAGTAGGGAGATAGAACAGAATAGAACTCAGGAGACCGCATGTTTAAGGAAGTCTTCTTGCTTCATACAGTAAGTGTAAGAATAACAAGATTGACCACATCTATCCCAAGCTGCATTTCTAGGGAGACGTGAACAGCATCTTACGGTAGAATTCTACTTTCCGCAACAAATGTTCAAATATTATGCATCTAACTAGCGACATTACCAGAGAGTCACATACCACTAGTACCATGAATGTGACAGAATGTGTGAACATGAAACCCAATGGAGCAGTTGAGTTTTATTTTTGAGCAAATTATTTAATCCTTTTTAGCTCACCTGGTGTAAAAGGCCATCTGAGCTTTTCTCAACACTTGGCATCCGTCGTCTGGCGTCCGTAAACCTTTCACATTTTCATCTTCTTCTCTGTCACCGATGAGCCGCTGTGAACCAAACTTGGCAGGAATGGTCTTTGGGAGGTCCTCTACAAACAATCCTCATTTTGATCCCATCGGATGAGAAACATCTCTTCCAGAGGCATTCTTAGATTCTGGTTTTAAAAAATCTTCTCCTCTGGAACTGTCAGGCCAAATGTTTTGAAACTTCACATAAATGATGACTGGGACCCCCTCTGCCAACGATACTCATTTAATGTTGATCAGGTCACAAAAATGGCAGAAATTGTGGCTTATAGTTACTAAGAAACCCACTGGGTAATTACATTTTCATCATCCTCTCTGGAACTACTGAGCTGTGTGAACCAAACTTGGCAGGAATGGTTTATGGGAGGTCCTCTACAAACGATCCTCATTTTGATCCCATCGGATGAGAAACATCACTTCCAGAGGCATTCTTTGACTCTGGTTTTCAAAAATCTTCTCCTCTGAAACTGCCAGGCCAAATGTTTTCAAACTTCACATAAATGATGACTGGGACCCCCTCTACCAACTATCCTCATTTAATGTTGATCAGGTCACAACCATGGCAGAAATTGTGGCTTATAGTTACTAAGAAACCCACTGGGTAATCACATTTTCATCATCCTCTCTGGAACTACTGAGCTGTGTGAACCAAACTTGGCAGGAATGGTTTATGGGAGGTCCTCTACAAACGATCCTCATTTTGATCCCATCGGATGAGAAACATCACTTCCAGAGGCATTCTTTGACTCTGGTTTTCAAAAATCTTCTCCTCTGAAACTGCCAGGCCAAATGTTTTCAAACTTCACATAAATGATGACTGGGACCCCCCTCTACCAACTATCCTCATTTAATGTTGATCAGGTCACAAAAATGGCAGAAATTGTGGCTTATAGTTACTAAGAAACCCACTGGGTAATCACATTTTCATCATCCTCTCTGGAACTACTGAGCTGTGTGAACCAAACTTGGCAGGAATGGTCTATGGGAGGTCCTCTACAAACGATCCTCATTTTAATCTCATCGGATGAGAAACATCACTTCCAGAGGCATTCTTTGATTCTGGTTTTCAAAAATCTTCTCCTCTGAAACTGCCAGGCCAAATGTTTTCAAACTTCACATAAATGATGACTGGGACCCCCTCTACCAAAGATCCTCATTTAATGTTGCTCGGATTGCAAACATTGCTTCAATTGCAGCTTATAGTTACTATATAAACCCTATGGGAAATCACATTTTCACGTTCTTCTCTGGAACTACTGAGCCGACATGAACCAGACTTGACAGGAATGGTCTATGGGAGGTCATCTACAAACGAACCTCATTTTGTTCCCGTGGGTTGAAAAACATTGCCGCCAGAGGCATTCTTTGATTCTGGTTGGTGGATTTTCAAAAATCTCCTCCTTTGAAACTGCCAGACCCAATTTTTTGATACTTCACATCAATGATGATGGGGACCCCCTCTACCAACGATCCTCATTTAATGTTGATCGGGTTGTAAACATGGCCGTAATTGCAGCTTATACAGTTAAAACTAGAAGTCCTGTCATGAAATGCGCACAAATAGCTCGTTAATATGCGCGTTAATGTACGCGTTATGGCCCTAGTAAAGCTATCAAATTATGTACATATGGCCTGTGCACAAGCAATGTTTCAGCCAATGGACCTCCGGGTAACCCGGAGGTCCATTGGCAGAAACATTGCATGTGTTTGCTATGAATAACCAAGAGAACCTGCCGTGCTTTGGATGCCATTCGATATGGCAATTGCGCGCAATTCCAACGCGCAATTAAGCCTAGATAAGTGCACTATTCGTGACAGGACTTCTAGTTTTAACTGTAGGTACTATAGAAACCCTATGGGAAATCACATTTTCATCTTCTTTGGAACTACTGAGCTGACATGAACCAAACCTGACAGGGATAGTCTGTGGGAGGTCTTCTACAAATGCTTCTCATTTTTTTTACCGTGCATCGATAAATGTGACTGCCAAAAGCATTTTTTGATTCCAATTGGTGGATTTTGAAAAATCTTCTCTGAAACCACAGGGCCGAATGTTTTGAAACTTTGCATGGTTGATGACTGGGCCACCCTTTACCAATGATCCACATTTAATGTTGATCGGTTTGCAAACATGGCTGCAATTGCAGCTTATAGTTACTATAGAAACCCTATGAGAAATCACGTTTTCATCTTCTTCTCTGGAACTACTAAGCCAACGTGAACCAAACTTCACAGGAATGGTCTGTGAGAGGATGGAAATATGTGGCCACCAGAGGCTATATTCTAATGCTTAACTCAGTGCCTCTCCTGTCTGCATGATGATCGGTACTATCAGCAAAATACTTGTTTTTTGAGAATCTGGTAAAGGTTGGTTCCAGTTTTCTTCCACTGAAAACTTGGAAAAAAAAACCCCAAAATTGTGTTTTCAGTACAAGTCAAAATAAGTTGTAGCATAACTGCAATAAACTAAGTAAACTGCTGATCCTGCACTGTCAAGATCAGAATCTGACATTTTCTAAAAAGCTATCAGTGAGAGCTTTCCAGAAAATGATATCAGCTTCTGGTCTTATCAGTGCAGGAAGAGAAAGATACATAGTTTATAGGGCTACCCTACAACTTATTTTCACTTGTATTGTAAACAAGCACATCTGTAATTTAGTGAGGGGCCGATCATCAGGAAACCTAATCGGAAGCCGCCGATTACAGGCCATCAGAAAATAATCTGTAGTCATCGGTAAACATCGGCACACCCGATTATAGTATGGAACTTTCGCACATTGCACCACCACTCTCCTACTTTCAAATCGCATAGTGTGAAAAACCCACACCTGGCCTCTATAAAAGCATGCGTCTAGATAGTCGCCTTGCATGTGAATGAGCACTAAAACTGAAACAAAAAGTAGTAAATTACAGGTGATAACTGTTTGCCTCTCCCCACACCTTAGTCTACTGTGACTACACGACTGTCGATTTTCTCACTGAAAACTGAAAAATTTCCAGTTTTAATTTCGGCTCCTCAATTTTTTAATGCGCATGTCGTGTTATAGCAAATGAAACAAAGTTCAAAAGTTCATTTATTGAATTTTATTCATAAAATATAGTAAGGTGAATTGTGATTGGCTAGCAAGTGGTGAAATTGTCTGCTACAACCAACCACATTGCTTGTACCAATAATTTGACATGTTTATCTTTCTTGGGGACACTGGACAGCTGGATTCGATTCTTGCAATGCAAGCTATACAAAACAAGAACAGACGATGTCGCAGGGGCGTAGACGGTAGAACCCAAAACATACTGGAGGGGTGGGGTATCTGGGTTGGGTGGTTATCGGGGCAGTTAGTTTTCAATCTGAGAAGAAAAAAAAATAAGGGTAGGGGCAAACGGCGGAAAAATATTGGGGGGTGGGGAGGGGAGACTAGTGATGTAATGCGGAAATACTTCCTACCCCATTTCCCTATGCCACTGTGGCATCGCCCTTATTTCAGGTCGCATGTGGATTCCAAAGTTGTTACATGCAATTTTTTTAAAACAGCATGAGGTTCAAGCCTTTGAAAAAAAGTCACACTTCTCAGCAATTTGAAGAGTGCAAATTTTCGCTCACATACATTTTTATAAAGCAAACACTTCCCGTGTTGTGTCCTTGGGCAAGACACTTCACCCGGATTGCCCACACGGGTGCACATTGACACTGTGTGTTGAGACGTACTGCGCTCCGTGGTGCTCATGTCTTCAACCTATTAACCCTGTCTGTGCTGTGCAGTGCACACTGCGTAGTACTGCTATGCTAGGTAGTTGTGACGTTGGAGAATTGGCAGGTGCTTGTCATTGCTTGATGGTTCCCTCCGGGTACTCTGGCTTCCTCCACCCGTAAACCTGTCACCGACACCGTTTGACCCTGGCCGACTGTTAAAGTGTCGTTAAACACCAATTAAATAAAAATAAAATGAATAAAAATTAAAATAAAGCAAGCACTGTAAACCTCTTCTATATTTGACCGAAATTGCTCCCACAACACAATGAATTTTCATAAACAACAGTTCAAGGGACACGAAATCAGTCAGCAAGCGTCATAGTCACTTTCACTGACTTTAAAACTCACTTGAAGTTGTTTTGATGGCCTGCTTCAAAGAGAGTGCCACCTTGAGTAATCATGATCATTTATTTTATTGACAATCAATACATGATGTCAGAGACTGTGGCATGCAGCCATGCACATGTCATCAAATAATTTACTAAACCAACGTCACTCATTGAAGTTGAATTGTTGACATTTGTGACCTGTCACAGATTTATACCAGCCCGTGATTGGAAAGCCTGAATGGGAAGCACAGGCCATTTATCAATTGCCAGTACTGCCAGCTCTCTAGTCTCTGCTACGCATGTCTACGATAGTTATACTTATTTACACCATAAATTATGGCCACCACAGAGGAAAACCTCTCCGACGCAGAACTTCAATTTACCGAGTCACAACCAGTTTCAAAATTGCGATCGAAAAGTTTGCAAATTGGACTACATTAGTGTAAGCTCCCCACAAGATAGAAAGGCTAAATGTTCCATCTGCAGTGCCATGATACAGGGTTTCCGCTATGGGAAAATTTGTTGGTCCGGTAATTTAAAGAAAGTGAAACTCAGATGCCAAAGGCGTTTGCTGCACGTGCCAATGGCACATGCGTATAGAGGGGGGTTGGGGGGGGGGGTGGGTCTCCCCCCAGGAAAATTTTGATTTTTTAGTCCTCTCTGGGGGCATTCTGGTCGCTAAAATGCTGAATAATTGAAGTGGAAAATATGAATTTTTTCCTCCTACAATTCTCTAAATTCCCATGGGACACACAATACTACATCTGGTCGGAGGTTTCATAAAAATACAAACCTAAAACAACACAAAATCCACGAATCCTGACAGTGAGTGCGACGCTTGACCTCAATTTTTTTTATATAACCCGATGCGTGCCAACGTAAATAATTGGAAATGCAGAGAGAACAAAATATTTGAAAAGAACCATGATGCGTCGTGCAATTACATCATTTATCGCTCGAAATAAAAGCCAGTGATTTCGAACCAAACACGACAATTTGAGTCCAAAATTTTATAGGCGACGTTTAGGATTTGAACTTTGTTTCCCCCTCTCGTCTGGGGGGTTATAAAGTATCAGGTTGTCGCCAGTAATAGTAGGCATAGTATACAACATAATTATGCTTATATTACGTGGAAACAAAGGATCCTGAGTGTCGTTACGATACAGCATTGTACTCAACATTTTAACCACCAGATTTTCTGACTGATCATAGTATGATCGACGGGGGGAATGGGTCCGGTCGACGGACCCACAGCCGGTCTAGCGGAAACCCTGCATGATAGCACATGGAGGTTTGACCATACAAAGTTTCACCACGACCAATCTACGTAGTCATCTAAGGTGTTTGCAGGCAGGGAATTCAAAGTACTGGAAACTAAAGAGAAGGAACAGCAAGATAAAAAACGAAAAATACAAATAGAAGAGAGCGCTTCCACGTCTTCAGAAATAAAGAAGACATATCAAACGAAAATTTCAGACGCGATGATGAAACAAGTTCCTTTGGGGCCAAGTGATCCATGAAGGACAGCACAGAATAAACTTTTGGTTGAATTAGTGGCGATTGCTTTGGAGCCATTCAGTATCTTTGATCGCGTGGGGTTTCGGAGGTATATGCACACTCAGTGGGATATTCCAGAAAAGCCTGTATTGATCATCGTTTCGTGATAACGCTTCAAATGCTGTGCGTGGATGCGAGTTGACAGAGTTGAACCATCTTGGTTGCTCTATCCACACCTTGCAGCTGGTAGTGAAAGATGGAGTGGGCACACAAAGAAAATAAACGACATGCTGACGATAGCAAGAAAAATCGTTTGGCATTTCAACCATTCGCCGTTAGCATACCACAGACTGCACCAGATTTAAAGCAAACATGGGCTGCCAGAGCACAGCCTCGTACAGGAGGTTCCAGCCAGATGGAATAGCATGTTTTTTATGCTAAAGCAGGTAATGGAACAGAAATTGGCGCTGGTTTAATATGGCACTGAGTATGATATACCTTCGATGACCCCTAATCAGTGGTCACTGGTACAGACTCTTATACAAAATCTGCGACGTTTTGAATACTTCACAAGAGAAGTATCTGAAGCTAAAGCCAGTGTGTCGATGATAATTCCCTCTGTCTCACTTCTTTCAAGAGCCTTGGCATCACACAAAGATGACAGATGATATGCTGACATCACTCAGAAGAAGGTGTAATGATATGGAGTTGAATAAACTGTTAGTGCTTTTGACTTTTCTAGATCTACAGTACAAGGATCATTTCTTTGTGGCGAATGAAGATAAAACAGAAACAACTAAAGATTAAGTAAAGAAGTGGATAGAAGAAGAAGACTCTATGCTGAACAAAAATTAATCGAAATCACCAGAGCAAACTAGCAGTTGCAGTTCATTGATTTTGGAGAAGAAAAAAACCGAGAGTAGTGCTAAGAAACTGAGAACAGAGTCAAAGAAACTGGTTGATACAGAGTTCGCAGAAATGTTGCAAGAGAAAGGTTTGTGCGCAAATGCCCACTCTAAAACAGTTACTGATGAGGACGAATGTGCTGCTTACCAGAATGAACAGTAGTTGGACAGAGCGGGCGACATCAGTGGTGGGCAGTAAATACTAGTCGCTATCCAAGATTAAGTAAATTGGCCCGAAAATTCTTGGCCACTCCGCCATCTAGCGTGCCAAGTGAAAGACTTTTCTGTGAGGCTGGTGAGTTCTACGATGAAAAGAGAAACAAGTTAGATCCGAATAAAGCAGAGATGATTCTTGCTATTAGAGGCAACATTCCTTTGTTGAACTTTGAGTGTTGAGAAACATTGAGATTGTGAATTTGTGAGTGTAGTTTCATGACACTAAATTAGGACAGTTCTGCAGACAATCAACCATGTGACTTGAAAGTGATTTGATAGTTGATTGGTTGTTACTAAACATTCAGTGAGAGGTCACTCCTGGAGTTACTAATTACATGTTTGAGGTTTTGATTAAATTGATTTAATAATGAACACAGTGTCAGTCTGTCGGTTTCTAGACGTCTTGGGTATAATGTTCTGGATGTTTCGTACCCAGAAATTATGGGTACGAAATGTCCGATTGCGGGCAGAGATTTGAGTGCAAAACAACCAGAGATTCGGGTACGAAAGTAACGAAACGTCCAAATGGGCACGAAACATCCATATATACGTTTTATGTGTTTTCTTGTCTCAAAAATCTATTTTATGACCTCTCTTTGAGGCGTGATAATATATATATTTCAGATCAGAATCAAGATATTTTAGGCATGTTATAACAGAGCTATTTGACAATGTGGGTAAAAAAATGGGTTTTATGTGCGTTTCTTGTCTCAAAAATCTATTTTATGACCCCTCTTTGAGGCGTGATGAGATATATTTTTCATATCAGAAACAGGATATTTTTGCGTTCCTTAACGGAGCAGTGCGACTTAGTGTGTTAATACATAGGTTTTATGTGCGTTTCTTGTCTCAAAAATCTATTTTATGACCCCTCTTTGAGGCGTGATAATACATATTTTTCAGATCAGAAACAAGATATTTATTTTTGGCGTGTTATAACAGATCTATGTGACGAAGTATGTAAATGTACAGGTTTTTATGTCCGTTTCTTGTCCCAAAAATCTATTTTATGACCCCTCTTTGAGGCGTGATGAGATATATTTTTCAGATCAGAAACAGGATATTTTTTCGTCCCTTAACGGAGCAATTCGACTTAGTGTGTTAATACATAGGTTTTATGTGCGTTTCTTGTCTCAGAAATCTATTTTATGACCCCTCTTTGAGGCATGATAATATATATTTTTCAGATCGGAAACAGGATATTTTTTTGCATCCTTTAAGTCGTAATAGAGCTGTACAACGAAGTGTGTAAATATATAGGTTTTATGTTCATTTCTTGTCTCAAAAATCTATTTTATGACCCCTCTTTGAGGCGTGATAATACATATTTTTCAGATCAGAAACAAGATATTTATTTTTGGCGTGTTATAACAGATCCATGTGACGAAGTATGTAAATGTACAGGTTTCATGTCCGTTTCTTGTCCCAAAAATCTATTTTATGACCCCTCTTTGAGGCGTGATGAGATATATTTTTCAGATCAGAAACAGGATATTTTTTCGTCCCTTAACGGAGCAATTCGACTTAGTGTGTTAATACATAGGTTTTATGTGCGTTTCTTGTCTCAGAAATCTATTTTATGATCCCTCTTTGAGGCATGATAATATATATTTTTCAGATCGGAAACAGGATATTTTTTTGCATCCTTTAAGTCGTAATAGAGCTGTACAACGAAGTGTGTAAATATATAGGTTTTATGTTCATTTCTTGTCTCAAAAATCTATTTTATGACCCCTCTTTGGGGCGTGATAAGATATATATTTCAGATCAGATATTTTCACTATTTTGGGGGTCTTAAAACAGAGCTGTGCAACCCACAACATTCGAGTTAAATCAAAATCATTGAGGAATCATCCAGAATAGAATGGAAATTATCATTGATTTGTCCGGTTCAATCCGCGACTCATCAGTAATTTCCATTAACGACAAATCACCCATATTCTACGACGAATGTGAAATCATGGCGAATTGATCAGTAACCCCCCAGCCATCTTCATTTAGTTAGTGAGTTGATCTTCATTCAGCAATTGATAAGCTTGAGTGGTCAGTCAGTCTTGGTATTGTAACATTGTCTATTCAGTCGTAATTGTGAAATAGAAGTGATTAGGGTACTAAGGGGGGTAGGTCGTTGTATTTCAAACTCAGGCTACGACTGAAATTCAGATTCTAAAAAAACCCCACTGTTACACTAACACGACCGACTTTCCAAACAAGGTTAATAATTGAAATAATTAATGAAAGACAATGTTTATATTGTTTCGAAATGAGCTTGAGAATTTGCAATACAAGTTATGTGAATGTTATTTTACATTTACTAACTTTAATTTTAACACTGCATTGAATGTAAGTATTATTTTTTATTCAGCTATAATAATTAGTAATCGGATCGGAATCGGCCGATTATTTAGCCACAATAATCGGTAATCGGCACACAGGTAAAAACCATGATCGGCTCATCACTACTGTAATTATGCTAATACATGTATTACTCTCAAGTTACTTATCAGAACATGTGTTATGATGACATGTGTTTGGAAAGCATGGAAGTTTTGTTTATTTTCTTTTCCCCTCTGACCAGTCAATTATGATATCATTTAAGATATGATAAAATTATTGGAATAAAATGTGTTTCCTGTAACCCTTAATAGTTAACCTTCTTTTACTGATTTTTTTGTTGAAACAGAATTCATAAATGTGTGGACTTTCATCAAGAAATCTTCTTTGAAACTACAAGGCCAACTGTTTTTAAACTTAATGTGATTGATGATTGGACCCTTTCTACCAATGATCCTCATTTAATCTTCACCGGGTTGCAATTATGGCTGCAATTGTGACTTACAGTTACTATAGAAACCCTATAGGAAATTGCATTTTCATCATCTTCTCTGAAAGTACTGAGCCAATGTGAACCAGACTTGGCAGGCATGGTCTATGAGAGGTTTTCTACAACTGTTACTCATTTTATTCCTGTTGGATAAAAAACGTGGCTGCCAGAAGCATTCTTTGATTCTGATTGGTCAGTTTTTGAAAACTCTTCTCTGAAAGTACAAAGTCAAATGTTTTGAAACTTCATATGATTGAGGACTGGAACACCAACCAATGATCCTCATTGTAATGTTTCCAACATGGCCACAATTGCAGCTCATAGTTACCATGGACATCCTGTAGGAAATCACATTTTTAGCTTAATTTGACATAGTCAAGATAAGCTATTGCCATCACGCGTGCAGAAGTTTGTTAGTCTGTGAGTCTGTTAGTCTGTGAGTCTGAGATGTCTGTTCACATTTTCCTTTAGCATGGGCTACACCCCGCAGTTCTTGTCTGATCGTCACGAAATTTCATATGCAGGTTTGGGGTCATGTGTAGATGAGAACGTCCCCTTTTGGTTGCGATCGGGCAACTGGTATGGCTGGGTGCCCAAGCCCAAAACCCAAAAACCATTAGCACAGTCTACAGGTCGTATTTATGAAGGGATTTCATTGTAACTTGGTAGGATGACCTCAAATGATGTCTAGATGAGAATGTCCCCTTTTGGGCATGATCTATCAACCGTGATGGCTGCCCAAGCCCGAAACCCAAAAACTTTTAGCATAGTCTGCAGGTCATGTTTAATGTGGAGGGATTTCATTGTAACTTTGTAGGATGACTCCTTATATGTCTAGATGAGAATTTCCCCATTTGGGCATGATCTGCCAATCGTGACGACTGCCTGAGCCCAAAACCTGAAAACCTTTAGCACAGTCTACAGGTCATATTTATTGAGGAATTTCATTGTAACTTGGTCGGTTGACTTCATAGAATGTCTAGATGAGAAAGTCCCCTTTTGGACGTGATTGGGCAACTGTGACGGCTACAGGGGCACGAAGACCGAAAACCTTTAGCACAGTCTAGAGGTCATACATGTATTTATAAAGGGATTTCATTGTAACTTGGTAGGATGACTCCAAATAATGTCTAGATGAGAACGTCCCATTTTGATCGCGATCATGCAGTCTTGATGGGTGCCCAAGCCCAAAAACCTTTAGCACAGGCAAAAGGTCATATTTATGGAAGGATTTCATTGTAACCTGTTAGGTTGCCTCCATATAATGCCTAGATGATGACATCCCCTTTTGGGTCGTGATTGGTCAGTTGTGATGGCTACAAGTGCCCGAAGCCTGAAAACCTTGAGCACAGTCTACAGGTCATATTTATGAAGGGATTTCATTGTAACTTCTTAGGATCACTCCAGATGATGCCCAGATAAGATTGTCCCCTATGGTTGCGATCATTCAGCCATGATGGCTGTCCAAGCCCGAAGCCCGAAAAACCTTTAGCACAGTCTACAGGTCATATTTATGAGGGATTTCATTGTAACTTGGTAGGTTAACTTCATATAATGTCTAGATGAGAACGTCCCCCTTTGGACACGATTGGGCAACTGTGACGGCTTCAGGGGCCCAAAGCCCAAAAACCTTTAGAACAGTCTGCAGGTCATAATTATGAAGGGATTTCATTGTAGCTTGGTAGGATGACTCCAAATAGTGGCCAGATGAGAACGTCCCCTTTTGGTCACGTTCATTCAGCCTTGATGGCTGCCCGAGCCCAAAAACCTTTAGCATCTCTGTAGGTCGTATTTATGGAAGGATTTCATTGTAACTTGTTAGGTTGACTCCATATAATGCCTAGATAATGACATCCCCTTTTTGTCGTGCTTGGTCAACTGTGATGGCTACAGGTGCCTGAAGCCCAAAAATCTTGAGCACAGTCTACCGGTCATATTTATGAAGGGATTTCATTGTAACTTCATAGGATCACTCAAGATGAGAATGTCCCCTTTTGGTTGCGATCATTCGACCATGATGGCTGCCCAATCCTAAAGCCCGAAAACCTTTAGCACAGTCTTCAGATCATATTTATGAAGGGATTTCATTGTAACTTGGTAGGTAGACTTCGTGTAATGTCTAGATGAGAACGTCTCCTTTGGACGCAATTGGGAAACTGACGGCTGCAGGGGCCCGAAGCCCAAAAACCTTGAGCACAGTCTACAGGTCATATTTATGAAGGGATTTCATTGTAACTTTGTAGGATCACTCCGGATGATGCCCAGATGAGAATGTCCCCTTTTGGTTGCGATCATTCAACCATGATGGCTGCCAGAGCCCCCTTTTGGTCGTGATTGGTCAACTGTGATGGCTTCAGGGGCCCGAAGCCCAAAAACCTTGAGCATAGTCTACAGGTCATATTTATGAAGGGATTTCATTGTAACTTTGTAGGATCACTCCAGATGATTCCCAGATGAGAATGTCCCCTTTTGGTTGCGATCATTAAACCATGATGGCTGCCAGAGCCCAAAGCCCAAAAACCTTTAGCACAGTCTACAGGTCATATTTATTAAGGGATTTCATTGTAACTTGGTAGGTTGACTTCATGTAATGTCTAGATGAGAACGTCCCCTTTGGACACAATTGGGAAACCGTCGGCTACAGGGGCCCGACGCCGGAAAACCTTTTGCACAGTCTACAGGCCATATTTATGAAGGGATTTTAATGTAAATTGATAGGATGACTCGTTTTGGAATAATTTCACTGTAACTTGGTAACTTTTGTTGATATACGTTAACTGTGAGGGCCACATACATTAACTGTGAGGTCATATTAACTCACCCCTCAGCTCTTTAGTACAGTGTACACCTCATATTATTTTTATCATAAACATAGCATGCAGGGAACAGAAATGAACATATTCCCAATTATCACAATTCTTGTCTTATTTCATAATCCTTTCATAAACATTAAACATTATCCTTTTCATCAAACAGAACACACAAGTTAAGCTACAGTGTCATTGACACTTTCATTATTTTTTTTATTCTGATTGGTGGATTTTTGAAAAATCTTCACCTCTGAAACCACAGGGCAAATGTTTTGAAACTTTGAATGGTTGATGACTGAGACACCCTCTACCAACGATCCTCATTTAATGTATAGTCTTTGGCAGATCCTCTACAAATGCTACTCATTTCGTTACCATGCATCGAAAAACATGGCTGGCAGAAGTATTTTTTGATTTTGATTGGTGGATTTTGAAAAATCTTCTCTGAAACCACGGGGCCAAATGTTTTGAAACTTTTTTGTTTTTTTTTTCTTTTAAATTGATATTTCTATTGATTGTATCATTCTCATTTATTTTTTATCTTTTTTATGATTCATGTTATTTTGGAAAATATTTAACCCTTTTTCTAGGGCAATTTAACTTACAACTTCCAGGTTAAAGTTTTTGGTTAAAGTTTTTTTAGGGGGTGGGGGGGGGGGGTGTGTTTTAAAGTTACACCTTTAATTCTTCAAACAGTTTAGTGGAATGTCACTGTTTCTTATTTGGGACAATGTCTACTATCTACTGAACATTTCTACAGTGATTTTCATTAATATCGGCATGATTTTAACCCCTTTTAAACATGTTTACAGACTTACTTTCTTCGTATTTGAAATTAGACTTTGCCACATACTTTCTTACTCTAATTCTTGCATGGTCAATACACCTTAATGATTCCATTTACATCAATGATTTCTTTTATCGGTTTTAGGAAATATTTAAACCTTTTTTGCCTATCAATTTTACTTAGTATTCCCAGCTTAAAGTTTTGGATTAAAGTTCTGCTTTTCAAGGTTCTACCTTTCATTCTTCAAACACTCTGTTACAACGTCATTTCTTTTTTTCATTGTGGGCAGGGTCTACTGAAGCTGTACACAGTGGTTTCAAATAATATTAGCATTAATTTAACCCTTTTCACAACACTTTTCGAACTTCGTTTCTCTAAATTTCAAATTAGGCTTCTACCACATACTTTGGTACTTTTTATCCCTCCCACAAGGGAGGGATATAGCACAGAGCTCACGTCGTCTGTCTATCTGTCAGTCCATCTGTCAATCCATAACTCAGTCTGTCCATCTGTCCAAACTTTCTTTATGCCACAACTTAAACAAAAGTTAACAGATTTCAATTCTTTTCAATACATGACTCTAGGTCAAGTTTGATGACTTATTTTAACAAGTTTCAGTTATATATACCCACTAGATGCAGGAATTGTGATTTTTTAAGGCTGCAAAAGTGAAGCAGTCCTTGTTTACTGGTAAAATAGGATCCGGTGCCTGGGGTGTAAGTCCTCTAAAATGATTGGCTGGACTTGACTTTATATCCATGTTGCACTTTGAACTTTCGATCAGCCATTGTACTGTAATATGTGACCTTACACACCAATAAATAAATAAGACTAGAATTGTGAAAAAATCGCATTGGGAATGAAGCTAATAATTGACTCCTGTTGTTACCATGGTTGATCCCCGAATGGTGGGTGGGTGGATGGTGTTGTTTTAACATATTTTAATTTCAACTTTGTTTGATTATAACTTAGTAACATGGTCATAATAAAGAATCACACAGATAGAACATCACTGTTAACGGTTGAATTGCTTGTTGAACAAGTTTATTGAATAAGCCCAAGAAATTAAGATTTTCTTACTCTGCCACTGTTTTGCTGTAGCCAGTTTGATCCTCTATGGCCCAGTTACAGCCTTTTTACTAAATTGTGTATAACCCTTTACCTAACATGAAAAGCAGATGACACTTTCAAAAAAAATTCTTGAATAACTATTTTTTTCATTTTTATTTAAAAAACATAGGTTATGACCCCTCGTTGGAACAAGCTCGATGGGCTCATTCCAACAAGGGGTCATAACCTATGTTTTTGATACAAAAAATGAAAATATTTTTAAAATTAATTGGCGATTTTTTTTACAATAGCGCTGGCCGGTTTTGATCGTTACATTGGGTAAAGGGATAATTTGCTAATTAAAATCTCAAGTTGATATTCTTCAGTTTAATAGACACCAGAATGGTTCACATAATTGTCACTCTCCAGTGCATTGGACCCAGAAAGGTCCATACTAACATTTATGGTAAGATGATGGAGGGTGTTCAGTTTTGTTAAATGATAACTGTTATTCAATGTTTCCACTTCAGGAACTGTAAAATATACTGAATCAATGTCCATGCATTTCTTTTTTTTCTACAGTGCTGATGGAGGAAAGTGGATAAAGAATTTCCTTCAGATTGCGACCCAGCCACAATCGGATGAAATTTACACTATTTTGTAATCACAGTTCTCTCCTGTGGAACATTCAGTTGCACCTGTCTTCAGACCTGTGTAAAATGGACAAACATTTCTTTGCCAAAAAATAGCCTGACGGATTTTTCGTTTTCCTAAACCTGTAGGTCTTGATACAGTTAAAACTAGAAGTCCTGTCATGAAACATGCACAAATAGCACGTCGATCTGCACATCAATTTATGCATTATGTCCATAGTAAGGCTATCAAATTCTGTACATATGGCCTCTGCACAAGCAGTGTTTCAGCCAATGGACCTCCGGGTAACACGGAAGTCCATTGGCAGAAACAATGTCTATGTTTGCTATGAGCAACCAGGAGAACCTGCTGTGCTTTGGATGCCATTCGATATGGCAATTGCGCAGAATTCCTATGAGCAATTGAATCTTGGTAAGCGCACAGTTCGTGACAGGACTTCTAGTTTTAACTGTAAATGCCAAGTTAAATTTTAACTGCCCTTGGTATTAGTTTAACTCTTCCAGAATCATGATTTACCCCAAATCAGAAAAAGTCAACCCTTTACCTAACATAGGGATCACAATAGCCTAAACGATTCTTGCCTAAATTAAAAAAAATATTTGTTATTTGCCCCTTGCCCCCTTCATTGGACCGAGCAATCAGAAATGCAATGCAAACACGAAATCCTTTTGTTGATTGTGATCATTGAATGTCTCAAAACCAACATGTTTGTCAGGCATAATATGGACTAACAAGATTTTAAAATACTTTGATGCTCATATACTGAATTAAGGCTTCTACATTTAAACGTGTAAACAGTAACATTTCGTTTCACAATGATAAACATTTACAATTTTCGTAAACGTTTACACAAGATGGAGTTTAGCTAGAGTGATTTCCCCTCAACATGGGACTTCAGTTAGAGTAATATCCCCCTGCAATGTAAATCCCACGTGTCTGAAGTTAACAACTTAACATGGCGTCAAAATCTTCTGTGTATGCACACTTCGCAGAGTAGGCCTAAGCCATATTCTGCTATAAAACTAAAAACTCCATAGAAATGATAGAGTAAAAATTCCATAGAAATGATAGAATAGGGTAGTTTGAGTGTGCAACCTTCGCCACCATTATTATAAAAAACGCCCAACTGAAACGAGTCAGCAACTTCCCACCTAGTTTACGGCAGCAGTTATAAAGTTACTAACGACTGCATGAGTTGTCATCCACTGACTGCCAATATGATTTTTAGTGAACTTCAATAGATGCTTCATCGGGTTGAACGTTCTTGTTGCCAAGATATTTTGATGGTGAGCAGATAAAAATGTTGTTGCAAAGTTTGCTTTGCTGCAGCAAAAGATATTTCCAATGGCAAAGTTGTGCCATCTCGAAATTTGCTGAATTCTAAGGACGACTTTTACTCATACTGGTAGTAGTAGCACGTTTGTACGTGTAAACATTTGCATTTTGTTTGCATATGGTTGTTTAACCATTTATACAAAAATTGCTAAACGTTGAAGTCTTATACTGAATAACTCTGCGTAACCAGATACAAAAACAAATGATATCTGTGTAGCCATTTTCATTTGGATTTCTTGATTTCCCCAAATTTCTTGTTGGCAGTCTTGATCCACTGTTGTAAATGTGATGTGGTCTGATCAGGAAAGAGACTGCTGATGAGATCACAGTACTGTATGGTATCAACTCTAAAAATATTTAAAATAACTGATTCCCAGGCACAAAAATTTCCCATTTTCAAGAAGTCTTCCAATTTTAACTTTCTTTTATCAGATAAAAGATATCAAATACCCCATTTTAAATATCCATATCATGTCGATTAGATATGTGACATAAAAAATCGACAAAACATCGTACCATTCTGATTGCATTAGTTTGGGAAGTATATTTGAATTAAGCCTCTCAGTTTTTGAACTCATCATATTTTAAGTTGCACATTAAATAACAGAAAAAAACCCAAAGCATCACAATTTGTTCACTAAAATCAGATGCAGACTGGCTGTAATCAAAATTTTCTCCAATTGGGCTGAACTATGGTCTTCCCAATGGGTCCCACCCCTGGTAGAACCATTTTTGTCGAATGAGCGATGAAGTTGATAAAAATTGCCATTGAAATGTCCTCTGTGTGGGCTGCCATTGATTGCTCAGATTCAAAGAAGCCGCATTCGTTCAGTTTGCAGCCCAGTCCACCCCCGACTAAAATCAATCAAAGCCAAGTGGCTCCGATTGATTTTTGTGAACTTTATTCAGAATATTTTTATACTACAACCAATGGCCCGGACTAGCTGGTGCTAACTCCAATTAATCCAAGGCCTGTTGGGAGACAGTTCACATAAACATTCAGCTTTCTTTTGAATCCCCTACTTGAACAAGTTAGTTTAATATGATAGGTGTTAATTGTATTCACTGAAATTTATGTACAAAACATTCAATCCGTTTACACTTGTTTGCATGTATACACTTAACTCATCATTTTTTTCAATAAATATTGTTTAAACTAATCCAGGGCCAAACACAAATTTTCTCCCCCAAAATTTGCATACAAAACTAAAAAATTAAGTCCTAGATGGTCCTCCATACTTTTGAGATCTGCGAATGCACAGTATCCAGGAAGGTACCGAAATTGGTGCTTTATATGTTTGGCCCTAAAGTTAACAACAATGAACTGACACCTGTGCTTTTAAATCTCCTTTTTTGAGGATGCCAGACACAAATCAATGGTAAAATTGGTGGATCAGTGGCTGGAAATGGATGATGGAAGTGAACAATGGTGGTTAGAAACGTTCAGGACTGTAACTTTATAATAATTATAAAAATTATTTCATGTTTTCCAATTTCGGGACAAACACATTACGACATCATTCTTTCTAATGATTTATCCACTGTTTGTTAAGTGTTCCTTCCCTATCCCTCCTTGAAGCCCTCCTGTTAAACTCCTAAGCTTTTTGGCTGTTTTTTATCAAAATTTTGTATTAAATTTCTTGGGAGTTTAACGTGTATTACAGAATGTTGTTTCTGTTTATCTCCATGGTTATATCCTCATCCTAGGGGCGTCAGGTCATTTTGGTCTTGCATCTTCTATCCGATGTATTGTTTTTTCTTGGTTTGAAGATCTTACTTTACATCTGGTAGCTTTAAAATCAATTACTGACTTTGGGCCTTTTTTCTGTGCCTAATGTCTTGTTTCCGTTTTTTTCCTTTAATGTTGTTTACATTGGCAACGTCTTTAAATACATGTAGTATTTAGATATTATATTACTGTAGGATTGTTGTAAGATACATTGATTATGTTCTGGTAGTGTAGCTAAAAAAAATGGATTTTGTCCACACTTAGACTCTATCGGGATGCCATTGTGCTCATCATGTTCTCTTTGAAAATTTTTTTGAATTAATTTTTCGATTTGGATTTTGATTGCAATTATTTATGTATCTTCATCATATATTTATTGTGGAGTTTGTAGGGGTACTATCGACTTATTTTGATTGAATCATGAAAGCTTACTGCTCTAAACGCAAGGCGGGGAAGTCTTCCTCAGATTCACATGCTTGTTGCCTTGCCTGTAGTCGATGTACTCTGCAGATTCTTGTCCTACATGTGTGAATTGGGATGACAGACATTGGAAACGGGTGTCACGTTATGTTGTTGGCAGTGAGATGCCTATGCCAGTGCTCTAACCGCAAGATAATTCAAGTTCTTCAATTTCTTTTTCAGAGGAACAAGAACATGGTGATGGTATTGTGACACCCGCCAAAAGTGTGCCTACCGTCGTCATGCTCTGATGAGCAAACAGAGCTAGCTGCTAAGGTGCTCATGAATATTAAGCAAGGGATAAGGCCTCTAGTTAGTGTTCTTAATCCCTTGCAAACAGCTATCTCGGCCGGTGAAGTGGTTACTCCGTCCGTGGGAGCCGTAGCACCGGGTATGTCCGTTGTGGTCGAAGGAAGTGTAGATTTGGGTCGAGCGAGCACCTTAAAAATAAAAGCTCACCCACCGATGACGGAAATAGGGAGGAAGTCAGCAAGTTTCTTGTTGGGATACTTGATGAGGTCTGAAAAGGCCGCGAGTGGGAGGGGTCCCTCTCTAACCCAACAACATTTGGGGCCAGGTGCTGTTATGAGAAACTTGCATGGGCCAGAGCATACGTTCGCACCTGCTGCTTGGATGCTCCATCTAGACTGTAGCCGGCCTCGGCTACAGTCACGGCTTCCTCCACTATGATTCATAAGCACACATGACCGCATCCTAGCTACCCGACTTCGGATATCCAGCCAGCTGCACGAGGAAGGAGCCACTCTTCGCCCGTGAAGTCGGATTAGCTAGGGTAGCTAGGGAACCGAGGCTTCGATGATCGAGATGTTCGGAGAAGAGACCTATCTCCGGAACGCCGTCCCAGGAGCAGCAAGCAGCTGAAGAACAGAAAACCGCTGCTCCTCAAGCCTTGGTGACGGACTTGCTGTCACAGATAGCGCAGCTGATCGCAGCATCCCAGCAAGTGCATGGGCACGTCGACTCTGGAAGTGAGCTGTCAGATGGTGTGGGTCAGTCCAATCATCTGTTCACGCAGATGCAATGTACCAAGATTCACAGCTGATTCTGTCGGATGGTGAAAGGGATAAGGAAGAGGATTACTCTTCCCTTTCGGAACAACATATGGTAGCGATGGAATTTATCCATCAATACTATCCTGAATTTGTTCCACTGAATCAGCAAGCTGCAACAACAAGGGAGAAACCACTGGCGTCTTTAGACGCAGACTTTATACAAAGGGAGAAAGAAGTTCTTTCTTTTCTGGTATAGTCTAAACAGGTGTCGCCGGCCTTCGGCCATGTCGGACGTGTGTACCTCACTTACAGTTCTTTCCAGGCCAGTCATGTATGTCACGTATAACTCCACCCTGACAGTGGCAAATCTGGAGTTAATCAAATGTGATGCTGCCCTTGCATCATCATCACTTATAGATGACAAGATGAAAAACTCTCTCCGGGTCGCTCAGGTCTTCGGACATACTCTGTTTGACGACAAGCTTTCATTAGTCAATGAACAGGCTACTAAGAAAGCTTCCAGTGCTCTGCTTTTGAAGTCGCCGTCTCAACAACAGGCTTCAGCAGACCGGGGTAAATGAGGACGTTCTAAGTCAAAATCATCAAAAGGGAACTCCTCGCGAGGGTTCAAGAAATCCTCATGTACTTACTCTGGAGGTTGTCAATACAGCGACTCTGGAAAGGGGCGTAAGTCTGATGAGGATTATCTGTCAGGCACCCAATAGGCGACGGGACAAGGAACTTCGTGGGGAGGACGTAGTTTCTCCTCCCGTAAGTCTCGCAAGTCCTACGGGTGATGGTCAAGGCATCTATAGCTTGCCAGTTGGCAGATGGTTATCAAACTTTGCGAGAAACTGGATAGCAGCAGTGGGTGAGAATTGTAGTCTCAGAAGGCCAACGGATGCCAATCCGAGCAAAACCCCCACTAACAAGATGTCCAAATTGGACAAATCTTCTGGCAGATCCTTTCAAAAGAGAGTCTTTCCGAGCGGAGGTACAGGCTCTCTTATTAAAGAAAGCGATAGAGGTCGTCGAGAATCAAAATTCTCAAGGTTTTTACAGCCACCTGTTCCTCGTACTGAAGCCAGATGGCTCTTTCCGACCGGTAATAGACTTGAGCTGGAAAAACAAGTTAATCATGGCTCCAAAGTTCTATATGGAAACCATTCGGTCAGTAAGAGCGAGCATTCGCGTGAACGTCTATGCGGCAAGCATACATCTAAAGGACACGTACTTTCATGTCATGGTACATCTGGCATTCATTAAGTACCTGCAGTTTGCCATGTAAGGAAAGGTTTATCAGTTCAGAGAAATGTGCTTTGGTGTGAACCTGGCTTCTTGGGCTTTCACTCGAATAATGAGCTCAGTAATGTCTTACTTCCAAGCTCTTTCGTCTGCGGTAATGTCGGTTTACTCGGACGACATTCTTTGGAGATTATTCTTCAGAATGATGTTCAGAGTCTGCTTCAATTGCTCCGGCGTCTCGGTTTCATAGTAAACGAGAAAAAGTCGGATCTAGCTCAGTCCAAGTCGTTCACTCACTTGGGAATGAGCTTCGAGACTCACAACAATCTGGTTCGTCTGCTGTTACCCAGAGCGAAATTAGTCAGTTATGCTCACTTTTGTCTAAATTCAGATGCAATAACAGTGAGGCAGTTCATGTGACTGATGGGGCTGTGCGGAGTGGCTGTGGATCTTATTCCGATGGGCCGTCTGCACATGCGTCCCCTCCGGGTATTCTTTACCCTGAACTGGAGTGTGAAGACGCATTCGCTCGAAACCAGTATTGTTTTAACAGACCTAGTTAAACAAAAGGTTCAGATTTGGGCAGATCTTCAGTGGTTAACTCAAGGAGCTCCATTTCAACTGCCGGATCCGGCTTTCACGATTATGACGGATGCGAGTCAGTCGGGCTGGGGTGCAACCCTAAGTCCTGCAGACTTGAAGTGTCAGGGTCTTTGGGACTCTCAGTTCCTAAAGAACGACATAAATATCGAAGAGATGATGTCAATATGGCTAGCACTGCAACACTGGATTCGCCAAATAGTGAATGTCCACGTTCAAATTCTGTCAGACAATCCGACAGTAGTTGCTTACCTCAGGAACCAAGGGGGCACTCACTCGAGTTCATTATGCGAATTAACAGAGAGGATTCTCCTATTCATTCTGAATCATCACGTTCATCTCTCAGTCCATCATATATCAGGTTGTCTGAACGTTTTAGCAGACTCGCTCTCTCGGAAAGGTTGCCTGTTGCCATCGAAGTGGACTCTCAAGAAGTGAATATTCAGACAGATTTGCTACCAGTGGGATCGTCCCATGATAGATCTTTTTGCGACTCACCTAAACAGTCAGTTACTGACGTTTGTGTTTCCATGTCCAGATCATCGAGCATACACAGAAGACGCTCTGTCGATCTCATGGGACGGGGTGACAGGATATGCATATCCTCCAGTTCCATTGATTCAGCAGATTCTGTTAAAGATCAAACAGTCTCACTGCAAAATCTTGCTAGTAGCACCTCTGTCGCCATAGAAACCATGGATCAATCTTCTCAGGTGTCTGTTATGGGATGTTTCCCCGGAAGCTTCCTTCATGAGAGGACCTTCTATATCAGGGGAAGTCCCGCGCACTGCATCACAACCCGGAAGGTCTCAACCTTTCCATTGTGCAGTCCTTCTTGCACGGAAAGCATTTTACAGGACGAGCAGTGGACGCAATTTCTAACTGCAGGAGGACCTCCTCTTTGTTGAATTACGAAGCGAAGTGGAGGGTTTTCTTCCGTTAGTGTACTGATTAGTCGGTCGACATATATGATCCGTCCATTCCACATATTGCCAACTTCTTGGTCTACCTGTTTAACGAACTCAAACTGCTGCCCATCACTATTAAGTGCTATAGGTCTATGTTATCAGACACATACGCTCATCATGATCACTTGGCTTTTGGATCAAATACTTCTTTATCCCAGCTTGCTAGAAATTTTTCTGTTAATAGACCTAGAACCCTCAGATTAATTCCTAAGTGGAATTTGGTTTGGGTTCTCTTGAAGCTTCGAGAAGCTCCTTTTGAGCCATCAGACATTGTAGAGTTCAAATTCTTACCTATAAAATGGCATTTTTCTTAGCCTTTGAATCTGCTAGAAGAGTCAGTGAACTTCATGCATTATCTGTTGATGAATCTCATTACTGTAGTGTGAGTAAAACCATTACCCTCACTATGGAAGTGGGGTTTTTGGGTAAGAATCAGATTCCGGATAAGCGGCCGGAGCATATTGTCTTTAAGGCTTTACCGTCCTCGGATAACCGTAGACCTTTGCTGTGTCCAGTCAGAGCAATGCGCATTTATAAACATTGATCAGATTTTATTAGAAAGGGAAGAAAACATTTCTTCCTTTCTTTGGTTCCTAACAGAAAAGATATTTCTGTTCATTCCGTAGCCAGATGGATTCAGTTGGCAATACATATTGCCTATGAAAGTCTATCTTCGGATCAATGTTCTGTCAACAAGATTTCAGCACTCAAGGTTAGAGCACTGTCCACTTTTTGGGCTTATTCTAACAGTACAGCCATTACTTATCTTATGAAGGCTGCGTACTGGACACAAATTTTACCTGAGAAATTTAGAGTCCATCTCCGGTGACCTTAGATCTTTGGATCCTCTTTCTGTTGCTCAGAATGTCGTCCATTAATGTTACATCTATAAGGTCTTTAGGCAGTCTGCTCCAGCACTGACGCTGTTCCGCTGCCCTCTTCATTCTGTGGAATTTTACCTCAGAACAAGGGGAGGGATGGGGGGACAGTTTTTCCTGTATGATCATCTGGCTTTATAGCGAAAAGCAAGGAAATACCTCCTCCGGTGTCAGTAGTCCCGCATCAGTGTTGGGGTGGTTTTAACGTGTAGCTCGGTGTGAAGCAATAACTATGTCTCATTTATGTACCGTTTTTTAAGTGTAGCTCACTGTGAAGCATTTGTATATGTTAGGTGTCAAATGAGTGTTAATAGACAATCCTTGGACACTTTTAAATGAGTATAAAGAGTCTCATTCTCTGGAATATCTTTATATTTTGGCTTTCCTTCACCGAATTAGCATAACAGGTTAAATGGAGAATTATATATTATGTAATACTCAATTACATTGTTGGTGTTATGTCTTTCTCTTTTCTCGTAAAAGAGAAAGACATATATAATTCCTATCTTCTCCTATTCTCCTGTAGGAGCAATTCTTTTTTAAGTAATTGAGAGATTGGATTTTCCTTTAAGTCCTAGGCCCTCCAGCCTTTTTACAATTCAGCTAGTTGGGGCCATTGGTTGTAGTATAAAAATATGAAAAATTCAAGTAATTTGCATGTTTTTTGTACTTACCAATGGCTCTGAGGGGGATGGCCCTCCCATGAGTGAGCACACATACCTCCTCGCTGTTTATAACATTTAGCAGGCATCTGTAGAAAGAAAGATGGTTGGCGCCAATTTTGGTACCTTCCTGGATACTGCGCATGCGCAGATCTCAAAGGTATGAAGGACCATCTAGGACTTAATTTTTTCAGTTTTGCAAAATTTGTGTTTGGCCCTGGATTAATTTGAGTTAGCACCAGCTAGTCTGGGCCATTGGTAAGTATAAATAATATACAAATTACATAAAATTTTTAATTTTCATATAAACATGACTCATTAAAGATCCTCCTTTCCTTGACAAATATAGCTTTTGACTCCTCTTTGAAAAACAGGCAGCTGAATGGACTTGTTCCAATGAGATGAGACAGGTTTTGAGATGAAAAAATAAAAAAAACAGGGGAAATAGTGTTTGTTTCTGCTTCTGCTTATTCTATTTGCTTCATTTGTTTGGTTAGGTAAGGTCTAGGA
Source organism: Pictodentalium vernedei (assembly GCA_031216915.1). NCBI lineage: Eukaryota > Metazoa > Mollusca > Scaphopoda > Dentaliida > Dentaliidae > Pictodentalium > Pictodentalium vernedei. The sequence goes on from CM062297.1 coordinate 353,165,553, forward strand.
TTCAATTGAGAAATTTTGTTTTTCAGTTTTTTAAAGAACAATTGAATATCCCTGTTGATCTTCTTAAATTTAATGATTTCAGAAATTAGATGAGGAAAGAGAAGAACATGCAGAACTCCGAATAAAATATCAAAAGACATCCATGGAACTGGCTGAAACTAAATCACACGTTAAACTCGATGACTACAAAGTTGAAAACTATGATCGGGTAAAAAGGTGCATAGATTTACATCAGAAATGAATTTTGTATTTTCTTTTAAAGACTTAGAGATTCAATTTCAGTCTTAATGCTAATAACATTATAGAGTTGACATCAGGTTACTTGTATAAAGTCACTTTAAATCCTGCAAAAACATTTTATAGCCCTCCCCCCCCCCCCCCCCAAATCACCCAATGGATGCATGGTCTGTCACCTACCCTTTAAAATTGAGATTTAAAGTCCAGGTCCCGGAAAAATGGCCTTTTTCAGCTTGACTGTAAATACAGACATGTAAATCTAATAATTCATCTGAGAAGGAGTTATAAATAATTACATCACTTTATTCTTCTGTACAGAATTCTGATGAGTCCTCATAGATGCTGAATGTGACCATAAATTCTTCTTTAAACATCTTTCTCAGGTCAGTGACCTCAGGGCCTGGGTCATCTTATTTCTTGTTATTTTTTTTATATTTAATTCTGTCATTTTAGTAAAACCATTAATTGGCAAATTATTTATTTCCATATTCTAAACATTCTGTTTTCCATGCTTTCTGAAATTTTATATATGCAGTTCTTCATCGCTTTCATTTAGGATAATAATGCATGCTAAATTTCTAGTTCTCTTGTTAGCGAACCTTCAAATAAGCAGCCTGGCATTTTCAAGGACGGTTCAATTTACTCAGTTGACCAGCACAAATGCAATTGTATTTGTCATGCATGTAAAGGCCTGTGCAGGCTTTTAAAACTCATTGTAACTTTGTATGAACATTTCAAAGTAACTAACTGTTGTTATATTCAAACTTTGTTAATATAACCATCGGTGTAATTCAAAACTAATTTTAATGTCTCGATCATAAGGTAAATCTAGTGATGAAATTCCTTGGAATATATGAAGTGAGAAACTGAGACTAGAGTGAAACATGATCTCCAGATGCTGTCTTTCTGATAACACCTTTCACATCTATCACTGGTGAACCATTTATATCAGCCAAGGATATAATAATTTGTCAGCATTGAGCACCAGAAATGGAATGAATTGCATTCTATGACAAAACAGGGCAGAACATTTGAGTGTTTTGTCTGGTTATAAGACAGCTTGCTCCTGGGTCAAGTCACCCTCACGTACTGTCCAAGGGCAGCTCACCCCTATTTTAGAGCTAGTTGACTCTCATTTGGAGAGCAGATGTTAAAACATATCGTTTTCCTCAATTTGTTTCAAACATTAAAGCTGTTATAAATCATATTAATTATGCTCATTTTAAATGGGGATGGTCAAAGATAAGGCAAATACTGTGCAATATTTCGTGTTTACTATATCATGAAAACAGGTAAAATATAATATCACTGATTTATATAAAATGCTTAAGAATCAATTAATTTTTTTGTTTGACTTAATTTATCCCAGCTTTTGTTATGATTCCCAAAAATTTTTCAAGGAGCATATAGTAGCTGCTTTGTCACTCCATCTGTCCATCTTTCATTTATCCTTTCTAAACTTTATCCTGTACATCAAAAATATTCAATGGACTGATCTTGTTGAAACTTGACAATCGATTCCGTATGCCTTAAGGGCATGTCATGCCATTGACCGAAGGTGAAGGTCACAGATCATTCATTTGTTTGTTCTTTCATTCAAACTGTCTCCGCTCCATAAAAAATTGTTCAATGGACTAATTTTCTTCACAATTCACACAATGATTGCTTATGACTCAAGGATGTGTCATGACCTTCACTCAAGGTCATAGCTCCAAGGTCATGGTCACAGTCCATTTGTGTGTTCATTTGTCCTTTCTAACCTTGTCTTGTCCATAAAAATATCATTCGACTGATCTTGTTCCTACTTCACACAATGATTGCTTATGACTCTGGAGAAAATCATGACCTTGACCCACAGTCATAGCTCTAAGGTCAAGGTCACAGGCTGTTCGTGTTCATTTGTCCATTCTAACTTTGCCCCATCCATAAAAAGTTATTCAAATGGACTGATCTTGTTCATAAATCACCAATGAATGTTTACGACACAAGGCGGTGTCATGATCTTGACTGAAGGTGATAACTTCAAGCTCACGGGTTCATGTATTCTAACTGTGGTTCCAAAAAATTGATCCAGTGGTCTATTCTTGTTCATTCTTCAGGTAATGATTGTTAATGACTTAAAGGTTTCATGACCTTGACTAAATGTTATAACTCCAAGGTCACAGACTGCTCACCCATTATAACTTGGTCTGGTTCATAAAAAATGATTCAATGGTCAGATATTGTTCAATCTTTAAGCAATGCATGCTCATTGACTCATGACTCAAGGGGGCGTCATAACGATGACTCAAGGTGATAACTCCAAGGTCTGGTCAAGAGCACTGGCTATGCATTTTTTCTAACTTTCCCAGGTCCTTAAAAATTGTAATAATGGACAGATCTTCTTCATATTTATTTACACAGTGCTTGCTCATGACTCAAGTATGTGGCATAACCTTGACCCAAGATTATAACTTCAAGGTCACAGACCATTCACCTGTCATGACATGCACCAAAACAAAAAAGTATTTGCAGGCTTGTACTTGTTCTATTATCGCTGAAATTTTGATGGCTACACTTGTTTGATTGAGTTTCTCTCCATTGTATTACAAACTATCACTGTCATGCCTTATCTTTTGTGCTCATATACGCAGAGCATCCATCAGCTCTGCTGATATTGTTTTATGTTTCAGTAAAACTAAAATCCCCATCTTCTGGGTGGATGAGAGCTCGCAAAGTTTTTTCAGTGTTTATGGCTCCAGTACCATATGTTACTGTCTGATGTCACCACATGAAATATTTGAAATGATGAATCTTCCCCATTTAACAATTATTCCATCAACTGAGTGACCTGCAGACTGCTTCATTTTTGGAGATTTTTCACTACTGCAGCAGACGGTTTTCCAAATGAAGTGTCGTTTATACTAAAAATTCTGTTTGTGATTTGAACTAAGTTGGAGTGCCCTTGACCTTTATCTTATTGATTATTTGTCCAGTGACATGATGGGGTATGTGAGAGGTTTATTTACTTAACTTCTGATCATTAAAAGTTCCCTTATTCATTTCACAATGTAGGTTTGAGACTATGGGTAGGGGCTTATTGGAACACATACGTTATTGTGATGAATTGACATTAACATGGTCTGCGGCTCAGATAATATATTCAACCTTGACGCTTTGTGTCTCGCCTGAACATAAGCTCCAAACCACAAACCTCAGACCATGTTACTGTCAATTCATCACAATAACTTATAAAGTTCATGGGTTGTCAAAGCATTTTACTAAAACTGAAGATATGATGTTTTCCTTTACTTTAATTGCAGTGAGAGAGACAATTTAGAACAGAATTATTTGGATCTTCAAAGGCAATATACAGTACTGGAAGGATCACAACAGAATATACAGAAAGAAAGAGATGATCTACACAGAGAGGTCTGAGTGAATATATGCTTTATCAATGTATTGTCGAGCCCACTTAATGTTATATCTAATAGAATAACATGTTAATTGAGTATAATTTTCAAACACCAAGCTATTTATATCGTCAGTGTAAATTTGATCTGTTAATAGCATACAGGTTACAGAGCAAATTCCTGTTATTTGAATAAAAAAATCAGCAGGGTACCATTACAAAATTTACCCTCTGTGAACCTCAATTTGTATCAAGCTCTCAGCCTTGAGGAGGAACTCAGAGGACAAATTGGAGGATTCTCACCCACTGTATGGGATAGCATCAGCAAATTCACCCTCTTTTAAACACCTCCATCTGCAAATGACAGATTGCTTATTTCCAGACTTGCTGACAACCACTGAAATTACTTAAGTTTATACCTATGTTTGGCCTGAATACATTCAGTATAGGCGTTGAATGTATTATATCTTGTTTGACAGAGCTCCATGATTTAATAGAAAAAATGCTAATTTTAACACTAGAATATAGGAAAAGGACCAGATTCTTGTTAATTGAATACCCCTGTTAAATGAATATTTTTCATAGGCAAAGTGGCTATTCAATTGACAAGGCAGTACTGTACTTTCAATTTTTTTTAACATTACAGAAAAACTAGAGCTGCCTTGACTATCAGGTTTAGCAGAACCAAATAATCAGTTGTCATAATTGATAGTTAGTCGATTATTCATCCATAATGGGTACATTTCCGTGCGCCATTCGAGAATACTGGTGTTATTCTGGACATGTGCAGATAAGGCAGAATGCGATTCGTATTGTTTTGTTCAAGTGGACATATTCTGGAATAGTATTCAGAATGCATTCTGTTAATCCACCTCATGAGGAGGAATAAATGTTATTCTAGACATGCGCACTGCCTTATAAAGTTTTGAACACCGCAAATCTTCAGGCCGAAATTTGTTTTCAACGGTGGTGCATTAGTGCCAACCCGTCTCCAGTTAATTTATCTGTTACAACAGATTAATAAACTTTTATAACAGATTCATAATTTGTTTTAACAGATTAGTATAATAGTAATGTCTTATATCCAACTAATAACCTGTTTTAACAGTTTTTATTCAGTTATAACCAACTATTAATTTTGTTATACAGCAACAGATTAAGTATGCCTTATCTTTTTCAACCAATTAATGATCTGTTATAGTAATCCTTTAAAAACAACTAATGTGGAGACGCAGTGGCTCATTGACTGGCACTTTCGACTTATGACCGAGAGGTCGACAGTTCGAAAGTGGTCCATGCCACATGCGTTGTGACCCTGAGCAAGTCACTTAATCCTAATTGCTCGCATAGCCTAGGGGCCCAGCTGTAAAGTGAGCTTAGATGTGCAGCAAGTTGATTGCACGCATGCATTCAATCAATGCTCATCGGGCTTATGTCTGGTAAGGATGTTGGAGAGTCTAGCAGTTACTTTTTGCTGTGCAATGATCCTCTCTGGGTAGGCTTTGGCTTCCTCCATTCGTAAAACTGCTCGGCACGATATGACCCTGACATTCGAAAGTGTCGTAACCCTCAATAAACGGACAAATGATCTGCTGTAACAGTTTAGTAATCTGATTGATTGCGTTTTATTGTAGGAAAATGATAGAATGGAAACATTTCTTCTTATTCGGAATCGCTATTGCAGAAGTTATGTAATTGGGGGTGGAGGGGGGGTAAGGATCTCGTCAAAGAGCTCTTATCTGAAAATGTTACTGCAGAAATTTTCAGAATGGTGTTTTCGTGGTCCACACAAGCCAAAATACCCCCCCCCCCCCCCCCCACCACCACACACACACATACACGTGTGCATGAAAAGTAGCGCACATGTACACCTGGGCGCAAATAAAGGTGATTTGGAGATATTTTACCCACCTCCTACACCCTTCTTGTTACACTTGTGTAATTTAAGAAAAAAGGTTTGCAAGTTCCATCATCTGTGCAACCACAATCCTTTCATACGCGATTGTGCAAATAAAACCTTCAGGACTATCGGATATGATATTAGAATGGGATTTGAAGCTTATGTGACTGGGTACAGACCTTGTATAGTAGTAGAGCGGTATATGTGTTGGTACAGTATAGGGCTAGGAGCCCACGTGTATCCCCATGCCTATGGTAAGGGTCTCTGAAGAAGGTCCATGGCCACTGGAAACGTTTTATTTACGCCAAGAAATTTGTTGGATTTTCCAAGATGTCGTCTATCGGTTAGTGGGGTCTTTACTACGTTGACACAGACACACAAACACACACACACACACACACACACACACACACACACACACACTCACACTCACACTCACACTCTCTCTCTCTCTCTCTCTTTCTCTCTCTCTCTCTCGCCAAAAACTGATAACCAAACAAATTTACCATCATACAACTGTAATTTTCTTAGGCAAATGAAATTAGCAGACCGCTTTAGAAACTCCAGCGGTCGGAAACTTCCTTTTACAGAATCATCTGGTTGCTCACCTCCAGATAGTGAAGTAGATCCCGAAATTATTGAGGCTAGCAAACAAATCATCCAAAAGGTGTTCAGCATGAACATACTCTCCGATAAAGACAATTTAACAGCTGGTGAACGGAGAGCCCTCACGAAACTTCGAAAAAATAAGAAATTAGTAATTAAACCAGCCGACAAAGGTGGGTCGGTAGTTGTTCTATCTCGGGATAATTATATAAAGGAAACTATGAGACAACTCAGCAATACTAAACATTATAAGAAAATAGATTCACTTATTTGGCCTAGTAATATTGAAAAATTCAATAAGATCTTAAAATTTCTCCTCAACGAAGGTCACATTACCAAAAAACAATTGAAATAATTAACAGCTAAGCTCAGTGCTCAAACAAGACAATTTTATATCCTACCAAAAATCCACAAGGACCGTTCTTCATGGATGGATGACTTAACTCCACCCGGGAGGCCAATTGTATCTGATTGTAATTCAGAATCTTATGCGATCTCGGAATTAATTGATTATCATCTGAAACCTATAGCAAATAGACATCCGAGCTATCTAAAAAATACACAGAATTTCCTGTCAAAAATTTTGAAATTGAAAATATCGAAAAATGCAATTCTGGCTACTTTGGATATCGACAGTATGTATACGAACATTAATATTGATAAAGGTGTTAAATCAGTTAAAAATGCATTTGAAAAATATCCGGATGCAAAATGCCCGGATGAACAAATTTTGGATCTTTTAGAGCTGAGCTTAAAAGGTAATGACTTTCATTTCAATGGAGAATATTTTCTACAAATAATGGGTTGTCCTGTGGGCAAAAGATTCAGTCCTAATTTTGCAAGCATTTATGTAGCGGAATGGGAGGAAAATGCCTTAAGCAAATGTGCAAAGCATCCTCTCGTATATCTCAGGTATTTAGATGACATTTTTATTATTTGGGAACATTCAAAAGAAGATTTTGATGAATTTTTAGAAATTTTGAACAATGACGATCCAAATATTAAATTGAAAGCTACTATCAGTGAAAATTCTGTTGATTTTCTCGATGTGACCGTGTAAAAAGGCAAGCAATTTCAGGCGTCCGGTCATGTAGATTATAAAGTGTATTTTAAACCAACTGATTCACATCAATTGTTGCACACAAAATCATTTCATCCTCAACATACATTTAAAGGTATCATCAAATCACAACTCATTCGTTTCCACCGCAATTCAAGTGATAAGGTAAATTTCAATGAGGCTTGTTCCACTCTATTTGGCGCCCTCAGATCGAGAGGATACTCACTACGCTTTTTGCGTACCTTAAAATCTCAAACTTTGAAAAAGCTCGAAAGTCCAGCTGAAACTACTGATTTCAAACCACTGAAGATTGAACACAACAGACCATTGCAGAATGGTAGTGGCGCGGTATTTAATTGCAAAAAGCCTTGATGTAGATTGCATACTTGTATGCCTGATCAGAAAGAGGAATTTTCCTCCGAACAAATGAAAAATCATTATCAGATCCGTAACCCCCTCCATTGTGACCAAACATTATTTACCTTATCACATGTAAGCGCTGTCGGAAACAGTATGTTGGTCAAAGTCAAAATCCTTTCCGAGAACGTGCTACTAGACACAAACAGGATATAAAACATAATGCTGATGCCCCAGTAGCACAACATTTTAACCTTCCTGGCCATTCTTTGGACGATTTCGAAATCCATCCTATTGAACAACCACCAATTAAAGACACATTAGAAGAAATGGATGAATTTAGAAAAAAAACGTGAAGCTTTTTGGATCAATACGCTTCAAACCCTCTGGCCATTTGGTATGAACATATCAGAGGGCGAATGCGAAAGGAGGTCCATCATTCCTTTCACTTTAACGTACAACAGAATGAATATCGAAATAGCAAAAATGTTAAAAGATGAATTCAATTTTACCAATGCTAAATTAAATGAACCTTTGAATCTGCGACCTGTCATCGCCTATAAGAAAAACAAAAGCTTGCGTAACATCCTTGTAAGGACGAAATTAGAGCCCATCAATGAATAACATCAATTTTTGCCAGTCAGTTTAACCAGTTCCTAAGCTCATCACTTAGTTTAAACCAATTTTATGTACTTTTTTGTCATGTATGAAACCAATCAGGGTTCAATAAATGAAAACAATTTTTCAGCGGCATATTAAAAGAAAAAAAACGTTTCAGTAGAAAATGTCTGTGCCAGTGCGATTTTTTAACCTCAAAAACACACACACACACACACACACACACACACACACACACACACACACACACACACACACACACACCTCCGTTGTCGCAATGACTGGAACATTTTCAGTGTACAGTCGTCATGACGACACTCATACACATGGCTCTTTTGTGACGTCACTGTAGTATAATGTCTCTTTTACTCAACTGTGACTATAGAATTGCACACCACCCAAATGGGCCTTATCATGCTTTACTCCATGTAACACTGTACTTCTACTGTCCATTCGTCTTAATACTCGAAGACTTGGAGCAAACCCCATGCAATTCTACCGACTTTATACACCAGGCCCAAACATCTGGTAGCCACCTGGTCTTCCAGTCGACTTTTTGAGACTGGTGTCCAAAAACGCGCCCCTTACCGCCATTTCTTCTCGCGACTTTTATCATACAGGAAATCTTTCGGACTCTTAAATTTCCCCTGTTCTATGACACAACCCAGTCACCTGCATAAAATTTTCATCCAGTAGGTGATTAAATTATTCAACTTGCCATTTGGACCGGAACCCCCCTCACGGTGCGACTGACCTTTTTAGTAGTAAGCCGTGACTCCTGTTGTCCCCACATATATACGCGGTCCAAGTTTCTGTGAGGCGAGGCCCTATATCCTGGTACCCAGCCTAGGACTAGACTTTGGTTCTCTGATTTCATAGAAAAATTAATTGAGACTATCTTTATAATTCCATGTCAGTGTTGAGACCAATTTGTATCAGCCACGTCTCACGCTACCATAAAATAAAACATTGTTGAAGGTTATTGCAAGGTTCAAAGCTTCCAAAAGATTTGCACATTGCAGTAACATAAAGTGTTGAATCTACTTTCATTCACAGGCACTCGACCTACTATCAGATGTTATCAATTTTAGTAAAATGTATATTATTTTATCAATACTCAGTTTGTTTAGTACTGATAATGTAATATATATTTTATTAAAAATGATAAAATCTGATAATTTGTCGAGAGTCTGTGCACAGAATAATTCATGTTAGGTGCCGATAACACAATCAACTTTTTCAGTGTAGTCGTTTAATTCTTCGATGAGAAGCGCAATCTTGAACAACATCGATTATTCTGAATAACCTATAACGTTAAATGAACGTTTCCTTGAGAATAACATTCTGTAATTGAATTGCGCATGACACACTAGTCTGGTGAATTCTGAATATATTCGGAATTGCCCACGGAAATGTACCCAATGTGTACACAATATAACATAAAGGTCTAACATCAAAACTCTTGGAGCCGAACCTAATTGAATAGTATAAAAAACACATTCATTGGGAGAGAAAATACACACACAAAATTTGCCACTTTTAACAAGTGAATACACAGCGATATGACTGCAATAATATTGTTTTGTTTTTTAATTTCATGCTTTGGGATTATGTCGTTTTACTAACCACCATGATCACCAGAAACAACTTTCTGCAATGAATGTCACTGACAATTGCGAAGAAATATGTTAATTTATTTGCACATGCTGTTATAATTAACTTTCCTGATATGACTGGTAATGCATCAAGTGGAAACAGGAATGGATGCACATAATGTCTTTAATTTATGGTGAAGCCAGGTTTTTGAATACTTCCAGTGAATGATTATAATGAACTTTTCAATGAATTTGAACACTTGGATTTCTGAATCAAATCATTCTCTAGTTCCTAACCCATTTGTCTCATGTGATAGGCATGTTTTATTATGCCCCCGACTTGAAAAGTCGAAGGTGAATCTGGTGGAAACCTCCGCCTGTTCAACATTTTCCCTTGTTTCTTGGCCACTGCTACTCCAATTTGAATGATATGTGGTGTTGTGATAGAGCATCATGGGGGGAACAATGCCTGTGTAGCATGAGTTTCTTATTCTTAGACACATTTTTTCCAGTGTTATGGAACTTTTTCACTTTTTCAGCTTGAAAGAATTTTTTGCGGTCGGGGGCATTAGCAGCTCTTTGCGATGCAGGCCTCTTGTTTGACCTGTTTATTCTGACTGTTGGAAACAGATGGACAAGTGAACATTTCAAACTGTGGACCATCATCGTTCACGAAATGTCAAAGGACTCAGAACATGACGCTATTCGGCTGTCAACATTACTCAGCACTGTTATCTTTTGTCAAAGTGCCTATTTAATGCATATTGCTATCCGGATACTCAAACACAGCATTGTTTTTTGCAGTCTTCAATATTAACTATATTTTTACTTTGTAAACCAATGGCCCAGAATAGCTAGTGCTTAACTCAAAAGTTATTAAGGGCCAAACACAAATTTTGAACCCCCCAATCCCCAAAATTAGCTTGCAAAACCGAAAATTAAAAGTCCTATCTGGCCCTCCATACATTTACTCTCTGCGCATACGCAGACGTCAGGAAGTGAACGGAATTGGCGCCAACATCATTCTTTGTTTGGCCCTAAAAGTCATCAACAATGAAATGACATCTGTGCTTTAAAATCTTCTTTTTGAGGATGCCGGACACATATCAATGCAAGAATTGGTGGATACAAGGCTGTTTTTGGATGAAGGAAGTGTTCAACGGTGGCTTTGCACGTTCAGGGCTGTAACTTTATAATATTTATAAAATTATTTTATGTTTCCCAATTTTGGGACATATGCCTGACATCATCATTTTTAAAAATGATTATTCCACTGTGTGTTAAGTTTTCCTTCCGTATCCTTCCATGAACCCTTCCTGTTAAACTCTTAAGCTTTTTGGCTATTTTTTATTGAAGTTTTTTATTAAATTTCTTTGGAGTTTAACATTTATTACAGAATATTATTCTGTTTCTTCTCCTGGGTTACGTCCTCACCCTAGAGGTGTTAGGTCATTTAGTCTTGCATCTTCTATCCAATGTATCATTTTTCTTCATATAAAGATCTAGCTTTGCATTCGATAGCATTTCAATTGGTTCTGATCTTGAGCCTTTTTGTGGTCCTTATGTCTTGTTTACAGTGACGTTGTTTACATTATCAACGTCCTCATATATAGGTAGTTTTTTATATTCTTTTACTGTAACATACTGTAGAATACATGGATTATTATTCCGGTAGTGTAGATCAAAAAATTTTGGATTTTGTCCACACTTAGGTTCTATCGGGATGCCCTTGGGCTCTTCATGTGTCCTTTGGGAACTTGGGCATTTTTCTTAATTTTTTTTTGTTGACAAAAAATATTTTGAATTTAATTATGATTGCTATTATTGATGTATCTCTGTTATTTATTTATATTGTTGTGGAGTTTGGAGGCTGATATCAACTTTAGTTGATACACTCCTGCAAACTCTTGTCATTTTTGTGTTGCACTGGGATGACTGATGTTGGAGTCGGGTGTTGCGGTACATTGTTGGAGGTGAGGTTCTGAGGATCAGAACCTCTTACCGCGTTTTAATTCATTCTGTCAGTTTCTTTTTCAGAGGAACATGAACATGGTGATGATATTCTGACACCCATCCAAGTGTGCTACCGTCGTCGCGCTCCGTGGAGCATATAGAGCTAGGCTGTGCTCATTATTGCAAGAGTTATGGCCTTCGGGTAAAGGTTTTAATCTCTTGCAAGCAGCTAGCTCGACCGGTGAAGCAGTACTCCGCCCGTGGGTGCCGTGACACCTGGTAAGTCCTTTGCGGTCTAAGAGGTGGATTGGGTAGAGCGAGCACTATAGTATAAATAGCTCACCCAGAGACGCCGGAAATAGGGAGGAAGTCTGCAAGTTCTTGTACTTGGGGAGGTCTGATAGACCGCGAACGGGAAACACCCACCTCTCTAATATAGCAGCGTCTGAGGTCAGATGTTGTTTAGAGAAACTTGCACAAGCCAGAGCATATGTCCGCCCTTCACTCGGGATGTTCTGTTTAGTCTGCAGCCGGGGTCGGCTTCAGTCAAGGCTTCCTCCGCTACGTTTCACAGGGCCGAAATGAAGTTTTCTGGTTGGAAACTTGCATGAGATGGAGCATATGTCCCCCCGTCTAGTCTGCTCCGTCTAGTCTGCAGCCAGTGTCGGCTTCAGTCACGGCTTCCTCCACTACGTTATTTAAGCACACACGACTGCATCCTAGCTACCCGACTTCGGATATCCTGCTGCACGAAGAAGGAACCACTCTTCTCCCGTGAAGTCAGACCATCCGGTAGCTAGGGAGACGAGGCCTTCATCATCGGGATGCTCGGATAAAGGATCCGTTTCCGACACATTGTCCCAGGAGCAGCATGTGGCTAAGGAACAGAAATCTTCTGCTCCTCAGGCCTCGATGATGGACTTGCTGTCGCAGATTGCACAGCTAATCGCCGCATCCCAGCAAGTGCAGATGCAGCCTCCCTCAGATTCAGAATCTGAGCTGTCGGACGGTACTGGGTCGGTCCAGTCATCTGTTCGTGCAGATGCAATGGACAGAGATTCGCAACTGATTCTCTCGGATGGTGAAAGGGATAAGGAAGAGGATAACCCTTCCCTTTCGGAATAGTACATGGTTGCAATGGCTTTCATCCACCAATACTACCCTGCTTTTGTTCCGCCGAATCAGAATGCTGCGACGACAAGAAAGAAACCACTGGCGTCGTTGGGCGCAGACTTTATACGGACAAAGTCCTTTCTTTTCTCGTTCATTTTATGCAGGTGTTGCAGGCCTTCGGCCATATAGACAATGCCATATTTATCCTCTTGAGTGTGAGGAAGAAGGCGGTTTCTTATCTTCATCTTCCTTATACATACCGTTTTTTAGACCACATTCATTTAAAAATGGTCAGGGAAGATGTTCAGAGAGTTCTTCTGCGTTCGGATGAGCAAGCCGGGGATCTAGAGATCTCCTTACCTGTATCATTCACTATTCACTCAGATGCAATTGAGATGGCACTTTCTTCAAATAGAGCGAATTTGGACATTTTGTCTTAAGCAAATCATTTTACAAGAGCTATGGCACAACGTCTCAAGGGAAAGGAATTTTGAGGACGTTTGTTCCTCTCTTAGAGTTCTTTCCAGGGCAGTTATGTATACCACGTATAACTCTGCCCTAACAGTAACTAATCTGGAGTTAATCAGACGTGATGCTGCCCTTGTGTCATCATTACTGATAAGATGACAAGGTGAAAAGCTCTCTCCGAGTCGCTCTGGTTTCCGGACATTTTATTTTCGACAACTAGCTTTCGTTAGTCTATGAACAGGCTATTAAGAAAGCATCTAGTGCTCTGCTTTTGAAGTCGGCGCATCAACGACCCGACGAGTAAAGGAGGGCATTCCAGAAAAAAATCGTCAAAAGGAAACTGCTCACGAGGGTACAAGAAACCCTCTTATAATTACTCTGGAGGTCGTCAGTATAGCGACCCGAGAAATGGGTGTAGATCTGATCGGGATAAGGTTTTTCGACGTCCCGATCAGATCTACACCCCTCGTCTTGTTGGCCAACGAGACAAGCTTTTTTTGCGGGGAGGACGTGGTTCCTCCTCACTCGTAACTCTCCTTAAAATCATCTTGGAGAACAACAGCTTCAGCTTCAATGATCAAATCTACATCCAGACGCTTGGGGCTGCAATGGGAAGCAAATCCAGTCCTGAAATAGCAGACATAACCGCTCATGAATTTGAAAAAGCATTGTTCGAAATGGACAATAAAAACATACATAAGTGGTTTAGATATAGGGACGACACGTTCATTATTTGGACGGGCTCGGAAAGCGAGCTACATGAATTTATGGCGAAGGCTAACAGCTCCCATCCCACATTCAGCTTTGTGTATGAAGTATCCGACCAGACAGTCACTTTTCTAGATACGGAAATATACAAAGGGACCCGGTTTCATGACACGGGCATACTGGATATAAAAGTCCACATCAAGCCGAACGAAACTTTTCAATACCTCCACCGGTCCTCGGCTCATCCTAAAGCAACATTCAGAGGATTTGTCAAAGGCAAGCTGATTAGATTTATCAGAAATAACTAGGATAGAACTAATTATGAACATTACAAAGAAATGTTCTTAAGCAAACTACGGGAACGGGGCTACTCCCCCGAGGAGTTAACACCCATTGCCAATTCAATTAACTATATTGAGAGAACCAAACGTCTCCAAATAGCCAATGCTAAAGTATGGACAAAAAACACTCAACCACTGTTAGTCTTCACAACGGTATACAATCCTTACATCTCGCATCTCAAAAAGGCACTTTTAAAATTTTGGCCTTTAATGAGAGGTTCACAGGAACTCATAAAACTGTTTCCTGATCCTCCAATCCTTGCTTTCAAACATGGGAGAAACCTCAGAGACCTCCTGGTAAGAGCTAAACTTCCCAAATTGCATGTTACAAAACAATTAACTGCAAGTGGAAATTGCGCATAGCAATGCCTGATTACAAATAACAAAAACAATAAGCTAATCCCCATAATTCAGACACACTGACTGTGAAAAGGCTTCAGTGGATTAAGCGAACACCGAAGAGTGTTATACAAACATGTTTACACGACTATAACAGATGAGCCGGATTCACTTAGAATCATAGACGGTGACACCTGATGCCACCCCGCCCAAGAAGCTTGGGTGTGATAAACGTCACTTTGCACAAAACTTTCTGATTGGTTGATTACACCAATGTTAGCCTATAGGTAATGGCCCCCTGGAATCCAACCCATTCCAAAAAAACATGTTTAAATTTTATATGGCCGTGATAATACCCACACATTATCTGCTTTTCTTTCACTCTGAAGAGAAAACCAAGCAAACAACCACCAGAATGCGGCTTCAATCCAGACATCAACGTCTGACGTTTAGGAATCAGGCAGCATCAGCGGCCCTTTTCAGGGCCCCCAAACTTTCAAAAAGAGTAACTTTACACAAACAAAAACAAGGGTCATGAGCCGGGAAATACTTCCTATCCAAACTGCCTTAAACGGCATGAATCATATAAGAAGGAGCCATAACAAGCTTCACCTGTGAATATTAATAACATCCTTCACAGGCACATGAACTTCTTCGGGCATCTGCTAACGCCGAAAATAAGTCCTGATAGAGGGCAAGCGGTATGTTCATGAACCTTGCCACCTCAATCCAGTAAGGGGTCATAAGTAGAAATACTACACTATTGATACAACCCCTGGAAATTGCACATAATCGTGTCTATACCCAACAGTCAATAATCAGATTAAATGATATTCTGTTACGCACAATTATTAAAACAACAGGAGCTATCAAACATTGCAGACGTGTTCTCGGGCATTCGTGTTGAACACTTGTATGCACCTGGCTGAGTGCCCAAGGACGCTAGGCCAATCCTGTACTGAGCACACTCATAAAAAGCTTCCACTCCCATGTCAAGTACAGGGAGACTTCAATCAAGTTCATATGTGCTCACTATCATAAGCTTCCAGGCTGCTCTGGGCTACTTGGTGGTTGACTGCCCTCCCCTATTTAACCGCAAGCCTCATATAAGTTTAAATATATACATGCATTTCTTCCTTTCTTAATTGGCGGCTGGGTCGTGTTCACCTCGACCTCATGGGCACATCCACTTGTAGTTGGATTGGTTTCCTGTGATTATTCGTCTATATGTCGTATATGAGCGCATATTTCATCATAATTAAATTGCTAGTTTACCTCGACCTCATGGACACATCCACTTTTAGTTGGATTGGTTTCCTGTGATTATTCGTCTATATGTCGTATATGAGCACATATTTCATCATAGTTAAATTGCTAGTTTTTGGGTACCCCACAATTATTAAAACAACAGGAGCTATCAAACATTGCAGACGTGTTCTCGGGCATTCGTGTTGAACACTTGTATGCACCTGGCTAAGCGCCCAAGGACGCTAGGCCAATCCTGTACTGAGCACACTCATTATAAGCTTCCACTCCCAGGTCAAGTACAGGGAGACTTCAATCAAGTTCATATGTGCTCACTTTCATAAGCTTCCAGGCTGCTGTGGGCTACTCGGTGGTTGACTGCCCTCCCCTATTTAACCGCAAACCTCATTTTAGTTTAAATATATACATGCATTTCTTCACTTCTTAATTGGCGGCTGGGTCGTGTTCACCTCGACCTCATGGGCACATCCACTTTCAGTTGGATTGGTTTCCTGTGATTATTCGTCTATATGTCGTATATGAGCGCATATTTCATCATAATTAAATTGCTAGTTTTTGGGTACCGCGGTGGCTACATAACCAGTTAACTGGTATTCAGATGATTACATGCAGGATTTTAATGCTCACGCGCATAATAATTATTAGGCTGACGCTTTATTGTATATTATAGACCTTTGAAATTATGAATTATTTCGCGGACGGTCTGTGTCTGAGCCCGTTAATATACCTACATCCCTTTCTAGATCCAGGTTTCTATTAATGTCAGTACTCAACTCGTATATTCCCATGTTATAGTGTCACAGATATCGGATAATGTCGAGGAGTGTTGTTACTGGAATTTATTGTACACCTGAATGGGGTCGCCTGTGGGTTACCTCGGAAGTGTGTTTACTCTCCAGAGATCGTTCATTGTGGTTCGATTGGACATGTGTATGTTATATATTATAACACCGGTTTTCGACCTATCTACTTATGCCGTCTTCAGTATACGATATATCGTGGGCAGTATTAATTACCAGGATCGTTGCTATAGCCTTAACTTCTGAGGTGGCATTAAGCACCATTTATTAATATTAAATTATTACCTGAGTGCCTGTTCAACGAATATTTATATTGTTTTTTGGTACCGCTTTTACTGATTCCAGAGCGCTAGCCTCTTTCTTTTTGAAGATTTCTTCGTAAGAAAAGGGGTGGTGGGGGGTATTTTTTACCCCTCCTCCGGCTTGATAGGAATGTAACTATGAGGGAAGCTGTTTTGTCCGTAATTATATCGTGCATACAGCTGGAGTTTTATTGTGTACGGTGTATGTTTGTGGGGGGATATTCTCTCATTCTCAAATATGCCATCCTAATTTTTGGGGCTTAGTCCAGGCTAACCTTAAAAATTGGAAACTCGTTACATCCAATTAGCAGAGTCTTCATGCTAAGTATACGGAATTACTTGAATTGGGCTCCTTTTGTATGATATGTCTTCTCTATTACTGTATAGAGAGAAATACATGTAATTCCTAATAATTTTAATTTCCTTCCACCTTGGATTACAGGATTGGAACTATGTTGATCTACTAATTCTGAAGTCCTAGGCCCTCCACTTTTTTAGGATTCAGCTAGTCTGGGCCATTGGTTTACAGTGTAAAAATATTATAAATTCATAGTAATTTGTATATTTTTATAGTTACCAATGGCCCAGACAGAGATGGCCCTCCCATGAGTGGGCACTCATACCTCCCCACTGAATTTTTATGTAGTACCCTCTTCGACAAAGAATGATGTTGGCACCAATTCCGGTTATTTCCTGATGTCTGCGCATGCACAGAGAGTAAATGTATGGAGGGCCAGATAGGACTTTTTAATTTTCGGTTTTGCAAGAAAATTTTGGGGATTGGGGGGTTCAAAATTTGTGTTTGACCCTTAAGCAGCACCAGCTAGTCTGGGCCATTGTAAGTATAAAAATATACGAATTACAATGAATTTTTAATTTCAGCCCACAGCATAGTGATTCATCTACTTGCATACAAATTCGTTGATGACTCTGTAAATACAAATAACCATTATGGAAGGCATTAGTCGACAGTTAGTAGGCTATTTGACTAATCATAGCAGCTCTAATCAAAACCATAACATTGATTTGCTTATAATGCTTTAAAACCGACCAGCACTATTCACAAAACTGCTATTCCAGCTTCATAATTCTATTAATTTTTGGTCTCAAAAATATATCTACTCTCCTCTTTGGAACAACATTCAATGAGGGATCGGAAGGTATGTTTTTGAGACAAAAAATGAAACTTTTTACTTATTCAAGAAATGTTTCTGCAAGTGTCATCTGCTATTCATGTTCGATAAAGGATTATGTATATCTCTCTTATTGTGTGTGGCTGTGTGCCAACATTTTAATGTTGTAAATACAGTGCAGAGAGAATTATTTCAAGGCTCCCATGGTTTCTTCAGTTCCATGAAAATCTTGGAATTTAGAAATCTGTTGCCAAAGATATGGAAAATTCTTAAATGTTGGAACCTTTATTAAAAACCTCTGTAGCTCTTGGCAGAAAGTTTCTTTGTTTTTGCCCCAGAAAATTGTTGGAATATCTTTGCATTCTCATCTCAGCCTCACAGAAAACCCTTGAAAATTTTAATGAATGTCTTGGAGACCCATTGAATTGACGTCTCATTCAAATGCTGGAGCCCAGGTCATTGAATATAAGCAATGTGTCATTTGCAAAATGTTTGGGATAGCATCAGCAAATTCACCAGAGGGTGACTTTGCTGATGCTATCCCATACAGTGGCTAATTTATCCTCTAGGTACATCTTTCTGTTTTTTGCCTGAGACCTTGATTCAGACTGAGGTTCACAGAGGACAAATTTTGTGATGCTACAGTGTGCAGGGCAGGGTACCATCAGCAAATTCACCCTCTGGGAACCTCATTTTGCAAATGAAAGTCTGCTTATTTTCAGGCTTGATTGGAATGAAAGTAAATACAGGTTTGTAAAACTGTTGTAAGTATTTTCTCTTTTATAATTGCAGCTTTCCACCACAAAGCAGAGTTTAGCTCTAATAAGGCAGGATAAAGATTACCTTGGCAGACAAATTACAGACGTAACAAACAAGTGTACATTTGCTGAGGAGAAAATTCAGCAGCTCAATAGGCAGTTGGAGGATTCTAAATTTGCAAGAGAAGAGATGTATGAGAAATATGTTTCGTCAAGGTATCCCTTTTAACTATCTAAAATGTTATGAGTGTGTGAATTGTTGATGAGAATTTATAAGGATGCAGAGATTCACTGTAAAGCCCTTAGTTTTCTGTTGAATGTTGTGTGAACTCCGATTTGACCAGGTGTGATGAGAGCATTGTACTAAGAGCAAGACACTTTTCCCAACTTGCTGTAGTTGGAGTGTTGGTGTGGTGTGCTGAAGCACAGTGCACATTGATGATGTGCATGTCTTTAAGAAATGTTACCTGTGCTACAACCCTGCATGTATCTGGTCAGTAAATTAAAAAAATTTGACGGTTACTTGCTGTCAGTTGGTTGCTCTCTCTGGGCACACTAAACCCCTCCATTGTAAAACTGTTGTAATAGTTATAAATCAAACTGGAGGTATTTCATGAATTTGAACAACCTGGAGTGACCCCAAGTTGAGTAGCAGCAATAAGTTACAGCAAGGGACAGGTTGGTTAAATTCATGAAATACTGACAGTGAGGTTGGAAAGTCACTTACAGCCTGTCCTTTATTCAATCAACAAAACACACAGGTATTAAAGCGATGTCTTATGAATATCTAATCAAGTGTTATACAGGCTATTTCAAGTTGCTTGCAGACAACTTAAGGACAAAAGAGCCAGCATGTAAGACATATGTTTAGATGTGACATACCAAATGTTGAATCATCGAGATGTCTGATGCTGTCACATGTTTAGGTCTATGAAATTTCTTATCAACCTACCTTACAATTGTTTACAACAGGCTTGCACTACAGTGGAAGTCCCTAACTAGGAAAAAATGCGATTTGGGAAAGAAAAGTGGTGCAAAAGCACCACGAAAAAATAAGCAAAAACTGGGTCGAGTGCGACTGGCAAACATCCAGTAGGGGACGCTCTTATTGTACTAATCCACGTCTTCCGGAACCAGTATGTGGACGTATAACCATGTCATTCTATTTTTTTCCACCATCTTAAAAGGATGCAGATTGCCTCGCTCTTCAACAGTGATACCTTTTGACTCGATGTTAATGATGTTTCCTGTTCTGATATGTGGATTTATAGCTATTTCTTCACTATCCAGACAAACAGGGCTGTGTTTTTATATATTCTCTCGATTATTCACTGTATTTTTCGTGATAAATCTCTATACCGATTTCGCGTGTGATTTTTGCGTACTGTGTCATTTCGGTCTTTTGTTCATTAATGCTAACCCTTTGGGTTCCGCTTGTAACTGAATTAGGTGTCAGCTGGGGGCTGTTGTGGCAGCTTTTCTCCCCTCTGTTGAGGGTAGAATTTCTGCTAGTTCCCTTTTGGCTGTTAGGGTACTTTTCTGTTCCCGTCAGGCCTTTGTTTCCTGCCACCTTACTCTGGTAGCTGGGGGTATCCTGATGTATTTTAGTCCCCGACCGTCATCGCCAGAGGGGACTCTAGGTTTGCACTCTGTCCATCCATCAGTCTTTCAGTCAGTCAGTCAGTCTGTCAGTCACACTTTAGTTTACCTGACTTTTTTTTGGAAATGCTTCAACCGAATGATTTCATTTTTGGTAACCTACTATAGAATGATGACTTACAGATCAAGTTCGAGTTTCATGCTGATTGCATTATTCTTGTTTGAGTTATGGCCCTTGGAAATATGGAAAAGCACCAAAATATCAGTATTTTTATACTGTACCAATGACCCAGACTTAGCTGGTGCTAACTCCAACAAAACCAGGGCCAAACACAAATTTTGCCCCCCAATCCCCAAAATTTGCATCCAAAACAAAAAGAAATTATGTCCTAAAGGACCTCCATAGTACGCCTCTACTGCGCATGCGCAGTGACGCAGTCGTCCCGAAATTGGCGCCAATTATCATTCTCTGTTTGGCCCTTCATCAGTCAACATCTCACTGATCTTTGTGCTTGTAAATCTCAGTTTAAAGGATGCCAGACACGTAATTTTTGGAGAAAATGTGATTCTAAGGAGGATAGAAGGAGGAGAGGAAAAAAGAAGTGGCAAAAAATAATCAGGGCTGTACTTAAAATTTTTTGTTGAAATTATGTTAAGTTGCCTATTTTCGAGGCATGGGCCTCTTGTTGTCATTCTTGCTAATTGTTGCACTGCTTATTCAGTGTTTCCTCTCCCCTAGCCTTCTAAAGTCCCCCCTTGCAATTCTCCCATGCTTTTGGCATATTTTTGAGAAGTTTCATTTCTAAAATTTCCTGGGAGAGTTGCTTGGTTACAGAATGTTTTCTGTTATTTTCCCCATAGTTACGTTTTCACCCATGGGTGTATAACGTTTGTGTTCTGCATCTTCCATCTGATGTTCTGCAGATTCTCCCCTGGGAGTCTCTGTTTTGCATCAGATAGAGTGTAATTGATGACTGATTCCGGGCCAGTTTTTTCAGTGCCTGGAGTCATGTTTTCTAGTGTGTTTACACTGTTTGTTTTCATTGGCAACAGCCTTTTTTGAGGGGGGCTGTTTGCCTTTGTGGTAGTTTATCTCATTATAAGATACATTTATATTGTCCGAAAGTGTCTCATTAATTATTTTATATAAATTTTAAATTTTTGACCACACTTTGCCATCGGATCCATCGGGGCTCAACGTTACTTTTCAGCAACTTGGGCTTCTCTGAAAAAATATTTTTTCAAAATTATTTTGTTTTGCAATTGTTTTTTCATTTATTAATGGATCATGTTATTATGTATCTTTGTGTCAGGGGTTTTTGCGAGTAACTAGGACTTATTGTTGTTCTTTCACTATGAAGGGACATTGTTCAAATTGTAATAGGAAGAAATCTTCCTCTGACTTTCATGATCATTGTATTAATTGTAGTCAGTGTTCTCGCATTAATCCCTGTCCTATATGTGAACATTGGGATGAGAAACATTGGAAACGTGTGTCACGATATGTTGTTTCTGGAGAAAGAGCGATGCCGGCTCTTTCTCCACAAGGTCACTCTACTCTCTCAGTTTCTATTTCAGAGGAACCAGAACAGGGTGATGTTTCCATGTTATCTTCTTCAAGTGTGCGTCCGTCGTCACAAATGAATTCAGAGCTAGCGGCAAAAGTGCTCATGGAGATTAGACAAATGTCGTCCGCTAGCTCGCCCGGTGTAGTGTCCATTCACCGAATGGTTCGGCAGCCGGGTTCGTCCGATGCGGTCCAAGAGGAAATTTTGGGTGATGCGAGCACTATAAACATAATAGATGCACACCCAGTGACGGCGGATAGTAAACGAGAACGGAGGAAGCCTTTTAGTCCGGTTCCTAGCTCGTCCAGGTCCAGCCGGGCCGCGAGCGAGAGAGGCCCCTCTCTCGTACAACAACATCTGGGACCAGATGTTGTGGTACAAAATGTGTCTTTAGCAGAGCATACGTCCGTCGCTCGGGACGCTCCGTTGTATATGCAGTCCGCAGAGACTGTTAAGGCTTCCTCTTCTCGTCGGCGCACAAGACCGCACCTTGGCTGCGTGACCTCCGATATTTTGCCAGCTTCGCCGATGAAGGATTCTTCGGCGACCAGGTCACACCATCCGGCAGCCAGGGATTCGAGACCGATGGACTCCGGACGTTCGCATAGGAAAAGTATGCGGGAGCCATCTGATGCGGAGCTGCCCTCGGCGAAGCAGCGAAAGACCGCGCCTCCGCAGGTCTCGACGTCGGACATTCTAGTGCAGATAGCACAGCTTATCGCAGCATCCCAGCAGCCGACAGAAACGGTGTCGGATCGAGAATTATCCGACGGCGCTGGGTCGGTACGCTCCGCCGAAGCATCGGGGGCGGACGACCGGGAACATCGGGAGGTCCGACCGGATGGTGAAAGGGATACGGATGAATTGGAGCTATCCCTTTCGGAACAACATAAAGCTGCCGTGGACTTCATCCGGCACTTTCTCCCTCAAGTTGTTCCGTCGGGCCAGACTGCTGCGCTTCCGGACAAGAGAATTATAGCGTCATTGGACTCTGAATTTTTTGAGCGGTTCAGGGACATCGCTCCCGAGTTTCTGTCGCAGTCCAATAATGTTGCAAGAACATTTGAATTATTGAACGACGCTATATTTAAACTTGCTTCCAGGACGGGGAAAGCAGGTTTCTTGTCCGCAAATACTCTCAACCTGCCTTTCATTAATGCAAGGAATAAATTCGACAAGGCAGGACTGGGTATACCGAGAGTTCCTCTGCGTATGGACGACGAGGCGGAAGACTTAGAGCTATCATTACCGTCGTCAGCTTCTATTCCAACCGTGGTGTTGGAAACAGCTATTGCGTCTAACAGAGCCAATTTAGATGCCTTATCTTACGCAGATCACCTTACTAAGGCGTTATCACTGCGCCTTCAAGGGGAAGAGTTTCAGGATATACAATCCTCTTTAAGACTTCTTTCAAGGGCAGTAGCTTATTCCACAGGTAACTCCGCCCTTTCAGTGGCAAATCTGGAGTTGGTTAGACGTGACGCAGCCCTAGCTACATCCACACTAGTGGATTCTAAGGTGAAGAACTCTCTTAGAGTCGCTTCGGTCTCAGGAGAACTTCTCTTTGACGGCAAGCTTTCCGCTATTTATGATAATATTAAAAAGAAAGCTAATGATTCTCTGTTGTTCAGATCCGCTCCTAAAAGGTCGGATACAGCAGACACGAATAAGGCGGGCACTTCTGGGTCTAATGCGCCCAAGAGAGGTTCCTATAGAGGTTCCGGTGCGTCCTCTTGGTCTTATTCGAGAGACCGTCAGGATAGCGACTCTCGTTCGGGACGTCCTTCAGGCCGGGACAATCGGTCGGACGCCCCGAGGTCGACGAGGCGAGGTGCGGATCGTGGAAGACGTGGTTTCTCCTACCGCAGGCCTCGCAGGTCCAGGAGGTGATGGCTTAAACCTCTATCGCGTTCCGGTTGGCGGAAGGTTGTCGAGTTTTTCACAAGAGTGGGCGTCGATTACGGACGACCCGTGGGTGAGAGGAGTGACTTCGGAAGGTCTAAAGATATCCTTCAAACGAAAGCCTCCATTAACTCGAAGTCCAAAGTGGACTCATCTTCCGTCAAATCCACAGAAAAGAGACGCTCTGTTATCAGAGGTGCAGTCTCTTTTAATGAAGAACGCGGTAGAGGTCGTAGAAAACCAGGAATCGCTGGGATTCTACAGCCATCTGTTTCTGGTTCCGAAACCAGACGGCTCGTTCCGTCCAGTCATAGATTTGAGCTGGATAAACAAGCTGATCGTCGCTCCGAAGTTTTATATGGAGACGATTCGATCGGTCAGAGCGAGTATTTGGGTGAACGATTATGCAACGAGCATAGATCTCAAAGATGCGTACTTTCACGTCATGGTACATCTGACATTCCGAAAGTATCTACGCCTCGCAGTCCTAGGAGTGGTGTATCAGTTCCGGGCCATGTGCTTCGGATTGAATCTAGCACCCTGGGCTTTCACTCGGGTAATGAACTCTGTAATGATCTACTTCCGAGCTCATTCGTCTGCGGTAACGTCGGCCTACCTGGACGACATTCTTCAGAGGTACGGCAACGAGTTAACGCTTCAGAATGATGTTCAGAATCTTCTTCTATTGCTCCGACGTCTCGGTTTCATAGTAAACGAGGAGAAGTCGGATCTGGTGCCGTCCAAGTCATTCACTCATCTGGGAATGAGCTTCGAGACGCACAACAATCTCGTTCGTCTGCCGTTAACCAGAGCGAAATTAGTCAGTTGTTACGCTCGCTATTGTCTGCACGCAGACAAAGTCACGGCGAGAGAATTTATGAGACTGATAGGTCTGTGCGGAGCCGCCGCGGATCTCATTCCGATGGGGCGGTTACGCACACGTCCTCTTCAAATTTTCCTGACTCAGAATTGGAGTGTGAAAATTCATTCGCTCGATGTAGACGTTCTCTTGTCAGATCAAGTGAAACAAGAGATTCAGACTTGGGCAAACATTCAGTGGTTAACTCAAGGAGTTCCGCTGCAGTTGCCAGATCCGAGTTTTACCATTATGACGGATGCCAGTCAAACAGGTTGGGGTGCATCATTAATCCCAACGGATTCGAGATGCCAGGGTCTTTGGGATCCGCAATTCCTGTGCAAGCACATAAACATCAAGGAAATGATGTCAATTTGGCTTGCGTTACGTCACTGGATGGACATTATTCACGATGCTCATGTCCAAATCCTATCCGACAATACGACAGTAGTGGCGTATATACGGAATCAGGGAGGCACTCATTCAGTTCCGTTGTTCAATCTAACGGAAAGAATCCTTCTGTTTGCGTTGGAACATCACGTTCTACTTTCGGTCCGTCACATACCGGGTCGTCTGAATGTGCTAGCAGACTCCCTTTCACGAAAGGGTCGCTTGTTGCCGTCGGAGTGGACTCTCAACAAACAAGTATTCAATCAGATTTGCTACCAATGGGAACGGCCAATGATAGACTTATTTGCGACACATCTCAACAATCAGTTGCAGACGTATGTGTCCCCGTGTCCGGATCCAAGAGCATTTGCAGTAGACGCTCTGTCGATCCCTTGGGACGGAATGATAGGATATGCGTATCCTCCAGCGCCGTTAATTCAACAGGTATTGCTAAAGATAAAACAATCTCAATGCAAGATTCTGTTGGTAGCATCTCTGTCGCCACAGAGACCGTGGATAAATCTACTCAGGTGTCTGTTGTGGGACCTACCGCGGAAGCTTCCTCCACGAGAGGATCTTCTTTCGCAGGGGAAATCGCGCCTACTCCATCACAACCCGCAAGGTCTCAACCTTCACGTTTTTCCGTTGTGCGGTCCTTCTTGCATGGCAAGCACTTTACAGGACGAGCAGTGGACGCGATTTCTAACTGTAGGAGGACCTCCTCTTCGCTAAACTATGCGGCTAAGTGGAAGGTTTTCCGTCGTTGGTGTAGGGATCATTCTGTAGATATATTTGATCCCTCTATACCAGACATTGCAAACTTTCTAGTATACTTGTTTGACGAAATCAAACTGCAGCCTGTTACTATAAAGGGTTATAGATCTATGTTATCTGATACCTATGCACATCATGATAGTTTACAAATTGGATCTAATGTCTCTTTATCGAAATTGGTTAGAAACTTTTCGATAAATAGACCCAGAACTCTTAGATTAATTCCTAAGTGGAATTTAGCTTGGGTTCTCCTTAAATTGAAGGAAAAGCCATTTGAACCTCTTGGGACAGTAGATTTCAATTCTTATCTTATAAGACAGCTTTTCTCTTAGCTTTCTCTTCTGCCAGAAGAGTCAGTGAGCTTCATGCACTATCGGTGGATGATTCTCATTATCGTAGTGTTGGGAACACTATCACCTTCACTACTAATGTGGGTTTTTTAGCTAAGAATCAGGCTCCTAATAAATATCCGGAACCTATTGTTATTAAGGCTCTTCCGTCTTCAGACGGGCGTAGGCCTTTACTCTGTCCTGTTAGAGCACTACGTATCTATAAACAGAGATCTCAGTTCATCAGAAAGGGACGGAAACGTTTCTTTCTGTCTTTGATGCCTAATAGAAAGGACATTTCAGTCCATTCTATTGCTAGATGGATTCAGTTAACTATCCGTACTGCTTATGAAGATTTATCTTCTTCTCAGCAGTCTGTGCTTAAGATTTCTGCTCATGAAGTAAGAGCTCTTTCTACTTCCTGGGCTTATGCTAATAGTGTTGCTATTACAGATTTAATGAAGGCTGCTTATTGGTCTCAGCCATCCACATTTACTAATTTTTATCTCAGAAATATTGAGTCCATTTCTGGAGACCTGCATTGTTTAGGTCCGTTATCTGTTGCTCAGAATGTCGTCCACTAAACAGTTGCAACTATAGTTATGCAGGCTTTCTGTTCCGGCAGTGACTCCGTCCGGCTGCCCTCTTCGCTCTGGGCTATTTGACCCAGGGCAAGGGGAAGGGGGGGGGGGGGGGCGGGTGTTCCCTTAGGTCACCTGCTTTATAGTGAAAAGCAAGGGAATGCCTCCTCCAAGACAGTATTTCTGAGTCGCTTCCGGGATGGTTTTAAAGTGTAATATTAATGTTTAATTTCATTCATGTCTTATTTTTAAAGTGTAGCTCGGTGTGAAGCATTTGTATATGTCAAGTGTCAAACGGGCTTTAATATACAATACTCGGACACTTTTAAATGATTATAAAGAGTCTCAATTCTCTGGACTACTTTATGTATTGGCTTGCTTTAAAAATAATTAGTATAAGGGTTATACTGGATGTTAATAGAGAACATGAATGTTATTGTGCTCAATTATTAAGGGTAGTGTATCTTTCTAATTTAATATTAAATAAGAAAGATACATGTAAAGCCTAATACTCCTTTTCTCCTTAAGGGGTTACCTCTTTATTATATAATTGAGCTTATTGGATTTTCCTCTATGTCCTAGGCCCTCCAGCCTGTTTTCTATTCAGCTAAGTCTGGGTCATTGGTACAGTATAAAAATGTTAAAAAATTTATAGTAATTTATATATTTTTTATACTTACCAATGACCCAGACGGGGATGGCCCTCCCTGAGTTGGGAACTCTTGCCTCCCCGCTGAGTACATAGCGCTGACCAGGCACTGCCAGTAAGAATGATAATTGGCGCCAATTTCGGGACGACTGCGTCACTGCGCATGCGCAGTAGAGGCGTACTATGGAGGTCCTTTAGGACATGATTTCTTTTTGTTTTGGATGCAAATTTTGGGGATTGGGGGGCAAAATTTGTGTTTGGCCCTGGTTTTGTTGGAGTTAGCACCAGCTAAGTCTGGGTCATTGGTAAGTATAAAAAATATATAAATTACTATAAATTTTTTAACTTTCCGGACTTTTTTTGGAAACACTTCAACGGAATGATTTTATTTTTGGTAACCTACTATAGAATTATGACTTACAGATCAAGTTTCATTTGCACTCTGTCCATCTGTCAGTCTGTCAGTCAGTCTGTCAGTCACACTTTAGTTTTCCTGGACTTTTTTTTGGAAATGCTTCAACCGAATGCTTTCATTCTTGGTAACCTACTATAGAACAATGACTTACAGATCAAGTTTGAGTTTCATGCTGATTGCATTATTCTTGTGTGAGTTATGGCCCTTGGAAATATGGAAAAGTGCCAAAATATCAGTATTTTTATACTGTACCAATGACCCAGACTTAGCTGGTGCTGACTCCTTAAATTCTAGGGCCAAACACAAATTTTGCCCCCCAATCCCCACAAATTTGCATCAAAATCCGAAATTTCAATGTCCTATGTGGTCCTCTATACTTTTTATCCACTGAGTATGCGCAGTGTCAAGGAGGTCTCGAAATTGGCGCCAAATGTCATTCTTTGTTTGGCCCTAAAATCAGTAACATCTCACTGATATTTGTGCTTGTAAATCTCAGTTTAAATGATGCCAGACACATAATTATGAAAGAAATGGTGGATCTAAGGAGGAAATAAAAGGATGAGAGGAAGAAACAGTGGCAGGATGTGTTCAGGGCTGTAACTTATAATATTTTTATACTGTACCAATGACCCAGATATAGCTAGTGCTATGCCCCCCAATCCCCCAAATTTGCATCTAAAACCGAAAAAATCATGTCCTAAATGGTCCTCCATACTTTTCCTCCACTGTGCATGCGCAGTGTCAAGGAGGTCTCGAAATTGGCGCCAATTATCATTCTTTGTTTGGCCCTTCATCAGTTCACATCTGACTGATATTTGTGCTTGTAAATCTCAGTTTAAATGATGCCAGACACATAAATATTAGAGAAATGGTGGATCTAAAGAGGAGTTAGAAGGAGGAGAGGAAAAATGAGTGGCAGGAAATAATCAGGGCTGTAACTAAAAAATTTTTTTTATGAAATTATGTTGTGTTGCCTAATTTCAAGGCATGGGCCTGTTGTTGTCATTCTTGCTATAAAGTTACACTGCTTGTTCAGTGTTTCCTCTCTCCCTTTCCTTTAGTCCCTCCTTGCTATTCTCCCATGCTTTTGGCATATTTTCTGTAATATTATTACTAAAATTTCTTGGGAGTTTTACCTTGGTAACAGAATGAATTCTGTTCTTTTCCCCATGTTTACGTCCTCACCCATGGGTGTTTAGGCGTTGTGTTCTGCATCTACCATCTGATGTTCTGCAGTTTCTTCCCTGGAAGTCTCTGTTTTGCATAAGATAGTGTTGTAATTGGTAATTGATTTCGGGCCATGTTTATCAGTGCCTGGAGTCATGTTTCTGGTGTTTATACACTTCTTGTTTACATTGACAATGGTTTCTGTTGAGAGGGATTTCTTGTCTTTGTATTAGCTTAATCATAACAAGATACATTATTATTATACGTAAGTGTTGCACTAATTTTTTTTTTTAAATATTTCAAAAAATTTTGTCCACACTTAGGCTTTTTGGGGATCCATTGGGGCTCAACGTTACTTTCAGAAACTTGGGCTTTTCTGAAAAAATATTTTTTCAAAAAATTTTTTTGATTTCAATTATTTTTTCTATGTTAATGGATCATGTTATTATGTATCTTTGTTTTCAGGGGTTGGTGCGAGTACTAGGACTGTTTGTGTTCTTTTCACAATGAAAGGATATTGTTCAAATTGTAATATGAGGAAATCTTCCTCTGACTTTCATAATCATTGTATTAATTGTAGTCAGTGTACTCGCACTAACTCCTGTTCAGTATGTGTCAATTGGGATGACAAACATTGGAAACGTGTGTCACGGTATGTTGTTAGCGGGGAAAAGGCCATGCCAGTCCTTTCTCCGCAGGGTCACTCTAGTTTATCAATCTCTTTTTCAGAGGAACAAGAACAGGGTGATGTTTCCGTGATGTCTTCCAAAAGTGTGCCTCCGTCGTCACAGTTAAATGAAGAGCTAGCGGAAAAAGTGCTCATGGAAATACGTCAATTGCCTAAGAGGTCCCTAGTAGGATCGACGGCATTGGCGTCCGCTAGCTGGCCCGGTGTAGCGGCCATTCATCGAATGGCTCGGCAGCCAGGTTCGTCCGTTGTGGTCCAGGAAGGAGATTTGGGTGATGCGAGCACTATAATAAGACAAAGTGCACACCCAGTGACGACGGATCAGAGGAGAGAACGGAGGAAGCCTATTAGTCCGGTTCCTAGCTCGTCCAGGTCCATCCGAGCTGCGAGCGAGAGAGGTCCCTGTCTCGTACAACAACATCTGGGACCAGATGTTGTGGTACAAAACATTTCGCATTCGGAGCATACGTCCGCCGCTCGGGATGCTCCGTTATATAGACAGTCCAGAGAGACTGTCGATATGGCTTCCTCATCCTCACGGCAGCACACACGACCGCACCTTGGCTGCGTGACCACGGATATCCAGCCAGCTTCGCCGATCAGGGATTCCACGGCGACCAGGTCACGCCGTCCGGTAGCCAGGGACACGAGGCCTGTAGACTCCGGACGTTCGCATAAAAGAAGTATGCAGGAGTCAACGTACACGGAGCTTCCAGCGGCAAAGCAACGTAAGACCGCTACTCCACAGGCCTCAGTGACGGACATGCTATCCCAAATAGCACAACTTATCGCAGCATCCCAGCAGACGACAGAATCTCTGTCGGATCAGGAATTATCCGACGACGGTGGATCGGTACGCTCCGCTGAAGCATCAGGTACGGACGTCTGAGAACTTCATAGGGTCCGACAGGATGGCGAAAGTGATTCAGAGGATTTGGAGCTTTCCCTTTCGGAACAACATAAAGCTGCCATAGATTTTATCCGGCATTATCTTCCAGAGGTTGTTCCGTCGGACCAGAATGCTGCGATGCCGGATAAGAGACTGATAGCGTCATTGGACACAGAATTTTTTGATCGGTTCAGGGACATCGTCCCTGAGTTTCCGGCACAGTCCAATAATGTCACAAGAACATTTGAAATATTGAATGACGCTATATATAAGCTTGCTGCCAAAACGAGCAAGTCTGGTTTCTTGTCCGCAAATGCTCTAAATCTGCCTTTCATCAATTCAAGGAATAAATTCGAAACGGCAGGACAGGGCATACCAAGAGTTCCTCTGCATCTTGACGACCAGGCTGAAGACTTAGAATTGTCTATACCACCGTCGTCTATGTCATTTCCAACCACGACATTGGAAACGACAATAATGTCTAACAGAGTTAACTTAGACGCTTTATCATACGCAGATCTCCTTACTAAGGCGTTATCATTACGTCTTCAAGGGAAAGAATTCCAGGATATACAATCCTCATTAAGAGTTCTTTCAAGGCCAATAGCTTATTCCACGTATAACTCCGCCCTTTCAGTGGCAAACCTGGAGTTGGTTAGACGTGACGCAGCCCTAGCTACATCCACGTGCGTGGATGGTAAGGTGAAAAACTCTCTCAGAGTCGCTTCGGTCTCCGGAGAGCTTCTCTTCGACGGCAAGCTTTCAGCAATCTATGATAAGATAACTAAGAAAGCTTCGGATTCTCTGCTATTCAAATCTGCTTCTAAAAAGTTGGATACAGCAGAAAAGAGTAAGACAGACACTTGGGGACAAGTACGCCCAAGAGAAGTTCCTATAGAGGTTCCTATGCGTCCTCTAGGTCTTATTCTAGAGACCGTCAAGGCAGCGACTCACGTGGGGGACGTTATTCTGGCCGAGATAACCGGCCAGATGTCCCTAGGTCGACGGGGTGAGGTGCGAGTCGTGGAGGACGTAGTTTCTCCTTCCGCAAGCCTCGCAGGTCCAGGAGGTGATGGTTTGAACCTCTATCGTGTTCCGGTTGGCGGAAGATTATCGAGTTTTATAAACGATTGGGCGTCAATTACGGGCGGCCCCTGGGTTCGAGGGGTAATATCGGAAGGACTAAGAATATCCTTCAAACGAAAGCCTCTGTTAACACGAAGTCCAAAATGGACTCAGCTTCCGTCAAATCCGCAGAAAAGAGACGCTCTTTTATCAGAAGTACAGTCTCTTCTGAAGAAGAACGCGGTAGAGGTCGTAGAAGACCAGGAATCACCGGGTTTCTACAGCCATCTGTTTCTGGTTCCGAAACCAGACGGCTTGTTCCGTCCAGTCATAGATCTGAGCTGGATAAACAAGCTGATCGTCGCTCCGAAGTTCTATATGGAGACAATTCGATCAGTCAGAGCGAGTATTCGGGTGAACGACTATGCTACAAGCATAGATCTCAAGGATGCGTACTTTCACGTCATGGTACATCCGACATTCAGAAAGTATCTACGCTTCGCAGTCCTAGGAGTTGTATATCAGTTCCGAGCGATGTGCTTCGGTTTGAACCTAGCGCCCTGGGCTTTCACTCGAATAATGAACTCGGTAATGATATATTTCCGAGCTCATCCGTCTGCGGTAACGTCGGCCTACCTGGACGACATTCTTCAGAGGTACGGCAACGAGTTAACGCTTCAGAACTATGTGCAGACTCTGCTTCTATTACTCCGACGTCTCGGGTTTTATAATAAACGATGACAAGTCAGATCTGGTGCCGTCCACGTCATTCACCCATTTGGGAATGCGCTTCGAGACGCACAATCTCTTTCGTCTGCCGTTAACCAGAGCTAAATTAATCAGTTGTTATGCTCGCTATTGTCTTCACTCAGACAAAGTCACAGCGAGAGAGTTCATGAGACTGATAGGTCTGTGCGGAGCCACTGCGGATCTCATTCCGATGGGTCGGATACGCACTCGTCCTCTCCAAATTTTCTTGACTCAGAATTGGAGTGTAAAGATTCATTCGTTCGATATAGACGTTCTCTTGTCAAATCAAGTGAAACAGGAGATTCAGACTTGGGCAAACATTCAGTGGTTGACTCAGGGAGTTCCACTGCAGTTGCCGGATCCGAGTTTTACTATTATGACGGATGCCAGTCAAACAGGTTGGGGTGCAACATTGATCCCAACGGATTTGAAGTGCCAGGGTCTTTGGGATCCGCAGTTTCTAGACAAGCACATAAACATCAAGGAAATGATGTCAATTTGGCTTGCACTACGTCATTGGATGAACATTATTCAGAAAGCACATGTCCAAATCCTGTCCGACAATACGACAGTAGTAGCGTATATTTGGAATCAGGGAGGCACTCATTCCGTTCTGTTATTCAATTTAACGGAAAGAATCCTTCTGTTTGTTCTAGAACACCAGGTTCTACTTTCGGTCCGTCATATTCCGGGTCGTCTGAATGTACTAGCAGACTCCCTTTCACGGAAGGGTCGCTTGTTGCCGTCAGAATGGACTCTCAACAAACAGGTATTCAATCAGATTTGCTACCAATGGGAGCGGCCAATGATAGACTTATTTGCGACACAGCTCAACAATCAGTTGCAGACGTATGTGTCTCCATGTCCGGATCCCCGAGCATATGCAGTAGACGCTCTATCGATCTCGTGGGATGGAATGATAGGATATGCGTATCCTCCATCGCTGTTGATTCAGCAGATATTGCTAAAGATAAAACAATCTCAATGCAAAATTCTGTTGGTAGCATATCTGTCTCCACAGAGACCGTGGATAAATCTACTCAGGTGTCTGCTGTGGGACATACCGCGGAAGCTTCCTCCACAAGAGGATCTTCTTTCGCAGGGGAAATCACGTCAACTACATCACAACCCACAAGGTCTCAACCTTCACGTATTTCCGTTGTGCGGTCCTTCTTGCACGGCAAGCATTTTTTAGGACGAGCAGTGGATGCAATTTCTAACTGTAGGAGGACCTCTTCTTTGCTAAACTATGCTGCTAAGTGGAAGGTCTTTTGTCGTTGGTGTAGGGATCATTCTGTTGATATTTTTGATCCCTCCATTCCAGACATTGCAAACTTTCTAGTATACTTGTTTGATGAGATCAAACTGCAGCCTGTTACTATTAAAGGTTATAGGTCTATGTTATCTGATACCTATGCACACCATGACAGTTTACAAATTGGATCTAATGTCTCTTTATCTAAATTAGTTAGAAACTTCTCGATAAATAGACCTAGAACCCTTAGATTAATTCCTAAATGGAATTTAGCTTGGGTTCTTCTTAAATTAAAAGAAAAGCCATTTGAGCCTCTTGAGACAGTGGACTTCAAATTCTTATCTTCTAAGACAGCATTTCTCTTAGCTTTCTCTTCCGCTAGAAGAGTCAGTGAGCTTCATGCACTATCTGTGGATGATTCGCACTATCGTAGTGTCGGGAACACTATTACCTTTACTACTAATGTTGGATTTTTGGCTAAGAATCATGCTCCTAATAAATATCCGGAACCTATTGTTATTAAGGCTCTTCCGTCTTCAGACTGGCATAGGCCTTTACTCTGTCCGGTTAGAGCTTTACGTATTTATAAACAAAGATCTCAGTTTATCAGAAAGGGATGAAAACGCTTCTTTCTGTCTCTGATGCCTAATAGAAAGGACATTACAGTCCATTCTATTGATAGATGGATTCAATTAACTATCCGTACTGCTTATGATAATCTATCTTCAACTCAGCAGTCTGTACTTAAGATTTCGGCTCATGAAGTAAGAGCTCTTTCTACGTCTTGGGCTTACGCAAATAGTGTTGCTATTACAAATTTAATGAAGGCTGCATATTGGTCTCAGCCATCCAAATTCACAAATTTTTATCTCAGAAATATTGAGTCCATTTCTGGAGACCTGCATTGTTTAGGTCCGTTATCTGTTGCTCAGAATGTCGTCCACTAAACAGTTGCAACTATAGTTATGCAGGCTTTCTGTTCCGGCAGTGACTCTGTCCTGCTGCCCTCTTCGCTCTGGGCTATTTGACCAAGGGGAGGGGGGGGGGGGAGGGTGTTCCCTTAGGTCACCTGTTTTATAGTGAAAAGCAAGGGGATACCTCCTCCTGAGTCAGTAATTCTGAGTCGGTACCGGGATGGTTTTAAAGTGTAAAGATAATGTTTAAATTCATTCATGTCATATTTTTAAAGTGTAGCTCGGTGTGAAGCATTTGTATATGTCACGTGTCAAACGGGCGTTAATATACAATCCTCGGACACTTTTAAAGAGTATAAAGAGTCTCAATTCTCTGGACTTACTTTATTTATTGGCTTACTTTAAAAATAATTAGTATAAGGGGTTATACTGGATGTTAATAGAGAACATGAATGTTATTATGCTCAATTATGGAGAGTGTTGTGTCTTTCTAATTTATCATAAATAAGAAAGATACATGTAAAGCCTAATACTCCTTTTCTCCTCGAGGGGATAACTCTATTATATATAGATGAGCTTATTGGATTGTCCTCTATGTCCTAGGCCCTCCAGCCTTTTTACTATTCAGCTATGTCTGGGTCATTGGTACAGTATAAAAATGTTAAAAAATTTATAGTAATTTATTTATTTTTTATACTTACCAATGACCCAGACAGGGATGGCCCTCCCAGGAGTTGGAAACTCATACCTCCCCGCTGAGTACATAGTGCTGACCAGGCACTGCTTGTAAGAATGATAATTGGCACCAATTTCGAGACCTCCTTGACACTGCGCATGCGCAGTGGAGGAAAAGTATGGAGGACCATTTAGGACATGATTTTTTCGGTTTTAGATGCAAATTTTGGGGATTGGGGGGCAAAATTTGTGTTTGGCCCTAGATTTTGAGAATTAGCACCAGCTATGTCTGGGTCATTGGTAAGTATAAAAAATATATAAATTACTATAAATTTTTTAACTTTTTTACAAAATTATTTCATGTTCCTTAATTTCGGGGCATGGGCCTGATGTTGTCATTCTTTCTATGAATTTACCATTGTTTGTTCAGTGTTTCCTCTCTCCCTTTCCTTTATTTCCCCCTTGCTATTGTCCCATGCTTTTGGCTTAATTTTTGTAATTTTTTTTACTAAAATTTCTTGGGAGTTTTGGCTTGGTAACAGAATAATTATTCTCTTTTCCCCCATGCTTACGTCCTCACCCTTGGGTGGTTAGGCGTTTTGGTCTGCATCTACCATCCGATGTACTGCAATTTCTTCTCAGGAAGTCTCTGTTTTACATCGGATAGTGTTTAAATTGGTAACTAATTTGGGGCCATGTTTACAGTGCCTGGAGTCATGTTTCCGGTTTTTGTACACTTTTGTTTACGTTGACAACGGTTACTTCTGATAGTGATTACTTGTCTTCTGTTTAGTTCTGATCATAGCCAGATATATTAAGTGTTACATTAATTTTTAAATATGTTTTAAAATTTTTGTCCACACTTAGGCTTTTTTGGGATCCATTTGGGTTCATTGTTCCAATTGGGAACTTGGGCTCTCCTGAAATTTTTTTGAAAATTTTTTTTCTTTTAAATTATTTTTTCCAAATGTTATAATGGATTATATTATATTATGTATCTTTGTTTTCAAGGGTTAGTGCGAGTACTATGACTGTTTATATTTTTTCATGATGAAAGAATATTGTTCAAATTGTAATGCGAGGAAGTCTTTCTTTGATTTGCATGTTCATTGTGTTTCTTGTAGTCAATGTACTTGCACTAATTCTTGCTCAGTGTGTGTCAATTGGGATGATAAACGTTGGAGACGTGTGTCAAGGTATATTGTTAGCGGTGAGAGGACCATGCCGGTCCTCTCTCCGCAGGGTCACTCTAGTTTTTCAGTCTCTTCTTCAGAGGAACAAGAACAGGGTGATGTTTCCGTGATGTTTTCAAGAAGTGTGCCTCTGTCGTCGCAGTCTAACGAAGAGCTAGTGGCTAAAATGCTCATGGAAATACGACAGTTGCCTAAGAGGTCCCAAGTAGGATCGATGGCATTGTTCTCCGCTAGCTCGCCCCGTGAAGCAACCATTCATGGAATGGCTTGGCAGCTGGGTTGGTCCGTTGCGGTCCAGGGAAGGAGTTGTGTCACGGTATATTGTTAGCGGTGAGAGGACCATGCCAGTCCTCTCTCTGCAGGGTCACCCTAGTTTTTCAGTCTCTTTTTCAGAGGAACAAGAACAGGGTGATGTTTCCATGATGTCTTCAAGAAGTGTGCCTCCATCGTCGCAGTCTAACGAAGAGCTAGTGACTAAAATGCTCATGGAAATACAACAGTTGCCTAAGAGGTCCCAAGTAGGAGCGACAGCGTTGTCGTCCGCTAGCTCGCCCAGTGAAGCAACCATTCATGGAATGGCTTGGCAGTTGGGTTCGTCTGTTGCGGTCCAGGGAAGGAGTTCGGGTGATGCGAGCACTATAAACATTGAACGTGCACACCCAGCGACGACGGATCCAAGGATAGTATGGAGGAAGCCTGTCAGGCCGGTAGCTAGCTCGTCCAGGTCTACCCGGACCACGAGCGAGAGAGGCCCCTCTCTCTTACAGCAATATCTGTGCCCAGATGTTGTTGTACGTAACGTTCGTCAGTCGGAGCATACGTCCACTCCACCTGCTCGGGATGCTCCGTTGCATAGACAGTCCGGAGAGTCTAGCCTATCGGCTTCCTCATCCTCACAACAGCACACACGACCGCACCTTGGCTACGTGACCGCTGATGTCCAGCCAGCTTCGCCGACCAGAGATTCCACGTCGACCAGGTCATGCCATCCGGTAGCCAGGGATACGAGGCCTTTATAGTCGGGATGTTCGCATAAAAGAAGTATGCAGGATTCAATGTCCCAGGAGCTTCCAGCGGCTAAATCACATAAGACCGCGGCCCCACAGGCCTCCATAACGGACTTGCTATCGCAGATAGCTCATCTCATCGCAGCATTCCAGCAGTCGTCAGAAACTTTTTCGGATCAGGAATTGTCTGAGGAAGCTGGGTCGGTTCGTTCTGCTGCCGAGTCAGGAAGGGATGACCGGGATTATCAAGTGGTCCAGCCGGATGGTGGAAGGGATACAGCGGAGCTGGAATTTTCACTTTCGGAACAACATAAGGTAGCCGTAGATTTCATCCGACTGTACCTTCCTGATGTTGTTCCTCCGGACCAGAATGCTGCGTTGCCGGATAAGAGACTGATAGTGTCACTGGACACAGATTCGGTTGGATTATGGACATGGCGCCTGAGTTTCCGACCCAGTTCAGAAATGTCACACAGACATTTGAACTTTTGAATGACGCTATATTTAAACTTGCCTCCAAGACGGGCAAGTCCGGTTTCTTAGTGGCCCATGCTCTACAGCTGCCTTTCATCAATTCAAGGAATAAATTTGAAACGGCAGGACAGGGCATTCCAAGAGTTCCTATGCGTCTGGACGACCAGGCTGAAGACCTAGAATTGTCTTTGCCGTCGTCTATGTCTATTCCAGCCACTACATTGGAAACGACAATCTCGTCTAACAGGATCAGCTTAGACACATTATCGTATGCAGATCGCCTTACCAGAGCATTATCATTACGTCTCGAGGGAAAAGACTTCCTTAAGAGTTCTTTCGAGGGCCATAGCATACTCTACGTATAACTCTGCCCTTTCAGTGGCAAATCTGGAGTTAGTTAGACGTGATGCTGCCCTGGCTGCATCCACTCGGGTGGATCGTAAGGTGAAAAACTCTCTTCGAGTCGCTCCGGTCTCCATAATCTATGATCAGATTACTAAGAAAGCTTCAGACTCTCTGCTGTTCAAGTCCGCTTCTAAAAAGTCGGATTCAGCAGAGAAGAGTTAGGCAGGCACTTCTGGGGCGAGTACGTCCAAGGGAAGTTCCTATAGAGGTTCTTATAAGTCCTCTAGGTCTTACTCCAGAGATCGTCAAGGTAGCAACTCAGGTAAGGGTCGTAATACTGGCCAAGACTCCCGGTCAGATGCCCCTAGGTCGACGGGGCAAGGTGTGGGTCGTGGAGGACATGGTTTCTCCTCCCGCAAGCCTCGCAGATCCAGGAGGTGATGGGACAAACCTCTATCGTGTTCCAGTGGGCGGAAGCCTATCGAGTTTCTTAACCAATTGGTTGTCGATTACGGACGACCCTTGGGTTTCAGGGGTGATTTCAGAAGGGCTAAAACTGTCCTTCAAAAGAAAACCCCTGTTAACTCGAAGTCCAAGATGGACTCAGCTTCCGTCAAATCCTCAGAAGAGAGGTTCGCTTCTATCAGAAGTCCAATCTCTTCTGAAGAAGAACGCGATAGAGGTCGTAGAGAACCAGGAATCTCCAGGTTTCTACAGCCATCTGTTTCTGGTTCTGAAACCAGATGGCTCGTTTCGTTCAGTCATAGATCTGAGCTGGATAAACAAGCTGATCGTGGCTCCAAAATTTTATATGGAGACCATTCGATCGGTCAGAGCGAGCATTCAAGTGAACAACTATGCTGCGTACTTTCACGTCATGGTACATCCAGTGTTCAGAAAGTATCTTCGCTTCGCTGTCCTAGGAGTCGTTTATCAGTTCCGAGCAATGTGCTTCGGTCTGAATCTAGCGCCCTGGGCTTTCACTCAAATAATGAACTAGGTAATGACTCATTTCCGAGCACATTCGTCTGCGGTAACGGCAGCCTACCTGGACGACATTCTTCAGAGGTATGGCAACGAGTTAATGCTTCAGAACGATGTTCAGAATCTGCTTCAACTGCTGCAACATATTGGTTTTATATTAAACGAGAAGAAGTCGGATCTGGTGCCGTCCAAGTCATTCACCCACCTGGGAATGAGTTTCGAGATGCACAACAATCTCGTTTGTCTGCCGTTAACCAGAGCAAAATTAATCAGTTGTTACGCTCACTTTTGTCTTCAGTCTTACATAGAGAGAGAGAATTCATGCGACTGATAGGTTTGTGCGGAGCTGCCGCCGATCTTATTCCGATGGGGCGGCAACGTACTCGGCCACTCCAAATCTTTCTGACTCAGAATTGAAGTGTGAAGATTCATTCGCTTGATACGAACATCGTCTTTTCACATCAAGTAAAACAAGAGATTCAGACTTGGGCAGATATTCAGTGGTTAACTCAGGGAGTTCCACTGCAATCGCCAGATCCGAGTTTTACGATTATGACGGATGCCAGTCCAACAGGTTGGGGCACAACATTGAGCCCAACAGATTCGAAGTGCCAGGGTCTTTGGGATCCTCAGTTCCTAAACAGGCACATAAACATCAAAGAGATGATGTCAATTTGGCTTGCGCTACGTCATTGGATGAACATTATTTCAGAATTCACATGTGCAAATTCTGTCCGACAATTCGACGGTAGTAGCGTATATTCGGAACCAGGTAGACACTCATTCCATTCCGTTATTCAACTTAACGGAAAGAATCCTTCTGTTTGTCCTAGAGCATCAAGTTCTCCTATCGGTCTGTCATATTCCGGGTCGTCTGAACGTTTTGGCTGACTCCCTTTCTGGGAGGGGTCGCATGTTGCCGTCAGAATGGACTCTCAACAAATGAGTATTCAATCAGATTTGCTACCAATGGGAGCGTCCGATGATAGACTTATTTGCGACGCATCTCAACAATCAGTTGCTGACGTATGTGTCACCATGTCCAGATCCTCGAGCGTTTGCAGTAGATGCTCTCTCGATCTCTTGGGACGGAATGATAGGATACGCGTATCCTCCAGCGCCATTGATTCAGCAGATATTGCTCAAGATAAAGCAATCTCACTGCAAAATTCTGCTGGTAGCATCTCTGTCACCCCAGACACCATGGATAAATCTACTCAGGTGTCTGTTGTGGGACATGCTGTGGAAGCTTCCTCCATGGGAGGATCTTCTTTCGCAGGGGAAATTGCACACAGTGCATCACAACCCGCAAGGTCTCAACCTTCACCTTTTTCCATTGTGCGGTCCTTCTTGCACGGCAAGCGTTTTACAGGACGAGCAGTGGACGCAATTTCTAACTGTAGGAGGACCTCCTCTTCGCTAAATTATGCTGCTAAGTGGAAGGTTTTCTATAGGTGGTGTAGGGATCATTCTATTGATATTTATGATCCCTCCATTCCAGACATTGCTAATTTTCTAGTCTACCTGTTTGATGAGATCAAACTGCAGCCTGTTTCCATTAAGGGTTATAGGTCTATGCTATCTGATACCTGTGCACATCATGATAGTTTACAGATTGGATCAAATGTCTCTTTATCTAAGTTAGTGAAAAACTTTTCGATAAATAGACCTAGAACCCATAGATTAATTCCTAAGTGGAATTTAGCTTCGGTTCTTCTTAAGCTAAAGAAGTGCCATTTGATCCTCTTGACACAGTGGACTTCAAATTCTTATCTTCTAAGACAGCTTTTCTCTTAGCCTTCTATTCTGCTAGAAGAGTTAGTGAGCTTCATGCACTATCTGTTGATG
Organism: Pictodentalium vernedei; assembly: GCA_031216915.1. NCBI lineage: Eukaryota > Metazoa > Mollusca > Scaphopoda > Dentaliida > Dentaliidae > Pictodentalium > Pictodentalium vernedei. The sequence continues at coordinate 353,206,815 of CM062297.1, forward strand.
ATTCTCACTATCGTAGTGTAGGTAATACTATTACCTTGCCTACTAATGTTGGATTTTTGGCTAAGAATCAGGCTCGTAATAATTATCCGGAACCTATTGTTATTAAGGCTCTTCCATCCTCAGACGGCCATAGGCCTTCACTCTGTCCTGTTAGAGCTACACATATTTACAAACATAGATCTCAGTTTATCAAAAAGGGACGTAAACGTTTCTTTCTGTCTCTGCTGACAAATGGAAGGGACATTAGGGTCCATTCTACTGCTAGGTGGATTCAATTAACTATCCGTTCTGCTTATGAAAAATTATCTTCAACTCAGCAGTCTGCGCTTAAGATTTTGGCGCATGAAGTAAGAACTCTATCTACATCTTGGGCTTATGCTAGTAGTGTTGCTATTACAGATTTGATGAAGGCTGCATATTGGTCTCAGTCTTCCACATTCACAAATTTTTATCTTAGAAATATTGAGTCCATTTCTGGAGTCCTGCATTGTTTAGGTCCGTTATCTGTTGCTCAGAATGTCGTCCACTAAACAGTTGCAACTAGAGTTATGCAGGCTTTCTGTTCCGGCAGTGACTCTGTCCTGCTACCCTCTTCGCTCTGAGGTATTTGACCCAGGGCAAGAGGAGGGGGGGGGGGGGGGGGGGGGATGGTGTTCCCTTAGGTCACCTGCTTTCTAGTGAAAAGCAAGGGAATACCTCCCTTGGAGTCAGTAATTCCAAGTTGGTACCTGGACGGTTTTAAAGTGTAAAGCTAATGTTTACTCATCCATGTAATATTTTTAAAGTGTTGCTCGGTGTGAAGCATTTGTATATGTCACGTGTTAATTGAGCATTAATATACAATCCTCGGACACTTTTAAATGAGTATATAGAGTCTCATTTCTCTGGACTTCCTTTATTTATTGGCTTTCCTTTAAAAAAAATATTAGTATAAAGGGTTATACTGGATGTTAATAGAGATCATTGATGTTATTGTGCTCAATTACAGAATGGTGTTGTGTCTTTCTTTTTTGATACAAACAAGAAAGATACATGTAAAGCCTATCTCTCCTTTTCTCCTTGAGGGGATAGTTCTGTTATATGTAATTGAGTCTATTGGATTTTCCTTCATGTCCTAGGCCCTCCAACCTTTTTACTATTCAGCTAAGTCTGGGTCATTGGTACAGTATAAAAATGTTAAAAAATTTATAGTAATTTATATATTTTTTATACTTACCAATGACTGAGACGGGGATGGCCCTCCCATGAGTTGGAACTCATACCTCCCTGCTGACCAGGCACTGGTTGTAAGAATGACATTTGGCACCAATTTCGAGACCTTCTTGACATTGCGCATGCACAGTGGAGTAAAAGAATGGAGGACATATAGGACATGTAATTTTCGCTTTTAGATGCAAATTTTGGGGATTGGGGGCAGAGACCAGAGAGTGGTGGCCGAGTGGATAAGTGCGCTGGTCTCTCATGCCAGAGGTCCCGGGATCGATCCTCGGTCGGGGAAAGTTCTCGAGGTGTCCGAACACTCTCCGTCAGCATCAATTGTGGGGTGGATGCTGTCACAGCATACCGTCCTATCGGGTGGGGACGTAAAATGGCTGTCCTCTGTGCGTAGAGAGACACACTCCGTGCAGGCTAAAGATCCCTTCTTAGTATTCGAGAAGAGCTAGGCCACGAAGTTGCCGCTATGAAGGTCATCCCACACACCTACGCCATTGGGCCAAGGAGAGGCGTTAATATAAGTTGCATAACTTGTTCGCCAATCCTTGTAAAACAAATAAGATTAAATAAAGACCAGGTGACTGGGGCGAAAAAGTCGCCTTGGATTGCATAACTTTGCTCTGACTTCACTAAAAAGCGAAATCGTGTCGCCCTGTAATTTGTAAATTCCCAATTGACCTACCTTGAAATTAGGTGACTTCACGTAGAATTTACAAAGTAATTTCCATCTCAAAAGAGTATTATTGCTTGTGATTTCATTTTCATAGTAACTAAAAATAACATCAGCATCTAAAAACAATGCCCGATTAATAATGTAATCACGAACCGTCTTGGCTGCATTGAAATTAGGTGACAAGTCATCAAGTTAAGACAAGATTTTCTATTTAAGTTATATTTAAAATAAGTATTTTTCACATTCAGAATTTTTTTTCTGGGGAGCAGTTTTTCATAAAGCAACACTTTTTTGTAAAAGCTGAAGCTTTACTTCCAATCTGGATTTTATTTTTGTCCAAGATGTTTTGAAAACAGTATATTGACCAGAATAGAATAGAACAGAACAGAACAGGACAGAACATTGACCTACTTTTTACTCACTCTGGACCAAGAAATGGACACACTTGAATTGTTTAATTCAAGGCTGATCTGTCTCTTCCAGAAAGTAAATGCCCATTTGAATTTGAATTGTAAACTTTTCTTTTATAAATAAATTAATACAGAGAGGCATGTTTTTTTCTTGTAAACAATTCTTTGTACAAATAAATTTACACATAGAGATGTGTTTTTGCCCAATTGCAGTGATTTATTTTTGGGAGATATGAAAATATAATATGCAATACGCCTCATCTCCCATTGTCATTTACTAATTGTGGTGATGCTATGGTTTTATAGGCCCAGGGAACTCTTCTTATGTCCACGGTTCCAGTGCAGTCAGGTTATGTCGGGTTGGTTGTGTAATTCCCTCCTCCTTTTGTCTATTCAGCCTGTTGTAAACAATTGTAAGGTAAGTTTGTAAGAAATTAAAATTTTGTTAGTAAAATTTCCTTTCTTATTATACCTACTGCAATTGTTTACGTTGAGGCCGTCCCGTCCTCTTTTTTGGGTAAGAATCGTTCCTCCCTACTAATCACATACCTCCAATGTCAGTGGATTCAATAGAATGACACGTTGGTTATATGTCTGCACACTGGTTCCAGAAGCCATGGATTAGTACAAGGAGAAGATTGTCCCCTACTGTGTGTGCACCGGTTGCACTCTACCCAGTTTTGGCTTATTTTTAGCTCAACTTTGTCATGGCCCGTCGTCAGTCGGGCTGTCTGTCCGTCTGTCAACAATTGGATACGGCTAGGGCTAGAGGCCGTATTTATGAACCGATCTTTACAAAACTTCTTGGGGACGAGAACGAGTGTTTTGGGGTCCGGTCCAAAATTCAAGATGGCTGCCAGCCGCCATTTTGTACCGACGATGCAGAAATCTGTTTTTTTTAGTGTTACTTTCAGCACTGTCAGTGCAAATGCCAATACGGCTCGGGCTAGAGGCCGCATTTATGAACCGATCTTTATGAAACTTCTTGGGTACCTTTGGTATCACCGTGGGACGAGAATGAGTGTTTTTGGGTGTGGTCCAAAATTCAAGATGGCCACGGGCAGCCATTTTGTTCAAAATTAGGGGCAATCAGATTTTTGCACAGAACTTCCACATGAAAGCTCTGATTTGAATAATTTTTTGTTTGAATGTTTAGTACCACGGGATACATCACATATAATACAGGTTTTTTGTTCGTGCAAAAATTATGCAAATTAAATGAACTTTGATTTTTTCAGTGCTACTTACACACAGTAAGTACACATGTCAGTACGGCTCGGGCTAGAGGCTGCTGTATTTATCAACTGATCTTCACGAAACTTCTTGGGTACCTCTGCTATCACCTTGGGACGAGAACGAGTGTTTCTGAGTGCGGTCCGAAATTCAAGATGGCTGCCAGTGGTCATTTTGTACCAAAATTAGGTCTAATCAGTTTTTTGTACACAACTTCTATATGGCTCAGGCCGTATTTATGAACGAATCTTTACGAAACTTCTTGGGTACCTTTGTTATCACCGTGGGATGAGAACGGTTGTTTTTGGGTGTGGTCCAAAATTCAAGATGGCCACCAGCAGCCATTTTGTACCAAAATTAGTGCAATCAGTCTTTTGTACAGAACTTCTGTATGAAAGTTCTGATGTGAATAAATTTTTGTATGAATGTTTAGTAAAATGGAATACATCACATACAGTACGGGTTTTTTTCTCGTGCAGAAATTATGCAAATTAGATGAATTTTGAGTTATTTAGTGCTTCTTATACACTGTAAGTGCACATGTCGGGCTAGAGGCTGTATTTATCAACCGATCTTCACGAAACTTCTTGGGTACCTTTGTTATCACCTTGGGACGAGAACGAGTGTTTCTGAGTGCGGTCCAAAATTCAAGATGGCTGCCAGTGGCCATTTTGTACCGAAATTAGGTCCAATCAGTTTTTTGTCACAACTTCTATACAGCTCGTATTTATGAACTGATCTTCACGAAACTTCTTGGGTACCTTTGTTTTCACCTTGGGACAGGAATGAGTGTGTTTTGGGGTGCCTTTGTTATCACTGTTCTATGAGAACAAATATTTTGGGGTTCAGTCAGACCCACTCTGGGACTCAAAGATTTCTTTTCTAGTTTAGCATCTGACTGTCACCCACCTTTACAATACTTTACCTATACATTTGTTACAGGCTACGGTCAGTATTTATGTACAGGCCATTACAATACTTTATATGTACCTTTGTTATCAGGTCATTACCTAGATGTTTGTCATTGCTGTGTCACATACTGTACATGTACATGTCTTGACAAGTTGAGCTACAGTGTCACTGACACTTTCATTTCTTGGTGCTTTTGCACCACTTTTCTTTCCCAAATCGTTTGGGAAAGAAGAAAATAGAGAGTATTTTTCTGAGTTAGGGACTTCCACTGTAGTGCAAGCCTGTTGTAAACAATTGCGGTAAGTATAATAAGAAAGGAAATTTACTATAAAATAAAAATTTCTAAGCATTGATAAAAATTCACTGTCAGCCAATATTAGGGAGTGTGGTGGCTCAGTGGCTATGGCTTTGGATTTCAAACCAGAAGGTCCGCGGTTCGATCCCTGCCAGGGGTAACCTCTTTGTTTCTTTGTGCAAGGCACTTAATCTTGATTGCCAGTATGTGGGCACGTTGATGCTGTGTACTAAGGCATACCACATGCCAATGATACACTTGTCTTCAACCAATGCAAACCCTGCTTTTGGAGTTAGTATGTTCACAGTTACTAGAAGTTGTGGCTGCAACCACTTTTTCACCGATAACAATGAATGCACCACATCAGTCATGACCCCGTGTTACGCATACAGTAGTCTGTATAAAAAAAGACAAGTAATGAAAGCTTTTTTGCCCTGACCGATACCCACTTCCCAGTTCATTTGTGAATTCGTCCATTGAACAAAGATTCATCAACACAGTTTTCTTGTACATGTACAGCTATCCACAAGGTATTTAACTTCATGTGTATCATAAATGAATAATCAAATCATCATTCTACGGCTTCTTTATTTGATAAAAAAAACCTCTCCGTTCGACTTTTTTTGCCCGCGACTCGACACCATTAGAACAATAACGATGGCATGACATTTCGTTGCTAGGTTGTACAAAAGTTAACCCGGAAAACGAAACTACGCACTGCGTTGTTCTTGTGCTGCAGACGACAGAACAGAAAAATGGATGTGGGCTGTAATGTGAGAGCCTTTCTGGCAAAACAATTGTTGCATCCCTGTCCTCGAGTTTTATTTATTGTCAAGGCACAACCAACTTATCCGAATTTTAATAAAAATCTGGTTAATTTAAGACAGCACTACCTTGTTGTCCGAAGTTGAAAATTCAGGAAGCTTTGAAAGGAATATGTATAGGCGAGCGGAAAGATTATTAGATCTAGGCTATAGGCCTATATCACAGACAGGGAGGGGTGAGAGTGATCTCATGTCCTGTATAAAAAAAGGAAATTCTATTGCATTTCTTTTTTGCACTGCCAGTAAGGAATCGTGACATTGACAACATTTAAATTTAATTCTGAACAACATTAATCATAATAGTGTATTAGGCTCTCTACATGCTGATTGAAACAGGGAGTGTGTTGGGGGGGTGGGGGGTGAATGGTGCGGCGAGGCTCGTTGTAGACATATTATTTAGACGAAGCATTTGGCTGATAAAGATATCTTGGGGGTCTCGACAAAAATCTTTCCCAGGGACAAAAAAAGGGAAAAACCTTTCTAGAAAACCCACTGCGGGCATTTGTGCATGCATTTTCGAGTCGGTGGGGAGGCAAGGCCAGTGAAGCTTTTGGGGGAACGTCATTCCCCTTGACCCCTTCTACTTGCTACTGCAAACGTTCTTCCTCCTCAATTGCAAAACTTGAACTGGCTACATCAAAAGTTACTTGCTTGATGAGTGAAACATAAAACTTGAAGATTGTGAATGGAGGGGGGAGGGGGGAGCTTGTAGGCACAGACTATTCAGACGCGGTGCTTGCTGAATGAAGATCAACAGCCCTCTGCCTTATTAATGGCCCTTGATTCTCGGGCTAGTAATAAACCGTAACGCCCTCCAAACTCGTGGTATTGTTATATTATGGGAAGATAGGCCTATCTTCAGAATCTGTAGTTTATGTTAACTGGGCTGCTCGTAGTTACTGGCTTTCTCGCCTCTAGATTCATAGATAAGCCTGTTGCGACTTTTTTCCAATTAAAACAAAAATTATACACATCTGGCCAAACCATGGTCAGCCCGGGGATTGTCTAGACCTCTCCCCGCGGGAACCTCGGGAATGAAACAGTGCCTGCTCACTGCGGTAAACAGGCTGTGTTTTACTGGTAAGATAGGACCCAGTCGACAATGCTTGGGAGGTGCAAACCCTCTCTAAAATGGGCCACATGGCTTATTAATGTTCACCCCGTGTCTTGAGTTGATACTCATGTTGTGGTCATGATTAGCCATTGTGCAAACATATGTGACCTTAAACACCAATAAATAAATAAATAAATAAATAAATAAATAAATAAATAAATAAATAAATTGTCGACCCCACCCCACCCCCACCCAGAGGGGAGGGGCATACACCTGCATCGGAGGAATGTTGGGTGCCACCCCTAGACTGCGGGACATTTCCAAAGTCAAATAACCTGAGAGAACGAAATAAGCAACACTACTGAGGTGTATAAATGGGGGTAGACTTTTTTTTATTTATTTAAATTTTTCCTTTGAACTAACCGTAACATCAGCTGCACATTTTCTGCGCACGCAGATACTGCTGCAGAGATGTCTAACTTCTAAGTACTTCCTTTTTCTTATCATAAACAGCATAAAACATACGACTACAGTCTAAAAGTTCACCGACCATCACTGTAAAGCAGGTGACAAGAACTTGATCTATTTCAATCAGGGGTGTAGCCAGGATTTGAAAATAGGGTGTCCAAATGTGGGAGAGGGGCAAGTTGGAGTCTTCGGAGGCAAATGCAGATGCCGAAGGCATCTGCTTGCAAGTGCCAAAGACACTTACCCTTTTAGGGGGGTCCCCCCCCCCCCCCCTCCCTCCCCCCCCCCCCCCCCCCCCCCCCCCCCCCCGGAAATTTTTTTAAATCTAGCATCAAATGGAGCCTTCTGGTGAGTTTTAGGGGTTGAATCTACTTTTAATTTTGAGTGGGCAAAAAGCCTTTTTTTTTAACAGCATGTTACAATTTTCCCACCCAAATTTACTGACATTTAATCATTGGGGCCACAGACTTATGTCCCTCCCTGCCCCGAGGCTCCCCTTAATGGCCTAACCCCAACCGTGTATTGATATAATAGTTACTAACTCAGGTGGAGCCTTGAGGTAGTAGGTACATTCATGTGTTCATGAATTTGAACAACCTGCCCACGAGCGGTGAGTGTTACAGCATGTAGGCAGGTTGTTCAAATTCACAAATACCTGCAGCGAGGTTACCTTAGTAACCGTCATAAAACCAAAGTTCACAAAACGCATTGACCCGTGTTGGTATCTTGGTATGTGATTACATGTATTCAATTCAAGTACAGTTCTATCAGGTATTTCTTTCATCTCTCATTATACCAACCGGGCCGCAGAAGACAAAGGAATTGGGGTGTAACTTATAACTTTATAAGTGCAATTACTGACCTGTGAGTCTGTGACAAGTCTGTCCGTTTTGGCTTCATACAACTTACAATGGAGGGTCGTTCCATAACTTCCATACCATCTTGCAAATTGATGCAATGCATGTGTTCCGAGTGTGGCGTTCAGTGCGCACTATAAACATTGTAGATGTGGCATTATTCTGTCAACAGTCAACTGACCTCGATGGAAATGTCAATGAGCGGACTAAATTTGTCATTGAAACTAGGACAGGTGACGTTACACTGACGTATCATAGTTGCATACTACAGAAATCTAATAATAGACCATAGAAACGGGAATAGCCCTCGAATGGGATCGACCATACGCAGCTTTCCGTGATATCTATCAGTATCTGACAGTATCATATTGGAATTGGGGTATTTTCTGTGCGATTAACACACGGGGAACTGGTGGCATTTGTAACATTTAGCAAAGACAATCAACAGGGCACCGTGAGGGACGCATAGCAACATCAGAAGGGCCGTCTTTTTGAAAAAACAATGCGTCCAAATTGTAAACAGGGCGTCCAAAAGACGGCTGAACGCAACTCTGGCTAAACCCCTGATTTCAATATTCTGCAATCATTTTTAGACAGTATTTTTAGACATCAGAAACCTTACATCATGATTGTTGTTCTAATGGCGTTAAGTCGCAGGTAAAAAAAGTCGAACGGAGAGTACTTTTTATCAAATAAAGAAGCCGTAGAATGATGATTTGATTATTAATTTATGATAAACATGAAGTTAAATACCCTGTGGATAACTGTACAAGAAAACTGTGTTGATGAATCTTTGTTCAATGGACGAATTCACAAGTGAACTGGGAAGGGGGTATCGTTCAGGGCAAAATAGGCTTTCATTACTTGTCTTTTTTATATAGTCAGGACTGACGTGGTGCATTCATTGTTATCGGTGAAAAAGTGGTTGCAGCCACAACTTCCAGAAACTGTGGTATGTTGGGGAGTCTAACATTTGCTTGCCATTGCTCAGGGGTTCTGTCTGGGTACTCTGGCTTCCTGTACCTGTAAAACTGTCCGACACGGGGTGACCCTGGCTGTTGACAGTTGTCATTAAGCCCCAATAAATAAATAAATAAGCAAATATTAAGCTTTTTTGATGAAAGATACATGGTAGGCTGTTTATTTTACTTTGCCTGATTCATAATGAATGAACAGTGCTAGGTGGGAAAATTCTCCCACAGCAGGCTAAAAATTGACAAACAGATCCCCTTTCCTCCTTAATCTGTGAGCAGGCCTGTTGTTTTGTCACATTTTTATGCAACATGAATAGCAGATGGCAGTGGCAAAAATTCTTCTTGTGATATTTGGGTATGGTGCCATTTTGGACTAATGTGTTTGGTAAGAGGTTAAAATGGTTTCCACAGTAAGTGGCATGTGACGTTAGTTTTTCTCCAGTGCCAGAAAACAGTGTGATAAATGACTAGACAAAATTGCACTCAATGTCAGCAAGCAAATTCTTGAAACTCTTTGTGGACAATTTATAGTTAATCCTTTTTCTAACAGCAATATTCAGCCAGTGCTATTCACAATTATTATGCCTGACATCTGTGACATCAGCCGTGATTGGTTAATTTGACACCTTCTAAAAGTCATAGTAATGGAGTTTTTGGACAGGTACTATCGGAACATTCTTCCCTGGAGACATGAGAACAAAGAAAGTGTAAACTCCACTTTCATTGATCAGCGTCGATTACGCATTCTCTGATTTGAAACAAACGCTGGCCCTGTGTCTGTTTAACTTTTTTTTGTCACCGATAGACACTATCTTACCAACAAATATGTCATTTTCAGTGGGTGTGTTTTCAATTTTAACTGCAAACAATTAATTCAAAAGAATCAGAAATATTAAAAACTTGTGTTGTTCGCCACTTTAGTGAATCATGAATGTGACTTCAATCAATTATATTTCCACAAGTGTACTACTTCACGACCTCACTGATCCTCCGCCTCAAGTTTAAAATAAATTGTTTCACTCCACTTAATTATGGCAACTGTCGTCCAAGAAACATGAATTTATATCCCATTATACCACTTTCCACACAAGCATAAATACTGAATTTTAACATGAACAGCATGATGCAGTTGTAAACACTGACATTTGGTGATACAGAAACTCCCAAAGTGACGGCACTTGTAACAAGTCATTTTTGAATTTGATGATCTGGAAACTCCTGAAGAGACGTCATTTGTTCGTAATGACGTCACTAGAAGCATGTTTCTAGATTCGACAGCATTGTCAAGATTGATGGCATGTTGCAGTTAACACTTAACAATGAAATCTATTTTTTGTTCGGCATAATAAAATAATTAGAACGTTTCTTTTCATGTTCTATCGGTTGATAGTACCTGAGTTTGTGTGACTGATAGAACATGAAAAGAAACATTCTAATATTATAATATTGCCATTTAATTTCTTATGCCCCCTACCTCCAGACGGGGTCTCTGGGAGATATAGACAAGGACTCCATCCGTCTGTTCACCCTTCCATACCTATGAATGTGCAAACATTTCACTTTGTATCTCAGGTATGGAAAATTCAAATTTGTTGTCATTTGGATGTTTATTGACCAGCGTGGAGGAAAAAAATCTCCATTCTATGCAATTTGTTGCCAGAGTTGTGACCCTTGTTATGACCCTTGTACGACTTAGAAAATAGTGATTTTGTCCATAAGTACAAACATTTCACCCTGTCGCTCAGATTTGGATAATCCAGTTTGGTGTGCCTGTGGAATGCTGATAGACCAACATGGGGAAAGTAACACCACAAAGGACTGATTCTTTCTACACATTCTTGCCAGAGTTGTGGCTTTTGTTAGGCCTAGAAATAGTGATTCCATCTGCTTGCACGAATATTTCATCTTGCAGTTTGAATGTGGATAATCGAATTTGGTAAGTTGATGGACCAAGGAGAAGGAATCTTCACAAAGGATGGGTTCTGTCCACACGTTCTTGCCAGAGCTGTGTCCTTTGTTGCATTTAGAAAATAGTGAAATTTCATTGGGGTCATATGCACCCACTTGGCATTGCACAAGTTATGTTTCCTTTTGTGTGTCCAACACATGTGACTCATGCGAATGAGCTAATTGAAGTCATTCCAATGAATGGTCATATGCTGTGTTTTTGAAGCAAAATATGAAAATTTTATTTATTTACTTTTTTTGTTGCAAGTGTCATTTCTAGTTGTGTTAAGTGAAGAGTTAAACAAATGAAGGACAGAAACCATAGAATTTGATCACGGGAATAGATGGGAATCATATGAGACTATTGTTCTGTTTACAGGAAAATTACTGGATTCATGGATTCTAAAAGTAAACTGAGGCCTGAATATATTTTTATATGCCTGTTTGTAAAAAACGGTTGTATTATGTAAATGATCTCTCTGTTTGTTCATAAACATTTGGTTTCCAACCGATAACTCCAGTTTGAAATATTCAAATTCAACCAAAGTTGGTATGTGTATTCCCCAGCTATTAATACAGGCCAAGTTCGATTATAGGTTCCGTCAAATAATTTTTAAATGAGTTATGGCCCTTTTTTTCGATTTAGAATTTGACCTTTTATTAACATTTTTGGTTTCTGACTGATAACTCCAGTTTCAATTATTTGATCTCAACCAAAGTTGGTATGTATATTACCCAGGTAGTAATACAGGCCAAGTTTGATTATGGGTTCTGTCCAATTATTTTTACATGAGTTATGGGCCTTTTCAACTTAGAAATTTCTCATTACCATCAACATTTGTGTTTCTGAATGATAACTTGAGTTTGGATTCATAGATCAGGACCAAACTTGCTTTCTGCCTTAGTTATATCAAAATGAAAGTTAAGTTTGAATTGGGGCATGGTCTGATGATTTTTATCTCAACTTTGATGTAGTCGGATTTGAGGTTATGACATGGCCCGTTTTCCATCTGTCTGGACATCTGTCCGTCCGTCAACAATTCAATACGGCTCAGGCTAGAGACTGTATTTATGAACCGATCTTTATGAAACTTCTTTGGTACCTTTGTTATCACCGTGGGAAGAGAACAAGTGTTCAAGATTGCCACCAGCAGCCATTTTGTACCGAAATTAGTGCAATCAGTTTTTGTACAGAACTTCTGTATGAAAATTATGATTTGAATAAATTTTTGTATGAATGTTTAGTAAAATGGAATACATCACATATAATACATTTTTTTCTTGTGCAGAAATTATGCAAATTAAATGAACTTTGATTTAAAAAGTGCTACTTATGTCAATATGGCTCAGGCTAGGGGCTGTATTTATGAACCGTTCTTCACAAAACTTCTTGGGTACCTTTGTTATCACCTTAGGACAAGAACAAGTGTTTTTGGGTGTGGTCTGAAATTCAAGATGGCTGCCGACGGCCATTTTGTACCAAAATTAGGTACAATCAGTTTTTTGTACAGAACTTCTATACGGCTCAGACTAGAGGCCGTATTTATGAATCAATCTTTACGAAACTTCCTGGGTACCTTTGTTATCACTGTGGGACAAGAACAAGTGTTTTTGGTTGCGGTCCGAAATTCAAGATGGCAGCCATTTTGTACCAAAATTAGTGCAATCAGTTTTTTGTACAGAACTTGGAATACATCACATATAATACAGGTTTTATTCTCGTGCAGAAATTATGCAAATTAAATGAATTTTGATTTATTCAGTGCTACGTATACACAGTAAGTACACATGTCAAAACAACTGGGGCTAGGGCTGTATTTATGAACTGATCTTCTTGAAACTTCTTGGATACCTTTGTTATCACCTTACGACGAGAACAAGTGTTTTTAGGTGCGGTCTGAAATTCAAGATGGCTGCGGCAGCCATTTTGTACTCTGAAATTAGGTGCTATCAGTTTTTTTGTACAGAACTTCTGTATGACATAAAGTTCTGATTTGAATAAATTTTTGTATGAATGTTTAGTAACATTGAATACATCACATATGATATGGAGTGTTCTCTCGTGCAGAAATTATGCAAATTAAATGAACTTTGATTTATTCAGTGCTTTTTATACACAGTAAGTTCACATGTTAATACGATTCGGGCTAGGGGCTGTATTTATGAACCGATCTTCACAAAACTTCTTGGGTACCTTTGTTATCACCTTGGGACAAGAAGGATGCGGTTCAAAATTCAAGATGGCTTCTGGCAGCCATTTTGTACCGAAATTAGGTACAATCAGTTTTTTGTACAGAACTTCTATATGAAGGTTCTGATTTGAATAAATTTTGGAATGAATGTTTAGTAACATGGAATACATCACATTTAATACTTTTTTTTTCTCGTGCAGAAATTATGCAAATTAGATGAACTTGATTTATTCTGTAACAAGAAATGATGATATGCCTACAAAATTATAAGGGTTCAAGTTGATAAACTGGCTGAATGCCCAAAAGCCACTATGGGGGGGGGGGGGGGGGGGGGAGTGGGGGACTTGCTCTAAACAGCAGCCCCACAGATGCTTTACTTGTGAAATAAACTTTTACACACAAGCACTAAGTCGCCACTGATTACTGGAGAATGCTTGAGGGCATTCTTCGGGAAGCCAAGATAACCCAATATTTATGGAGCAAAAGTAATTTAGCACATTCAAAACATTGTTCCTGTCTTCAGATTCGAAGGATTTGGAAGCTATATCAGAAAGAAATGAGAAAAACAGAAAGAATTTTACGTGGTTTTATTGAACAAAAATAACTGAATGACATGAAGTGAATGATGAGTGATGAATAAACCACGGGCCCTCAAGTTTTACCGGCACAGAAACTAGAGTGACGACTGGCATCTAAAGTATGGGTCACCCAAATGCTAAAACTCCAGTTATTGTGGTCATTAAAAAATTGTCTTGGGGCGAATGTAAAACATGGGAACTCATTCCATGGGATGTTTACAAACGTAGAAATATAATAGAAGAAATACTAAAGAAAAGAAATTAATTTGAATTGTCGCCTGCAGTTTGTGCTTCAACAGGAAAGGAGTGCATTCAAGCATTTCCTCACCAGCGGGCGCATCCTACACAAACGAACGTAACTCCATTAATACTGAGAGATAAACATCCCAAAGAAAGAGTACCCCCGGTTACAGGAGGAATGGCCACAAACTAACCTACCAAGGCTAGAAACAAACCGAGCACAGCAAGTTTAAAGCTTTATTGTCAGATTGTGAAAGGGTGAAGAATAATGAGCGAGACCGCTCTTATATAGGATTTTGCCTGTAGAAGTGCACTGAAAAAGCGTGCACTACTCACACTACAACAGCGATTATAATTTGTGAACAAAAATAGAACACAGCCAATACGAAAGCTGCTATCAACTGAGTATGGTAAAACAGGATGTTCGGTAAATACCCAAATGTGTCCCAACAAATAAGTATAAACATAGGAGGTATGTGTACTGATTTTAAACCCATTACACTCCCCCCTGCTTAAAAAAAAAAATGAAAAGCAATTTTCATTTAATAGTGACTCCTAATGCTGAACTACATGCATCACATTCATGGCGCCTGATGGACCCACATAAGGACCATCATGCACCACAAATGAGATGGGGCATAGCTCAACTGTAAATACGAGAGGCCATGGTAAAACCAACATGAAGAGATGAACAAGGATGTAGTCAACACAAATTAAATAAATTTGTTCAAGCTGAACGTTGAATTTTAAAATATGATCTTTATGGTGTGTCACACTTTTGCCCTCACAAGTCCCCATTGAAAAGAGTCCTTTCCATGTAGACTCATGAAAACAAAGTGTGTGACTTTCCAGTTGCTATATGCTGCCTTACCCAAATTGTTAAATGCCAATTCATAACAATACCTCATTGCATTTTGCACCCAGTGGACATAATGTATGGGTCATATCTCTTTACTGTAACCTATGGGATTCCCCACCATCAGGTCCAATGGGCAATTAATTTCTCTGCCAAGCATAATTATGTTTGGGCTACATTTTGTGCTCTTGTGGATGGTGGAGCGATGAGCCATTATCACATAAGGGAGATGGTCATCCCAATCATCTAGATTTTTATTGACAAAGGATGACAACATCTGAATTAATGTGCAATTAAAGCGCTCCACCAACCCATCAGATTGTGGCCTATAGGGAGATGTCCTAGTTTTCTCTATACCCAGCTTATTACAAATAGCTTGGAATAAATCAGACTCAAACTCCCTTCCTTGGTCAGTGTGTATTTGGAAAGGTATGCCCAGACTTACAGACAATTCAGTAAGCAATTTATCAGCCACTGTATAAGCTCTGTGATTTGGGACAGCAAAAGCCTCTTTTCATTTAGAAAAATAATCATCCACAACAATGATATATTCATTGCCATTCTGGGTGACTGGAAGCCCTCCCAAAATATCAATGGCAATCCTTTACATAGGTCTGGCAACAAGGTCTTGTTGGAGGGGAGATTTGCGTTTGGCACACTGACTACACTCACAGCACCACCTCCTTACATCTCAGCTCATTCCTATCCAAAAGAAACCTTTTCTTACTGTTTCAATGGTTTTGTCCCTTCCCAGGTGGCCTGAGGTTCGCATACTGTGAACAAACTCCATAATTTTAGCACTGATTTTACCAGGAGCCATTATTTGTCTATAAGGGTTACCCTGAGTGTCAACTTTACAATTTCTACATAAAATGCTATTCTCAACATCCAAAATCTTCCAACTTTGGCACAACATTTTTACATTATGGTCAACACAGATTTTGGTGGTTTGACATAACTTTGTTTTAGAGACAGCACATGTTGTAAGTCTGGATCTTTTCTCCTGCCTCTGTTTCAGTGTGTCAGGGAACCAGGATTCTATCCAGTTAGACACAGTATCTTCATTCGAGACTATAGAACAGCCATTGTTAAGACTTTGGGTTTTGAAAGATTCTTCAGGTGAATCATCATTCAATATCACCCCACAATTCAGCTCTGCCACACAGGAGGGGCAATCATCTCGCTTACATTTTCGAGCTTTGCGTGAAAGTCCATCAGCATTAAGATGATGACTACCCTTCCTGTATTGAATCTCAAAATCATAGGTGTCAAGAATGGAGATCCACCTGGCTAACATCCTCTCAGGTTCTTCAAAGTTTTTCAGCCACACTAACGAGGCTTGATCAGTACGTATCAGGAACTTCTGTCCCCATAAATAATGCCGAAACTTTTTGAGAAAGGTAACAATGGCTAACAACTCTCTATAGGTAACACAATAATTTTGTAGTGATTTAGTTAAGGTTTGACTTGAGTAGCCCCAAGACCAGTTAAACTGGCATCTGTATCCAAAATGAATGTATCTCTAGCAGTTGGATATGCAAAGACTGGAGCAGTAGTTAATAGCTCTTTCAGCTTTATGAAAGCATGCTCACAATCTTGGGCCCAACTATATTTAACATTTTTCCTTGTCAATTTTGTCAGAGGGGAGGCCAATGTTGCAAAATCTGGTATGAACCTATGGTAATAACCCGCACAGCCAAGAAAACTTTTAACTTCAGTCACTGAACTAGGAATGGGCCAATCTTGAATATTCTCAATCTTGTCGGGATCACAACTTATTCCCTCCCCAGAAACTTTATGTCCTAAATAGGTTACTTCTGAAGCAAATAATTCACATTTCTTGGGCTTTAGCTTTAAATTGGCTTTTCTGAAGCATTCCAGCACAGCTCTAAGATTTTCATGATCAATTTCAAAGGAAGCCCCAAACACAATGACATCATCTAAATAACAGAGACACTTGGACCATTGAAGGCCATCCAAAACCAGCTCCATTAACCTTATAAAAGTTGCCGGCGCATTGCATAATCCGAAACACATTACATTAAAATGGTGTAACCCTCTATGAGTAACGAAAGCTGTTTTAGGCTTATCCTGTTCCTCGAGACCAACTTGCCAATACCCACTTGCAAGATCCAAAGTACTGAACCATGCAGCATTACCCAGAGTATCTAGAACATCACCGATGCGTTGCAAAGGAAAACCATCCTTTTTATGTGTACCCATACTATGTATTATGATACACATAATGCCATCATCTGGGGTGGACCTCCATCGTTCGTCCATCCTTTGTCTGTCCATCCATCCGTCCGGCATCCGTATTTCTTTGTCATTCGATAACTTGAAAAATATTGCTTGGATTGTCAAGTTACTTTATATTTGTGTTCAGGTTACTGATGTGCCGAGCTGTATAGTTTTTGGTGTAAATCTGATAATTTGATCCTGAGATATTAACTCTTTATCCTTCAAATTGAGAATTCTTCCAACCCCTTTGGCATGAGAAAACTCAAAAAATATCAAACCAATTGTCATGTTACTTTATATATATCTTCAGGTTACTGATGTTCTGAGCTGTATAGTTTTTGGTGTAAATCTGATAATATGATCTGAGATATTAACCCTTTATCCTTCAAATTGAAAATTCCTCCAATCCCTTTGGCATTCAATAACTTGAAAAATATTGCTTGGATTGTCAAGTTACTTTATATTTGTATTCAGGTTACTGATGTACCGAGCTGTATAGTTTTTGGTGTAAATCTGTTATTTTGATTCTGAGATATTAACCCTTTATCCTTAAAATTGAAAATTCCTCCAATCCATTTCTATATGTACCCATACCATGTATAGTGTACATAATGTCGGCATCTGTCGGCCCTCCGTCATACAGCTTTCTACTAGTTGCGTGGATGGGTACACATCTGACGATTTCATCAGCCTATTTTTTGTCACCGAGTTCAGTTTCCGATAATCTATACAAAATCTTACTGTTCAATCATTCTTAGAAACCAAGACTATGGGAGATGACCAGGGACTAATATGAAAATACGTGACACGTAATGGTGCACACCCAATATTGTTAATTTCGGTAAATATTGTAGGCCCCAAGCAAGATTTTTCAGGAAAGATATGGTGTATATCGCAGAAATAGCAGTGGTTATCTGAAATATAACAGTTTGCCAAAACGTGTTGTACAGCGACATGCAAAAACACAGAACCACACATGTATGGTCATATGTTAATGTGGCGACAAATATGGCAATCGAGAAATTTTGAAAGATTGCGGAAGGATTAAACTTGAGACAAGCTATAGTAAAACAAACCTTCATTTTTTTAAACTGACAAAAGATCATAATTCAATGGCAAATTGGTTCATTAGGAGTTTAACAACACTTCCAAAAACCAAGGCTATATTATGATCGGGATTGTATATCAATTTCAATAACTAAGGTTATTATATCACGTTGTTAGTTCCCCAAGATCCTTCCCATCCTTCAATACCTAGACGAGCAAAAGAGTCGTACGTGGAGTCACTCGTTCAGACAATTACTCTATGGCTCATTTGTTCGATGGGATTCTGGTCGTTCGAGCAATCTGAGATGGTTAGCAAGCCTGTGTCAGTGCTAGTAATGGTACAAGGCTGCAAGAGTGGAAGAAAACTATGGGATTTGGTGACTACTGTAAAAGCTAATCATAGGACAGACAATGCCGATATTGGGGAAAATCAGTAATGGTGGTGTTGAAGATATGAAGATCACGGAGAGGTCTAGAACTCTGCATATGCTAGGAGCTGAATTATCATCAGGTATATATAGTACTACATCATCATGTCATAGGTATCCTCCTATACCCCGATGAGCATTAAGAGACGTAATTAAATCGCTCTTTCGATACTCATTTGCTCAGTGGGATTTGAGTCGTTCGAGCAATGATTTTTCTGTCACTGCTTATTTGCTCGATAAGATTCGAGTCGTTCGAATAATACCTATCCCTGCTTGATTGTATTTTGGGTTTGAGGATCATAGAGGACTTCATTATACACAGGGAAGGCAAAAACAGAGACGGCCAAGACAAAATAGACTGTTGCGATAGGCAAAAATGGGACCAGTAAAAGGCAAAACAGGCCAGGAAATAGAAGGATAAACCACAGAATATATCAGGATAGATAAAATACCGAGACTATGGAGCACGTCCGAAACAACAAAGCTACTCTTATACAAAGGAATGCGTCTATTGTTGCGCAAAAAGAAGAATTCTCGGGGACAACAGACAGAAACCGAATATTTAGTACGAAATCCGCACTAGTAAAAGAGCTGTTGGATTTATTTGGGTAATTTTACAAAGTACTCGAACAAATACAATTACTCATACCAGGAAACGCACCTTAAAGCACTGTACTCTTCTCTTGTAAGCCCAAAATTGAGGAATCCGTGCCAAATAAAGTTGTTTGATGGTTCAGAGGGATTGTCTGGATGTTTGTGGTAATTCGATGTATTCTAGTTCACTTGAATTTATCCACATGAAACCTCTCATCATTCATTTAGCACTACGTGCTACCAGTATAAGCCCTTGATTGGGGTTTGCTAAGTCCGTCTCGGTAGTTTTGGATTATTTAGAGGGATTGTCGGGTTGTTTGTTGTAATTAAATTTACTCCTGTTCGATCGAACACACCCTTCGAACACACCCCTTTCCTATTAGAAGGTTTTGGGTCACATAGCAACCATGTGCAACCATAGAAACCAAGATGGCGGTCTCAGATATACAAAATGGACTACGTACACTCGTCTCACCTCAACAAATCGTGCTGCGCATGCACACTAGGACCACGTATCACTATGGGAATGTTGTCACAAGATGGCGCTCACGCGGGCTACCATGACAACCAAAAATGAAGTAACTGGGCCAAGTGCCTATGACGTCACATGAGATCCGGCCAATGTGGGTCGATCGGGTACATGATCTACTACTAACACCAAGCTGAGAGATCTACGGTTAGCAGGGGTAACTGCGTTGTGTCATTGAGCAAGGTACTTAATCACGATTGCCCAAGTGGGGGCACGGTGGCGCAGCCATGGGGGCGTTCTGGGGGCACATCCGCTCCCCCCCCCCCCCCCCCCCCCCCCCCCCAAAAAAAAAAACAAAAAAAAAAACAACAAAACATAATTCCGATAGGATCACCGATCCAATGTCGAGTTGTGACAGCACAAAAGTGGGTTTAACTGGTTGAGGGCTACATTATTTTTAATGGTCTGAATAAATTATTCAAAATTGGTTTTATTACAAATTATTGGAGAGCGCCGGTGGGCACTCTCCAATAATTTGTAATAAAACAAATTTATATAAGCAAAATATTATTTGTGTTTGACTGAATATGAAAAATGAATACCGAAACCATAGGCTTTTGCTCTAGTATCCTCATTTTTTTGAAAGCCCTGATAGTGGCTTATAGCACTCAACCAGTTGATCATTATCAACTTATCGTACGGAAACCAATTGTTTACAATTTACAATGTGAAGGGTCACTGTGTCCTTGACCTTAGACCTATTGATTCCAAAATAAATAGGGCTCTTTCTTGCAATAATGCCAACCTACCTATGGAGTTTCGTGAACGTCGGTGGAACCATCGTCAAATAGGTGTCTTCCACTCACCTATGCCAACCTGCCTATGAAGTTTCATGAATGTGGGTTCAACCATAGTCAAGTTAGCATTCAGAAACCAATTGTTTACGATTTACTATGTTGAAGGTCACTGCGCCCTTGACATTCAGCCTAGCGAGTCCAAAATAAATAGGGTTCTTCCTCTCATTGATACCAACCTATCTATGAAGTTTCATGAACGTGGGTCGAACCATTATCAAGTTATCATCCGGAAACCAATTCTTTCGATTTACTATGTTCAGGGTCACTGTGACCCTGCCCATTGACCTAGTACGCCCAAAATAATTTAGCTTCTTCCTCTCATGATAGCCAACCTACATATGAAGTTTCATGAATGTGAGTTCAACCATAGACAAGTTATCATCCGGAAACCAATTGTTTACAATTTACTATGTTCGTGGTCACTGTGACCTTGACCTTTGACCAAACAAGTCCAAAATAAACAGGATTCTTCCACTCACTGATGCCAACCCACCTATGGAGTTTCATGAACGTGGGTCGAACCATTATCAAGTTATAGTCCGGAAACCAATTGTTTACGCCCGCCCGCCCACCATTCACCAATCTATAAGTCGAGCTTGACTTCGTCAAAACTTGACTAAACAAGAGGCCCGGCTTTAATCGCTCACCTGCCAAAGTGGTTCAAAGAAGTAATTGGGGTCACATTCAGTTATGCATGGTTCATCAACACTACAAAGTAATGAAGTCATGAAAGGCAATTTTTATGGAAAAACACTAAGGAATCGATTTGAATAAACCTGAACCTAACATGCACCCCATGCCACCTCACCCCTGCCCACAGAGAGCCCAAATAATAAGCCAGGGGCTCAAATTGAACAAACTTGAACCTGATCCCCCTTGATATGTTATATACCAAATATGAAAGAATTCAGACCGGTGGGTCTGAAGAAGGAGGTTTTTAAAGAAACAAAATGTCCTCACAATGCATTACGTTAAACTTTGGGCTCAAACAGGGAGCCAACATATTTACCCAGGTAACCAATTTGAACAAACCTGAAACTGACCCACCTCAAGATGTTGCATACCAAATATGAAAGGATTCTGACTGGTGAATCTGAAGAGAAAGATTTTTATAGAAATGCCCTCATATTGCACTACGTTAAAATTCAGGATCCCATGGGCAGCCCAAATATGAACCCAGGGACTCGATTTGAACAAACTTGAATCTGACCCCCCTATAGATGTTGTACACCAAACATGAAATGATTCTGACTGGTGGATCTGAAGAAGAAGATTTTTAAAGAAATTTCCTCAAATTGCACAAAGTTAAACTTTGGGCTCCAATAGAGAGCCCAAATACTAAACGAGGGGCCCGATTTGTACAAACATGAATCTGACCCCCCCCCCCCCCCCCCCCCCAAGAGATGTTGTATACCAAATATGAAAGCATTCATACCAAATATGAAAGATTTTTAAAGAAATTTCCTCATATTTCAATAAGTTAAAATTCGGGCTCTTGAATCTGACCCCCCCCCCCCCCCCCCCCCCCCCCCCCACACACACACACACACACACACACACACCCGAGATGTTATATACCAAATATCAAAAGATTCTAAATGATGGTTCTGGATAAGATTTTTTTAATTTTTAAAAAAAAATTATGGGTGCTATCAGAGTAATGCTCCTTGTGGTGCCCCTTGTCAGTGCGCCAAGGTTATTTGTACAAACTTGAATTGACATATGATAAGGAACATGCACACCAAATTTGGTTTAATTTTGTCCAGTAGTTTAGGAGAAGTCGATAATGTACAGTTCACGACAGACGGCAAGTTAAGCTCCCTTTGGTGAGCTAAAAATCAGTCCCCTCCCTCCTTTCAAGTTAACCCATATAGGGAACATCAGGCAAGAAATAAGGCGGGGGGGGGGGGGGGGGGGGGGGTGCGAAATAGCAGATGTATGTGTGACATCCGACCTATCTCAATTTAATGACACCAATGTTCCCAGTTATTTGCCAGACTCGAGAGATAAAAACGTCGCCGGTGTTCCGTCGCCGGATTTATGAAATAACGTCGCCGTTATATGATAATTTATCCGTTACTTCTGGTCCGGGTTCGCTATTTAAAATTGATGAATCTCTTGGCGCGAAAGAAAAATGAAGGAATCGTTAACAAAATTAAGACGGTAATATAACAATAACATGATTTTGGAGGGCATTATGGTTCATTAGCGGCCCTGCAGCAATGATGAACAACCCGAGGGTTTATTAAAGGCCCGAGACGAAGCCGAGACGAAGCCGAGACGAAGTCGAGGGCCGTTAATAAGCCCAAGGACTGTTCATCATTGCTGCAGGGCCGCTAATGAATAATGATGCCTGACAATAATCATGTTATTACTATTATTACCACTCCCTGTTACAGCTAACCGCACGAGGGAATTGCTGAAAGAAATTATCACTAAAGTCAGTTCGATATTTCTGTTTCGATCGTGTGTTTGACTTCAGTTCAGAAATACAAAGGGACGTCATCCGACTAGGAGTAATTCATTAGACCCTGGAATCTAAAAATAGCCGGGCCACTAATGGCTATTTATACCATTGTCGCCCGCGGCGCGGCTCCGTCGAATAACGTCACTGAAATTATGGAGTTTTAACGGGCCTCCAAACTTATGTTAATCGACTAGTAACTTATAGATTGAGTGGTAATAATATTATTTGATACGCAATTGCTGCCAGTTTTAAAAAGCATAAACCGGCTATTTGTCTTTATTTTGTGCGATATCATTTGGCATACTTATTTAATTCTATTCATTTAGTTTCCTCTTTTTAGTCGAATTTTAAAAAAACAAAAAACAAACTTGACTACTGGTATGGCGAGGGCCGGTTGCCGGGCAGGCGGCCCTTTTTACTAAGACAGATTTTGATATTTAGTATGTGGCTTGATATGCATGTGCAACACCCGATGACGCAAAATAGGGTGTGTCCACGAGAGTTATGGCCCTTTGTTAAAATCGACTAATTTTGTGCTTGAAAGCGCGATACTTCAACAAACGTCAACCGATTTGACGGATGTTTGGCACATGGGTTTCAAGGAACAATGTCTTGGTCGAGTTTGAAAACGGGCTCGGTCCGATGTACTGCTGAAGAATTATTGGGCTGACTGTCATTTTTTGCAAATTTGTGCTTGATACCAATGATAGCGCCATAACTTGAACAAATGTTAACCTATTTGATTCTTTTTTAGTGTATGGGTTTCCAGGATAATTGTCTCGACCAAGTTCTAAAATGTTCGGTCGGATATATGACAGCAGAATTATTGAGTTTACGTAGTCATTTTGTTCAAATTAGTTATGTAGAAAAAGGTCCTCTCATGCTTTTTGGTTCGCAGTTATCCATCGTTGTGTTAGCCACGATAACACGACCCCGCATAGGCGATGCGGACCATTTCTATAAATAGAGTTGTTGAGTTGACGTTCGTTTCATGATTGATCAAAATTCAATGATTCACAGAGATTATTATTGTCCTCACACAAGGTGAAGAGGAAATGAATTTGAAAAAAAAAGAGTTTCAATGTAGCCTAATTATTGATGCCTTTCACATGTCCTTAAAATGAAATAAACTGGTTTTGCGTCCACTGCTCCAATAGATTAAAGAAATTGTGTTCCACTCCCCCTCCCCTCCCCACCCCACGGAACAAACGTGAACGTCAACTTTGTTTCTAAAATTGGGGTTGCAGCTATATCATTCACAAATACAGGCATTGCCATTTTAAGTGCCATTTATCCTAACAACTCATACTCATGTGGTAAAAAATAGCCCTCAATGAATGTGCCCCCCCCCCCCCCCAATACCCTTTTTCATCAAAAACTATGATATAATTCATAAATTAATTGATGTTGACACAGAACAAAAAACATCTTGCAACAAAATTATCACAAGTGGGAAATTTATACTGATGTGGTAAAAAATTTTTAAAAATTGCCCTCAATGAATGTGCCCCCCCCCCTCCCCCCACAGTATACCCCTCTTCATCAAAAACATGATATAATTCATAAATTAATTAATGTTGACACAAAACAAACAACTTCTGACATTAAATATCCTACTTGTGATCGTTTTTAAATCACATTCAGGCTTCTGAAGACATTTCACATCATGTGTTTGGTGAATCATTTGCAGTTTTTGTAAAAAAGCCAGTTTTCTCAGTTAAGGCACCTAGAGTCATTGGTATGGTATTGACAAAACATAAAACACTGCTTTTTTCAACAGTATGACCAGTACTGTTTATGTGGTATCTCATAGCACTGTTAAAATGCCAAAAAGCATCCAATATTGATTCTGTGGTGCTGTGCTTGAGCAGCAAGTATCCAGTTGGGCACTTTCACAACCTTGGATTTACTCCCCACAAGCACCCATTCTGATGAAAAGAGTGAAATTGTGGAAAATATGTCTCCAAGGAGGATGAATGAGATATTTGCTTAAAAAATTTGTTTTTTTTTTAGTGTTTACTACAAATGAAAAGCAAAGAAACATTTCACAGTTGTTACTGCAGTTTTGTGCTGTAACATGGGAACCATGAGAACAATGCTCGAGCTAAAAAAAATTTGATTGCATCACTTTAATTTGGGGATTCAAATATCTTTGTCAAGTATAACCCTTCAGAGAACTTTTTCCAACCCCAAAACAGGGGGTCGTGCACCAAATAAGAGGGAAAATTTAGTAGTAGACTACTTTATTAGTACTAGACTACTTTATTGGTGGCTGTGCACAAATGCCATTCACTCACATTTGCAACTTTATTGTATTATTTTTTCCACTGTTCCCCACCCCCAAATTTGTGTTACAAAATACTCTTTCAATGAAGAAATTATTTTCTAACAATTTTTAACCCTTTACCAAATATAACGATCAAAAGCTGATGGTGCTATTCACAAGTATTGCCATTCCATGTTCATTATTTTCTTGTTTTTGTGTCAAAAACGTAGCTTATGACTGCTCATTGGAATGAGGTCATTCCAATGGTGTAAATAGTCATGTCTTTTGACACAAAAAATTAGTAAGTCAATAAGTTTTTGGGCAAGGGTAATCAGCTTTTCATGTCAAGTAAAGGGTCAACAGCATAATTCAGACAAACATCTAAATACCAGTAAATAAAAGTGCAGTATGGGTTTTCTGGCTGTGGGTTTGAATGGTGATTGGAAGGGGGTTGGAAGATTGGAATCCCCCTCTGCCCCTAGTACTATGATGGGGAACCATGGTTTAATTACATTTCTTAATGCATCAGGTGTACATGTAGGGTAAAATAGGTTGTTATTTGGCATTTGCTGAATGCTGTAGTGTGCCTCGGGAGGCTACACTTGCTCAAGATGTGAATTTGCTTGCAATATATAGCCCTTATTGCTGACGATGACAAAAACATACTTTTCAAAACAATAAAAAAAATATTGTAAGGTGTGTGGTACCCAAATTAATTTTTAAATGTGAATTAATATCTCAAAATAATAATTAAATCAGGTTCGCAAGCCATATTATGTATTTCCTTAATCAACCCCAATCCTATCCAAGATACATTTTACCTCTTTCATGTGACAAAAGAGTCATTTCTGCATGAGAATTCAACTTTTAGCTTCCACTGAGTTAAAAACATGGGAAATTTGTTCTTTTAAAGAAAACTGTGTCAAATGGCTTAAAAACTGCTGTTGCCTTTTTCGACTTGGTTACCTAATGAGTAAGCTGAAAGGTAAGGAATTCATGTAGCTTTTTTTGAAACCTAAACTAATCCCAAAATAAAACTAAAATCTGCATCAGCATGCAAAACTTTGAGGAAAAATTTGTCTCATTTAACCATACAGCAAGACAAAGTGTGGTGTTCCAACCCCACGAAACAATATGAATGTCAATTTTGTTTCAAAAATTGGGGTTGCAGCTATTTAATTCACCAATATCAATAGACAGTACCATTTTATTCTAACAACTGATGTCAAATTTTCTTCTACATACTGTTGTGGCAAAATATAGCCCTGAAGGTGTCCCCCTAATATGTCCCTTTCTATCAAAACCTATGATAAAATTCATAAACTAATTGATGTTGAAACAAAACAAACCTCTTGTGATATTAAATTTCCCATTTGTGATAGTTTTTAAATCACATTCTGGCTTCTGAAGAGATTTCACATAGCGTTTGATGAATATTTTGCCATTCTTGTGAAAAAAAGCCTCTCTTTCTCAGTTAAGGCACCTAGAGTCATTGGTATGGCACTGACAAAACATTAAACACTGATTTTTCTAACAGTATGACCAGCTGAGCACTGCTCCTATGGTATCTCATAGCACTGTTAAAATGCCTAAAACCATCAAATATTGATTCTATAGTGATGTGTATGTCCCACAAGTACATGTACCCACTTGGGCTCATTTACAATCTTGGATTTAATCCCCACAGACACCCATTCTGATAAAAAGAGTAAAATTAGGGAAAATACATGCATGCATAGTATCCAGTGAGGATGACTCAGATATTTGCTTCAGGAATGTAGTGCTCTTTAATGTTTAATATATTTGTGTATGTGTGTGTATGGGAGGGGGGGGGGGTGCAGTTGCCAGTTATTGAACATGTAGTAGAACTGTGAAAATGAAAAGCAAACCAACCCTTTGTATGATGGACAGAGAGATATGCAATCACATCCCTGGAAAGTGACAGTCTACATGTACATAGGAATGGTATGATGGACAGACAGACATGCAATCACATATTTTGAAAGTGACCGTCTACATGTACATAGAAATGGTATGATGGACAGACAGACATGCAATCACATATTTTGAAAGTGACAGTCTACATGTACATAGGAATACTGACTGACATACAATGAAAAATATAGTGAGAAGAGCCAGGGCAGGGTTGTCAAACAAAAAAAAAAAATCAGTGGACCCTGAGTGCTGCAGTACTAAAGCAAATCATAGGAAACTGAGAGTGTATGCTGTTAACTTTCTCATCAGCTGAGGGGTTCAGTATGGGTGGTAGAGGAACAATTGTTAATGTAGTTTTGTGCTTTAACATGGGGAACCTGACAACACTAGTATCAGACTACTATATTCGTAGCTGTGCACAAAAGCCATTTATTCACATTTGCAACTTTGTTACTTTTCCCACTGTACCCCCCCCCCCCCAACCCCCTTTTCCCAAATTTATGTTCCAAAATACTCTGTGAATGAAGAAATTATGTTTTTTAACATATTTACTCACTCACTCATTGTAATGGCTGAAACAGGCTAACACCATTCACCAAAACTGCCATTCAATGCTAATTATTTTTGCATTTTTTTTAGCGTCAAAAACATATCTTATGACCCCTCATTGGAATGAGCCCATTCAGCTCTATCCAATGGGGGAGGGAGTTCATAGCTATGTTTTTGGCGCAAAAAATGAAAAGAAATTAGTTATTCAAAAGTCGTATCTTCCTTTCATGTAAGTTGAAGGGTTATCATAATAATAGTGTGCTTCTAAGTTCTGGATGCCACACTTGCTCAAGATACATTTAACTGCATTATTTTTGGCAATATATGGCCTTTATTGCTGACTGTGACAAAAATATAACGTTTCAAAAAATAAAACAGTATTATTCGGTCTGTGGTTCTCGAATGAACATTTAAATGTGAAATAAGTGTAATATCCAAAAAAATATAATTAAATCAGTGTTGGAAGCCAAATTACATGTACATTTGCATGTATGTATTTCCTATAATCAACCCTAAACCTTCCAAAGGGTAACCTACAAAACTTTTCCCTAACAAAAATCCCCCCACCCCCCAATCATTTTCACACAATGCACAAAAATCCCCCCCTCCATGTTTTTTATCAGGTGAACAGAAATTCCTCCCTCCATAATTTCTGGTGAACAAAAATCCCCACCTAATTTGTTAGAAGTATATTTAAAGCCATACAAAAATGTCCAAAGCTTTTTACCACTCAAAGCCGAGCACTTGTTGCTTCAATCAATGCTAACCTTGCTTGTGTGGAGTTAGCACTGTTGCCCAGTGATTCTCTCAGTGCACTTTAGCTTCCTCCACCCACAAAACTGTCCAACATGAGGTGACACAGGCTGTTGAAAGTGTCCTTAAACTCCAATAAATAAATAAATAAATAATTGTCTTGATAAATAGCTATTGAGGCATGTTTTCTTGTAAATAGTGATGAGTGTTTATGTAGTTTACAAATTAAATACATAAGTTTTTAAATCCTCTTGGACTACCTTTTAACCTTTTGGTGTAAAAGGCCGGGAGGGGGATTTTTGTACTGCTCTTAAAACTGCTCTTAAAATAATTTGGGAGATCGTGGTACTACCTTCAAAAATTGAGGGGTGGGGGAGGTGGGTGATTTTAACCTACATTCTAATCCTTCCAAAGATACATTTTACCTCTTTCATTTCATAAGAGTCATTTCTGCATGAGAATTCCCTGCTTTCTTTGAAAACTACCCCAACCACAAAATAAAACTAAAATCTACATCAGCAGACAATAGTTTGGGAAAAATCTGTCTCATTTAACCATACTGCAAGAGAAAGAGTGGTGCTCAACAACCCCTCCCCCCACCCCCTCCACACAAAACAAAATGAATGTCAATTTTGTTTTAAAAACTGGGGTTGCAGCTATATAAATCACTAATATCAATAAACTGTGCCATTTTATCCTAACAAATGATGTCAAATTTTCTTCTGCATATTGATGTGGTAAAATATAGCCCTGAAATTGTCCCCTAGACCCCCAGCTTACCCACTTTCATAATGATATAATTCATAAATTAATTGATGTTGACACAAAACAAACCTCTTATGATATTGAATTGCCCATTTCTGATAGTTTTTAGATCACATTCTGGCTTCTTAAGATATTTCACATTGTGTTTGATGAATATTTTGCAACTTTTGTAAAAAATTTATTTTTAAAAAATCCATCAGATTTATTAATTAGGGCACCAAGAGTCATTGGTATGTCTCTGACAAAACATTACACATTGATTTTCTCCAACAGCATGACAGTACAGCTCATGTAGTATCGCATAGCACCATTAAAATGCCTCAAACCATCAAATATTGATTCTGTAGTGTGGTGCTTATACTGCAAGTACCCATAAAGGCACTTTTACAACCTTGGATTTAATCCCTACAGACACTCATGACCCATTTTGATAAAAGGAGTAAAATTGAGGAAAATACAATGTACATGTATGTTTTCCAGAGAGGACGAATCAGATATTTGCTTCAAAAAGATAGTGCTCTTTAAGGTTTAATATATTTGTGTATGTGTGTAAGGTGGAGGGGGTTACATTGTGAAAAATAGTCAGAAGCCAGTTACTGAAAATGTACATGTACAATGGGAAAATGAAAAGCAAAGAATCGCTGTCTGTGATGGATGGTTCTTGGACTACTTGCACCCTGGCCGATTCATACCACAATTGGGGGTGGGGGGGGGGGGGGGTGGCATGGGGGGGGGGGGGGTACAAATTGTCTTGACAATGAGGAACGCATTGTCTAGACAAAATCTACGAATTGTCCCAGTAAAAGGTATGAATTGTCTCCTTTTTGGTACAAGTTGTCTCAAGTAAGTAAATATATGCATGAAATAACCAATCAAAACAGGAATCATGCATAGAAATGAAACTTCAATGGGTGAGCCATCGCTTAACAGCATAAGTGAAAAAGTGATCTTTAGTATTATCAACTTCAGGTTCGAATAGGGTAAAAGAAAATTTATAGTGGTCTAGATAGTAATGGATGTAGTTTTACAGTTAAAACACTATTTTTTTTTAATGAAGCCACAATAATTCTTTAAATTGATGGAGATCTAACAATAAATAACGCCCCAAATAATAAGTTAAAGAGTGTGCTGCCTTAATAATTTAATTAATTTAATTCTGAGCTCCCTCAATAGAGCATTTCCTTTTTGGCGTTTTTAATTCTGAGCTCCCTCAATAGAGCATTCTCTTTTTACCGTTGTGACGTTGAATCTTTTAAGTGTCTACTTGCTGTTTACTTTAACTTTAAGTCAGGAAATTTGATATTTTGTGTCTTTTTAAAATAAAAGAAATGACATCACCTTTTTTTATCCTTTCTCCAAGGTTATAATCCTCTCCCAACTCCATCTCCATGTATATTTTTTCAGAGGGGGTTAATTAAGCAGGGTATGAATTTGCAAAGAGGATACAAATTGTCCAGAGGCCAGAGGGGGTACAAACTGTCGGATACTGCCCAGAGGAGGGGTACAAATCGTCCAGAAGGAGGTACAAATTGTCCTGGGAAAAGGTACGAATTGTCCAGCAAAAGGTACGAATTGCCAGAGGTCTGAATCGTCCAGGCTATGAGTTGTCCAACTCACTGATGGATGGATGGATGGACAGACAGAATTTATGCAATCACACATTTTGTAATAAATTCAATTTCAGTTTCCTTTTGAATGCTAAAACAAACTATAGTTCGTAGAAATGAAATATTTTCTCTGGAATCAGTGTGCAAATGTTATTTAGAGGTCGGTTCTGGGGAGGTTGGTATATAGACTTTTTTGTCATTTTTGGAGAAACAAACTGAATATCAGAATCCCCCCTCCAGATGTTGGTCAGACGAGGTGGGCGACATTGACTTGAAGATGAATTCAGTTCTATTCTGGTTGCATAGCCTAGAGCATCCAGGAATTAAAACATTGTTTACCAAAACACCGAGGAAGTGTAATTTAAATGGGAGTTCTGAGTGGTTCTGGAATTTAGCCTTCAGGAGAACACGTCGGATCACAAAATTGGCTGGCCGCTACACTATAATTCTGATAGTCTTAAACTGACATTGTATTGTATCACTGGTAAAAATAGTTCATAGACTGGAGCCAGTGAACTTGTGAAGAAAAATCTAGGAAATAAATGAATATCGCTGTTCGCGTGCATGTCTGTTTCTGTAAAATTACTACAACTTCAGTACAACTACAAGACTGCATGCCCGAGTTTTGAGAACAAAGATTTCCCCAGACCGTACGTCAACATAACTTGAATTCATCCGAACACCGGCTGTTTCTGAGGAAATCGCGCTAAGTTCCCCACAAATGAAAAAAGGCCCACTAAAAGTGTCAATAAATCACTTGTTTTATTTTTTTATTCGTTGTCAACAATTTGTGAAGTATACGTTCTCAATTAAAACTGAAACTGGGCTTTGAATCTGACGAAACCGGCAACGGACGACATTGGCACCTCGAACTTTCAAACAATATTTTACTCGCCAACAACTGCCGAACTTCGAAAGTCACTTCATTACTTAATTATTTCTCATAGTTTCCAACATTCTGCGACACTATATTTTACATAATGTCCTTCGAGAAGCCAAAAACAATTAAATATCGGTTACAATGATTCTGGATTTTTTGCCAGTGGGAGAGCCACGCCGCCAGATGGCACCCCAAACTCTGTTGCATGGTATATAGAAAAAATATAAAATCATGGATACGTACTTGGGTTACCTATGTGCGCCCACGCCACTGCGTGGGTGTGCACTATTACTAGGCTTAATTATGCCATCTTTCAACATTTTATTGAGTTCCTTATCAATAAGGTCTTTTTACACACTAGAGGTTCTCCTCGGGGGTAATTTAATAGGCTTACTGTCACCCGTATCTATACTATGTTTCTTAATATTAGTCCTTCCAAGTTTACCATCCGGTCCAATAAAAGTGCCTTGAAACTCAATCAGTAATTTAATTACTCTCTCTTTTTGCTCAGGAATCAACTTTTTGGAGATACCATCTACCAGTGATTGCAAATGATCAGGCAAGACTGTGGAACTAAAATGTACAGCCCTTTCTTCTTCCCCAGAAATAACTTCGACTGCACAAACTTTTGCCACCACAGAATTACCATTGATCTTAACATTCTCTTTATCAATATTAATTACTGACATACAAACTTTCTTGTCATCCATATTTACAACTGTCCTAGCCATCATCAACCCTTTTGTCCTAATGAAGGATGTGGGCTCAATAAGACCATCTGCAAAATCAACAGTGCTATTAATACCACCCCTCACAATACACTCTGTATTCGGGGGAATTACGATAGAATCCTCTAACCTAACCCAAGCACATCTATATTTTTATACTGTACCAATGACCCAGACATAGCTGGTGCTAACTCTTAAAAATCTAGGGCCAAACACAAATTTTGCCCCCCAATCCCCAAAATTTACATCTAAAACCAAAGAAATCATGTCCTGAATGGCCCTCCATACTTCGCCTCTACTGCGCATGCGCAGTGTCAAGGACGTCCCCAAATTGGCGCCATTTATCATTCTTTGTTTGGCCCTTCATCAGTTAACATCTGACTGATCTTTGTGCTTGTAAATCTCAGTTTAAATGATGCCAGACACATAAATATTAGAGAAATGGTGGATCTAAGGAGGAAATAGGAGGAGAGGAAAAATGAGTGACAGAAAATAATCAGGGCTGTAACTTAAAAAATTTTTTAATGAAATTGTGTTAAGTTACCTATTTTCGAGGCATGGGCCTGTTGTGGTCATTCTTGCTATAAAGTTACACTGCTTGTTCAGTGTTTTCCTCTCTCTCTTGCCTTAAGTCCCCCCTTGCTATTCTCCCATGCTTTTGGCATATTTTCTGTAATATTATTACTAAAATTTCTTGGGAGTTTTAGCTGGATAACAGAATGAATTCTGTTCTTTTTCCCATGTTTACGTCCACACCCATGGGTGTTTAGGCGTAGTGTTCTGCATCTACCATCTGATGTTCTGCAATTTCTTCCCTGGAAGTCTCTGTTTTGCATCAGATAGTGTATTATTGGTAACTGATTTCGGGCCAGGGTTATCAGTGCCTGGAGTCATGTTTCTGGTGTTTTTACACTTCTTATTTACATTGACAACAGCCTCTGTGGAGGGGGATTTCTTGTCTTTGTGTTAGTTTAATCATAACTGGATACATTATTATTATCCGTAAGTGTTGCATTAATTTTTTAAAATATTTTAAAATTTTTTGTCCACACTTAGGCTTGGGATCCATTGGGGCTCAACGTTACTTTTCAGAAACTTGGGCTTTTCTGAAAAAATATTTTTTCAGAAAATTTTTGGATTTCAATTATTTTTTCTATGTTAATGGATCATGTTATTATGTAGTTTTGTTTTCAGGGGTTGGTGCGATTACTAGGACTTTGTATTCTTTTCACAATGAAAGGATATTGTTCAATTGTAATAAGAGGGAATCTTCCTCTGACTTTCATAATCATTGTATAAAAGTAGTCAGTGTACTCGCACTAACTCCTGTTCAGTATGTATTAATTTCGATGACAACATGGGAAGCGTGTGTCACGGTATGTTAGCGGGGAAACGGCCATGCCGGTCCTTTCTCCGCAGGGTCACTCTAGTTTATCAATCTCTATTTCAGACGAACAAGAACAGGGTGATGTATCTGTGATGTCTTCCAAATGTGTGCCTCCGTCGTCACAATTAATGAAGAGCTAGCGGCAAAGTGCTCATGGAAATACGTCAATTGCCTAAGAGGTCCCTAGTAGGATCGACGGCCTTTGACGTCCGCTAGCTCGCCCGGTGTAGCGTCCATTCATCGAATGGTTCGGCAGCCGGGTTCGTCCGTTGCGGTCCAGAAAGGAGTTTTGGGTGATGCGAGCACTATAAATCAACCAAGTGCACACCCAGTGACGGCGGATCAGAGGAGAGAACGGAGGAAGCCTATTAGTCCGTAGTCCGGTTCCTAGCTCGTCCAGGTCCATCCGGGCTGCGAGCGAGAGAGGCCCCTCTCTCGTACAACAACATCTGGTACAAAATGTTTCGTATTCGGAGCATACGTCCGCCGCTCGGGACGCTCTGTTATATAGACAGTCCGGAGAGACTGTCAATAAGGCTTCCTCATCCTCATGGCAGCACACACGACTGCACCTTGGCTACGTGACCTCGCATATCCAGCAACTTCACCAATCAGAGAATCCACGGCGACCAGGTCACGCCATCCGGTAGCCAGGGACACGAGGCCTGTAGACTCCGGACGTTCGCATAAGAAAAGTATGCAGGAGTCAACGTTTACGGAGCTTCCAGTGGCAAAGCATCGTAAGACCGCTACTCCACAGGCCTCAGTGACGGACGTGCTATCCCGAATAGCACAACTTATCGCAGCATCCCAGTGACGACAGAATCTCTGTCACATCATGTAATATCCGATGACGCTGGGTGGGTACGCTCCGCTGAAGCATCAGGTATGGACGTCCAAAAACTTCATAGGGTCCAACAGGATGGCGAAAGGGATTCGGAGGATTTCGAGCTTTCCCTTTCGGAACAACATAAGCTACTGTACATGTCATCCGGCTTTCTCTTCTAGAGGTTGTTTCGTCGGACCAGAATGCTGCGATGCCGGATAAGAGACTGATAGCGTTGGTGGACACAAGAATTTTTTGATCGGTTCAGGGACATCGTCCCTCAGTTTCCGACACAGTCCAATAATGTCACAGGAACTTTCGAATTATTGAACGATGCTATATATATTTATGCTTGCTATTAAACAAGCAAGTCTGGTTTCTTGTTCGCAAAAGTTACCGTGATGTCTTTCAAAAGTGTGCCTCTGTCGTCATAGTTAAATGAAGAGCTAGCGGCAATAAGTGCTCATGGAAATACGTCAATCGTCTAAGAGGTCCCTAGTAGGATCGACGGCGTTGACTTTCGCTAGCTCACCCGGTGTAGCGTCCATTCATTGAATGGTTCGGCAGCCGGGTTCGTCCTTTGCGGTCCAGGAAGGAGATTTGGGTGATGCAAGCACTATAATAGACAATAGTACACACCCAGTGACGACGGATCAGAGGAGAGATCGGAGGAAGCCTGTTAGTCCGGTTCCTAGCTTGTCCAGGTCCGTCCGGGCTGCGAGCGAGAGAGGTCCCTCTCTTGTACAACAACATCTGGGACCGGATGTTGTGGTACAAACGTTTCGCATTCGGAGCATATGTCCGCCGCTCGGGACGCTCCGTTATATAGACAGTCCGAAAGACTGTCGATAAGGCTTCCTCATCCTCACGGCAGCGCACACGACCGCACCTTGGCTACGTGACCTCGAGTATCTGGCCAGCTTCGTCATTCAGGTAGTCCACAGCGAACAGGTCACGCCATCCGGTAGCCAAGGGACACGAGGCCTGTACACTCCGTTCGCTCGCATAATAGAAGTATGCACGGGGTAACGTACATGGAGCTTCCAGCGGCAAAGCATCGTAAGACCGCTTCTCCACAGGCCTCAGTGACGGATGTGCTATCCAAAATAGCACAACTTATCGCAGCATCCCAGCAAACGACAGAATCTCTGTCGGATCAGGAATAATCCGACGACGCTGGGTCGGTTCGCTCCGCTGAAGCATCAGGTACGGACGACCGAGCACTTTATAGGGTCCGACAGGATGGCGAAAGGGATTTGGACGATTTCGAGCTTTCCCTTTTGGAACAACAGAATCTGCCATACATTTCTTCCGGCATTATCTTCCAGAGGTTGTTCCGTCGGACTAAAATGCTGCGATGCTGGATAAGAGACTAATAGCGTCATTGGACACAGAGTTTTTGATCGGTTCAGGGACATCGTCCCTGAGTTGCCGACACAGTCCAATAATGTCACTAGAACATTCGAATTATTGAACGACGCTATTTATAAGCTTGCTACCAAAACAGGCTAGTCTAGTTTCTTGTCCGCAAATGCTCTAAATCTGCCTTTCATCAATTCTAGGAATAATTTGAAATGGCAAGACAGGGCATACCGAGAGTTCCTCTGCGTCTAGACGAGGCTGAAGACTGGGTATTGTCTTTATCGCCGTCTATGTCAATTCCAACCACGATGTTGGAAACGACAATGATGTCTAACAGACTTAACTTAGACGCTTTATCATACGTAGACCACCTTACTGAGGTGTTATCATTACGTCTTCAAGGGAAAGAATTCCAGGATATGATCCTCAATGAGATTTCTTTCAAGGGCAGTAGTTTTTCCACGTATAACTCCGCCCGTCAGTGGCAACCTGGAGTTGGTTAGACGTGACGCAGCCCTAGCTACATCCACGCGCGTGGATAGTAAGGTGAAGAACTCTCTCAGAGTCGCTTCGGTCTCGGAGAAGCTTCTCTTCGATGGCAACATTTCGGCAATCTATGAATTGCTCGATATACACGTTCTCT
Organism: Pictodentalium vernedei; assembly: GCA_031216915.1. NCBI lineage: Eukaryota > Metazoa > Mollusca > Scaphopoda > Dentaliida > Dentaliidae > Pictodentalium > Pictodentalium vernedei. Next base: position 353,243,347 of record CM062297.1, read on the forward strand.
TGTCAATCAAGTGTAACAAGAGATTCAGACTTGGGCGGGCAAACATTCGGTGTTTGACTCAGAGAGTTCCACTGCAGTTGCCAGATCCGAGTTTTACGATTATGACGGATGCCAGTCAAACAGGTTGGGGTACAACATTGATTCCAATGGATTTGAAGTGCCAGGGTCTTTGGGTTCCGTAGTTTTCTAGGCAAGCACTTAAACTTCCAAGAAATGATGTTATTTTGGCTTGCACTACGTCATTGGATGACCATTATTCAGAAACGCAGGTCCAAATCCTGTCCGATAATACGACAGTAGTTGCGTATATCCGGAACCAGGGAGGCACTCATTCTGTTCCGTTATTCAATTTAACGGAAAGAATTCTTCTGTTTGTTCTAGAACACCAAGTTCTACTTCGGTCCGTCATATTCTGGGTCGTCTGATTGTTTTAGCAGACTCCCTTTCACGGAAGGGTCGCTTGTTGCCGTCAGAATGGACTCTCAACGAACAGGTATTCAATCAGATTTGCTACCAATGGCAGCGGTCAGTGATAGACTTATTTGCGACACAACTCGACAATCAATTGCAGACATATGTGTCACCATGTCCGGATCCCCGAGCATATATAGTTAACGCTCTATCGATCTCGTAGGACGGAATGATAGGATATGCGTATCTTCCAGCGCTGTTGATTCAGCAAATATTGCTAAGATAAAACATTCACAATACAATTCTGTTGGTAGCATCTCTGTCTCCACAGCGACCGTGGATAAATTTACTCAGGTGTCTGCTGTGGGACTTACCGCGAAAACTTCCTCCACGAGAGGATCTTCTTTCGCTGGGGAAATCGTGTCAACTTCATCACAACCCGCAAGGTCTCAACCTTCACGTATTCCGTTGTGCGGTCCTTCTTGCACGGCAAGCATTGTACAGGACGAGCAGTGGACGCGATTTCTAACTGTAGGAGGACCTCCTCTTCGCTATACTATGTGGCTAAAGTGGAAGGTCTTCCGTCGTTGGTGTAGGGATCATTATGTTGATATTTTTGATCCCTCCATACCAGACATTGCAAACTTTCTAGTATACTTGTTTGACGAGATCAACTGCAGCCTGTTACTATTAAAGGTTATAGGTCTATGTTATCTGATACCTATGCACACCATGATAGTTTACAATTGAGTCTAATGTCTCTTTATCTAAGTTAGTTAGAAACTTTTCGATAAATAGACCTAGAATCCTTAGATTAATTCGTAAATGGAATTTAGCTTGGGTTCTTATTAAACTAAAAGAAAACCATTTGAGTCTCTTGAGACAGTAGATTTCAAATTCTGGCCTTTTAAGACAGCAATTCTCTTAGCTTTCTCTTCTGCTGAAGAGTCAGTGAGCTTCATACACTATCGGTGGACTATTCTCACTTTCGTAGTATCGGGAACACTATTACCTTTACTACTAATGTTGGATTTTTGGTTAAGAATTAGGCTCCTAATAAATATCCGGAACCAGTTGTTATTAAGGCCCTTCCGTCTTCTAATGGGCATAGGCCTTTACTCTGTCCGGTTAGAGCTTTATGTATTTATAAACAGATCTCAGTTTATCAGTAAGGACGTAAAGCTTCTTCTGTCTCTGATGCCTAATAGAAAGGACATTACGGTCCATTCTATTGCTAGAGGGATTCAATTAACTATCGGAACTGCTTATGATAATCTATCTTTAACTCAGCAGTCTGTGCTTAAGATTTCGACTCATGAAGTAATAGCTCTTTCTACATCTTGGGCTTCTGCTAATATTGTTGCTATTACAGATTTAATGAAGGCTGCATATTGGTCTCAGTCATCCACATTCACGAATTTTTATCTCAGAAATATTGAGTCCATTTCTGGTGGCCTGCATTGCTTAGGTCCATTATCTGCTGCTCAGAATGTCGTTCACTTAACAGTTGCAACTGTAGTTATGTAGGCTTTCTGTTCCGGCAGTGACTCCGTCCTGTTGCCCTCTTCGCTCTGGGCTATTTGACCCAGGGCAAGGGGAAGGGGAGGGGGGAGGGTGTTCCCTTGGGTCACCTGTTTTATAATGAAAACAAGGGGATACTTCCTCCGGAGTCAGTAATTCTGAGCTGTTACCGGGATGGATTTAAAGTGAAAAGTTTAGGTTTTAAAAATTCATTCACGTCATAGTTTTAAAGTATAGCATTTGAATATCTCACGTGTCAAACGGGCGTTAATATACAATCCTCGGACACTTTTAAAAGAGTATAAAGAGTCTCAATTCTCTGGACTAACTTTATTTATTGGCTTACTTTAAAAATAATTAGTATAAGGATTATACTGGATGTTAATAGAGAACATGAATGTTATGATGCTCGATTATGGAGGGTGTTGTGTCTTTCTAATTTATCATAAATAAGAAAGATACATATAAAGCCTAATACTCCTTTTCTCCTCGAGGGGATGACTCTATTTTATATAGTTGAGCTTATTGGATTTTCCTCTATGTCCTAGGCCCTCCAGCCTTTTTACTATTCAGCTATGTCTGGGTCATTGGTACAGTATAAAAATGTTAAAAAATTTATAGTAATTTATATATTTTTTATACTTACCAATGACCCAGACGGGGATGGCCCTCCCAGGAGTTAGGAACTCATACCTCCCCGCTGAGTACATAGCGCTGACCAGGCACTGATTGTAAGAATGATAAAAGGCGCCAATTTGGGGACGTCCTTGACACTGCGCATGCGCAGTAGAGGCGAAGTATGGAGGGCCATTCAGGACATGATTTCTTTGGTTTTAGATGCAAATTTTGGGGATTGGGGGGCAAAATTTGTGTTTGGCCCTAGATTTTTAAGAGTTAGCACCAGCTATGTCTGGGTCATTGGTAAGTATAAAAAATATATAAATTACTATAAATTTTTTAACTTTCCTGTCTAGTAAACAATTTGACTTTCTCTCTATTTACCTCTAACCTTTTGCTTATTAAAACTCAAATCAATTCCATGCTTTGCGAGGAAATCAATACCTAATATCCCTGCTATTACTTCTAACTCAGCTACAATCACTTTATGACAAAAAGTCTGGTTGCCCATCTGTAAATCCATAGAAGTTTCACCAAAAATGGAAAGATCATTACCTGATGCAGAAACCAGTGTAACAGAAAACAACACTCTTAAGATCTGACAGAGAACCAGCATCCAGCTTACTAAATACATCTTTAGACAACAAAGTGACAGTAGAACCAGAATCCACCAAAAACTTTAGGGACTCGCTTTGTACAACAATATTTACAAAAAGACAACTGGGTTGAATGGAAGTTATGTGAATTATCTGCCCCTTTTTGAAATTTGGCTTCTTGGAATCAAGAGGTCAAGTTTTTGGGCTCAAACTTGACCTCTTCTATTTCCCCTGGTTTGGCTCCTTTTTATCGTTATAATTTGTCTTATTTTCAGTTTGAGGGATGGTGACACATCTATGTATTCGATGCCAATAGGCACCACACCTAAAACATTTATTAGACCTTCTTCCATCTTTATTAGAATTTCTCTGGAGGCTTGTCTCCAAAATCTGACTTAAATGTTTAAATTCCTCACGGAGAACATCCACTAAATCTTGGCTGAGGGATTCTGATTTATTTACCGATTTAGGTTCCTTAATATTGTCATCATTATCCAAAGATTAGTTATCTATCACATTTACTACAATTTTCTGAGAACTGTCAAATGCTTCAAACTCAACAGCTCGTGTAATTGCCTCATCAAGAGTAGTTGGTCTAGCAAATTGAACATGTTTCCATATTTCATAAGGTCCTAAGCCATGAATAAATTGATCAATTCTGTATGCCTCTTTTGCTGAACTGGGTAACTCAGGAAAAGCTGCGTTAGCCAGTCTGCGCAAGGCGTAACCAAATTCAGCAGCAGTCTCTCCTTCTCTTTTTTCTATTTCTGAACTCCATCCTAAATGCTACCTCACGGCCAGGAGGTTTGAATCTCAAAAGTAAGGCATGTTTAACCTCAGCATAACCTCTAACTTGGCTCAGTGTAAGATCACTCAACACATTTTGAGCAGAACCACGTAAACACATCAACAACTGTTGTACTTTTTCACCATCACTCCAACTATTCCAGGCAGCTACTTGCTCAAAATGTATTAAGTAATCCTGGAAATCAGAGGTCTCATCAAAGGTCTGGGGTATCTGAGTAGATTTGACACGACTCTTGGGTGGATATGCCATTGTATGATCCATGGGTTGGACTTTGGGTGCCGCGTCATGTCCCCTTATTCCTTCCCTATCTATATTTCTATCCTGACCCAAATAGAGATATTAACTTCCTTCAAATCTTTCTGGTGTAAAAAGTGAAGTTTCATGTCCTTGACGACCAACTGGTAGTCTTTCCTTGGTACACTGAAGTACCCCCCTCATCAGGAGTAATATTTAATTGTGATCGGTATAATCTACAATGTGTTGGTTCATGCTGAAAACTGGGTCTATTAAATGAGGCACAAGTCCTATTTTGCACATGTGACAGCACATCATATCTGTCAGAAAAAATTCCAGATTCAAGATCATTTCTCTCCATAGACATTGGCACCTGGCCAGCAAAAGAGAGACCAGGTTGTCTTCTCAATGAACTGTATGAATTTTCATTTTTATACTCAATAGGTGAGTTTCTGTAGGTACTGGGAACTTCCTCCCAAAAATGTACTCCAGGTGCAGCAGGCTTTGGCGTCAGTCTACTATGCTCTCTGGTTATAAAACTGCTATCACCACCTACAGCTCTTCCAGCAGAAGCATCTAATGGTGCAACAAATATATCCAGATACTCAGTAGAGCTGGGTCTCTCCATTCCCCTGGGAACATAATTTTGGCTCTGCCTATTCTGTTGAGGCACCTCATCGTGGGTTACATTATGATATGAATCCCGATACAGATTGAGAGCTATCTCATAAGGCTGATACTCTGTTGACTTTATCTCTCTAGGTCTCTCAGTACGTGCCCAGATAAGATTATAATTTGTGTCAAAAGTAGGGGAATCTCTGTGTGGAAAATGCAACTCTCTATGAGTTCTATCCGCACAGAAACCTTGATTCAAAACATCACCCTTCAATGCCCTTGTTGATGAATATGTATTCTCAAAAGGTGGAACTGCAAAAATCTGGCAGTCTAGTGGGCATAGAACTACCTACTCTCAGGCGTGGGGTTAAGTTCCAACCTCCTAATGCTCTGGAAACTTGGCAAATTTGCCCCCAGCCATCATGTACCCTTGGCTCCACCTGAGGAGCTGTAGCCCCAAAGTTTATATCAACAGAGGAAAAATACCCTGTACTCATCAAAGGTGACACTAAACTAGTTACCATACATGAAATATTAAGCCTTTCTGGGAGCCTACATGTATGCCTTGGCCCCTACTTTTGGGTGATTGCACTAGCAAATTCTCTTCCCCCCCAAAAATTAAAATCATTTCTCTCTATAGTTAGCCATATCTTTCTAGCAAGCTTTCCAAATCTTGGTAACCTCGCCAAAATTTTTAACAGGAAACGACGGTGTGCCTACAAAATTATAAGGGTTCAAGTTGATAAACTGGCTGAATGCCCAAAAGCCACTATGGGGGGTGGGGGGGGGGGGGGGGGGGGGGGGGGGGTGGGGGGAGGGGGGGGGGACTTGCTCTAAACAGCAGCCCCCACAGATGCTTTACTTGTGAAATAAACTTTTTACCCACAAGCACTAAGTTGTCAAAGATTATGGGAGAATGCTTGAGGGCATTCTTCAGGAAGCTAAGATAACCCAATATTTATGGAGCAAAAATAATTTAGCAGATTCAAAACATTGTTCCTGTCTTCAGATTCGTAAGATTTGGAAGCTATATCAGAAAGAAATGAGAAAAACAAAGAATTTTACGTGGTTTTATTGAACAAAAATAACTGAATGACATGAAGTGAATGATGAGTGATGAATAAACCCACGGGCCCCTCGAGTTTTTACCCGGCATTGAAAACTAGAGTGACGACTGGCATCTAAAATATGGGTCACTCAAATGCTAAAACTCTAGTTATTGTGGTCATTAAAATACTGTCTATTGGGGCGAATGTAAAACATGGGAACTCGTTCCCTGGGATGTTTACAAATGTAGAAAAATAATAGAAGAAATACTAAAGAAAAGAAATTAATTTGAATTGTTGCCTGCAGTGGGTGCTTCAATAGGAAAGGAGCACATTCAAGCATTTCCCTCACCGTTGGGCGCACCCTACACAAACGAATGTATCTCCATTAATACTGAGAGATAAACATCCCAAAGAAAGAGTACCCCCGGTTACAGGAGGAATGGCCCCAAACTAACCTACTAAGGCTAGAAACAAACCGAGCACAGCAAGTTTAAAGCTTTATTGCCGGATTGTGAAAGGGCGAAGAATAATGAGCGAGACCGCACTTATATAGGATTTTTCCAGTAGAAGTGCACTGAAAAAGCGTGCACTACTCACACTACAACAGCGATTATAATTTGTGAACAAAAATAGACACACAGCCAATACGAAAGCTGCTATCAACTGAATATGGTAAAACAGGAAGTTCGGTAAATACCGAAATGTGTCACAACAAATAAATATAAACATAGGAGGTATGTGTACTGATTTTAAACCTAATACAATTCAGTGTTACTTGTACACAGTAAGTGCACATGTCAATACGGCTTGGGCTGGAGGCTGTATTTATGAACCGATCTTCACAAAACTTCTTTGGTACCTTTGTTATCACCTTGGGGCGAAAATGAGTTTTTTGGGGTGTGGTCTGAATTTCAAAATGGCTGCCAGTGGCCATTTTAATTCCGAAATTAGGTGCACTCAGTTTTTTGTACAGAACTCCTAGGTCTACGTTTGTTATCATCATGGGATGGTAACAAGTGCTTTTGGGCTCAACAAAATTCAAAATGCCTGTCGGCAGTCATATTTACAGGGATTGTGTGTATTACAACTTTTTGTACAGAACCTGTAAAGAAGTTTTTTATGTCCGTAATGTTTGCTATAAATTTATCGGGTGCCTTTGTTATCACTGTGGTATGAGAACAAATATTTTGGGGTTCAGTCAGACCCACTTGGGAACTCAAAAAGGGAGTTAATTAAAAAATGTTTTCCAAAAACACCAGACAAAATATGTTTTTTAAATTCGGCATCCCTAGGATGTGTATATTAAGATGTGTTGAAGCCAAGTTCCTATGTTAATATTTGGTGTTGTTTGGGGGGGGGTTAAACATTAGGGTTTGAATCAAACAGGCCCAAACAATTGCTAACATTTGGCTTATGGTGCACCATACAAGGATCCCCCATTGTAACATTAACCCCCATGGAGATTTCTTTTCTAGTTTAGCATCTAACTATCACCCACCTTTACAATACTTTACCTATACATTTGTTACAGGCTACAGTCAGTATTTTTGTACAGACCTTTACAATACTTTACATGTACCTGTGTCATCAGGTCATTACCTAGATGTGTGTCATTGCTGTGTCACATATATACATGTATATGCCTTACACAAGTTGAGCTATGGTGTCATTGACACTTTCATTACAAGAGTTATGGGGCTTTTTGACTTGGAAATTTGCATATTTTCATCAACATTTTTTCAGAATTTTGTTTATGACATAACTTGAACAATAGTTAATGGATGTTCTTTTTGGTATATGGCTCAATAGCAACAACATGTACACATCCGATGAAAATTATGGGAGTTATTACCCTTTGATAATAAATATTGTGTAATGCTTGTTATGGAATAACTTAAACATTAGTAACCAAATATCACTTTTTTTTGGTATATATCTCTTTAGGAACAATGTCTACCTCAAGTTTGATATTATTAGAGGTATTGCCTTGCCCCCCCCCCCCCCCCCCTTGACTCTTATACCCCCACCCCCACCCCCCATTCCCCTCCCCCTGTCCCGCCCATTAGTTCAGCACATTAATTTTCTTTCCTGCAAAATGCATTTTGAAGGATTTAGCTTTTGTTGATGCAGGCGATTTGTTGGATGAAAACCGAGATTATGTACATCCGATGAAAATTATGGGAGTTACTGCCCTTTGATAATAAATATCGTGTAATGCTTGTTTATGAAATAACTTAAACATCAGTAACCAAATATCATTTTTTTGGTATGTATCTCTTTGGGAACAATGTCTACCTCAGGTTTGATATTATTAGAGGTATTGCCCTGCCCCCACCTGTTTGACTCTTATACCAACCTCCCCTCATCATCCCCCCCCCCCACCCCCCCCTGTACATTAGTTGGGCTTTTTTTTTTCTTTTCTCCAAAATGCATTTTGAACGATTTAACTTTTGGCGATGCAGGCCTTTTGTTGGATGAAAACAGTGATTATGTACATCCGATGAAATTATGGTAGTTATTGCTCTTTGATAATAAATATCGTGTAATGCTTGTTTATGAAATAACTTGAACATCAGTAACCAAATATCACTTTTTGGGATATATATCTCTTTAGGAACAATGTCTACCTCAAGTTTGATATTATTAGAGGTATTTCCCCCTCCCCGTCCTTTTGACTCCTGTAACCCCCAATGTCTACCTCAAGTTTGATATTATTAGAGGTATTTCCCCCTCCCCGTCCTTTTGACTCCTGTAACCCCCCCCCCCCCCCCCCCCCCCCCTTTTCTCCAAAATGCATTTTGAAGGATTTAGCTTTTGGCAATGTAGACTGTTTGTTGGTTGAAAACCGTGATTATGTAGAATTCGCAAAAGCCTAACGGGTATATAATGCATGTCTGGCATAGCTCATGTTTTATGTGATCTTTGGGCAAGACAAATTTTGGGGCGGGGTGATATGCTTAAAATTTATTTATCAATTTTGTTAATTTTTTTTTCCAGAGATCAGTACAAAACAGATTATGAAAATAAACTTAGGGAGGAATTAGATCAGATAAGAATTCGTACAAACTCAGAAATTGACAGACTGAGGTCATCAACTAAGGAAATGTACGAGAGAGAAAATAGGTGAGTATTATCTTACAGAATAGATATAGGCAGCAGTTTAGAAAGGTGGCTCCTTCTGGACAGATTTTTCCACCTATAAAACCTATTCTACACAATATGCTTCTTGTTGTTGAAATTGTTTTTAAACTCCAGGAATCGGAAAACTAATTCAGCATATACTGTACTGACGCGGAAATAAGCCCATATTCGGGATTAAGCCCACCCCCCTATTTTCGAAAAACCCATCTCAAGGTGCCCTCTTCATCAATAAGCCCACTCCCCTACTTCTGAAAATCAAAGAAATGCTCTTACCATAATGGAGAAAAAGAAAAATGCCTTGAATGTCATTTTTTTTCGTGTGTCATTTTTCTCTGTTATTGCCACTTTCTTTGTGGGAAACAACGTTCACAATTCTCAGAACTCATTTCAATAAAAACAAGACGGAAAAATTAAGTAGGATAGTTTTTGGTATGTTAACACATTCTTTATTCAATACAATTTACAAATCATTTCAATTTCACACACATAAGACAAAATATGAAGTAGCATGATAAAATGGACAGTGGGGAAACTGTACTCTCCAATAACAGCGCTGCAAATGGCCATCTCGACCTTTTCCATGCTTCTGCAAACTGCCTTACCCGAAAATAAGCCCACCCATGTCTTTTTTGCTTTTTCACTGCCCGCACCCCTTGGGCTTATTCTCACGTCAGTACGGTAGTTGGTGTATATAGTTGGCGATCTTCTAGAATGTTGTATAACCAGTTTTCATACTTTTTAGGAGATACAAAACTCAATAATTCCTAATGTCAGAAACACGGAACAGAGTAGCGGTGGCTCCTCAAGAAGGAAAATACATTTGTTGTTTCAAAGGACATTTAAAAAGTATTAGAGGTATTTTCTGTGAGAAAAATAGCTATTAGATGGTGATATGACATTTCAAAGTAAACTTACTGTGAGTGAAATAACTGTATACATAGCTTATGACCCCTCATTGGTACAAGCTCAGCGAGCTTGTTCCAATGAGGGCTCTTAAGCTAAGTTTTTGAGACAAAAATTGAAAACATAATAAATTTGAATGGAGATTTTTTTTGTATATAGGCCTAGTCGGTTTTGTTTGTTACGTTGGGTAAAGGGTTCATGCTGTAAATCATCAACGATATGGCAATCATTCAGATATCTATTCAGACAAGTGATTAATCGTTTAACCAAGGTTAATCCAAGTGATTATTTGATCAAGAAAATCCCTTAACCATTTCAGCTCTATAGATTATGAATGCATCAAAAAGTGAATTTACAGCAAAATAGGAAATTTGAGCCCTTGTAAGCCCATTGATCATATATAAAATACAGTAGGTGAACTCTAGACCTGGATAGTTTTGCTGATTTGAGTTCGTTTTTTGCATCAAACCATCTAATCGAACCCTAAGATCCAAAGCAAAGAACAACCGAACAGTCTTCCTGTGTTAGTGCATAAATTGATCAAACTATCTTACTGGGAGGGAACTGGGCAAGTGATCCCTATGGACTCTTGTCTATCAGGCAAAGAGGCAAAGTTGTCTTGTTTCTATTGTCACATTTCCTCCCTTATTGACCCGTCCACCAGATGAGTCAATAAGAGAAAAAAAGTGACAGTGAGAACAAAACATAGATTGGATGAACTGGATTCATTTGTTACCCCAATTTGTTTTTTCTGACTCAATAGGCTTAGTAAGAACCCCTAAGAATGGTCAGAGGGAAGTTAGGCTGAACCCAGTGGGGATACTTACAGACAGAACTTTTTGTGGTGAGTGGTGTCATACAAACTTTTGGGGATTTTTTCCAATTTAACCCTTTACCCAACGTAGCGGCCAAAACCGGCCAGCGCCATTCTCAAAAATTGCCAATTGATTTTCATTATTTTTTCATTTTTTGTCTCAAAAACATAGGTTATGACTCCTCGTTGGAACGAGCTCGCCGACCTTGTTCCAACGAGGGGACATACCTCTGTTTTTGAGACAAAAGATGAAAAAAATTAGTTATTCAAGAATTTTGTTTGCAAGTGTCGTCTGCTTTTCATGTTAGGTAAAGAGTTAAGGATCCTGAAGTGTTATTTATTATATGTTCTTAACACTAAGAAATATTGAACTGAAAGTGAGTTTTTTACCTGAAACCGAACCAAATCTGAAAAATCAAATCTCCCAGCTCTAGTGAACCCATATGTTCAGTTGGATATTTACTTATAAATATTTAATTGCTCTTCAGTTATAAATAACAATGTAACCTGATTTTTAAAAAAATGGCTATACTGATTCTGTCTGGTTAAATTGTTAAAAAGTGAAAATTTAGGATATTTTTATACTGTACCAATGACCCAGACATAGCTGGTGCTAACTCTTAAAATATAGGGCCAAACACAAATTTTGCTCCCCCAATCCCCAAAATTTGCATCTAAAACCAAAGAAAACATGTCCTGAAAGGCCCTCCACACTTCGCCTCTACTGCGCATGCGCAGTGTCAAGGACGTTCCAAAATTGGCGCCATTAATCATTCTAAGTTTGGCCCTTCATCAGTTAACATCTGACTGATCTTTGTGCTTGTAAATCTCAGTTTAAATGATGCCAGACACATAAATATTAGTGAAATGGTGATTCTAAGGAGGATAGAGAAGGAGGAGAGGAAAAAATGTGTGACAGAATATTATCAGGGCTGTAACTTAAAATTTTTTAATGAAATTATGTTAAGTTACCTATTTTCGAGGCAGCAGCCATTTTGTTGTCATTCTGATTATTTAGTTATACTGTTTTTTAAGTGTTTTCCTCTCTCCCTGTCCTTTAAGTCCCCCCTTGCTATTCTCCCATGCTTTTGGCATAGTTTTTGTAATTATTATTACTAAATTTTCTTGGGAGTTTTAGCTGAATAACAGAATGAATTCTGTTCTTTTCCCCATGTTTACGTCTTCACCTACGGGTGGTTAGGCGTTGTGTTCTGCATCTACCATCTGATGTTCTGCAGTTTCTTCCCTGGAAGTCTCTGTTTTGCATCAGATAGTGTTTTTTTGGTAACTGATTTCGGGCCTGGGTGCCTGTAGTCTTATTTTAGTGTTTTTACACTCATTGTTTACATTTACAACAGCCCTCTGTGTGAGGGGGGGATTTCTGGAAAATAATATCTTGATGTTATTTTAATCATAACTAGATACATTATTATTGTTCGTAAGTGTTGAATAAATTGTTTAAAATATTTTTAAAAATTTTGTCCACACTTAGGCTTGGGATCCATTGGGGCTCAACGTTACTTTTCAGAAACTTGGGCTGTTCTGAAAAAATATTTTTTCAAAATATTTTGATTTCAATTATTTTTTCTATATTAATGGATCATATTATTATTATGTATTTTGATTGCCAGGGGTTAGTGCGAGTACCAGGACTTGTTTTCTTTTCACATTGAAAGGATATTGATCAATTGTAATAAGAGGAAGTCTTCCTCTGACTTTATAATCATTCTATATGTGGTCAGTGTACTCGCATTAACTCCTGTTCTGTATCGTATGATTTCGATGACAATATGGGAAGCGTCTGTCACGGTATGTTATTGGGGAATTGGACACTCCGGTCCTTTCCCCGCAGGGTCACTCTACTTTATCAATTTCTATTTCAGACGATCAAGATTAGGGTGATGTATCTGTGATGTCTTCCAACAGTGTGCCTCCGTCGTCACAATTAATGAAGGGCTAGCGGAAAAGTGCTCATGTAAATACGCCAATTGCCTAAGAGGACCCAAGTAGGTTCGACGGCCTTTGACGTCCGCTAGCTCGCCCGGTGTAGCGTCCATTCACCGAATGGTTCGGCAGCCGGGTTCGTCCGTTGCGGTCTAGAAGGAATTTTGGGGTGATGCGAGCACTATAAATCAACCTAATGCACACCCAGTGACGGCGGATCGGAGGGAGAACGGAGGAAGCCTTTTAGTCCGGTTCATAGCTCGTTCCGGTCCATCCGGACGGCAAGCGAGAGAGGCCCCTCTCTCGTTCAACAACATCTGGCCCCAGATGTTGTGGTACAAAATGTTTCGCATTCGGAGCATACGTCCGTCGCTCGGGACGCTCCGACATATAGTCAGTCCGGAGTAGACTGTCAATAAGGCTTCCTCATTCTCATAGTTGCGCACACGACCGCTCTTGGCTACGTGACCATGGATATCCAGTCAGCTTCGCCAGTCAGAGATTCATCGGCGACCAGGTCACACCATCCGGTAGCCAGGGACACGAGGCCTGCAGACTCCGGACGTTCGCATAGGAAGTGTGCGGGAGTCAACATACACGGAGCTTCCGGCGGCAATGCATCGTAAGACCGCTACTGCACTGGCCTCGGGAACGGACGTGCTTTCCTAAATAGCACAGTTTATCGCAGCATCCCAGCATCAACTGAATCGGTCGCATATTTTTTATCCAACGATGCTGGGTCGGGACGCTCTGCGGAAGCGGGTACGGACGTCAGAAAATTTCATCCGGTCCGACGGGATACCGAAAGGGATTTGGAGGATTTCGAGCTTTCCCTTTCGGAATAACATATGCTGTTGTGTTTGTCATCTGACTTGGTCTTCTACAGCTTCTTTCGTCGGACCAGTATGCTGCGATGCCGGATAAGGAACTGATAGCGTCGGTGGACTTAGAAATTTTTGGTTCGGTTCAGGGACATCGTCCCTCAGTTCCGACATAGTCCAATAATGTCACGCAAACTTTCGAATTATTGAACGATGCTATATATTATTATTATATGCTTGCTATAACCAAACATTTCTGGTTTCTTGTTCGCAAAGTTACGGAGATGTCTTTCAAAAGTGTGCCTCTGTCGTCATAGTTAATGAAGAGCTAGCGGCAATAAGTGCTCATGGAATATGTCTATCGCCTACGGAGTGACATTCGCTAGCTCACCCGGTGTACCGTACATTCATCGAATGGTTCGGCTGCCGGGTTCGTCCGTTGCGGTTTAGGAAGGAGATTTGGGTGATGCAAGCACTTTAATTACTTTAGTACTCACCCAGTGACGGCAGATTGAGGACAGATCGGAGGAAGCCTGTTAGTCCGGTTCCTGGCTTGTCCAGGTCCGTCCGGGCTGTGAGCGAGAGAGGTCCCTCTCTCGTCCAACAACATAGGGGACCGCATGTTGTGGTTCAGATATTTTACATTCGGAGCATATGTCTGTCGATCGGGACGCTCCGTTATATTGACAGTCCGAGAGACTGTCCTTAATGCTTCCTCATCCTCACAGCAGGGCACACGACCGCACATTGGCTACGTGACCTCGAGTATCCGATCAGTTTCGTCATTCAGTGATTCCACGGCGAATAGGTCGCGCCATCCGGTAGCCAATGGACACGAGGCCTATACACTCCGTTCGCTCGCATATTGGTAGTATGCACGGGGTAACGATCACGGAGCTTCCAGCGGCAATGCATTGTAGGACCGCTTCTCCTCAGGCCTCAGTGACGGACGTGCTATCCGAGTTAGCACAGTTGTTTCGCAGCATCCCAGCAATTGACAGTTTCTTGGTCGAATCAGGAATTATCCGATGGCGCTGGGTCGGTGCGGTCCGCGGTTGCATCAGGTACGGACGACCGAACGCTTTATAGGGTCCGACAGGATGGCGAAAGGGATTCGAAAGATTTCGAGTTTTCCCTTTAGTAGTATCGGAAGCTGCCTTTCATATCTTCTGGCATTATCTTCCAGTGATTGTTATTTCGGACTTCATTGCTGCGATCTTGGATAAGAGACTTATAGCGTCATTGGACTCGGATTTTCGATCGGTTCAGGGACATTGTCCCTGACTTACCGACGCAGTCCAATAATGTCATTACAACATGTGTTTTATTTTTCGACGCTATATATGCATACAAGCCTGCTACCAAGCATGATAGTTTAGTTTCTTGTCCGTGTTGCTCATTTCTGCCGTTTTATCATTTATACGAATAGTTTATTTTGGCAGAGCAGGGCATACCGAGAGTTCATATGCGTCTAGACGGTGTGGTTAAAGACTGGAAATATTCTTTTTCGCCGTTTATGTCTTTTCCAACTTCAATGTTGGAAACGACATGATGTATAGTAGACTTAACTTAGACGCTTTATCATACGTAATCCGCCTTACTGAGGCGTTATCATTACGTCTTCAAGAAAAGATTTACGGGATATTATTCTCAATGTAATTTCTTTTGAGGGCAGTAGTTTGTTCACGTATAACTCTGCCCTTCTGTGGCTGATTGGAGTTGGTTAGACGTGACGCAACCCAAGCTACATCCACACGCATGGATAGTAAGGTTAAGAACTCTTTCATGAAAGAGTCGCTTCGTTCTCGGAGGAGCTTCTCTTCGACGGCAACTTTTCGGCAATCCATGAATTGCTCGATTTACACGTTCTCTTGTCTATCTAGTGTTACAAGAGATTCAGACTGGGGCAAACATTCGGTGGTTGACTCAGAGAGTGCCACCGCAGTTGCCGGACCCGAGTGTGGCTGTTATGACGGTTGCCAGTCAAACAGATTGGGATATAATACTGATCCCAACGGATTCGAAGTGCCAGGGTCTTTGGGTTCCGCAGTCTCTTAGCAACCAATTTTCTTCCGCGGAATAATGATTTTTAGGCTTGCTTTATGTCATTGCATGAACATTATTCAGAAACGCATGCCCAAATCCTGTCCGTTAATTCGACAGTAGTGGCGTATCTCCGGAACCAGGGAGGCACTCTTTCGTTTCCGTTATTCAATTTAATGGAAAGAATCCGTCTGTTGGTTATAGTACACCAAGTTCTGTTTTGGTCCGTCATATTCTGGGTCGTCTGATTGTTTTACCGGACTCCCGTTCACTTACGGGTCGCTTGTTGCTGTCAGAATGGACTCTCAACAAACAAGTATTCAATCAGATTTGCTATCTATGGGAGCGCCCAATGATGATTTATTTTCGACACAGCTTGCTAATCTATTGCCGACGTATGTGTTGGCTTGTCCAGATCTCTGAGCTAATGTTGTTAACGCTCTATTGATCTATAGGACGGTATGATAGGATACGCGTATCCTCCGGCGCTGTTGTTTCAGCAGGTATTGCTAAGATATACAACCACAATACATTTCTGTTGATAGCATCTCTATCTTCACAGAGATCATGGGTAATTTACTCTCTTGTCTACTGTGGGACTTAACGTGAAATCTTCCTCAATGTGAGGATCTTTTTTCACTGGGTAAATCGTGTCATCTTTATCACAACCCGCAAGGTTGCAACCTTCATGTATTTCGTTGTGTGGTCCGTATTGCATTGTAAGCATTGTACTGGACGAGCTTTGGACGCTATTTCTTACTATAGGAGATCCTCTTCTTCGCTATTCTATGCGGCTAAAGTGGAGGCTCTTCCGTCGTTGGTGTAGGGATCATTATGTTCATATTGTTGATCCCTCCATACTACAATTTTTTAGTATACTTGTTTCACAAGATCTACTGCAGCCTGTTATTATTAAGGTTATAGGTTTATGTTACCTCATACCTATGCACTCTAGGTTAGTTTACAATTGAGTCTTATGTCTCTTTATCTAAGTCAGTTAGTAACTTTTTGATAAATAGACTTAGAATCTTTAGATTAAATTCCTATATGGATTTTAACTTCGGTTCTTATTTAGCTAAGTAATCATTTGAGCCTCTGGAAACAGTAGTTTTCAAATTCTGACCTTTTAGACAGTAATTCTGTTGGTTTCTCTTTTACTGTAGAGTCAGTGAGTTTCCTGCACTATCGATGGATGATTTTCACTTTCGTAGTTTCGGAATCACTATTCCGTTACTATTTAGGTTGGATTTTTGCATAAGAGTTAGGCTCCTAATATCCGGAACCTATTGTTATTAAGGTCCTTCCGTCTTCGTACGGGCATAGGCCTTTACTCTTTCCGGGTAGAGTTTATGTATTTATAAACAGATATCTGTTTATTACTATGGGCGTAAGCTTCTTCTGTCTTTGATGCCTAGTAGAAGGACGTTACGCTCCATTCTATTGTTAATGGATTCTATTAACTATCGGTACTGCTTATGGTATATCATTGACTTAGCAGTTCTGCTTAAGATTTTGGCTCATGAAGTAAGAGTTCTTCTACATCTTGGGCTTACATTAATACTGTCGCTATTATAGATTTTTGAAGGCTGCTCATTGCGCTCAGCCATCCACATTCATGAATTTTTATCTCAGAAATATCGAGTCCATTTCTGGAGGCCTCTATTGTTAGGTCTATTATCTACTGCTCAGAATGTCATTCACTTAACAGTTGCTACTATAGCTAGGTAGGCTGTCTGTTTCGGCAGTGTCTCCGTTCTGCTGCCCTCTTTGCTCTGGGCTATTTGACCCAGGGCAAGAAAAAGGGGGGGGGGGGGGGAGGGTGTTCCCTTGGGTCACCTGTTTTACTATGAAAACAAGGGGATACCTCCTCCGGAGTTAGTAATTCTGAGCTGTTATTGGGATGGTTGTTTAGTGAGAAGTTTAGGTTTTTAAAATTCATTCAAGTCTTAGTTTTTAAAGTATAGCTTTTGATTATTGCATATGTCAACGGACATGATTATGCAATCCTCAGACACTTTTAGGAGTATAAGAGTCTCTATTCTCTAGACTTACTTTATTTATTGGCTTACTTTAAAAATTATTAGTATAAGGATTATATTGGATATTAATAGAGTACATGGATGTATGAAGCTCAATTTTGGAAGGTGTTGTATCTTTCTAATTTATCATAAATAAGAAAGATACATGTAAGGCCTATTACTTCTTTTTCCCTACAGGGGATGACTCTATTTTATATTATTGAGCGTATTCCATTTTGCTCTATGTCCTTGGCCCTCCAGCCTTTTTACTATTCAGCTATGTCTGGGTCATTGGTACAGTATAAAAATGTTAAAAAATTTATAGTAATTTCTATATTTTTTATACTTACCAATGACCCAGACGGGGATGGCCCTCCCAGGAGTTGGGAACTCTTGCCTCCCCGCTGAGTAGAGTTAGCACCAGCTATGTCTGGGTCATTGGTAAGTATAAAAAATATAGAAATTACTATAAATTTTTTAACTTTCAATTCCCAACTAACAAAATGACTTGATAGCTCAGTTATATTTTCCCTTTCAAGAGTGTTAGGTGTCTCATACTTTATACAAGTAGCAGGATCAGTAACTGCAGTGTATAGGATAAGGTGCTGAGATTTGATGTTAATCACTGCTGAGGTACTCAGACTTTAAGCTACAGTTTAAAAGAGTTGCACATTGCAGGAGTTGGTTAGGCAGTAATATCTCATTGCACTTAATTATATCATTAGCTGCTATTCAAGAAAAGAAATTCTATCTGTATGCACCAAACTAAAAACCGTTGATTTAATTTTTTCCTAACAGTTTTCTTGTTGACGTTAAAGACAAAATTTTATTATACACTAAATGATAGATTATCGAATAAATGGCAGAAAGATAGAAATCGTATCCCCCACTGTGAAGATATAGAAATTTTCACTTGCACTGTATCAATCAAAATGGAGGCTTTGAAACCATCAATTTCAAGGTGAATACGAGTCAAATTATCACTGGAAATGATCAATTTGTTCTAAAAATGAATAATGAAAAGTAAATCAAGTGTTTTTGAGTGGATACCAATCATTTCCAGCAATAATTCAACATGTATTCACCTTAAATTATCGCATGAAACCTGCTAGTCCAAACATGGCCTGAAAGTCAGTAATATAAGCTTTTGGTTTGGTACATCCTTTCAAAGGATGTACCAAACCAAAAAACTTATATTACAGACTTTCAGGCCATGTTTGGACTAGAAATCCGGCAGCTGAATCAAATTGCAAGATGCTATCTGTTCAAGTATCAATCAAATCACTTCCACGTTTCAATGATTCAATGCACTGTTTACTTTCATGTATCAATTCATGGTTGAAACAAGTGAAATTATCAGATTCTTATTAAAAGTGTATAATAAAAAGAAAATCTAGTGTTTTTGAGTGGATACCGAAAATTATCTCACTTGTGACTGAGACAAATGGTTATTTTCGCTCGTGCAAGCGCTCGCGAAAAATAACCATTTGTCTCGGTCACTCATGAGATAAATTTTGGTATCCACTCAAAAACACTAGAGATCCTCTATGTATTTTGTTTATAAATCTGTTTCTGCAAATCTGTTTTAGAAACTTAAGAGAGGCAAGGGACATGGCTATATCAGAAAAAGAACGTGCTCAGGCAACTGAAAGAGAGACAAACACAAAATATGAACAGTTAATGAATGAGTAAGTTTTAATTGGTTTAAACAAACACAAAATATGAACAGTTAATGAATGAGTAAGTTTTAATTGGTTTAAACAATGGAACCCTTTTAATTGAATATCCTGTTTGTCATTGAAAAATATTTGATTAACAAGAATATACAACTGACCATATTGTTATAATTTTCCTAAAATTCTGATGATAAATTGAGCATTTACTCTTATATCTTGTTTGACCAAGCTCATGGAGTTCTCTCAAACAAATATAGAAGATTTTTGTATGATCTAAGAGTTCAATGAAGCGGTGGAATTCAGTGATCGTTAAAATATTTATCGCGAAATTACCCCGACAATCACCATTTCCCCAGTTTATACACCAATTTGGCCTTAGTACATCCAGTACAAGTATTTATTCTATTATATCTTGTTTGACAAAGCTCCATGCGGTCTCTCAAACAAGTTATAATAGAATAAATAATGCTCAGTTTGTCTCTGGAATATGGGAAAGTGACCAAATCCCTATTAATTGAATACTCCTGTTAATTGGATAATTTGCACTGGCAAAGTGAATTCAGTTAACAGGGTTTCACTGCAATCAACATCCTGTTTAGTGAGATCCCCTGAAATGAGATAAGCAGTGAAGCTAGTTAGATAGTTGTAACAGACCTAAAAAAGTTAAAAATCTGTTTTTGCAGTCCCTCTCACGTGGTCCTTTTGGCTGCCGCCTGCTCTCTTTTTATAACCAATGCAAATATAAAAAATAAATGGTTATGTTTGACATACCCAGGTTAATAAAATTGATAAATTTGTCCCTTGAGTGCAACAAGGCTTTGCGATGCTTTAGTATTGCAAAGCCTTCTTGCACTCAAGAGATGAAATACACCACCACCATGCTGTTCTGTAGATTATGATGTCTAAAACATAAAACAAACTAAGAACATGAACTTTTGATTGCAAAAAAATAATTACAAAAAATGAAAAATAAAATAAAAAACCTCCCACCTGGATGCAATTCTACAAAAAATTGTCCCGAGAAACAGAAGATCTACTTTATGGGGGCCTAACAAGGCCAGACCCAGGCTGTCTCTTTTTTTTCACTGTAGTTATCCCCGCATTTTAAAAAATGCGGGGATATTGTCATGATCTCCGTCCGTACGTCCGGTTTTGTAATTCGAAACTCTGTAACTTTCTACAGTTGTTCGATAGGGTCTGTGCAACCCAAAAATACAACTTTTAAATTTTTGTGCCACCAGGTGGCTTCTGTGGAGCCACTTAAAAAATGCGTTATTTTTTCACTTTTTTGCTGAATAGTCCCAACCTATGTAATTCGGAGTTCTAAAATTACACTAGGGTGTTGCTAAATGATCTGTAGATATGTAGGAAGGTTTCGGATTTTTCGGGTGCCACGTGGCTGTGCCACCGTAGCCACTTTTGTGTTTTCTTAGACCGTTTCTGGCAAAAGGCTCATAGGATATGTAATTCGAAATGCTAAATCCATGCTCAGATGTTGCAGTAGGGTCTATAGATGCGCACGAAGGTTTCGGATTTTTCGGGTGCCACGTGGCTGTGCCACCGTAGCCACTTTCGTGTTTTCTTAGACCGTTTCCGGCAAAAGGCTCCTAGGGTATGTAATTCGAAATGCTAAAAGCACGCTCAGATGTTGCAGTAGGGTCTGTAGATGCGCACGAAGGTTTCGGATTTTTCAGGTGCCACGTGGCTGTGCCACCGTTGCCACTTTTGTGTTTTCTTAGACCGTTTCCGGCGAAAGGCTCCTAGGGTATGTAATTCGAAACGCTAAAATCATGCTCAAATGTTGCAGTGGGGTCTGTAGATGCGCACAAAGGTTTTGGATTTTTCAGGTGCCACGTGGCTGTGCCACCGTTGCCACTTTTGTGTTTTCTTAGACCGTTTCCGGCGATAGGCTCCTAGGGTATGTAATTAGAAACGCTAAAACCATGCTCAAATGTTGCAGTGAGGTCTGTAGATGTGCACGAAGGTTTCAGATTTTTCAGCTGCCACCTGGCTGCGCCACCATTGCCACTTTCGTGTTTTCTTAGACCGTTTCCGGCGAAAGGCTCCTAGGGTATGTAATTCGAAACGCTAAAACCATGCTCAAATGTTGCAGTAGGGTCTGTAGATGTGCACAAAGGTTTCCGATTTTTCAGGTGCCACGTGGCTGTGCCACCATTGCCACTTTTGTGTTTTTTTAGCCCGTTTGCGGCAAAAGGCTCCTAGGATATGTAATTCGAAATGCTAAAACCATGCTCAAATGTTGCAGTAGGGTCTGTAGATGCGCACAAAGGTTTCAGATTTTTCAGGTGCCACGTGGCTGTGCCACCGTTGCCACTTTTGTGTTTTCTTAGACCATTTCCGGCGAAAGGCTCCTAGGGTATGTAATTCGAAATGCTAAAACCCTGCTCAAATGTTGCAGTGGGGTCTGTAGATGCGCACAAAGCTTTCAGATTTTTCAGGTGCCACGTGGCTGTGCCACCGTTGCCGCTTTTGTGTTTTCTTAGACCGTTTCCGATGAAAGGCTCCTAGGGTATGTAATTCGAAATGCTAAAACCATGCTCAAATGTTGCAGGGGGGTCTGTAGATGCGCACGAAGGTTTTGGATTTTTCAGCTGTCATGTGGCTGCGCCACCATTGCCACTTTCGTGTTTTCTTAGACCGTTTCCGTCGAAAGGCTCCTAGGGTATGTAATTCGAAACACTAAAACCATGCTCAAATGTTGTAGTGGGGTCTGTAGATGCGCATGAAGGTTTCCGATTTTTCAGGTACCACGTGGCTGTGCCACCGTTGCCACTTTTGTGTTTTCTTAGACCGTTTCCAGCGAAAGGCTCCTAGGGTATGTAATTCGAAACGCTAAAACCATTCTCAAATGTTGCATTGGAGTCTGTAGATGTGCACGAAGGTTTCAGATTTTTCAGCTGCCATGTGGCTGCGCCACCATTGCCACTTTCGGGTTTTCTTAGACCGTTTCCGGCGAAAGGCTCCTAGGGTATGTAATTCGAAATGCTAAAAGCACACTCAGATGTTGCAGTAGGGTCTGTAGATGCGCACGAAGGTTTCGGATTTTTCAGGTGCCACGTGGCTGTGCCACTGTTGCCACTTTTGTGTTTTCTTAGACCGTTTCCGGCGAAAGGCTCTTAGGGTATGTAATTCGAAACGCTAAAACCCTGCTCAAATGTTGCATAGGGGTCTGTAGATGCACACGAAGGTTTTGGATTTTTCAGGTGCCACGTGGCTGTGCCACCGTTGCCACTTTTGTGTTTTCTTAGACCGTTTCCGGCGAAGGCTCCTGGGGTATGTAATTCGAAATGCTAAAACCATGCTCAAATGTTGCAGTGGGGTCTGTAGATGCGCACGGAGATTTCAGCTGCAACCTGGCTGCGACACCATTGCCACTTTCGTGTTTTCTTAGACCGTTTCCGGCGAAAGGCTGCAAGGGTATGTAATTCAAAATGCTAAAACCATGCTCAAATGTTGCAGTAGGGTCTGTAGATGTGCACGAAGGTTTCCGATTTTTCAGGTGCCACGTGGCTGTGCCACCATTGCCACTTTTGTGTTTTCTTAGACCGTTTCCGGCGAAAGGCTCCTAGGGTATGTAATTCGAAACGCTAAAACCATGCTCAAATGTTGCAGTGGGGTCTGTAGATGCGCACGAAGGTTTCGGATTTTTCAGGTGCCACGTGGCTGTGCCACCGTTGCCACTTTTGTGTTTTCTTAGCCCGTTTGCGGCAAAAGGCTCCTAGGATATGTAATTCGAAATTTTAAAACCATACTCAAATGTTGCAGTAGGGTCTGTAGATGCGCACAAAGGTTTCAGATTTTTCAGGTGCCACTTGGCTGTGCCACCATTGCCACTTTTGTGTTTTCTTAGACCATTTCCGGCGAAAGGCTCCTAGGGTATGTAATTCGAAATGCTAAAACCCTGCTCAAATGTTGCAGTGGGGTCTGTAGATGCGCACAAAGGTTTCAGATGTTTCAGGTGCCACGTGGCTGTGCCACCGTTGCCGCTTTTGTGTTTTCTTAGTTAGACCGTTTCCGATGAAAGGCTCCTAGGGTATGTAATTCGAATTGCTAAAACCATGCTCAAATGTTGCAGGGGGGTCTGTAGATGCGCACGAAGGTTTTGGATTTTTCAGCTGCCATGTGGCTGCGCCACCATTGCCACTTTCGTGTTTTCTTAGACCGTTTCCGTCGAAAGGCTCCTAGGGTATGTAATTCGAAACACTAAAACCATGCTCAAATGTTGTAGTGGGGTCTGTAGATGCGCACGAAGGTTTCCGATTTTTCAGGTACCACGTGGCTGTGCCACCGTTGCCACTTTTGTGTTTTCTTAGACCATTTCCGGCGAAAGGCTCCTAGGGTATGTAATTCGAAATGCTAAAACCATTCTCAAATGTTGCATTGGAGTCTGTAGATGTGCACGAAGGTTTCAGATTTTTCAGCTGCCATGTGGCTGCGCCACCATTGCCACTTTCGTGTTTTCTTAGACCGTTTCCGGCGAAAGGCTCCTAGGATATGTAATTCGAAATGCTAAAAGCACACTCAGATGTTGCAGTAGGGTCTGTAGATGCGCACGAAGGTTTCGGATTTTTCAGGTGCCACGTGGCAGTGCCACCGTTGCCACTTTTGTGTTTTCTTAGACCGTTTCCGGCGAAAGGCTCCTAGGGTATGTAATTCGAAACGCTAAAACCCTGCTCAAATGTTGCAGTGGGGTCTGTAGATGCACATGAAGGTTTTGGATTTTTCAGGTGCCACGTGGCTGTGCCACCGTTGCCACTTTTGTGTTTTCTTAGACCGTTTCCGGCGAAAGGCTCCTGGGGTATGTAATTCGAAATGCTAAAACCATGCTCAAATGTTGCAGTGGGGTCTGTAGATGCGCACGGAGATTTCGGATTTTTCTGCTGCCACCTGGCTGCGACACCATTGCCACCTTTGTGTTTTCTTAGACCGTTTCCGGCGAAAGGCTGCAAGGGTATGTAATTCAAAATGCTAAAACCATGCTCAAATGTTGCAGTAGGGTCTGTAGATGTGCACGAAGGTTTCCGATTTTTCAGGTGCCACGTGGCTGTGCCACCATTGCCACTTTTGTGTTTTCTTAGACCGTTTCCGGCGAAAGGCTCCTCGGGTATGTAATTCGAAATGCTAAAGCCATGCTCAAATGTTGCAGTGGGGTCTGTAGATGCGCACGAAGGTTTCGGATTTTTCAGGTGCCACCGTTGCCACTTTTGTGTTTTCTTAGACCGTTTCCGGCGAAAGGCTCCTAGGGTATGTAATTCGAAACGCTAAAACCATGCTCAAATGTTTCAGTGGGGTCTGTGGATGTGCACGAAGGTTTCAGATTTTTCAGCTGCCTAGTGGCTGTGCTGTTGCCACTTTCACATTTTCTTAGACCGTTTCCGGTGAAAGGCTCCTAGGGTATGTAATTCGAAATCCTAAAACCATGCTCAAATGTTGCAGTAGGGTCTGTAGATGCGCACGAAGGTTTTGGATTTTTGGGGTGCCACGTGGCTGTGCTACCGTTGCCTCTTTCATGTTCTCTTAGACCATTTCCTGCGAAAGGCTCCTACAGTATGTATTTCAAAATGGTAAAACCATGCTCAAATGTTGCAGTAGGGTCTGTAGATGTGCACAAAGATTTCGGATTGTTCAGATGCCACATGGCTGTGCCACCATTGCCACTTTAGTGTTTTCTTAGACCGTTTCCGGCGAAAGTCTCCTAGAGTATGTAATTCGAAACGCTAAAACCATGCTGAGATGTTGCAGTAGAGTCTGTAAATGCGTAGGAAGTTTTTGGATTTTTTGGGTGCTAAGTGGCTGTGTCACCGTTGCCACTTTTGTGTTTTCTTAGACCGTTTCCAGCGAAAGGCTCCTAGGGTAAGTAATTCGAAATGCTTAACACATGCTCAAATGTTGCAGTAAGGTACCTGTAGATGCGTACAAAGGTTTCAGATTTTCAGATGCCACGTGGCGGTGCCACCGTTTTTCTTTCGTGTTTTCTTAGATCATTTCCGGCGAAAAGCTCCCAGAGTATGTAATTTGAAATGCTAAAACTATGCTCAAAAGTTGCAGTAGGGTCTGTAGATGTGCACGAAGGTTTCGGATTTTTGGGGTGCCACCGTTGCCACTTTCATGTTTTCTTAGACTGTTTCCGGCGAAAGGCTCCCAGGGTACATGTATGTAATTCGAAACGCTAAAACCATGCCCAAATGTTGCAGCCGAGTCTGTAGGTGGTGAATTTATTCAAGTAGTGCAGTGGGTATAATTTAAACTAAAGTAACCAGCTGTTTGTTTACATTGTTGTGACTTTCATCAAAGTCTCCACACAATGTTTATTTGTGTTGACCTCTAAAAGTTGGGCAAATATAATAAACGTATAGTGTTTTCAAGTGAAAAAATTATTCTACGAGCAGGATTAAGAATGAAACCGACGAGCCTTTGGCAAGTCGGTTTCATTCTTAATTCTACGAGTAGAATAAATTTTTTACTTGAAAACACTATACGTTTATTTTGTTTAGCCCATAAATCTTCTACAGGGCAGTCGCAGCAAAATCATGCTATAATTTGCTACAAAACACAGAGAGAAGTGAGGAGCACTTTGGTCCAATTCAATCGACCAGCAAAATTGGCAAAAATAAAGGGGCACAGTAATACATTTCTGTCTAAAAATAATTCCCCTACAAACTTGAGCTAAGTTTGCAAAAATACTTTATTACATAAGCAGTGGGTGGTGTTTTCTACTGGCATTGTATAATACTTTCGAAAAGATTTAAAGAAATCAACAACTGAACTAGTAATTATGCAAGACAAATGTGGTAGAGGCCAGACAGAGGTCAAAAAGTCTGTCACTACTAGGGGAATAAATTCTTTCAGTGTTAAACCTATGAGGAAAATTTATCACCCTACTGGGTGAATAAAGCAAAAAATTATACAAGATCTTATTGTTCAAATAAACGGCCATTTATGGGATATATGGGCACAAAGAATGCCGTGACCAACGTCATTTAATGAACACAGTTTTGAGCAATTACATTTTGTTTTTGAAGGACATTGTAGCAGGACATTGAGAAAAATTTAATTCCAACTTTAATTGCCAACCTCTATGTTTGTTTTGAAATTTTGGTAACGATCCTTCTGTGGGTACACCTTGCTACATTCCAGTTTGTTACAAGTATGCTGTGTTACGCCAACATTCGTGAAACTATTATTGAGTAATTCTCAGTAGAGCAGAGAGAACATGAATTACTTGAGTAGAGGAGAACAATATTTGATTATAGTTGACTTTGCCCATCTTTGGGGAAAGGTATTGGTTAACATCGTAATTTCATGAGGAAATCAACACACTGTACAGCAACATGATAATCAATTGCAGTTCATAGGCTACAGTTTTATACATATGATTTATCACCCACAATATGTCTGTAAAGATAGCTCTTTACAGACATATTGTGGGAATGCTCAGTGGTAGACTGTTGGACTTCTATGCTAGAGGTCCCGAGTTCGATCCCCGTCCAGGCTGACCTGCGTTGGGTCCTTGGGAAAGACTCTTTATCCCGGTTGCCTACATGGGGGCACGATGATGCTGTGTACTAAGGCGTACTGCACATCGATGGTGCACATGTCTTCAACCGCCGTAACCCTGCTTGAGCGGAGCTTGAACAGTTAGAATGTTGAGGAGCTGACAGTTGCTTGTCGATGCTCGGTGGTTCTCTCTGGGTACTCCGGCTTCCTCCACCCGTAAAACTGTCACATTCACGATTAGCCATTGTGCCTAAGTATGTGACCTTAAGCACCAGTAAATAAATAAATACAGACATATTGTTCACAACACATCTAATAAATGTGTGAGATCAGAAGTTGACGTTGTAGCATTGTTAGTGAGTTGGTTTGAAAGTCGAATTGAATTAATCTTCTCTTATATTTCATTAACTGCTTTAATTGATGACATTTGTGGAAATATTTCCCAAATGAGTAAATGTTTTCATTTTTTGTATCGAAACATAGCTTTTGGCCCCTCATTGGAACAAGTTTGAAAAGCTCATTCCAGTGAGGGGTCATAAGCAATGTTTTGGTGGCTAACAATGAAAAAATAATAAATTTTGAACAACGTAGGCTGGTTTCATCTTTTACATCAGGTGAAGACTTAAATTACACACATATGATAAAAAAAATTGGAAATTGGTCACGATTTGACATTAAATTTCTGTACCTCATTCACTAAAATCGGTCCAAGCCTCAGTAAACCCGGCTCAGGGCAATTTTGGAAATTTCATATCAACTCGTGACTCATTGGAGATCCTCTGTATAAACATTATGTTTATATAGAGCCACAATGTGTTTGTATCTCCAGAACCACATAAAAGATTTTAAAAGTATTTTTATGAATAATCTTTGTAAGACCGCATTTAGATCTATCTGGACAGTAGAACATGTATTTAATAATTTCTACCACAACCCAGGCCTGCCTGGACTCGGAGCCTAGGTTGGCTTGCCTTGTGGTGTAAAATTATTAAGTATATGTTCTATTGCCGATTTTTCAGGTGTGCAAAAATGGTGTTCAGTATGGCTACAGTGGACTGGTCACTTTCCACAGGTGGACAATATTTCCACGTCCACAATGATATTAGATTTCAAACACTAATTATAGAAATAATCATCAAAAATTTAATTAATGAAGCACCTGCTGAATTTATTACCTTCCAAATGCATTCGTGAACATCACAACCCACGTGTGGATTAAGACCAGTCCACAGGGACTGTACTGTACTTCAGTTACAGATAAGATACATCATAGGTGCATGAGTGCAAAAGCATCTTTTAGACGTAGAAGTGAAGCACCGGAAGCATCATATTTTACAACTTAAACATCATAAAGTGTTTAATTCATTATATGATGTTATCTGACAAAGGGCACACAATTGAACTTGTAACTTATATATTTAACAAATTATGGTGAGAATTCCCTGTTATTAGAATACTTTGCAAACAATTTGCTCTTCAATTGTCAGGATTCAGCTGTGCTTTGTGGATAAAATAATCATGTTATCAGTTTATTTTTTCTATCAGTTTACTAGGGATTAACCCTTTACCCAATGCAGACGATATCAAAATTTATTATTTTAAATATCATTTTTTCAAAATTTTCAACAAAACCATATTATGTGACCCCTCGTTGGAACGAGCTCGTTCCAACCAATGAGGGGTCACATGATATGGTTTTTTAAAAAAATTTTGAAAAATAATATTTTTTCAACTACAGAATTTGCATATTACGAAGGTGGATGGGTAAGGGGTTAAACTGTAACAATGTTTGTAGGTACAGACAAATTCAGATGCATGGAGATAACAAAGTTGCAGAACAAAAGAATGAATTAAAGATAAAGGCTTTTGAGATGGAACGAACACAAATGGTGTATGAAGAAAGTGTTAAGAACTTGAAGGAATCTCAATTGGAAGGAGAAAAGTTGCAAAAGAAAGCAGAGGTGATATTACTTAATTGGTTGAATGCTAGATGCCACTATCAGGGCTTTGAAAAAAATGAGGGGACCAGAGCAGAAGCCAACATTTTCCCTCCTCACATTACATATTCAGTCAAATGCAAATAATATTTTGTTTCATAAAAATTAGTTTTATTACACTCTCCAATAATTTGTAACAGAGTAGATTTTGAGTAACAAAATCAGACCCCTAAAATAACGTAGACCGCAACCAGTTAACAAGTGTTCAGAGTCAATGAGCGGGTGGGTGAGTCAGCAGAGGTGTAAAAATACAGCAAAAGTCACTCGCCCTGCAGGACTAGTAGACTTTAAAATGCACTCGCCAGCCCTTATTTTCTACTCGGCCCACTTTTTGTCACTCACTTGCGGTTTCAACTTTCCCTGCCGAGCATCAAAATGACCACTGGGCAGTGAAAGTTGAAACGGCGAGTTACTAGAAATAAAATTGTGTGAATGTCGGGCTTTAACTCTGAGTCCGAGCTCCCATACATGCTGATGAGTGATACATCAATTTGGCCTACCTTCACTCTGAGGCTCTCTTCAATCGTTGGCATTCAAAATGAAGTGCGCCATTGTCCTATGAATTGATCTTACCTTAGTCCTTGCAGCTAATTTGAAGGCTGTTATTTTTTAAATCACAGGTTTATTATCTCCGAAGTCTCAAGACACACAGTTAGCGAGTTGGAATTTTTCAGTGTGAAACTTTACGGATCACATGTTAAATCAGTTGTTTCCATTGATATCATTTCAGAAAAATGCCATCAATGGGAACGAATGTCGCTGACAATCTGAAGATTGGGATGTTTGGTCTTTTAAATTTCAACAAATATAATTATTTGGGCTAGTTGCATGCCAGCTGGATAGTGAAAATCCTATTGCTTGTTTGCTATTGATGCAAAATATCTGTTGTTTTTTGTTTTGTGGTTGAATTTCTAATAAAAAAAACCCAAACAAATATTTTATATATTCAACTTGCTGTTGTGTTTGCCCCTCACTGAATTTAAAAAAAAAAAGCAAAAGGTACTCAAATGGACCGACTTTGGGAAGAAAAAGATGGGTTCAATCTGAGGGCTAATTCAGAAATTTGGGAGCCAAATGGCAAAAATCAGAAATAAAATTTCAAGTATATTTCTTTCGTCTGAAAAAAATAAATAAATTAAGCCACAGTTAAGTGACTGCGTGGGGGACGTTTTAAGGCTGAAACCCCAAACCAGCAATCTGCCAGAGAGACTGCAATACTGGCATCTTCGAGGTGAAAAGGTTTGTTCTGTTGTTGTGCCTTGTCAGCTTAATGACACAGCAATGGTGACCAGTGTGACCTTAAAGTCTTTAATGACCAAAACTCAATAAAAAATTGAAAAGGTTTGTGATAAAGTCTGAGATCACTTATATTATTTAAAATCAGCCATAGAACGAAGCAAATTAAATTTGGTGAGAGATATGGGGCATCACGTATGGCAAAAGCCCTGTCAGCAATTTCGAAAATAGCTTGAGTTCTTTGATAGCTAATTTTATTACCTCCCTTACCAGACATTTTTATGCTTCTGGTGAGTTACACAGTCGTTACATCCCAATACCGGTTCAGAGTTGGTTGAGTGGCGGATGATTTGCACCCATATCGGTCATAGTTTCAACAAAGACGGATATATGTTTTATGTATATTATTATACCAGGCTCGCAAAAGCTCTTTATTTAGGCATGTTGTGCTCATTAAATAATCCCAGATGTTTTGCCCCAATGAAACTCACTCGCCCAGTCGGACGAGTACAACAGAGAAATCATTCGCCTGATCGAAGTTTCCACTTGCCAATGCGAGCAGGCGAGTTTATTTTTACACCCCTGGTCAGGGTTGTAGTAACTCTGGGCCCAGGAACTTGTGGCACTTGAGACTGAAACAAGTCTAGCAACACAAGTTGTATATTGAATTGGAATAAAAGCTGTTAGTAATTTACAGACAAAATTTTAGTGCCCTGTGGAGATGAACAATCTTTTAGGCCTAAAAAAGTTGTTTCTCAGGCCCTTCTGCATGGTCCATTTGGTTGCCGCATGCTCTCTTTTTATAACCAATGCAAACTTAAAAGAATGAAAATTAAATGGTTTATGTCTGATATTTTACCCAAGTTAATAAAACTGATAAATTTGTCCCTCAAGGGACAAAATACACCACCTGCCATGCTATTCTGTAGATTATGAGGCCTGAATCATAAAACAAGCCCAGGCCTTTATATTCCTTTATTTTGGGCACACTGTTTTGCCTTAATTTGGACACATGAAAACCAAAAGTAACCATGTTATCTTGTTATATTTTGTTGCCATGCCTTTCTTTGTGTTTTTATGGTCATATTATGATGGAAGTTATTCTCAAATGTAGAAGAGGCACAGAGAATTTATATATTTTTCTTGATGTCTTCACACATTCTCTAATTTGGGCACACCTGTAAATAGTGTGAAATTGGGGTAATCTGAAGCCTGCAAGCCAAGAACATGATCTTTTGATGGCACAGAAATAATTACGAAAATAAAAAATAAAAAAACTGCATGCCCACATGCAATTTTACAAAATAGCCAGAGAAACAGAAGAGCTACTTTATTGGGCCTTATCTATTAATTTTATTCATGCACTAGTAACAACAAAACTTGACTTCCACAATCAGTTAGATATTAAACTACAGCTTGTTAAAAACTCTCCAACTAGACTAATTACTAAGACAATGAAATTACGCTGGTTCTGAAAAATCAATACTGGTTACTAATAAAGCTACAGATTCACTTCATCAGAGTTCTTCTTTAGACATTCAAGTCACTTAATGATAAAATATAAGACCTTGGGTTTTCTTCAGCCAAATGATTAATCATTCCAAACGATCCTTCGCATATTGCCCAGATATTCTCTGGAATAACATTCCTGACAAAATTAAACTCTCTGAATCTGTTTACTCATGCAAAAAATGACTAATAACTCACCTCTTCAGATCACATTTTGGCTATAAAAAGGTATTCATTCCACTTAGTTCACAAGAACATTTGAAATGTAACACTGATTCGCTGTATAAAGTCGGTAAAGTTATGTTATTTTGTGGATTTTAGATACTAAAACTTTTTGCAGTCCAAATGTCATCCCAGGAAATTTGAATTGTAAATGTCGGGGATGACCCCTTATGTACCTGTTTACTCCCATCCTCCAGAAACATTACGTTTTGACACTATCAGCTAGAGACCATTACATGTCTCTGTCAAACAGGTTAAACATATTAATTGGGGGGAGGGGGGGGAGGGGAGGGGGCAGGGGAGTAGTACTAAGGCCATCGAGGTCTGTAATAATGGTGATTATTGGAAATGTTTGTTTTAGTTTCTGGCAGATCATGAAGTATTTATTCTGTTAACAAGAATTTAATCTATAACCATGCAAAAAAAAGATCAAATTTGTTCTAAAGTTTTGGTGAATAATTCATTCTTTGAAAGTAAGTTGCTATTAGCCTGATTATTCTGTTGACTGGTGGAGTCCTGGAAGCCCATATTTGCCCTTTATTCTGAAGTGCAAAAAACACAATTTGAAGGCTTCATATTCTGTGGATGTGCTTCATATTATCTTTGAAGTGATATTAATTTATCTGTTAGGATTTGCCTTGTCACAATTTATTTCCTTCATATTATCTTTGAAGAGATATATTAATTTATCTGTTAGGATTTGCCTTGTCACAATTTATGGCACTCTCCCATAAATTGTAACAAAGCAGAGATGCACAAAGATATTTTAAGGACTAAAGATAATTTAACACTCTACCAGTTAATAAATCGTCATATAAGTGTGTTGAACTGTTCCATAACTGATCAAGCCTGCCACATCAACTCAAAGTCTGTGCAATGATCCTCCTGTATTAACCCTTTCATCACAATGTGCATAAATTTTAGCATGATGTAAATTTGACAGTGGACCAGCAGATGACATAAAGAAGAATGAATCGCTGGCTTTACATTTTGTCAGAGCTGATCATCCCTGTAACATTTTTATGAGGCCTTTCAGTAAGCCTCATGAGAATAACATATAGTGAAAGAGTTAATTGTTAATTTGTTACACTGCATGTACCCTTCTTTGATTGCTCCTGAGAGTGTTACCACAAACTTTAGGGGGCGCGGTGGCTCAGTTGGTAGAGGTGCAGGCTGCAAGCCGAGAGGTCCTCGGTTCGAATCCCACCTGCGGCAACCGCGTTGTGTCCTTGGGCAAGACACTTCACCCCGATTGCCTACATGGGGGCGCGATGACGCTGTGTACTGAGGCGTACTGCACGTCGATGGTGCGCATGTCTTCAACCAATCTAACCCTGCCTGTGCTGCGGTGCAGAGTTCAGAGTTACGATGTTGGAGAGCTGACAGCTGCTCGTCGTTGCTCGGTGGTTCTCTCTGGGTACTCCGGCTTCCTCCACCCGTAAAACTGTCAGGGTCACGATTAGCCATTGTGCATAAGTGTGTGACCTTAAACACCAATAAATAATAAATACCACAAACTTTGATATGAAAAAATGCCAAGTTTGATTTAGTGAATCTCTGTGGGAAGGGCTGGAAGTAGAATAATGCTTAACTCACCTGACTGAAGTAAGGATAAGGTGTAGTGATCACTCTCCATCCATCTGTCATCGTTGAGCATGGTGATCATGACATCCTCTAAATTGATGAACCGATTTCAGTAAAAATTGAGGTAATTGTTCTGAAATTGCAATTTGATTTTTGGTCGAGTTTTTTTTCTTAAAAAACTCAACCTATAGTTTGATGAAGTCAATGCCGAATTGGCGGGTGGCTGGGTGGGTTTGTGGGCCATCAGGCAGGCGGGCGTGCAGGCTGACTGGTGGGCATCATCTTTCTTGTTTTTGCAACAAATTGAACAAATACAGGGTTCCTGCAGGGCCTTGGATTCAAGGAGTTGCCTTGATTTTGATTTTGATTAAGGGTCATTCAAGGCCTTGAAATCCTCCCAAATGTGCTAGAAGCTGGCCTGGAAATAAGGAATTCGTACACAGTTTATGCCTAATTGATCATTGTAACCTGTTTAAAAGGATTGGGCGACCATTGGTTGGCAGAACGACAGGCTGACCATGGTTTGGTCCATCATAGTAAATATTTTTATACTATAACCCAATGGCCCAGACTTAGCTGCTGCTAACTCAAAAATATCTAGGGCCAAACACAAATTCCCCCCCCCACCCCAATCCCCAAAATTTGCATGCAAAACCAAAAATTAGAAGTCCTATCTGCCCTCTGTACATTTACTCTCTGCACATGAGTAGACACCAGGAAGTGACCGGAATTGGTGCCAACATCATTCTTTGTTTGGCCCTCAGTCAGATAACAACAAAGTGACCTCTGAGCTTTTAAATCTCAGTTTTAATGATGCCAGACACAAATCAATGGTTAATTTGGTGGATCCAAGGACACAACTGGATGAAGGAAGGACGAAACGGTGGTTTGAAACGTTCAGGGCTGTAACTTTATAATATTTATAAAAATTATTTCATGTTCCCAACTTTAGGAATATAAGCCTGATGTCAACATTATTGCTAATGATTTTTCCACTGTTTGTTAAATGTTCGTTCCCTATCCTTCCTTGAAGCCCCCCAGTTAAACTCACAAGCTTTTTGGCTTGTTTTATTGAAATTTTTTTATAAAATTTCTTGGGAGTTTGACGTGTTACACAGAATGTTTATTCTGTATATCCCCATGGTTACGTCCTCACCCTAGGGGTGTTTTGGTCATGCATCATACAACCGATGTATCGTTTTTATACGCCCGTTTAAAAAACGGTTGTATTATGTTATCAGTCTGTCTGTCTGTCCATCTGTCCATCTGTCTGTCCGTAAACAATTTGGTTTCCGTTCATTTAAAGTCAAACGCCTTGACGGATCGATATCAAACTTTCAGAAGTTGTTTTTAGCATTAAAATACAGGGCAAGTTCGATATTGGTGTTTCTCAGTCCATCTGCTGCAGAGATATGGCCCTTTGAAAACACAATTTTTCTAAAAAAATTGGTTTCCGTTCATTTAAAGCTGAACGCCTTGACGGATTGACACCCAATTTTTCAGATGTTGTTTTTAGCAATGAAATACAGGTCAAGTTCGATATTGGTGTTTCTCAGTCCATCCATGCCAGAGTTATGGCTCTTTGAAAACACAGTCTTTCGAAAAAATTGGTTTCCCTTCATTTAAAGTCGAACGCCTTGACGGATCGACATCAAACTTTCAGATGTTGTTTGTAGCAATAAAATACAGGTCAAGTTTGATATTGGTGTTTCTCAGTCCATCCGCTGCAGAGTTATGGCCCTTTGAAAACACAATTTTTGAAAAAAAAATGGTTTCCAGTCATTTAAAGCCGAACACCTTGACGGACTGACACCAAATTTTTCAATGTTGATTTTATACACCCGTTTGAAAAACGGGACATATTATGTGAATGGTCTCTCCACCCGTCTGTCTGTCTGTCCGTCCATGGACACATTTCGTTTCCAGACGATAACTTTTGTTGTAATGGTTTGAGCTGAGTTAAATTTGGCATGTGGATTTAGTATGACAAAATACAGGATGGGTTCGATTTCCGTTTCTAACGGCCCATTTGCAGTAGAGTTATGACCCTTTAGTTATGGGAATTTAGCCCAACTTTTCATTTCCGGACGATAACTTTAGTTTGCCTTGACCGATTTATTTCAAATTTTCAGTTCTTTGTTTTTGACCACAAAATACAGCTCAAGTTCACTTTTGACCACAATCGCATATACCTTTCCAGAGTTATTCTCCTTGAATGATTGCAAATTTGTGGATTTTGTGGTTTCCGGATGATTACTTTAGTTTGCCTTGACCGATTTATTTCAAATTTTCAGTTTTTTGTTTTTGATCACAAAATACAGCTCAATTTCACTTTTGACCACAATCGCATATACCTTTCCAGAGTTATTCCCCTTAAATAATTGCAAATTTGTGGATTTTGTGGTTTCCGGATGATAACTTTAGTTTGCCATGACCGATTTTTTTCAAATTCTCAGATTTTGTTTTTGACCACAAAGCACAGCTCAAGTTCATCTTTGGCCATAATCGCATTTACCGTTCCATAGTTATTCCCCTTGAATGATTGCAAATTTGTGAATTATGTGGTTTCTGGATGATAACTTTAGTTTGCCTTGACTAATTTGTTTCAAATTCTCAGATTTTGTTTATGACCACAAAGCACAGCTCAAGTTCACTTTCAGCCAAAATCGCATGTACCTTTCCAGAGTTATTCCTCTTGAATTTGTGCATTTTGTGTGTTTCCGGATTATAACTTTAGTATGGCCTAACTGATTTTGTATTATACGCCTGTTGAAAAAATGTCGAATTATGGAATCAGTCTGTCTGTCCATCCATTTGTCCATCTGCCGGTCTGTCCGTTCGTCAACATTTGGTTTCCAGATGATAACTTTAGTATTTTTTTTTCGATTGACTCCTAAACTTGGTATGTGGTTTAATCAAATCAAAAGACAGGTCAAGTTCGAATATGGGGTCAGTTCGAACTTCGAAGTTCCCTTGAATTATGGACCTTGTTGGACATAGAATGCATCAAATATTTGGTTTCCGGATGATAACTTTTATTATTTGTTTTCCGATTGGTTCCAAACTTGGTATGTTTAATCACAACAAAATACAGCTCAAGTTCGAATATGGTGTTGGTCCAAACAATTTTCACCCTCACCCCCATCCCTACCCCAACCCTTCAATAATACAAAATGGGCGTATATTGTCCCGCTACACGGTGCTCTTGTTTTTTTTTTATGAAGATCTTGCTTTACATCGGAAAGTTCAAAATCTTTTTTTTTAACAATGTCTTGGAATGGGTTCAAAAACTGAGTGGAGTTTTGGACCTTAATTAGTTAATTTTTGCGTGTATTCAGCTCATTAGCATGATAGCTTGAACAAACACAGTTGGATTTCTTCAGTATTTGGAATGTGAGACTTTCTTAACAATGTCTTGAATTGGTTTGAAAACTAGTACTGTTCAGCCATACTAAGTGGAGTTTTGCCTTATAATTAGTTCATTTTTACCCTTTTTCAGATTGTTTTGCTTGATAAGCTGAACAAATATCAATGGATTTGGTATGTGAGACTTTCTTAATGTCTTGAACAAAAACTGGTATGGCCCATAATTAGTTTTTTCCTGTTTTTAGCTTGTTAATGCGATAACTTGAACTTGAACAAATATCAATGGATTTTGTAAATATATGGTCTATGAGAATTTCTTAACAATGTCTGGAATGAAACTGGTGCGGATAGGACACACTGAATGGAGATATGTCCCTTAATTAGTTAATTTTTGCCTATTTTCTGCTCGTTAGCACAATGGTGCTATGTGAGAAATATTCTTTAAGAGTATTCTTCTCCAGAACCACCAGTCTTTTGATATTTTGTACATACCATCATTGCGGGGGGTCAGATTCAAGTTTGTTCAAATCATGTCCCTCAGTAGATATTTGAGCTTCCTATGGTGTCCAAGTTTAGTCTCCAGGTTGATATTTGGTCTCCCTAGTTTTACATTACTGGAATCTGGTCATTACATATGTGGTAGCATCTCAATATGAGGAAAAATTAAAAAGTTATAAATAATTACATCACTTCAATCCTTTGGAGTGATAACTAGCCATAGATGCTAATTAAATCCTTCTTTAAACAACTTTGTCAGGTGAGTGCCTCAGGCCCCCTGTGGTCTCTCGTTTACTGTTGTAAGCAAGTCCTATTTTACTGGTGAAATATGGCCCAATAACCAATGCCTTGATGAAAGACCTCGAAAGTAGACAGCACAGGTATAAACAGTTGGTTAAAAATTACTTTATACTTGTGTAACCAATTATGCTTAAAGTGAATTATGGAAGCTCAGAGCTAAGTCTGTCTTCATTTTTTGAAAAAGGGATAGAACTGGAATAGTGTGATGTCTATTTTTAGCTCACTTGACTTTCAGTCAGGAGAGCTATAGTGATCACTCACCGTCCGTCGTCCGTGAACATGGTGTTTGCGTCTTCTCCTTCCAAAACGCTGAACCAGTTTAATTGATATTTGAGATAATAGTTTGTTATGACATCGCAATTTGATTTTGTTCAAATCAAGTTGCCTCACCCGTGGGAAGGGCCACACCCAAAAAGTGTGCTGACATCTTAAAAAATCTTCTTCTCATGAACCAGCAGTAGCAGAGACTTGATATTTGGTGTGCAGCTTCCTTTGGAGGTGTAGACTCAGATTTGTTCAAGAGAAGTTTGTGGGGCTATACTTGGCATCGTAATGGGAGGGGAAAGAATATTTGCCCCTCCCAAAATTTCTATTTTCCAAACCGAGAGGCAAATTTTGACCAAATTTGACATGAGGGCTTACTGGGTCATAAGTACTTAATTTATGCCAAAAATGTTTTTCCCGTCGCCCCATGGGGACCACAGGAGCTAAAAATAGAAAAAAATTAAAACGCCCATATCTCCAAAATTACACGGCACTGAGAATTCTTATTTGTTACGAAGCTTCCTTAGGACCAACAGAATGGAATGGTAAAAAAAAATTTCCATCGGTTTTATCATGGGGTACTTTTTGGGGACTTTGAAAAAGTGCTGAGTCAGCATTTTTTAACACTGTGGGTAATGGGAAAAACATATAAGACTACTTTTCTCCCAAACCACTGCTCCAAAAGCTTTAAAATTTCACATATAACATCTTTGGCAGATTGTTTCACATGTTTATTGAAATCAGTTCCCTGGGTAGATATTTGGGCTCTCTATGGGAGCCCAATTGTTTAAATTAGTGCAGTGTGAGGAGTAGTTTTTTAAAAATCTTCTTCTTCAGATCTACCAATAAGAATCTTTTGATATTTGGTATGCAGCATCCTTAGAGGGGTAAGATTCAAGTTTGTTCAAGCCAAGTCCCTGGGTTCATATTTAGGCTGAAAATTTGGGGTCCCGTTGCGGACTTAGAAATTTTGGACCAAAATCTGGAAATTTGGTTTTTTTTATGCGTTTCGGTCAATTTTAAGACAAAAATTTTTTTTTTTTTTTTACACTGATAATTTGGGGTCCGGGTGGGACTTAAAAAATTTTGGACCAAAATCCGAAATTTTTTTTGTTTGTTTTTTATGTGTTTCGGTCAATTTTAAGAGAAAATTTTTTTTTTTTTTTTTACACTGAAAATTTGGGGTTCGGGTGGGACCTAGAAAATTTAGGACCAAAATTTTGGACCAAAATCCGGAATTTTTTTTTGTTTTTTATGCGTTTCAGTCAATTTTAAGGGGAAAAAAAAAATTTTTTTTTTACACTGAAAATTTGGGGTCCGGGTGGGACTTCGAATTTGGACCAAAATCCGGAAATTAGTTTTTTATGCGTTTTAAGAAGAAAAAAAAAATTTAGGCTGAAAATATTTTGTTTGGGGAAAAAATTATGTTTTTTATGCGTTTATCTCAATTTTGAGAAGTAAAAGTGCAGGAACTGAAAATAGAAGGAAAATCCTGTGTATTGTGTGGGCACAATCGCTTCATCTAGTTGGTATATGCTTTTCTTAGGAGGGGCGTGTGCAGCTTATTCAAGTCCCTGGTTTGATATTTAGACTACCATGTCAGGTGACCGCCCTACTTACCAATGGCCCAGACTTAGCTTGTGCAAACTCAATATTATCAAGGGCCAAACACAAATTTTGAACCCTCCCCCCCCCCCCCCCCCCCATCTCCAAAATTTATTTGCATACAATACCGAAATTTAAAAGTCCTATCTGGCTCTCCGTACTTTCACAATCTGCACTATCTGCACATGTGCAGTACTCAGGAAGAGACCGGAATTGGCGCAAACATCATTCTTTGTTTGGCCTAAAGTCAGTAAACATATCAACTGACATCTGTGCTTTAAATCTCTCTTTTGGTGGATTCCAGACACAAATCAATGAAGTATATGGTGAATTCAAGGCAGTAAATGGATGATGGAAGTGAACAGTGGTGGTTTGAGATGTTCAGGGCTGTAACTTTTAAATAATATGAAAATTATTACATGTTACCCAAGTACGGGATATATGCCTTGACGTCATTAGTTTTGCTAATGATTTACCTACTGTTGATTATATGTTCCTTCCCTGTCCTTCCATGAACCCTCCGGTTGAACTCCTAAGCTTTCTGGTTGTTTTTTTATTGAAATATTTTATTAAATTTCTTTGCATCAGGTATCAGTTACTTATTTACTGACTTGGGCCTTTGGTGTGCCTTTTGTCAAATTTCTGGTTTTTCTATTCTGACGTTTACTTTTAACAACGCCCTTAACAGGTAATATTCAGGGTTTTATTTCATCACAATTATATTAGGATACATGTATTAATATTCCGGTAGTGTAGCTTTAATATTTTGGTGTTGTCCACATTTAGGCTCTATCCGGATGCTCTTGGGCTCATGTGATTCCCTTAGGGAACTTAGGCATTTTTTAAAAAAAAAATTCGGAAAAAATTTGTTTTAATTTATTTCGAAATTATTTTTGATTGTCTTTGTCATGTATCCTTATATTGTATGATTATATGTTAGAGGTTAGGAGTGCAGTGAACTTGTTGGAGTATAATTATTTATGAATTCCTGCTCTCTGGGTAGGGCGTAATAGTCTACAACGGATTTACATGCTTGTTGTCTTGCCTGTAGTCACTGCACTCCGACTGTTTCTGGTCCTATATGCGTGGTCAGGGTGGACTCATTAGGACACTAATTTTGGAAGCGCATGCTGCTATGTATTCGCGGTGAGGTTCCGATGTCGGGTTGTCGCCGCAAGATAATTTGATTTCTCAGTTTCTTTTCTAGAGGAACAAGAACATGGTGACGGTATTGTGACACCTGTCCAGAATGTGCTGCCTTAATTGCACTCTAAGGAGTAAATAGAGCTAGCTGCTAAGGTGCTCTTGAATATAAGGAATAAGCCCTCTTATTCCTGCAGCTAGCTCGACCGGTCAGGCGGTTACCCATAAGTGGGAACCGCAATACTGGGTATGTCTGATGCGGTCGAGGAGAGTGTAGATTTGGGTAGTGCGAGCACCTTTTGATCAAAAGCTCACCCAGCAACGACGGCAAAATAAGGGGAAGAAGTCTGCAAGTTTCTCTTTGGGAAGCTTGGCGAGGTCTGCATCAGACCACGAGTGGGAGAGCCTTCTCTAACCCAGTAATAGTCGGGGTAGACTAGTTCTTTGAGAAACTTGCACTAAGTCGGAGCTAAGGTCCTTCCTGGAAGCTCGGGATGCTCCTTCTACACTGCAGCCGGAGCTGCTGTTATGGCTTCTTCCTCCACTTCAGCGAAGCACATGCGACCGCACACTAGCTACCAAACTATAGATGTTTATGCAGCTGAGCAAAGCCAATCCAGTCTCTACCCTCGCATAAAGAAGATAAAGAAGAAGGAAAAGAAAGTTGGTCCATGATTCGAGGCTTGATTCATCAAGACGTTTGACGAAGAGATCGGCGGCCAGATCTCCGACCCAGGAGCAACATGCAGCAGGAAATAAGCCGCTGCTCCACAAGCCTCCATAACGGACTTGCTGTCGCAATTTGCGCAGCTTATCGCAGCTTAAAAACCCAGCATGGGACACCCGTCAGCAGAACGTTTATGAGCCGTTGGATGGAGGTGGATCGGTCTGGTCAATTGTGCATGTAGAAGAAGCCAGAAGTTTCTCTATGGGATACTCGGCTGGATCTGGGGTCAGATCACCGATTAGAGAACTCTCTCCATCCCGTTAACAGTCGGGTCAACTGTGTCCATTGTGAGAAACCATATTAAGTCGGAACACACATCGGAATGTTCCTTCCACTGCAGCCAGGGCCTGCGTCAGTTATGACTTCTTCTATTTACATGTCAGCCCAAAAGAGGATTAGCCTAGAAGTTTTTTAATGGGATGATTGGCAAGATCTGGGGACAGATCACGAGTGCAGAGAGTTTTTCTTCCTGTTAACAGTTAACTGTTTTGTGTTGTAAGAAACTTCAATGAGTAGGAGCATCCGTCCTATGTGACGAGACTGGATGCTTCTTCTGCACTTCAGCCGGGGTCGGCTGTGGTTATGGCTTCCTCTTCTTTCATAGATATGCACAATGAGGGATAGATTCCTACAAGTTTCTAACGGAATGTGCGGAGAGGTCTTCTGGAGCAGAACACGAGCGGAGAACCCTCTCCTTTCTGTCAGCAGTCAGGTTCGATTGTGTTTGGTTCAAGAAACTTTAGTGAGTTGGGACGCCCGTTCACGCTTGCGGTTCGGGACGCTCCATCCACACTGCAGCCAGATCCGGTTGCAGCTATGGCATCTTCCCCTGCTTCATTAATGAAGCATGTTGACCGCAGACTAGCTATCTGACTTCACATGTTTGGGTCGATAGCTAGTCGTCCGAGACATTTATATACGGACATGTGTCGAGGATCTGGGGCCAGATCTCCATCCCGTGAGCAGCTTATGGTAACAAGTGGATTATCATTGCTCTGCTAGCCTCGGTCACAGGCCGGCTGCTGCAGATTGCTCTGCATATCGCAGCATTTCAGTATTCGCTGGTACTACCGTTTAACAGACTCCGATGGTGAGCTGTCGGACGGTGCTGCGTTGGTCCAATCATCCGTTAAGTTGGATGGAGTTGACCATATTTTCAGATGGAACATTTGGATGGTGATAGGGCTACGGAGTGTGAGTCTCCATCCCTCACAGAAGGGCACTTTAAGACTATGAAATTTTAGTCTTAAGCTCTTAGAATATTGTTCCATCTGAATATAAGTCTGCATTTGACAGGCAAAAAACAGCTTATCATACCGGGCGATGGAAAGACGAAGATCCTTAATCCCCGGATCTTTTGGCTCAGGTGTCGAGGGCTTTTGTCCTGATTAATGATTAATTGTAAGTCTCCATTTAGTGATCTTTCAAAGGCCGCAAGTGACACAGATATGTAGACGAAGACTCATTACTGCATAGCTACCTTGAGACTACTGTCTCTTTGGGAGTTACAGCTGTTAGAATAGCGGCTCGTCATTTCCTACCTTGCTCGACGATGGTTGTAAGTCTCTGTTTAGTGAGCTTTCAAGGTCGCAAGTTACACTGAGATATCTGTCTTCACAGAGCTGAAGACTTTTAAGCTACGTTAGCTAGGCTCTGACCGCTGTCTTTTGGGAATAAAACTGCTAAAGGAAGAGTGCTTTTCAGTTTGTTTTCCTAGGTGTCATAGACTTGTGTCTTATTGTTTACACCATAGTAGTCTAGCTAGAATCATGAGCAGTGTTTTTCAATAATTATGCAATGACTTAACTGAAATAATTATCTCTTGAGACTACTGTCTCTTTGGGAATTTAGGGCTGTTAAAATAGCGTCTTTTCATTCCCTACCTTGCACGACGATAGTTGTAAGTCTCCGTTCAGTGAGCTTTGAAAGTCGCAACTTACACCGATATATCTGTCTTCACAGAGATGAAGACTTACAAGCTATGGCTGGCATTGTAAGTCTCCTCAGTGAGCTTCTAAGGCTGC
This sequence comes from Pictodentalium vernedei, assembly GCA_031216915.1. Classification (NCBI taxonomy): domain Eukaryota; kingdom Metazoa; phylum Mollusca; class Scaphopoda; order Dentaliida; family Dentaliidae; genus Pictodentalium; species Pictodentalium vernedei. The sequence continues at coordinate 353,286,552 of CM062297.1, forward strand.
AGTTATCAGCCTTTTTATTGTCTTCACAAATAGGAAGAGCTTTAGCTGCTTCAGCTAGGCTGAGTTCATTGTCCTATCGGACAGGATACTGTTATGTTAGAGGAGGTTATTCTCTTCCTACTGGTATGGTTTGGTGTTAGTTACATTGTATATGAGCTGATAAGCCCTATTGATGATTTCTTATTTACCTAGTGTGATTAATGAGCGTTTCTTCAAATGCCTAAACTAACTCCTTCTCAGGAATATATTTCCTGGTATCAGATCGAACGTAAGTGCTCATCTAGGTTTTTAATATCAGGTGAGGAAACATTGTTTTCGTCTCCCTTTTCATTTCTATCCCATCTATTGCTGTGGATTATATTTCCACCTTAGAGACTAGATATTATCTCTATATGGTGTATTATGTGTTCATCATGTCCCACTCTGTCCTTAGTGGCATTATGGACTTGGTCAGACGTGAGGGAGCCCTGCGGTTCCTATACTATTTGATAACTTACACAAGAGCGATTCAAGTAATGCAGGTGAGGGTGGTTCAATAGGAATTATTCTTTGAACCCAGGCCCCACCCTCCCTCCTCCCGCCAATGTGTTAACTGGTAAAGTGCTAAGTTTTTTCTGACAACAAATCAAAGCTCATCATATACTGCTCTATTACATTCAATTGGATAGTGCCTTTTAGGCACTATCAAATTAAATGTCAGAGAGCAAGGTATTGAATAACAAATCTGATTCATATCAGGGACAATAAAGGCTTCCTCAGGCAGAATGTAGCTACAGACAGTTATTGCCTGTCACTTTTAGTAAAGCCCAATATAGGGCTTCCAGCACTCTACCAGTTAAGAGGCAATTACAGGGAAGGACGTAGTTTTCTTCCTGTAAGTCTTGAATGCATTCAAGTATATGCATGCCTTTCATGGCTCCTTGCTTTGTGGCTGGGTCGTGTTTTAACGGCGACCTCATGTGCACATCCACTATTTAGTTTGTTTGTTTCCTGGGGAGAGCGGTGGCTCAGTAGGTAGAGGTGCAGGCTGCAAGCCGAGAGGTCCTCGGTTCGAATCCCACCTGCGGCAACCACGTTGTGTCCTTGGGCAAGACACTTCATCTCCATTGCCCGCTTGGGGGCACGATGACGCCGTGAACTAAGGCATACTGCACGTCGATGGTACGCATGTCTTCAACCAATCTAACCCTACCTGTGCTGCAGTGCGGAGTTATGATGTTGGGGAGCTGGCAGCTGCTCGTCGTTGCTCGGTGGTTCTCTCCGGGTACTCTGGCTTCCTCCACCCGTAAAACTGTCATGGTCATGATCAGCCACTGTGCATAAATATGTGCCCTTAAACATAAATAAATAAATAATTGTTTGTTTCCTGTGGTTGTTCATTCATAAGTCATATACAAGCATATGATTCCTTATCAGTAAAATTGCTAGCCTTCGTGTACCTGTGTGGCTGACATGTCAGTTATCTGGGCAACATTCTCCAATGTGGCAATTAGTCCGCTCGGAAAAAGTTTCGCTCAGAGCGGACTGGCCTTTTCATGCGACGTATGAGTTTATTACTCAGTTAACTGCATAATAAAGTCATATTATTCATTCAGTTTCCTGGTTACACTTGTATCATCCAGTCATACCGTGGATACAGGCTGTATTCAGATGAGTACATGCAGGATTTCATTGCTTGCGTGCATAATATGTGTATTTATTAGACACATTATGGAACAGAAAATTTTGGGGCTATTTCGATCAGTTATGGAACTTCCAATACTCCATCTATGCATACATTCTCAATTGTGGGCATCATTATTCAGAGTAGTAGATTCTTTCTCCGAACAGTCATTGGTTGCTACGGACCTAGGAAACCATGAATTATTTCAGGGACGGTCTATGACGAGGCTGTTAATCATAGCTCGTTCCATGTTCTAAATCCATGTTTGTTCCAGAGATGGTACACATTCTCGTATATTCCCACGGTTCAATTGGAGTTTTATTATTGAAATTAATTGTACACCTGAAAAGGGTCGCCTGTTGGTTGCCTTAGAAGCATGTTTGCTCTACAGATAATTTCCATTGGGATTCAACTGGACAAATGTATGGTTGTATACATTATATTACCGGTTTCTGACCTATCTACGTATTTCGACTCCGGTATACATTAGAAGCATGCGCTGTTAATTAGCAGGATCGCCACAATAGCCTTAGCATCTGAAGTGGCGTTAAGCACCAGTAATTAATAACTGGGTGCCTGTTGGGGGAATATATTTTGATTATTTGGTACCGCTTTGAACTGATCCCAGAGCACTTCCCTCTTTGTTTTGAAGAATATGCCTTCAAAAAAAGTGTGGGGGTGGGTGATTTTTAGCTCACCGAAGGGAGCTCAACTTATCACTTGCCGTCCCTCGTCGTGAACATTTTTCAAACGACTTCTCTTCTGAAACCACTGGTCCGATTTTCATGAAACTTCATGTGGATGTTCATTACTATATGGCAATTCATGTTTGTTCAAATGAAATGGCCACATCCTTCGGGGGCTCTGTATGGGGCATAACTCTGATAGCACCATATGAATTATAGAAAAATTATTAAAAAATCTTCTCCAGAACCAGTGGGCAGAATCTTTTGATACTTGGTATGCAGCATCTTGGTATGGGTCTTATTCAAGTTTGTTCAAATCGAGTCCCTCAACCAATTTTGGGGCTCACTATGGGGGCGTGAATTTTTACTTAGTGCAATTTAAGAAAAATTCTTTAAAAATCTTCTTCTCCCAAACCAATGGGGCGAATCTTTTGTTATTTGGTATGCAGCATCTTGGTATGGGTCTGATTCAATTTTATTCAAATCGAGTCCCTTGATCAATATTGAGGCTCTCTATAGGGGCATGAATTTTTCCTTAATGCAGTTTAAGGAAAAATCTTCTCCAGAACCAGTGGGCAGAATCTTTTGATATTTGGTATGCAGCATCTTGGTATGGGTCTGATTCAAGTTTGTTCAAACGGAGTTCCTTGATCAATTTTGGGGCTCACTATGGGGACCTGAATTTTTACTTAGTGCAATTTAAGAAAAAAAATTTAAAAATCTTCTTCTCCAGAACCAATGGGCAGGATCTTTTGATATTTGTTATACAGCATCTTGGTATGGGTCTGATTCAAGTTTGTTCAAATTGAGTTCCTCTATCAATATTGGGGCTCCCTATGGGCCGTGAATTTTCACTAAGTGCAATTTAAGAAAAAATTCTTTAAAAATCTTCTTCTCCCGAACCAGTGGGCAAAATCTTTTGATATTTGGTATGTAGCATCTTAGTAAGGTTCTGATTCAAGTTTATTCAAATTGAGTCCTTCGATCAATATTGGACCTCACTATGGGGCGTGAATTTTTCCTTAGTGCAATTTAAGGAAAAATCTTCTCCAGAACCAGTGGGCAGAATCTTTTGATATTTGGTATACAGCATCTTGGTATGGGTCTGATTCAAGTTTGTTCAAATGGAGTCCCTTGATCAATTTTGGGGCTCACTATGGGGACCTGAATTTTTACTTAGTGCAATTTAAGAAAAAAAATTTAAAAATCTTCTTCTCCAGAACCAATGGGCAGGATCTTTTGATATTTGTTATACAGCATCTTGGTATGGGTCTGATTCAAGTTTGTTCAAATTGAGTCCCTCGATCAATATTGGGGCTCCCTATGGGGCGTGAATTTTCACTTGGTGCAATTTAAGAAAAAAGTTTTTAAAAATCTTCTTCCGAACCAGTGGGCAAAATCTTTTGATATTTGGTATGTAGCATCTTAGTAAGGTTCTGATTCAAGTTTGTTCAAATTGAGTCCCTCGATCAATATTGGGCCTCACTATGGGGGCGTGAATGTTTACTTTGTGCAATTCAAAGAAAAATTCTTCAAAAATCTTTTTCTCCCGAACCAGTGGGCAAAATCTTTTGATATTTGGTATGTAGCATCTTAGTAAGGTTTTGATTCAAGTTTTTTCAAATTGAGTCCTTCGATCAATGCCTCACTGTGGGGGCGTGAATGTTTACTTTGTGCAATTCAAGGAAAATTCTGTAAAAATCTTCTTCAGAACCATCATACAGAATCTTTTGATATTTGTTCAGCAGCATTGTCCCATTCAGTCCTGCTGATGTTTTAGCTCCACAGAGAGTATAGATTTACTCTGTAGGACCTTAAGAATAGCTTTTGATAAAATTTGTGTCTTAACAGTATGGAACATTCAGTGAGCACCTAAGGCCTCCTGGGGCCTCTTGTTCCTCAACTCTTCCAGCTTGATAAGTGTGTAACTATGAGTGAAGCTGTTTTGTCTAGATTATTACTGATCCTAGATACAGCTTGTTTATTATTTATAAATGGCGTGTGTTTGTGGGGGTTAGTCTCTCACTCTCGAATACATCATCCTAATTTAAGGGGCTTAGTCCGGACTATCCTTAAAATTGGCTTGTTACACCCAATTAGCATAATCATTCATGCTAAGATTACAGAATTACTTGGATATGGCTCCTTATTTATGACATGTCTTCTCTATTATTGTATAGAGAGACATGCATGTAATTCCTTTTAAATTTTCACCTTGGAATACAGGCTTAGTAGCTGTATTTGGTCTGCTAATTCTTAAGTCTTTGGCCCTCTGCCTTTTTACAATTCAACTTAGTCTGGGCCATTGGTTATTAGTATAAAAATATGATAAATTTAAAGTAATTTGTATATTTTTTATACTTACCAATTCCCAGACGGGGTTGGCCCTCCCATGAGTGGGCACTCATACCTCTCTGCTGAGTTATTAGTTTAGTAGGCTCGTCTACAAGGAATGATGTTGGTGCCAATTCTGGTCTCGTCCTGAGTACTGTGCATGGGCAGATAGTAAAAGTATTGAGGGCCAGATAGGGCTTTTAATTTTCGCTATTGTATGCAAATTTTGGGGATTGGGGGTTCACAATTTGTGTTTGGCCCTTGATAATATTGAGTTTGCACCAGCCAAGTCTGGGCCATTGGTAAGTATAAAAAATATACAAATTACTTTAAATTTATCATTTTTGTGGATATTTTTCATTTTCAAGTACAATGTACAATCACAGTGTTTATATAATCTTTTAGGTCCTGACAAAGGAGTACTTCACCTTACAGATGGAAATGGAGAAAAGGATTTCAGAACTTGAGACACAGCTGTCAGAAAAATCAGTCAAACTGGAGGCATATGAGAAAGTAGAGAAGGAGTTAGATGACGTTGTTATGCAGGCAGCTGAGTGTATGCTTATTTATTTGTATCGGTTTATTTTGTGGTGTTTAACTGGTTGAGTGCTGGCACAGTAGAGCCCACTTAACTGGATATCTCTTAACTGAATAACCCTGTTAATTGAATATAATTTTCCAACACAAAACCATTTACCATTCCTCCTATACAAATTTGACTTGTTAATTGAATAGAGGTTACAGAGTAAACTCCTGTTAATTGAATAAAACATCTTTAACCTGTCGAGAAATTACCCTGACTCTCCCTAGTTTTTCTTTGTTTATAGACCTATTTGGCCTCAGTACATCCAATACAGGCATTTAATCTATTATATCTTGTGTGACAGAGCTCATGGAGCTCTGTCAAACAAAATATTACAGAATAAATGCTAAATTTATCTCTAGAATACAGAGAAGTGTCACAATCTCTGTTAATTGAATACTCCTGTTTATTGAATAATTTTCATTGGCAAGCTGGCTCTTCAATTAACAGAGTTCCACTGTACTACAATTCTCTTGGCAGGGTATTTATTTTGATTGCATGACTTACAGTTAAAACTAGAAGTCCTGTCACGAAATGTGTGCTTTTCTAGGCTTAATTGCACATAGGAATTGCGTGCAATTGCCATATCGAATGACATCCAAAGCATGGCAGGTTCTCCTGGTTACTCATAGCAAACACAGGCAGTGTTTATGCCAATACCTGGTGGTCTATTGGCTGAAAAATTGCTTGTGCACAGGCCATGTGTACAGAATTTGATAGCCTTACTATGGTCATAACACGTAGATTAATGCACAGACGTGCTATTTGTGCGCATTTCATGACATGGCTTCATAAGAATTCTGCAAAGCCTTGTAAACAAATTCTGTCAACCAAAATTAATTTAACACTCTACCACTTATCACATAACTTTTAGAATTTTCAAAGGTGTAAAACACATATAATTGTTTTGTTACAAGTTATTGGGGAAAGCCTATTGGTGTGATATCATTTCCTGTTTATTATTTTGCTCCTCCAGAATTTTTTAAAAATAGGTTATTGGAGCCTCCTATCTGGGGACATTTTTTCTTTTTGAAGTATGACAAAATGTTAATATTTTTATACTATAAACCAATGGCCCAGACTAGCTGGTGCAAACTCAAAGTTATCAGGGGCCAAAAACAACTTTTGAACCCCCCCAATCCCCCAAATTTGCTTGCAAAACCGAAAATTAAAAGTCCTATCTGGTCCTCCATACTTTTACCCTCCATGCATGCGCTGCCATCAGGAAGTGACCGGAATTGGCGCAAACATCGTTCTTTGTTTGGCCCTAAAGTCAGCAACAATGAACTGACATCTGTGCTTTAAAATTGCCTATTTTTATACAACAACCAATGTCCCAGACTAGAAGGTGCCAACTCAAAAATTAATCCAGGGCCAAACACAAATTCCCCCCCCCCCCCCCCCAATCCCCAAAATTTGCATGCAAAACCAAAAAATTGATGTCCTATTTGGTCCTCCATACTTTTTTGATCTGCGCATGCACAGCATCCAGGAAGACACCGAAATTGGCGCCAACCATCATTCTTTGTTTGGCCCAAAAGTCAGCAACAATGAACTGACATCTGTGCTTTTAAATCTCATTTTTGAGGATGCCAGACACAAATCAATGGTAAAATTGGTGGATCCAAGGACATAATTGGATGATGGAAGTGAAGAATGGTGGTTAGAACATTCAGGGCTGTAATTTTATAATTTTTATCAAAATTATTTCATGTTTCCCAATTTCAGGACATGTGCCTGATGTCATCACTCTTGCTAATGATTTATCTACTGTTTGTTAAGTGTTCCTTTCCTATCCTTCCTTGAAGCCCTCCTGTTAAACTCCCAAGCTTTTTGGCTTATTTTTATTGAAATTTTTTATTAAATTTGTTGGTAGTTTAACGTGTATTACAGAATGTTTATTCTGTATATCCCCATGGTTACGTCCTCACCCTAGGGGTGTTGGGTCATTTGGGTCATGCATCTTCTATCCAATGTGTCGTTTTTCTTCATCTGAAGATCTTGCTTTACATCTGGTAGCTTTAAAATCTGTTCCTGACTTTGGGCCTTTTTTATTCAGTGCCTGAGGTCTTGTTTCCGTTTTTTTCCTTGACGTTGTTTACATTGGCATCATCCTATTAATATATATAGTTTCTACTTATTATTACTGTAGGATTGTTACAAGATACATGTTTTATTATTCCGGTAGTATAGCAATAATTTTTTGGATTTTGTCCACACTTAGGCTCTATCGGGATACCCTTAGGCTCTTCATGTTCCCTTTGGGAACTTGGGCTTTTGTCAAAAGTTTTTCGAAAGATTTTTTTTAATTAATTTTTCAATTTGTATTTTGATTATTGATTATTATATATCTTTATTATATATTTATTATGGGATTGGTGGGAGTTCAATCAACTTTGTTTGATTAATTATGAAAGCTTATTGCTCAAAATGCAAGGCGAGGAAGTCTTCTTCAGATTTACATGCCAGTTGCCTTGCTTGTAGTCGATGTACTCCCACTAATTCTTGTCCTACATGTGTTGATTGGGATGACAAACGTTGGACATGGGTGTCACAATATGATGTTAGCGGTGAGAGGCCAATGCCAATTCTCCCACCGCAGAGTCATTAAAGTTTCTCAGTTTCTTTTTCAGAGGAAAAAGAACATGGTGATGGTTATGTGACACCTACCAAAAGTGTGCTACCGTCGTCGTGCTCTGATGAGCAAACAGAGCTAGCTGCTAAGATGATCCTGAATATTAGGCAGGGGATAAAGCCACTGGCTGGTGGTTTTAATCCTTTGCCAGCAGCTAGCTAGACTGGTGAAGCGGTTACTCTGTCTGTGGGAGCCGTTGAGGTCGAAGGAAGTGTAGTGGGTAGAGTGAGAACCTTAAAATCTAAGCATGCTCACCCAGCGATGACGGAACTAGGGAAGAAGCCAGCAAGTGTTTTGGGAAGCTCGGTGAGGTCTGAAAGAGTGTGAAGACGCATTCGCTAAAAACCAGTATTGTATTAATGGACCAAGTAAAACAAAGGGTTCAGATTTGGGCAAATCTTCAGTGGTTAAGTCGGGGTCCGCTGCAACTGCCGGATCCTGCTTTTACGATTATGACGGATTCGAGTCAGATGGGTTGGGCGTGACCCTATACATTATAGCCATTACTGATCTCATGAAGGCTGCGTACTGGACACAGCCCTCTTCATTTACCAAGTTTGACCTGAGAAATTTAGAGTGCATCGCCGGTGACCTTAGATCTTTAGGTCCTCTTTCTGTTGCTCAGAATGTCGTCCATTAATGGTTACATCTATAGTTATTTAGGCAGTCTGTTCCAGCATTGACGCTGTTCCGCTGCCCTCTTCGTTCTGAGGACATGTACCTCAGAACAGGGGGGGGGGGGGGGGGGAGGGGGCATTTTAATTAGCATAACAGGTTATGCTGGCATTAAATGGAGAATTATATATTATGTAATAATCAATTACATTGTTGGTGTTATGCCTTTCTCTTTTCTCATAAAGGAGAAAGACATATATAATTCCTATCTTCTCCTATTCTTCTGTGGGAGATATCCTTTACTGAAGTCATTGAGAGATTGCATTTTCCTTTATGTCCTAGGCCCTCCAGCCTTTTTACGATTCAGCTGGTCTGGGCCACTGGTTGTTGTATAAAAATATTATAAATTTTAAGTAATTTGTATATTTTTAGCTCAACTTTGACGAAGTCAAATTTGAGCTATTGTCATGGCCCGTCGTCCGTCTGTCCATCTGTCCGTCTGTCCGTACGTCAACAATTGGCTATGGCTCGGGCTAGAGGTCGTATTTATGAACCGATCTTTACGAAACTTCTTGTGTACCTTTGTTATGACCCTGGGACGGGAACGAGTGTTTTTAGGTGTGGTCCGAAATTCAAGATGGCTGCCAGTGGCCATTTTGTACCGATGATGCAAAAATCAGTTTTTTGTACAGAACTTCTGTATGAAAGTTCTGATTTGAATAAAGTTTTGTATAAATGTTTAGTACCATGGGATACATCACATATAATACGGGTTTTTTTCTCGTGTGTAAATTATGCAAATTAGACTGACTTTGATTTATTTAGTGTTACTTTCAGAGCTGTAAGTGCCAAGCTGCTATGGCTCGGGCTAGAGGCCGTATTTATGAACCGATCTTTACGAAACTTCTTGGGTACCTTTGTTATGACCGTGGAACGAGAACGAGTGTTTTTGGGTGAGGTCCGAAATTCAAGATGGCTGCCAGCTGCCATTTTGTACCGACGATGCAGAAATCTGTATTTTTATACTGTACCAATGACCCAGACTTAGCTGGTGCTAACTCCAACAAAACCAGGGCCAAACACAAATTTTGCCCCCCAATCCCCAAAATTTGCATCCAAAACAAAAAGAAATCATGTCCTAAAGGACTTCCATAGTACGTCTCTACTGCGCATGCGCAGTGACGCAGTCGTCCCGAAATTGGCGCCAATTATCATTCTCTGTTTGGCCCTTCATCAGTCAACATCTCACTGATCTTTGTGCTTGTAAATCTCAGTTTAAAGGATGCCAGACACGTAATTTTTGGAGAAAATGTGATTCTAAGGAGGATAGAAGGAGGAGAGGAAAAAGAAGTGGCAAAAAATAATCAGGGCTGTACTTAAAATTTTTTGATGAAATTATGTTAAGTTGCCTATTTTCGAGGCATGGGCCTCTTGTTGTCATTCTTGCTAATTGTTGCACTGCTTATTCAGTGTTTCCTCTCCTCTAGCCTTCTAAAGTCCCCCCTGGCAATTCTCCCATGCTTTTGGCATATTTTTGAGAAGTTTCATTTCTAAAATTTCCTGGGAGAGTTGCTTGGTTACAGAATGTTTTCTGTTATTTTCCCCATAGTTACGTTTTCACCCATGGGTGTATAATGTTTGTGTTCTGCATCTTCCATCTGATGTTCTACAGATTCTCCCCTGGGAGTCTCTGTTTTGCATCAGATAGAGTGTAATTGATGACTGATTCCGGGCCAGTTTTTTCAGTGCCTGGAGTCATGTTTTCTAGTGTGTTTACACTGTTTGTTTTCATTGGCAACAGCCTTTTTTGAGGGGGGCTGTTTGCCTTTGTGGTAGTTTATCTCATTATAAGATACATTTATATTATCCGAAAGTGTCTCATTAATTATTTTATATAAATTTAAAATTTTTGACCACACTTTGCCATCGGATCCATCGGGGCTCAACGTTACTTTTCAGCAACTTGGGCTTCTCTGAAAAAATATTTTTTCAAAATTATTTTGTTTTACAATTGTTTTTTCATTTATTAATGGATCATGTTATTATGTATCTTTGTGTCAGGGTTTTTTGCGAGTAACTAGGACTTATTGTTGTTCTTTCACAATGAAGGGACATTGTTCAAATTGTAATAGGAAGAAATCTTCCTCTGACTTTCATGATCATTGTATTAATTGTAGTCAGTGTTCTCGCATTAATCCCTGTCCTATATGTGAACATTGGGATGAGAAACATTGGAAACGTGTGTCACGATATGTTGTTTCTGGAGAAAGAGCGATGCCGGCTCTTTCTCCACAAGGTCACTCTACTCTCTCAATTTCTATTTCAGAGGAACCAGAACAGGGTGATGTTTCCATGTTATCTTCTTCAAGTGTGCGTCCGTCGTCACAAATGAATTCAGAGCTAGCGGCAGAAGTGCTCATGGAGATTAGACAAATGTCGTCCGCTAGCTCGCCCGGTGTAGCATCCATTCACCGAATGGTTCGGCAGCCGGGTTCGTCCGATGCGGTCCAAGAGGAAATTTTGGGTGATGCGAGCACTATAAACATAATAGATGCACACCCAGTGACGGCGGATAGTAAACGAGAATGGAGGAAGCCTTTTAGTCCGGTTCCTAGCTCGTCCAGGTCCAGCCGGGCTGCGAGCGAGAGAGGTCCCTCTCTCGTACAACAACATCTGGGACCAGATGTTGTGGTACAAAATGTGTCTTTAGCGGAGCATACGTCCGTCGCTCGGGACGCTCCGTTGTATAAGCAGTCCGCAGAGACTGTTAAGGCTTCCTCTTCTCGTCAGCGCACACGACCGCACCTTGGCTGCGTGACCTCCGATATTTTACCAGCTTCGCCGATGAAGGATTCTTCGGCGACCAGGTCACACCATCCGGCAGCCAGGGATTCGAGACCGATGGACTCTGGACGTTCGCATAGGAAAAGTATGCGGGAGCCATCTGATGCGGAGCTGCCCTCGGCGAAGCAGCGAAAGACTGCGCCTCCGCAGGTCTCGACGTCGGACATTCTTGTGCAGATAGCACAGCTTATCGCAGCATCCCAGCAGCCGACAGAAACGGTGTCGGATCGAGAATTATCCGACGGCGCTGGGTCGGTACGCTCCGCCGAAGCATCGGGGGCGGACGACCGGGAACATCGGGAGGTCCGACCGGATGGTGAAAGGGATACGGATGAATTGGAGCTATCCCTTTCGGAACAACATAAAGCTGCCGTGGACTTCATCCGGCACTTTCTCCCTCAAGTTGTTCCGTCGGGCCAGACTGCTGCGCTTCCGGACAAGAGAATTATAGCGTCATTGGACTCTGAATTTTTTGAGCGGTTCAGGGACATCGCTCCCGAGTTTCCGTCGCAGTCCAATAATGTTGCAAGAACATTTGAATTATTGAACGACGCTATATTTAAACTTGCTTCCAGGACGGGGAAAGCAGGTTTCTTGTCCGCTAATACTCTTAACCTGCCTTTCATTAATGCAAGGAATAAATTCGATACGGCAGGACAGGGTATACCGAGAGTTCCTCTGCGTATGGACGACGAGGCGGAAGACTTAGAGCTATCATTACCGTCGTCAGCTTCTATTCCAACCGCGGTGTTGGAAACAGCTATTGCGTCTAACAGAGCCAATTTAGATGCCTTATCTTACGCAGATCACCTTACTAAGGCGTTATCACTGCGCCTTCAAGGGGAAGAGTTTCAGGATATACAATCCTCTTTAAGACTTCTTTCAAGGGCAGTAGCTTATTCCACGTGTAACTCCGCCCTTTCAGTGGCAAATCTGGAGTTGGTTAGACGTGACGCAGCCCTAGCTACATCCACACTAGTGGATTCTAAGGTGAAGAACTCTCTTAGAGTCGCTTCGGTCTCAGGAGAACTTCTCTTTGACGGCAAGCTTTCCGCTATTTATGATAAAATTAAAAAGAAAGCTAATGATTCTCTGTTGTTCAGATCGGCTCCTAAAAAGTCGGATACAGCAGACACGAATAAGACAGGCACTTCTGGGTCTAATGCGCCCAAGAGAGGTTCCTATAGAGGTTCCGGTGCGTCCTCTTGGTCTTATTCGAGAGACCGTCAGGATAGCGACTCTCGTTCGGGACGTCCTTCAGGCCGGGACAATCGGTCGGACGCCCCGAGGTCGACGAGGCGAGGTGCGGGTCGTGGAAGACGTGGTTTCTCCTACCGCAGGCCTCGCAGGTCCAGGAGGTGATGGCTTAAACCTCTATCGCGTTCCGGTTGGCGGAAGGTTGTCGAGTTTTTCACAAGAGTGAGCGTCGATTACGGACGACCCTTGGGTGAGAGGAGTGACTTCGGAAGGTCTAAAGATATCCTTCAAACGAAAGCCTCCATTAACTCGAAGTCCAAAGTGGACTCATCTTCCGTCAAATCCACAGAAAAGAGACGCTCTGTTATCAGAGGTGCAGTCTCTTTTAATGAAGAACGCGGTAGAGGTCATAGAAAACCAGGAATCTCTGGGATTCTACAGCCATCTGTTTCTGGTTCCGAAACCAGACGGCTCGTTCCGTCCAGTCATAGATTTGAGCTGGATAAACAAGCTGATCGTCGCTCTGAAGTTTTATATGGAGACGATTCGATCGGTCAGAGCGAGTATTCGGGTGAACGATTATGCAACGAGCATAGATCTCAAAGATGCGTACTTTCACGTCATGGTACATCCGACATTCCGAAAGTATCTACGCTTCGCAGTCCTAGGAGTGGTGTATCAGTTCCGGGCCATGTGCTTCGGATTGAATCTAGCACCCTGGGCTTTCACTCGGGTAATGAACTCGGTAATGATCTACTTCCGAGCTCATTCGTCTGCGGTAACGTCGGCCTACCTGGACAACATTCTTCAGAGGTACGGCAACGAGTTAACGCTTCAGAACGATGTTCAGAATCTTCTTCTATTGCTCCGACGTCTCGGTTTCATAGTAAACGAGGAGAAGTCGGATCTGGTGCCGTCCAAGTCATTCACTCATCTGGGAATGAGCTTCGAGACGCACAACAATCTCGTTCGTCTGCCGTTAACCAGAGCGAAATTAGTCAGTTGTTACGCTCGCTATTGTCTGCACGCAGACAAAGTCACGGCGAGAGAATTTATGAGACTGATAGGTCTGTGCGGAGCCGCCGCGGATCTCATTCCGATGGGGCGGCTACGCACACGTCCTCTTCAAATTTTCCTGACTCAGAATTGGAGTGTGAAAATTCATTCGCTCGATGTAGACGTTCTCTTGTCAGATCAAGTGAAACAAGAGATTCAGACTTGGGCAAACATCCAGTGGTTAACTCAAGGAGTTCCGCTGCAGTTGCCGGATCCGAGTTTTACCGTTATGACGGATGCCAGTCAAACAGGTTGGGGTGCATCATTAATCCCAACGGATTCGAGATGCCAGGGTCTTTGGGATCCGCAATTCCTGTGCAAGCACATAAACATCAAGGAAATGATGTCAATTTGGCTTGCGTTACGTCACTGGATGGACATTATTCACGATGCTCATGTCCAAATCCTATCCGACAATACGACAGTAGTGGCGTATATACGGAATCAGGGAGGCACTCATTCAGTTCCGTTGTTCAATCTAACGGAAAGAATCCTTCTGTTTGCGTTAGAACATAACGTTCTTCTTTCGGTCCGTCACATACCGGGTCGTCTGAATGTGCTAGCAGACTCCCTTTCACGAAAGGGTCGCTTGTTGCCGTCGGAGTGGACTCTCAACAAACAAGTATTCAATCAGATTTGCTACCAATGGGAACGGCCAATGATAGACTTATTTGCGACACATCTCAACAATCAGTTGCAGACGTATGTGTCCCCGTGTCCGGATCCAAGAGCATTTGCAGTAGACGCTCTGTCGATCCCTTGGGACGGAATGATAGGATATGCGTATCCTCCAGCGCCGTTAATTCAACAAGTATTGCTAAAGATAAAACAATCTCAGTGCAAGATTCTGTTGGTAGCATCTCTGTCGCCACAGAGACCGTGGATAAATCTACTCAGGTGTCTGTTGTGGGACCTACCGCGGAAGCTTCCTCCACGAGAGGATCTTCTTTCGCAGGGGAAATCGCGCCAACTCCATCACAACCCGCAAGGTCTCAACCTTCACGTTTTTCCGTTGTGCGGTCCTTCTTGCATGGCAAGCACTTTACAGGACGAGCAGTGGACGCGATTTCTAACTGTAGGAGGACCTCCTCTTCGCTAAATTATGCGGCTAAGTGGAAGGTTTTTCGTCGTTGGTGTAGGGATCATTCTGTAGATATATTTGATCCCTCTATACCAGACATTGCAAACTTTCTAGTATACTTGTTTGACGAAATCAAACTGCAGCCTGTTACTATAAAGGGTTATAGATCTATGTTATCTGATACCTATGCACATCATGATAGTTTACAAATTGGATCTAATGTCTCTTTATCGAAATTGGTTAGAAACTTTTCGATAAATAGACCCAGAACTCTTAGATTAATTCCTAAGTGGAATTTAGCTTGGGTTCTCCTTAAATTGAAGGAAAAGCCATTTGAACCTCTTGGGACAGTAGATTTCAAATTCTTATCTTATAAGACAGCTTTTCTCTTAGCTTTCTCTTCTGCCAGAAGAGTCAGTGAGCTTCATGCACTATCGGTGGATGATTCTCATTATCGTAGTGTTGGGAACACTATCACCTTCACTACTAATGTGGGTTTTTTAGCTAAGAATCAGGTTCCTAATAAATATCCGGAACCTATTGTTATTAAGGCTCTTCCGTCTTCAGACGGGCGTAGGCCTTTACTCTGTCCTGTTAGAGCACTACGTATCTATAAACAGAGATCTCAGTTTATCAGAAAGGGACGGAAACGTTTCTTTCTGTCTTTGATGCCTAATAGAAAGGACATTTCAGTCCATTCTATTGCTAGATGGATTCAGTTAACTATCCGTACTGCTTATGAAGATTTATCTTCTTCTCAGCAGTCTGTGCTTAAGATTTCTGCTCATGAAGTAAGAGCTCTTTCTACTTCCTGGGCTTATGCTAATAGTGTTGCTATTACAGATTTAATGAAGGCTGCTTATTGGTCTCAGCCATCCACATTTACGAATTTTTAGCTCAGAAATATTGAGTCCATTTCTGGAGACCTGCATTGTTTAGGTCCGTTATCTGTTGCTCAGAATGTCGTCCACTAAACAGTTGCAACTATAGTTATGCAGGCTTTCTGTTCCAGCAGTGACTCCGTCCGGCTGCCCTCTTTGCTCTGGGCTATTTGACCCAGGGCAAGGGGAAGGGGGGGGGGGGGGCGGGTGTTCCCTTAGGTCACCTGCTTTATAGTGAAAAGCAAGGGAATGCCTCCTCCAAGTCAGTATTTCTGAGTCGCTTCCGGGATGGTTTTAAAGTGTAATATTAATGTTTAATTTCATTCATGTCTTATTTTTAAAGTGTAGCTCGGTGTGAAGCATTTGTATATGTCAAGTGTCAAACGGGCTTTAATATACAATACTCGGACACTTTTAAATGATTATAAAGAGTCTCAATTCTCTGGACTACTTTATTTATTGGCTTGCTTTAAAAATAATTAGTATAAGGGTTATACTGGATGTTAATGAAGAACATGAATGTTATTGTGCTCAATTATTAAGGGTAGTGTATCTTTCTAATTTAATATTAAATAAGAAAGATACATGTAAAGCCTAATACCCCTTTTCTCCTTAAGGGGGTTACCTCTTTACTATATAGTTGAGCTTATTGGATTTTCCTCTATGTCCTAGGCCCTCCAGCCTGTTTACTATTCAGCTAAGTCTGGGTCATTGGTACAGTATAAAAATGTTAAAAAATTTATAGTAATTTATATATTTTTTATACTTACCAATGACCCAGACGGGGATGGCCCTCCCTGGAGTTGGGAACTCTTGCCTCCCCGCTGAGTACATAGCGCTGACCAGGCACTGCCAGTAAGAATGATAATTGGCGCCAATTTCGGGACGACTGCGTCACTGCGCATGCGCAGTAGAGGCGTACTATGGAGGTCCTTTAGGACATGATTTCTTTTTGTTTTGGATGCAAATTTTGGGGATTGGGGGGCAAAATTTGTGTTTGGCCCTGGTTTTGTTGGAGTTAGCACCAGCTAAGTCTGGGTCATTGGTAAGTATAAAAAATATATAAATTACTATAAATTTTTTAACTTTTTGTACAGAACTTTCATATGAAAGCTCTGATTTGAATAATTTTTTGTATGAATGTTTAGTACCATGGGATACATCACATATAATACGGGTTTTTTTCTCGTACGTAAATTGTGCAAATTAGACTAATTTTGATGTTTTTGGGGGTTACTTTCAGCACTGTAAGTGCAAATGCCAATACGGCTCGGGCTAGAGGCCGTATTTATGAACCGATCTTTACGAAACTTCTTGGGTACCTTTGGTATCACCGTGGGACGAGAACAAGTGTTTTGGGGTCCGGTCCGAAATTCAAGATGGCCGATGGCAGCCATTTTGTACAAAATTAGGTGCAATCAGATTTTTGCACAGAACTTCCATATGAAAGCCCTGATTTGAATAATTTTTTTGTGTGAATGTTTAGTACCATGGGATGCATCACATATAATATGGGTTTTTTTCTCGTGCAGAAATTATGCAAATTAGATGAACTTTGATTTTTTCAGTGCGACTTACACACAGTAAGTACACATGTCAATACGGCTCAGACTAGAGTCTGTATTTATGAACTGATCTTCACGAAATGTCTTGGGTACCTTTGTTATCACCTTGGGACGAGAACGAGTGTTTCTGGGTGCGGTCTAAAATTCAAGATGGCTGCTAGTGGCCATTTTGTACCGAAATTAGGTCTAATCAGTTTTTTGTACACAACTTCTATACAGCTCAGAGTAGAGGCCATATTTATGAACCAATCTTTACGAAACTTCTTGGGTACCTTTGTTATCACCGTGGGATGAGAGCGAGTGTTTTTGGGTGTGGTCCAAAATTCAAGATGGCCACCAGCAGCCATTTTGTACCAAAATTAGTGCAATCAGTCTTTTGTATAGAACTTCTGTATGAAAGTTCTGATTTTTTAAAATTTTTGTATGAATGTTTAGTAACATGGAATACATCACATATTGTAAGGGGTTTTTTTTCGTGCAGAAATTATGCAAATTAGATGAACTTTGATTTATTCAGTGCTACTTACACAATGTAAGCACACATGTCAATACGGCTCAGGGTACAGGCTGTATTTATGAGCCGATCTTCACAAAACTTCTTGGGTACCTTTGTTATCTCCTTGGGATGAGAATGAGTGTTTCTGGGTACGGTCCAAAATTCAAGATGGCTGCCAGTGGCCATTTTGTACCGAAATTAGGTCCAATCAGTTTTTTGTCACAAGTTCTATACAGCTCGTATTTATGAACTGATCTTCACAAAACTTCTTGAGTACTTTTGTTTTCACCTTGGGACAGAAATGAGTGTGTTTTGGGGTGCCTTTGTTAT
The DNA here is from genome assembly GCA_031216915.1 of Pictodentalium vernedei. NCBI lineage: Eukaryota > Metazoa > Mollusca > Scaphopoda > Dentaliida > Dentaliidae > Pictodentalium > Pictodentalium vernedei. Next base: position 353,304,518 of record CM062297.1, read on the forward strand.
CACTGTGCTATGAGAACAAATATTTTGGGGTTCAGTCAGACCCACTCTGGGACTCAAAGATTTTTTCTAGTTCAGCATCTGACTGTCACCCACCTTTACAATACTTTACCTATACATTTGTTACAGGCAACGGTCAGTATTTATGTACAGACCGTTAAAATACTTTATATGTACCTTTGTTATCAGGTCATTACCTAGATGTTTTTCATTGCTGTGTCACATACTATGCATGTACATGTCTTTGTCTTGACAAGTTGAGCTACAGTGTCATTGACACCTTCATTTATACTTACCAATGGCCCAGACAGGCCCCGATGTTTCTTACATTTAACAGGCAATCTGTTGAAAGAAAGATGGTTGGCACCAATTTCGGTGTCTTCCTGGATACTGCACATGCGCAGATCTGAAAAGTATGGAGGGCCATATAGGATATCAATTTTTAGCTCACCTGAGCGAAGCTCAAGGGGAGCTTTACTAATCACTTTCTGTCCGGCGTCCGTCGTCCGGCGTCCGTCGTCGTCCGTCCGGCGTTAACTTTACATTATCGACTTCTCCTCCTAAACCACTAGCCCAATTTTATTCAAATGTTGGCTAAATGTTTATTACCTAATGCCAATTCAGATTTGTTCAAATGAAGTTGCCCCTCCTCCTGGGTGGTGCCACGCCCCCAAGGGGCACCAAAATCTTTGTAAATCTTCTTCTCATGAACCAGCAGTAGCAGAGACTTGATATTTGGTGTGCAGCTTCCTTTTGAGGTGTAGACTCAGATTTGTTCAAGAGAAGTTTGTGGGGCTATACTTGGCGTCGTTATGAGAGGGGCAAAATTTTTTGCCCCGCCCAAAATTTCTATTTTCCAAACCGAGAGGCTGATTTGAACCAAATTTTATGTGAGGGCTTATTGGGTCATGAGTACTTGATTTATGCAAAAAAAAACTTTCCCGCAGCCCCGTGGGAACCGCAGGAGCTAAAAATAGAAAAAAATTAAAACGCCCATATCTCCAAAACTGCACGGCACTGAGAATTTTTATTTGGTGTGCAGCTTCCTTAGGACCAACAGAAAGGATTGGTGAAAAAAAATTGCCATCGGTTTTATCATAGGGTACAGTTTCGGGACTTTGAAAAAGTGCTGAGTCAGCACTTTTTAACACTGTAGGCAATGGGAAAAACATTAAAAAATCTTCTTCTCCAGATCCAGCAGGCAGAATCTTTTGATATTTGGTATGCAACATTGTAGGGTGGATCTGATTCAAGTTTGTTCAAATCGGCCCCCTGGGTTCATATTTGGGCTCAGTATAGGAGCCCGATTTCGAACTTAGTGCATTTCAGGCAAATTTCTTAAAAAATCTTCTTCTCCAGAACCAGCAGGCAGAATCTTTTGATATTTGGTATGCAACATTGTGGGGTGGATCTGATTCAAGTTTGTTCAAATCGGCTCCCTAGATTCATATTTGGGCTCAGTATAGGAGCCCGATTTCGAACTTAGTGCATTTCAGGCAAATTTCTTAAAAAATCTTCTTCTCCAGAACCAGCAGGCAGAATCTTTTGATATTTGGTATGCAACATTGTGGGGTGGATCTGATTCAAGTTTGTTCAAATCGGCTCCCTAGATTCATATTTGGGCTCAGTATAGGAGCCCGATTTCGAACTTAGTGCATTTCAGGCAAATTTCTTAAAAAATCTTCTTCTCCAGAACCAGCAGGCAGAATCTTTTGATATTTGGTATGCAACATTGTGGGGTGGATCTGATTCAAGTTTGTTCAAATCGGCTCCCTAGATTCATATTTGGGCTCACTATAGGAGCTCGAATTCGAATTTAGTGCATTTCAGGCAAAATTTCTTCAAAAATCTTCTTCTCCAGATCCAGCAGGCAGAATCTTTTGATATTTGGTATGCAACGTTGCGGGGTAGATCTGATTCAAGTTTGTTCAAATCGGCCCCCTGGATTCATATTTAGGCTTACTATAGAAGCCTGAATTCGAACTTAGTGCATTTCAGGCAAATTTCTTAAAAAATCTTCTTCTCCAGATCCAGCAGGCAGAATGTTTTCATATTTGGTAAGCAACATTGTGGGGTGGATCTGATTCAAGATTGTTCAAATCGGCCCCCTGGGTTAATATTTGGGCTCAGTATAGGAACCCGATTTCGAACTTAGTGCATTTCAGGTAAATTTCTTAAAAAATCTTCTTCTCCAGATCCAGCAGGCAGAATCTTTTGATATTTGGTATGCAACATTGTAGGGTGGATCTGATTCAAGTTTGTTCAAATTGGCCCCCTGGGTTCATATTTGGGCTCAGTATAGGAGCCCGATTTCGAACTTAGTGCATTTAGGCAAATTTCTTAAAAAATCTTCTTCTCCAGATCCAGAAGGCAGAATCTTTTGATATTTGGTATGCAACATTGTGGGGTGGATCTGATTCAAGTTTGTTCAAATCGGCTTCCTAGATTCATATTTGGGCTCACTATAGAAGCTCGAATTTGAACTTTGTGCATTTCATACAAATTTCTTCAAAAATCTTCTTCTCCAGATCCAGCAGGCAGAATCTTTTCATATTTGGTAAGCAACATTGTGGGGTGGATCTGATTCAAGTTTGTTCAAATCGGCCCCCTGGGTTTATATTTGGGCTCAGTATAGGAGCCCAAATTTGAACTTAGTGCATTTCAAGCAAATTTATTAAAAAATCTTCTTCTCCAGATCCAGCAGGCAGAATCTTTTGATATTTGGTATGCAACATTGTGGGGTGGATCTGATTCAAGTTTGTTCAAATCGGCTTCCTAGATTCATATTTGGGCTCACTATAGAAGCTCGAATTCGAACTTAGTGCATTTCAGGCAAATTTCTTAAAAAATTTTCTTCTCCAGATCCAGCAGGCAGAATCTTTTGATATTTGGTATGCAACATTGTGGGATGGATCTGATGCAAAATTTGTTTGAATCGGCTCCCTAGATTCATATTTGGGCTTCCTATAGAAGCTTGAATTCGAACTTAGTGCATTTCAGGCAAATTTCTTGAAAAATCATCTTCTGCAGATCCAGCAGGCAGAATCTTTTGATATTTGGTATGCAACATTGCGGGGTGGATCTGATTCAAGTTTGTTCAAATCGGCCCCCTGGATTCATATTTGGGCTCACTATAGAAGCTCGAATTCAAACTTAGTGCATTTCGGGCAAATTTCTTCAAAAATCTTCTTCTCCAGATCCAGCAGGCAGAATCTTTTGATATTTGGTATGCAACATTGCGGGGTGGATCTGATTCAAGTTTGTTCAAATCGGCCCCCTGGATTCATATTTGGGCTTAATATAGAAGCCCGAATTCGCACTTAGTGCATTTCGGGCAAATTTATTAAAAAATCTTCTTCTCCAGATCCAGCAGGCAGAATCTTTTGATATTTGGTATGCAACATTGTGGGGTGGATCTGATTCAAGTTTGTTCAAATCGGCTTCCTAGATTCATATTTGGGCTCACTATAGAAGCTCGAATTCGAACTTAGTGCATTTCAGGCAAATTTCTTAAAAAATCATCTTCTCCAGATCCAGCAGGCAGAATCTTTTGATATTTGGTATGCAACATTGCGGGGTGGATCTGATTCAAGTTTGTTCAAATCGGCCCCCTGGATTCATATTTGGGCTCACTATAGAAGCTCGAATTCAAACTTAGTGCATTTCGGGCAAATTTCTTCAAAAATCTTCTTCTCCAGATCCAGCAAGCAGAATCTTTTGATATTTGGTATGCAACATTGCGGGGTGGATCTGATTCAAGTTTGTTCAAATCGGCCCCCTGGATTCATATTTGGGCTTAATATAGAAGCCCCAATTCGCACTTAGTGCATTTCGGGCAAATTTATTAAAAAATCTTCTTCTCCAGATCCAGCAGGCAGAATCTTTTGATATTTGGTATGCAACATTGTGGGGTGGATCTGATTCAAGTTTGTTCAAATCGGCTTCCTAGTTTCATATTTGGGCTCACTATAGAAGCTCGAATTCGAACTTAGTGCATTTCAGGCAAATTTCTTAAAAAATCTTCTTCTCCAGATCCAGCTTCAGAATCTTTTCATAATTGGTAAGCAGCATTGTGGGGTGGATCTGATTCAAGTTTGTTCAAATCGGCCCCCTGGGTTTATATTTGGGCTCCGTATAGGAGCCCAAATTTTAACTTAGTGCATTTCAGGCATATTTCTTAAAAAATCTTCTTCTCCAGATCCAGCAGGCAGAATCTTTTGATATTTGGTATGCAACATTGTGGGGTGGATCTGATTGTGATTCATGAACGTATTTATTTGTAAAGTTGATAGAATCTTAGACAAAATTTGCAGAAAGATCTACTATAGAAGGGTTGGTATCCAGGGTGAACCGTTTACCCAAATCTAGCAGTACTAATGCATTATTCACATAAATCTCCGTTCAAATTTTATGACCCCTCATTGGAACACACGCATTCAGCTCATTCCAACAAAGGTCATATGCCATGTTTTCGAGACAAAGGAATAAAAATTTTAGTTATTCATGAAATTTTTAGGCAACTGTTGTCTGTTATTCACATTGCTTCATGAAATTTCAGTACTTTTAGAAGTTAGCTCAGTAATCAAGGGTTAATTCCCCTTAATTAAATGTCGCCTCTAAAAAACAACCACTTTGCATATCTTACCTTTTTACCAGCATAACTGCCAAAACTTGTCTGCATTCTTCGCAGAAATCGCTATTCAAATTTTAATTTTTGTCTCTTAAACATACATGTACTTATCGCTTGTAAATACCCCATTGGAATGAGCTTTTTGAGCTCATTCCAATGAGAGGTCGCACACCATGCTTTTTGAGTCAAAAAAGCAATTTTTTTAGTTATTCCAGAATTTCGTACGTAAAACACAGCTTTATGACTTCACATTAAAATGAGCTCTCTAAGCTTGTTCCAATCAACATTCACGCACTATGTCTTTCACACAAAAAATAAAATTTTCCATTTATTCAGGAATTTTGTTTGCAAGAACACTCTTACCCCCCCCCCCCCCCCCCCACACACACACACACACACACACACAAACACACACACACACACACACACACACACAAACACAGACACACACATCTAAAAGTTCGTCAGCAAAAAAACAGTTACTTCAGTTTTTAAATGCATTATAGGAACAACTTGCCTAATCAAATTTAAATACTTTTGCATCATTCTGTATCTAGAACAAACCATTTACCATATCTTTACGCAAAATTCTCCAGCATCATTCACAAAAAAACACCATTATTTATATATTCACATTTCTGTCTTAAAAATATACCTGATCTTCCCATACCCCTATTGGAATAAGCTGTTTGAGCTTGTTCCAATGATGATAAAAAAACTAATATTTTGGAAAATTTGTGAAAATTTTTGTTTTCTTGCATGCAAATATATACATGTAGCACATGGAAGATATCCACAGTTGGGGAGAGATGTCCAAGGCTATCTCTTCACATTCCTTGTTTGTGCTTCATGCTAAACCAGTTTGTCTGCAGAGATAAATTTGCTTTATTAAAAATCATTGGAGATTGGCCACACACCAATGATTTTAAATAAAACTAATTTTAGGTAACAAATGTTGAACTTCAAACAAAATCTATCACTCAACCAGTTAATGTTGATGAGGCATGACATGGTGAAGGTGACCTAAAATACTTCTTAGAGTCACTTTGTCAGGTGAGCGATTAAGGCCACGTGGGGCCTCTTGTTTGGTTTTGCATGCAAATTTTGGGGATTGGGGGACAAAATTTGTGTTTGGCCCTGGATTAATTTTTGAGTTAGCACCAGCTACTAGTCTGGGCCATTGGTAAGTATAAAAAATAGACAAATTACTTAAAATTTAAAATTTTCTTCTCGTAAGCCTCGTATGCATTTAAGTACATACATGCATTTCATGACTTCTTGATTGACGGCTGGGTCGTGTTCTATGGTGACCTCATGGGCACAACCACTTTTTAGTTGGTTTGTTTCCTGTGGTTGTTCGTTTATATGTCATATACGAGCATGTGATTCAACATCAATAAATTGCTAACCTTTGTGTATCTGTATGGCTGCCAAGTCAGTTAACTGGTATTCAGATGATTACATATGGGATTTCAATGCTTGCATAACAAGTGTATTATTAGGCAGACACATTATTATATGTTATGGACCTCAGAAACAATGAATTATTTCAGGGGGGGTCTGTGACAAGTCTTAATCACAGCTCATTCCATTTCTTAATCCAGGTTTCTATAGGTTTCGGTACCCAAATCGAATACTTCTATGCATTCTCGTATATTTGCACGTGTCTAGGAGTGTTATTTATTGGAATTTATTGTACTCCTGAACGGGGTCGCCTGTGGGTTTCCTCGGAAGTCTGTTCACTCTCCAGAGATCGTCCATTGTGATTCTATTGGACATGTGTATGTGGTACATATTATATCACCGGTTTTTGACCTATCTATGTATGCCGACTCTGGTATACATTACAAGTGGGCACTTTTAATTACCGGGACCGCCGTGATAGCCTTAGCTTCTGAAGTGGCATTAAGCACCAATTTATTAATAATAATTAATATCTGGGTGCCTGTTTGGCGAATATATATTGTTATTTGGTACCGCTTTTACTGATTCCAGACCGGTCCCCTCTTTATTTTTGAGGAAGATTCCTTCAAAAAGGGGTGCAGGGATTTTTTTTAAAATCTCCGGCTTGATAAGTGTGTAATTATGAGTGAAGCGGTTTTGTCTGTAGATTATATCCTGGATACAGCTTGTTTATTATTGTATATGGCATGAGAGGGTTAGTCTATCACTCTCAAATATTCTATTCTAATTTATGGGGCTTAGTCTGGACTAGCCTTATAAATTGGGGGCTTGTTACACCCTATTAGCATAATCATTCATGCTAAGAATATGGAATTACTTGGATATGGCTCCTTATTTATGATGTCTAATCTATTACTGTATAGAGAGACATACATGTAATTAAACCCCACTTTCGAAGAAAATGGGGGTATACTGGATTACATGCGTCCGTGCATCTGTCAGTCCGTGCGTCTGTGTGTGAGTCCGAGAATATTCATAACTTTCATAACTGAAGTAAATTATTATATTTTTATACTGTACCAATGACCCAGACTTAGCTGGTGCTAACTCTAACAAAACCAGGGCCAAACACAAATTTTGCCCCCCAATCCCCAAAATTTGCATCCAAAACAAAAAGAAATCATGTCCTAAAGGACCTCCATACTATGCCTCTACTGCGCATGCGCAGTGACGCAGTCGTCCCGAAATTGGCGCCAATTATCATTCTCTGTTTGGCCCTTCATCAGTCAACATCTCACTGATCTTTGTGCTTGTAAATCTCAGTTTAAAGGATGCCAGACACGTAATTTTTGGAGAAAATGTGATTCTAAGGAGGATAGAAGGAGGAGAGGAAAAAGAAGTGGCAAAAAATAATCAGGGCTGTACTTAAAATTTTTTGATGAAATTATGTTAAGTTGCCTATTTTCGAGGCATGGGCCTCTTGTTGTCATTCTTGCTAATTGTTGCACTGCTTATTCAGTGTTTCCTCTCCCCTAGCCTTCTAAAGTCCCCCCTGGCAATTCTCCCATGCTTTTGGCATATTTTTGAGAAATTTCATTTCTAAAATTTCCTGGGAGAGTTGCTTGGTTACAGAATGTTTTCTGTTATTTTCCCCATAGTTACGTTTTCACCCATGGGTGTATAACGTTTGTGTTCTGCATCTTCCATCTGATGTTCTACAGATTCTCCCCTGGGTGTCTCTGTTTTGCGTCAGATAGAGTGTAATTGATGACTGATTCCGGGCCAGTTTTTTCAGTGCCTGGAGTCATGTTTTCTAGTGTGTTTACACTGTTTGTTTTCATTGGCAACAGCCTTTTTTGAGGGGGGCTGTTTGCCTTTGTGGTAGTTTATCTCATTATAAGATACATTTATATTATCCGAAAGTGTCTCTTTAATTATTTTATATAAATTTAAAATTTTTGACCACACTTTGCCATTGGATCCATCGGGGCTCAACGTTACTTTTCAGCAACTTGGGCTTCTCTGAAAAAATATTTTTTCAAAATTATTTTGTTTTGCAATTGTTTTTTCATTTATTAATGGATCATGTTATTATGTATCTTTGTGTCAGGGGTTTTTGCGAGTAACTAGGACTTATTGTTGTTCTTTCACAATGAAGGGACGTTGTTCAAATTGTAATAGGAAGAAATCTTCCTCTGACTTTCATGATCATTGTATTAATTGTAGTCAGTGTTCTCGCTTTAATCCCTGTCCTATATGTGAACATTGGGATGAGAAACATTGGAAACGTGTGTCACGATATGTTGTTTCTGGAGAAAGAGCGATGCCGGCTCTTTCTCCGCAAGGTCACTCTACTCTCTCAGTTTCTATTTCAGAGGAACCAGAACAGGGTGATGTTTCCATGTTATCTTCTTCAAGTGTGCGTCCGTCGTCACAAATGAATTCAGAGCTAGCGGCAAAAGTGCTCATGGAGATTAGACAAATGTCGTCCGCTACCTCGCCCGGTGTAGCGTCCATTCACCGAATGGTTCGGCAGCCGGGTTCGTCCGATGCGGTCCAAGAGGAAATTTTGGGTGATGCGAGCACTATAAACATAATAGATGCACACCCAGTGACGGCGGATAGTAAGCGAGAACGGAGGAAGCCTTTTAGTCCGGTTCCTAGCTCGTCCAGGTCCAGCCGGGCCGCGAGCGAGAGAGGTCCCTCTCTCGTACAACAACATCTGGGACCAGATGTTGTGGTACAAAATGTGTCTTTAGCGGAGCATACATCCGTCGCTCGGGACGCTCCGTTGTATAAGCAGTCCGCAGAGACTGTTAAGGCTTCCTCTTCTCGTCAGCGCACACGACCGCACCTTGGCTGCGTGACCGCCGATATATTACCAGCTTCGCCGATGAAGGATTCTTCGGCGACCAGGTCACACCATCCGGCAGCCAGGGATTCGAGACCGATGGACTCCGGACGTTCGCATAGGAAAAGTATGCGGGAGCCATCTGATGCGGAGCTGCCCTCGACGAAGCAGCGAAAGACTGCGCCTCCGCAGGTCTCGATGCCGGACATTCTTGTGCAGATAGCACAGCTTATCGCAGCATCCCAGCAGCCGACAGAAACGGTGTCGGATCGAGAATTATCCGATGGCGCTGGGTCGGTACGCTCCGCCGAAGCATCGGGGGCGGACGACCGGGAACATCGTGAGGTCTGACCGGATGGTGAAAGGGATACGGATGACTTGGAGCTATCCCTTTCGGAACAACATAAAGCTGCCGTGGACTTCATCCGGCACTTTCTCCCTCAAGTTGTTCCGTCGGGCCAGACTGCTGCGCTTCCGGACAAGAGAATTATAGCGTCATTGGACTCTGAATTTTTTGAGCGGTTCAGGGACATCGCTCCCGAGTTTCCGTCGCAGTCCAATAATGTTGCTAGAACATTTGAATTATTGAACGACGCTATATTTAAACTTGCTTCCAGGACGGGGAAAGCAGGTTTCTTGTCCGCTAATACTCTCAACCTGCCTTTCATTAATGCAAGGAATAAATTTGATTCGGCAGGACAGGGTATACCGAGAGTTCCTCTGCGTATGGACGACGAGGCGGAAGACTTAGAGCTATCATTACCGTCGTCAGCTTCTATTCCAACCGCGGTGTTGGAAACAGCTATTGCGTCTAACAGAGCCAATTTAGATGCCTTATCTTACGCAGATCACCTTACTAAGGCGTTATCACTGCGCCTTCAAGGGGAAGAATTTCAGGATATACAATCCTCTTTAAGACTTCTTTCAAGGGCAGTAGCTTATTCCACGTGTAACTCCGCCCTTTCAGTGGCAAATCTGGAGTTGGTTAGACGTGACGCAGCCCTAGCTACATCCACACTAGTGGATTCTAAGGTGAAGAACTCTCTTAGAGTCACTTCGGTCTCAGGAGAACTTCTCTTTGACGGCAAGCTTTCCGCTATTTATGATAAAATTAAAAAGAAAGCTAATGATTCTCTGTTGTTCAGATCGGCTCCTAAGAAGTCGGATACAGCAGACACGAATAAGACAGGCACTTCTGGGTCTAATGCGCCCAAGAGAGGTTCCTATAGAGGTTCCGGTGCGTCCTCTTGGTCTTATTCGAGAGACCGTCAGGATAGCGACTCTCGTTCGGGACGTCCTTCAGGCCGGGACAATCGGTCGGACGCCCCAGGGTCGACGAGGCGAGGTGCGGGTCGTGGAAGACGTGGTTTCTCCTACCGCAGGCCTCGCAGGTCCAGGAGGTGATGGCTTAAACCTCTATCGCGTTCCGGTTGGCGGAAGGTTGTCGAGTTTTTCACAAGAGTGGGCGTCGATTACGGACGACCCTTGGGTGAGAGGAGTGACTTCGGAAGGTCTAAAGATATCCTTCAAACGAAAGCCTCCATTAACTCGAAGTCCAAAGTGGACTCATCTTCCGTCAAATCCACAGAAAAGAGACGCTCTGTTATCAGAGGTGCAGTCTCTTTTAATGAAGAACGCGGTAGAGGTCATAGAAAACCAGGAATCTCTGGGATTCTACAGCCATCTGTTTCTGGTTCCGAAACCAGACGGCTCGTTCCGTCCAGTCATAGATTTGAGCTGGATAAACAAGCTGATCGTCGCTCCGAAGTTTTATATGGAGACGATTCGATCGGTCAGAGCGAGTATTCGGGTGAACGATTATGCAACGAGCATAGATCTCAAAGATGCATACTTTCACGTCATGGTACATCCGACATTCCGAAAGTATCTACGCTTTGCAGTCCTGGGAGTGGTGTATCAATTCCGGGCGATGTGCTTCGGATTGAATCTAGCACCCTGGGCTTTCACTCGGGTAATGAACTCGGTAATGATCTACTTCCGAGCTCATTCGTCTGCGGTAACGTCGGCCTACCTGGACGACATTCTTCAGAGGTACGGCAACGAGTTAACGCTTCAGAACGATGTTCAGAATCTTCTTCTATTGCTCCGACGTCTCGGTTTTATAGTAAACGAGGAGAAGTCGGATCTGGTGCCGTCCAAGTCATTCACTCATCTGGGAATGAGCTTCGAGACGCACAACAATCTCGTTCGTCTGCCGTTAACCAGAGCGAAATTAGTCAGTTGTTACGCTCGCTATTGTCTGCACGCAGACAAAGTCACGGCGAGAGAATTTATGAGACTGATAGGTCTGTGCGGAGCCGCCGCGGATCTCATTCCGATGGGGCGGCTACGCACACGTCCTCTTCAAATTTTCCTGACTCAGAATTGGAGTGTGAAAATTCATTCGCTCGATGTAGACGTTCTCTTGTCAGATCAAGTGAAACAAGAGATTCAGACTTGGGCAAACATTCAGTGGTTAACTCAAGGAGTTCCGCTGCAGTTGCCGGATCCGAGTTTTACCGTTATGACGGATGCCAGTCAAACAGGTTGGGGTGCATCATTAATCCCAACGGATTCGAGATGCCAGGGTCTTTGGGATCCGCAATTCCTGTGCAAGCACATAAACATCAAAGAAATGATGTCAATTTGGCTTGCGTTACGTCACTGGATGGACATTATTCACGATGCTCATGTCCAAATCCTATCCGACAATATGACAGTAGTGGCGTATATACGGAATCAGGGAGGCACTCATTCAGTTCCGTTGTTCAATCTAACGGAAAGAATCCTTCTGTTTGCGTTAGAACATCACGTTCTTCTTTCGGTCCGTCACATACCGGGTCGTCTGAATGTGCTAGCAGACTCCCTTTCACGAAAGGGTCGCTTGTTGCCGTCGGAGTGGACTCTCAACAAACAAGTATTCAATCAGATTTGCTACCAATGGGAACGGCCAATGATAGACTTATTTGCGACACATCTCAACAATCAGTTGCAGACGTATGTGTCTCCGTGTCCGGATCCAAGAGCATTTGCAGTAGACGCTCTGTCGATCCCTTGGGACGGAATGATAGGATATGCGTATCCTCCAGCGCCGTTAATTCAACAAGTATTGCTAAAGATAAAACAATCTCATTGCAAGATTCTGTTGGTAGCATCTCTGTCGCCACAGAGACCGTGGATAAATCTACTCAGGTGTCTGTTGTGGGACCTACCGCGGAAGCTTCCTCCACGAGAGGATCTTCTTTCGCAGGGGAAATCGCGCCAACTCCATCACAACCCGCAAGGTCTCAACCTTCACGTTTTTCCGTTGTGCGGTCCTTCTTGCATGGCAAGCACTTTACAGGACGAGCAGTGGACGCGATTTCTAACTGTAGGAGGACCTCCTCTTCGCTAAACTATGCGGCTAAGTGGAAGGTTTTTCGTCGTTGGTGTAGGGATCATTCTGTAGATATATTTGATCCCTCTATACCAGACATTGCAAACTTTCTAGTATACTTGTTTGACGAAATCAGACTGCAGCCTGTTACTATAAAGGGTTATAGATCTATGTTATCTGATACCTATGCACATCATGATAGTTTACAAATTGGATCTAATGTCTCTTTATCGAAGTTGGTTAGAAACTTTTCGATAAATAGACCCAGAACTCTTAGATTAATTCCTAAGTGGAATTTAGCTTGGGTTCTCCTTAAATTGAAGGAAAAGCCATTTGAACCTCTTGGGACAGTAGATTTCAAATTCTTATCTTATAAGACAGCTTTTCTCTTAGCTTTCTCTTCTGCCAGAAGAGTCAGTGAGCTTCATGCACTATCGGTGGATGATTCTCATTATCGTAGTGTTGGGAACACTATCACCTTCACTACTAATGTGGGTTTTTTAGCTAAGAATCAGGCTCCTATAAGTATCCGGAACCTATTGTTATTAAGGCTCTTCCGTCTTCAGACGGGCGTAGGCCTTTACTCTGTCCTGTTAGAGCACTACGTATCTATAAACAGAGATCTCAGTTTATCAGAAAGGGACGGAAACGATTCTTTCTGTCTTTGATGCCTAATAGAAAGGACATTTCAGTCCATTCTATTGCTAGATGGATTCAGTTAACTATCCGTACTGCTTATGAAGATTTATCTTCTTCTCAGCAGTCTGTGCTTAAGATTTCTGCTCATGAAGTAAGAGCTCTTTCTACTTCCTGGGCTTATGCTAATAGTGTTGCTATTACAGATTTAATGAAGGCTGCTTATTGGTCTCAGCCATCCACATTTACGAATTTTTATCTCAGAAATATTGAGTCCATTTCTGGAGACCTGCATTGTTTAGGTCCGTTATCTGTTGCTCAGAATGTCGTCCACTAAACAGTTGCAACTATAGTTATGCAGGCTTTCTGTTCCGGCAGTGACTCCGTCCGGCTGCCCTCTTCGCTCTGGGCTATTTGACCCAGGGCAAGGGCAAGGGGGGGGGGGGGGGGGTGTTCCCTTAGGTCACCTGCTTTATAGTGAAAAGCAAGGGAATGCCTCCTCCAAGTCAGTATTTCTGAGTCGCTTCCGGGATGGTTTTAAAGTGTAATATTAATGTTTAAATTCATTCATGTCTTATTTTTAAAGTGTAGCTCGGTGTGAAGCATTTGTATATGTCAAGTGTCAAACGGGCTTTAATATACAATACTCGGACACTTTTAAATGATTATAAAGAGTCTCAATTCTCTGGACTACTTTATTTATTGGCTTGCTTTAAAAATAATTAGGATAAGAGTTATACTGGATGTTAATAGAGAACATGAATGTTATTGTGCTCAATTATTAAGGGTAGTGTATCTTTCTAATTTAATATTAAATAAGAAAGATACATGTAAAGCCTAATACTCCTTTTCTCCTTAAGGGGTTACCTCTTTACTATATAGTTGAGCTTATTGGATTTTCCTCTATGTCCTAGGCCCTCCAGCCTGTTTACTATTCAGCTAAGTCTGGGTCATTGGTACAGTATAAAAATGTTAAAAAATTTATAGTAATTTATATATTTTTTATACTTACCAATGACCCAGACGGGGATGGCCCTCCCTGGAGTTGGGAACTCTTGCCTCCCCACTGAGTACATAGCGCTGACCAGGCACTGCCAGTAAGAATGATAATTGGCGCCAATTTCGGGACGACTGCGTCACTGCGCATGCGCAGTAGAGGCGTAGTATGGAGGTCCTTTAGGACATGATTTCTTTTTGTTTTGGATGCAAATTTTGGGGATTGGGGGGCAAAATTTGTGTTTGGCCCTGGTTTCGTTGGAGTTAGCACCAGCTAAGTCTGGGTCATTGGTAAGTATAAAAAATATATAAATTACTATAAATTTTTTAACTTTCTATAATATTTGTTGGTCATAGATATGCACACACTAGTTATTATTTATTAGTCCCCTACGGGAACCGTAAGGGGACTATAGGATTGCACTCTGTCTGTCTGTCTGTCTGTCTGTCTGTCTGTCTGTCTGTCTGTCTGTCTGTCTGTCTGTCCGTCCATCCGTCCGTCCATCCGTCCGTCCATCCGTCCATCCATCCGTCCGTCAGTCAGTCCATCCGTCCGTCCGTCCGTCTGTCTGTTTTTTATGTTACCACCTTTCCCTCCAACTTGCTTTAAGCTACACCTTTCATATTTGGTACATGGATAAATGGTTCTGAGGGGATGATGCACGCTCAAAATTTTTTTTTCAAAATCCAAGATGGCGGAATGGCGGCCATTTTTGTTGTGTTTTTTAAGCTTTTTTTTTCTCTATTTTCATGTTACCACCCCTCCCACCAACATGGTTCAAGCTACACCTTTCATATTTAGTATATGGATAAATGGTTCTGAGGGGATGATGCACGCTCAAATTTTTTTTTTCAAAATCCAAGATGGCGGAATGGCGGCCATTTTTGTTGTGTTTTTTAAGCTTTTTTTTTCTCTATTTTCATGTTACCACCCCTCCCACCAACATGGTTCAAGCTACACCTTTCATATTTGGTACATGGATAAATGGTTCTGAGGGGATGATGCACGCTCAAAATTTTTTTTTCAAAATCCAAGATGGCGGAATGGCGGCCATTTTTGTTGTGTTTTTTAAGCTTTTTTTCTCTATTTTCATGTTACCACCCCTCCCACCAACATGGTTCAAGCTACACTTTGCATATTTGGCACATGGAGAGAGGGTTGGGAGGGGATGATGCACGTTCAATATTTTTTCTTCAAACTCCAAGATGGTGGCATGGCGGCCATTTTTGTTGTGTTTTTTAAGCTTTTTTTCTCTATTTTATGTTACCACCCCTCACTCCAACATGGTTCAAGCTACACTTTTTATATCTGGCACATGGATAGAGGGTTGTAATGGGATGTTGCACGTTCAATATTTTTTTTCCAAAATTCAAGATGGCGCCATGGCAACCATTTCTGTTGTGTTTTTTAAGCTTTTTTCTCTATTTTATGTTACCACTACTCCCCCCAACATGGTTCAAGCTGCACTTTTCATATATGGTACATGGATTAAGGATGTTGTGAGGGGATTATGCACGCTCAATATTTTTTTTTCAAAATCTAACATCTGTCTGTCTGTCCGTCTGTCTGTCTGTTTTTACCACCTCTCCCTCTAATATGCTTCAAGCTACACCTTTCATATTTTGTACATGGATAAATGGTTCTGAGGGGATGATGCACAGTCAATATTTATTTTTCAAAATCCAAGATGGCAGAATGGCGTCCATTTTTGTTGTGTTTTTTTTAACTTTTTTCTCTATTTTATGTTACCACCCCTCCCTTCAACATGGTTCAAGCTACGCCTTTCATATATGGTACATGGATAAAGGGTTGTGAGGGGATTATGCACGCTCAATATTTTTTTTTAAAAATCCAAGATACTTATATACTCTAGTGTCTTCTGTGAAAAAACACCTTATGTTACAAAAGTGCCGTAGGGGACTAATACCACCTCGGTGGTCAAACACTTGTTTTTTTTTTATTACTTGTTCACTTAGAAATTGTGTCCGTCCAAGCCAAATTTTGTCTGTTCAGCCTGTATCTCGGGTATCGAATGTTCTATTGCAATTAAATTTGTCGTGAACACTGCTTATGGTATAGGCTTTAAAAGAAGGATGCAACGATATTTCTCACATTCTTCTTTTTAGAGTTATCCCCCTTTTTTGACTTAGAAATTGTAGGAAATAGACATTATTTGTCTGTTCAGCCTGTATCTCAGGTATGGGTTATCGGATTTGTGAAATATGGCATGCAGTTTGCCTATGACAAAGGCTTATTCCTCATTGCATAAAACTTCCAAACACCAAACAATTTACCATATCTTTTGACTTAGAAATTGTTGGAAGTTGTTGAAATTGTTAAAAACTTTCAAAGAAAATGGGGGGGGGGGGGGGGGGAGTATACTGGATTGCGTCCGTCTATCTTTGCATCCATCCGTCTGTACGAGAATATTCATAACTTAAGTATATCATTATGGAATTAAATGAAACTTGGTATGCAGTTAAATTGTAACATTGCCCAAGACTAGAATGAATTTCGAAAAATGCAATAATGTCGGAAAATACAATCCCTTCTGAAAATGCAATCCTGTTGGAAAATACACATTTTTTCTATAATATTTGGTCATAGGTATGCCCACACTAGGCGGTACACCACATGGGGGTATGCACCGGACAACAGTCCAGCTCTTGTTCCTTTTAAATTTAATTAGTCCCCTACGGGAACCATAAGGGGACTATAGATTGCACTACGTCTGTCTGTCTGTCCGTCCATCCGTCCGTCTGTCCGTCCATCAGTCTGTCTGTTTTTTATGTTACCACCTCTCCCTCCAACATGCTTTAAGCTACACCTTTCATATTTCGTACATGGATAAAGAGTTCTGAGGGGATGATGCGCGCTCAAAATTTTTTTTTTCAAAATCCAAGATGGCGGAATGGCTGCCATTTTTGTTGTGTTTTTTAAGCTTTTTTTCTCTATTTTCATATTACCACCCCTCCCACCAACATGGTTCAAGCTACACTTTGCATATTTGGCACATGGATAGAGGGTTGGGAGGGGATGATGCACTTTCAATATTTTTTTTTCAAAATCCAAGATGGCGGCATGGCGGCCATCTTTGTTGTGTTTTTTAAGCTTTTTTCTCTATTTTATGTTACCACCCCTCACTCCAACATGGTTCAAGCTACACTTTTTATATCTGGCACATGGATAGAGGGTTGTAATGGGATGTTGCACGTTCAATATTTTTTTCTCCAAAGTTCAAGATGGCGCCATGGCAACCATTTCTGTTGTGTTTCTTAAGCCTTTTTCTCTATTTTATGTTACCACTGCTCTCTCCAACATGGTTCAAGCTGCACTTTTCATATACGGTACATGGATAAAGGGGTTGTGAGGGGATTACGCACGCTCAATATTTTTTTTTCAAAATCTAACATTCTGTCTGTCTGTCTGTCTGTCTGTCTGTCTGTCTGTATGTCTGTCTGTCTGTCTGTCTGTCTGTCTGTCTGTCTGTCTGTCTGTCTGTCTGTCTGTCTGTCTGTCTGTCTGTCTGTCTGTCTGTTTTTATGTTACCACCTCTCCCTCTAATATGCTTCAAGCTACACCTTTCATATTTGGTACAGGGATAAATGGTTCTGAGGGGATGATGCAGAGTCAATATTTATTTTTCAAAATCCAAGATGGCAGAATGGCGGCCATTTTTGTTGTGTTTTTTTAAGCTTTTTTCTCTATTTTATGTTACCACCCCTCCCTCCAACATGGTTAAAGCTACGCCTTTCATATATGGTACATGGATAAAGGGTTGTGAGGGGATTATGCACGCTCAATATTTTTTTTTAAAAATCCAAGATGCTTATATACTCTAGTGTCTTCTGTGACAAAAACACCTTATGTCACAAAAGCGCCGTAGGGGACTAATACCACCTCGTTGGTCAAACACTTGTTTCCTTTCACCTTGGATTGCAGACTTGGGAATTATGTTGGTCTTCTAATTCTGAAGTCCTAGGCCCTCCGCTTTTTTTTTACGATTCAGCTAGTCTGGGCCATTGGTTTATAGTATAAAAATATGATAAATTTAAAGCAATTTGTATATTTTTTTATACTTAACCAATGGCCCAGATGGGTATGGCCCTCCCATGAGTGGGCACTCATACCTCCCCGGTGAGTTATTATGTAGTACTCTGTTCTAAAAAGAATGATGTTGGCGCCAATTTCCGGTCACTTCCTGATGGCTGCACATGCGCAGGGGGTAAAAGTATGGAGGACCAGATAGGACTTATAATTTTTGGTTTTGCAAGCAAATTTTGGGGATTGGGGGGGGGGGGGGTTCAAAATCTGTGTTTGGCCCTTGATAACTTTGAGTTTGCACCAGCTAGTCTGGGCCTTTGGTAAGTATAAAAAAAATATACAAATTACTTTAATTTATCATTTTCACCAAATGTGATATGTTATCTGTAATTACGTTAGTTGCTCCTCCACACAGATCAGAGACTTCTAGATTTGGAAGTACTCCACTGTGGTATTTAATACTAAAAATACAGGGGCATGCCCTCCACTCTCCACCCCAAACAGAAAATGTACATTTTTTCCAAGCAGCATCAGTTGCTTCAACTTGCTTCTCCACGTAAGAGCATAGAATTTATTTTTTGGTCCACGCTCTCATGCTATGTCCCTGGAGTATTTGATAATATACATTGGTATTGGGCACACCCCATCCCACAAAAGTGTTTTTTTCTGTTTTCATGCAATTTGAGTTGCTCCTCCACTCAGATGAGATCATACAATTTGAGAGGCTTCTGGGTTTCAGTCCTCCTGGTTTTTGATAATATACAGTACAGTGGCATTGCGCAAATGTGAATAAGTGGGAGACAGTAGTGAAAATGAATAAATAAAAGATCTGTATTCATACCTGCGTTATTAACCCTTTGAACCCTGCATTATTAACCCTTTGAACCCCAGTGGTATCTTCAATGTCCGTTCAATGACAACAATTGGAAGAGTCCATATTCATTATCTGGAGGATAGACCAATTAATATTTTCAACGTGCAACCTCTGGGCTATTCATTGTCTACTAAACACATTCACTAAGCAGCCAACCTATGTAATGCAATGATGATGTATCATGCTCCTTCAGTCCTGATTCCTATAGTCTTTTTTCCCAATGACATTTTCTATTGGCCATCATGTTTCCAGAAAGTGAGGTCAAGTACTTCAATTCCTGGTTGGTAACCCATCTCATCATATTAGCACCTTCAAATTATGTTAAAACATCAATGCTTTTATTTCAAAATGCTTGATATTTTTCATTATTTTTTCTGTTATTGTTAATTTCAGTGGAAGATGAGCAAGAAGCAGAAAAAGTTCTTTTCTCTTATGGCTATGGTGCCAATGTACCCAGTACAGCAAAAAGACGACTCCAACAGAGGTGAGTAAAACATATCCTATTTAATTCATTTTTGCGTCATATCTGTCCTATACTTTTATTTTGTCTACACAGTCTATACCCAAAGTGAGCTTGAGTATCTCATGTGAATTAATTACTGCTTGTTAAAACTTGCTGTACTGTTCTGTATTTAAGTATTTAACCCTTAACCCTTTACCTAACACAAAAGACAGATAACACTTGTAAATAAATTCTTGAATAAGTAAATTTTTACACAGTATACCAATGGCCCAGACATAGCTGGTGCTAACCACATGTGCTTATCGTATTATCAACATTTTACATTTTAAATTAATATTTTTATACTGTACCAATGACCCAGACATAGCTGGTGCTAACTCTTAAAAATCTAGGGCCAAACACAAATTTTGCCCCCCAATCCCCCAAATTTGCATCTAAAACCAAAAGAAATCATGTCCTGAAGGACCTCCATACTTTGCCCCTACTGCGCATGCGCAGTGTCAAGGACGTTCCGAAATTGGCGCCAATTATCATTCTTTGTTTGGCCCTTCATCAGTTAACATCTCACTGATCTTTGTGCTTGTAAATCTCAGTTTAAATGATGCCAGACACATAAATATTGGAGAAATGGTGATTCTAAGGAGGATATAGAAGGAGGAGAGGAAAAAGGAGTGACAGAAAATATTCAGGGCTGTAACTTAAAATTTTGTATTGAAATTATGTTAAGTTGCCTATTTTCGAGGCATGGGCCTGTTGTTGTCATTCTTGCTATGAAGTTGCACGGCTTATTCAGTGTTTCCTCTCTCCTTATCCTGTAAATCCCCCCTTGCTATTCTCCCATGCTTTTGGCATATTTTTGAGTAAGATTACTACTAAAATTTCTTGGGAGAATTAGCTTGGTTACAGAATGAATTCTGTTATTTTCCCCATGTTTACGTTCTCACCCATGGGTGTTTAGACGTTGTGTTCTGCATCTACCATCTGATATTTTTATACTGTACCAATGACCCAGACTTAGCTGGTGCTAACTCTAACAAAACCAGGGCCAAACACAAATTTTGCCCCCCAATCCGCAAAATTTGCATCCAAAACCAAAAGAAATCATGTCCTATAGGACCTCCATACTACGCCCCCACTGCGCATGCGCAGTGTCAAGGACGTCCCGAAATTGGCGCCAATTATCATTCTCTGTTTGGCCCTTCATCAGTCAACATCTCACTGATCTTTGTGCTTGTAAATCTCAGTTTAAAGGATGCCAGACACGTAATTTTTGGAGAAATGGTGATTCTAAGGAGGATATAGAAGGAGGAGAGGAAAAAGGAGTGACAAAAAATAATCAGGGCTGTACTTAAAATTTTTTATGAAATTATGTTAAGTTGCCTATTTTCGAGGCATGGGCCTCTTGTTGTCATTCTTGCTAAAATGTTGCACTGCTTATTCAGTGTTTCCTCTCCCCTGGCCTTCTAAGTCCCCCCTTGCAATTCTCCCATGCTTTTTGCATATTTTTGAGAAAGTTCATTTCTAAAATTCTCTTGGGAGAGTTGCTTGGTTACAGAATGTTTTCTGTTATTTTCCCCATAGTTACGTTTTCACCCATGGGTGTATAAACGTTGTGTTCTGCATCTTCCATCTGATGTTCTGCAGATTCTCCCCTGGGAGTCTCTGTCTTGCATCAGATAGAGTGTAATTTTGATGACTGATTTCGGGCCAGTTTTTTCAGTGCCTGGAGTCATGTTTTCTGGTGTTTTACACTGTTTGTTTACATTGGCAACAGCCTTTTTTGAGGGGGGCTGTTTGCCTTTGGTGTAGTTTATCTCACTATAAGATACATTTATATTATCCGTAAGTGTCTCATTAATTATTTAATATAAATTTAAAATTTTTGACCACACTTAGCCATCGGATCCATTGGGGCTCAACGTTACTTTTCAGAAACTTGGGCTTCGCTGAAAAAATATTTTTTCAAAATTATTTTGATTTGCAATTGTCTTTTCATTATTTATGGATCATGTTATTATGTATCTTTGTGTCAGGGGTTTGTGCGAGTAACTAGGACTTGTTGACTTTTCACAATGAAAGGATATTGTTCAAATTGTAATGGGAAGAAATCTTCCTCTGACTTTCATGATCATTGTATTAATTGTAGTCAGTGTTCTCGCACTAATCCCTGTTCTATATGTCAATATTGGGATGACAAACATTGGAAACGTGTGTCACGGTATGTTGTTACTGGAGAAAGGGCTATGCCGGCTCTTTCTCCGCAAGGTCACTCTACTCTCTCAGTTTCTATTTCAGAGGAACAAGAACAGGGTGATGTTTCCATGTTATCTTCTGCAGGTGCGCTTCCGTCGTCACAAATGAATTCAGAGCTAGCGGCAAAAGTGCTCATGGAGATTAAACAAATGTCGTCCGCTAGCTCGCCCGGTTGTAGCGTCCATTCACCGAATGGTTCGGCAGCCGGGTTCGTCCGATGCAGTCCAGGAGGAAATGTTGGGTGATGCGAGCACTATAAACATTCAATGTGCACACCCAGTGACGGCGGATAGTAAGCGAGATCGGAGGAAGCCTTTGAGTCTGGTTCCTAGCTCGTCCAGGTCCAGCCGGGCCGTGAGCGAGAGAGGCCCCTCTTTCGTACAACAACATCTGGGACCAGATGTTGTGGTACAAAATGTGTCGCAAGCGGAGCATACGTCCGTCGCTCGGGATACTCCGTTGTATAGGCAGTCCGCAGAGACTGCTCAAGCTTCTTCTTCTCGTCAGCGCACACGACCGCACCTTGGCTGTGTGACCGCCGATATCTTACCAGCTTTGCCGATCAGGGATTCTTCGGCGACCAGGTCACACCATCCGGCAGCCAGGGACACGAGGCCGATGGACTCCGGACGTTCGCATAGAAAAAGTATGCGGGAGCCATCTGATGCGGAGCTGCCCTCGGCGAAGCAGCGGAAGACTGCGCCTCCGCAGGTCTCGATGCCGGACATTCTTGTGCAGATAGCACAGCTTATCGCAGCATCCCAGCAGCCGACAGAAACGGTGTCGGATCGGGAATTATCCGACGGCGCTGGGCTGGTACGCTCCGCCGAAGCATCGGGGGCGGACGACCGGGAGCATCATGAGGTCCGACCGGATGGTGAAAGGGATACGGTTGATTTGGAGCTATCCCTTTCGGAACAACATAAAGCTGCCGTGGACTTCATCCGGCACTTTCTCCCTCAAGTTGTTCCGTCGGGCCAGACTGCTGCGGTTCCGGACAAGAGGATTATAGCGTCATTGGACTCCGTCGCAGTCCAATAATGTTGCAAGAACATTTGAATTATTGAACGACGCTATATTTAAACTTGCTTCCAAGACGGGGAAAGCAGGTTTCTTGTCCGCCAATACTCTCAACCTGCCTTTCATTAATGCAAGGAATAAATTCGACACGGCAGGACAGGGTATTCCGAGAGTTCCTCTGCGTATGGACGACGAGGCGGAAAACTTAGAGCTATCATTACCGTCGTCGGCTTCTATTCCAACCGCGGTGTTGGAAACAGCTATTTCGTCTAACAGAGCCAATTTAGATGCCTTATCTTACGCAGATCACCTTACTAAGGCGTTATCACTGCGCCTTCAAGGGAAAGAATTTCAGGATATACAATCCTCTTTAAGACTTCTTTCAAGGGCAGTAGCTTATTCCACGTGTAACTCTGCCCTTTCAGTGGCAAACCTGGAGTTGGTTAGACGTGACGCAGCCCTAGCTACATCCACACTCGTGGATACTAAGGTGAAGAACTCTCTTAGAGTCGCTTCGGTCTCCGGAGAACTTCTCTTTGACGGCAAGCTTTCTGCTATTTATGATAAAATTACAAAGAAAGCTTCGGATTCTCTGTTGTTCAAATCTGCTTCTAAGAAGTCGGATACGGCAGACAAGAATAAGACAGGCACTTCTGGGTCTAATGCGCCCAAGAGAGGTTCCTATAGAGGTTCCGGTGCATCCTCTTGGTCTTATTCGAGAGACCGTCAGGGTAGCAACTCTCGTTCGGGACGTCCTTCGGGCCGGGACAACCGGTCGGACGCCCCAAGGTCGACGGGACGAGGTGCGGGTCGTGGAGGACGTGGTTTCTCCTACCGCAGGCCTCGCAGGTCCAGGAGGTGATGGCTTAAACCTCTATCGCGTACCGGTTGGCGGAAGGTTGTCGAGCTTTTCACAAGAATGGGCGTCGATTACGGACGACCCTTGGGTGAGAGGAGTGACTTCGGAAGGCCTAAAGATATCCTTCAAACGAAAGCCTCCATTAACTCGAAGTCCAAAGTGGACTCAACTTCCGTCAAATCCGCAGAAAAGAGACGCTCTATTATCAGAGGTGCAGTCTCTTTTAATGAAGAACGCGGTAGAGGTCGTATAAAACCAGGAGACTCCGGGATTCTACAGCCATCTGTTTCTGGTTCCGAAACCAGACGGCTCGTTCCGTCCAGTCATAGATTTGAGCTGGATAAACAAGCTGATCATCGCTCCGAAATTTTATATGGAGACGATTCGGTCGGTCAGAGCGAGTATTCGGGTGAACGATTATGCAACAAGCATAGATCTCAAAGATGCGTACTTTCACGTCATGGTACATCCGACATTCAGAAAGTATCTACGCTTCGCAGTCCTAGGAGTGGTGTATCAATTCTGGGCGATGTGCTTCGGACTGAATCTAGCACCCTGGGCTTTCACTCGGGTAATGAACTCGGTAATGAACTATTTCCGAGCTCATTCGTCTGCGGTAACGTCGGCCTACCTGGACGACATTCCTTCAGATGTACGGCAATGAGTTAACGACTTCAGAACGATGTTCAGAATCTACTTCTATTGCTCCGACGTCTCGGTTTTATAGTAAACGAGAAGAAGTCGGATCTGGTGCCGTCCAAGTCAATTCACACATCTGGGAATGAGCTTCGAGACGCACAACAATCTCGTTCGTCTGCTGTTAACCAGAGCGAAATTAGTCAGTTGTTACGCTCGCTATTGTCTGCACGCAGACAAAGTCACAGCGAGAGAATTTATGAGACTGATAGGTCTGTGCGGAGCCGCTGCGGATCTCATTCCGATGGGGCGGTTACGCACGCGTCCTCTCCAAATTTTCTTGACTCAGAATTGGAGTGTGAAAATTCATTCGCTCGACGTAGATGTTCTCTTATCAGATCAAGTGAAACAAGAGATTCAGACTTGGGCAAACATTCAGTGGGTTAACTCAGGGAGTTCCGCTGCAGTTGCCGGATCCGAGTTTACCATTATGACGGATGCCAGTCAAACAGGTTGGGGTGCATCATTGATCACAACCGGATTCGAGATGCCAGGGTCTTTGGGATCCCCAATTCCTGTGCAAGCACATAAACATCAAGGAAATGATGTCAATTTGGCTTGCGTTATGTCATTGGATGGACATTATTCACAATGCTCATGTCCAAATCCTATCCGACAATACGACAGTAGTGGCGTATATACGGAATCAGGGAGGCACTCATTCAGTTCCATTGTTCAATCTAACGGAAAGAATCCTTCTGTTTGCGCTAGAACATCAGGTTCTTCTTTCGGTCCGTCACATACCGGGTCGTCTGAATGTGCTAGCAGACTCCCTTTCACGAAAGGGTCGCTTGTTGCCGTCGGAGTGGACTCTCAACAAACAAGTAATCAATCAGATTTGCTACCAATGGGAACGGCCAATGATAGACTTATTTGCGACACATCTCAACAATCTGTTATTTGCGACACATCTCAACAATCAGTTGCAGACGTATGTGTCTCCGTGTCCGGATCCAAGAGCATTTGCAGTAGACGCTCTGTCGATCCCTTGGGACGGAATGATAGGATATGCGTATCCTCCAGCGCCGTTAATTCAACAAGTATTGTTAAAGATAAAACAATCTCAATGCAAGATTCTGTTGGTAGCATCTCTGTCGCCGCAGAGACCGTGGATAAATCTACTCAGGTGTCTGTTGTGGGACCTACCGCGAAAGCTTCCTCCACGGGAGGATCTTCTTTCGCAGGGGAAATCGCGTCAACTCCATCACAACCCGCAAGGTCTCAACCTTCACGTTTTTCCGTTGTGCGGTCCTTCTTGCATGGCAAGCACTTTACAGGACGAGCAGTGGACGCGATTTCTAACTGTAGGAGGACCTCCTCTTCGCTAAACGATGCGGCTAAGTGGAAGGTTTTTCGTCGTTGGTGTAGGGATCATTCTGTAGATATTTTTGATCCCTCTATACCAGACATTGCAAACTTTCTAGTATACTTGTTTGACGAAATCAAACTGCAGCCTGTTACTATTAAGGGTTATAGGTCTATGTTATCTGATACCTATGCACATCATGATAGTTTACAAATTGGATCTAATGTCTCTTTATCTAAGTTGGTTAGAAACTTCTCGATAAATAGACCCAGAACTCTTAGATTAATTCCAAAATGGAATTTAGCTTGGGTTCTTCTTAAATTGAAGGAAAAGCCATTTGAACCTCTTGGGACAGTAGATTTCAAATTCTTATCTTATAAGACAGCTTTTCTCTTAGCTTTCTCTTCTGCTAGAAAAGTCAGTGAGCTTCATGCACTGTCGGTGGATGATTCTCACTATCAGTTATTTAACCCCCGAAATTAAAATTGAATCGATATTGTAGTGTCGGGAACACTATCACCTTCACTACTAATGTGGGTTTTTTAGCTAAGAATCGGGCTCCTAATAAATATCCGGAACCTATTGTTATTAAGGCTCTTCCGTCTTCAAACGGGCGTAGGCCTTTACTCTGTCCTGTTAGAGCGTTACGTATCTATAAACAGAGATCTCAGTTTATCAGAAAGGGACGGAAACGTTTCTTTCTGTCTTTGATGCCTAATAGAAGGGACATTTCGGTCCATTCTATTGCTAGATGGATTCAATTAACTATCCGTTCTGCTTATGAGAGTTTATCTTCTTCTCAGCAGTCTGTGCTTAAGATTTCCACTCATGAAGTAAGAGCTCTTGCTACTTCTTGGGCTTATGCTAATAGTGTTGCTATTACAGATTTAATGAAGGCTGCTTATTGGTCTCAGCCATCCACATTCACGAATTTTTATCTCAGAAATATTGAGTCCATTTCTGGAGACCTGCATTGTTCAGGTCCGTTATCTGTTGCACAGAATGTCGTCCACTAAACAGTTGCAACTATAGTTATGCAGGCTTTCTGTTCCGGCAGTGACTCCGTCCGGCTGCCCTCTTCGCTCTGGGCTATTTGACGCAGGGCAAGGGGAAGGGGGGGGGGGGGGGGGGTGTTCCCTTAGGTCACCTGCTTTATAGTGAAAAGCAAGGGAATGCCTCCTCCAAAGTCAGTATTTCTGAGTCGCTTCCGGGATGGTTTTAAAGTGTAATATTAATGTTAAAACTCATTCATGTCTTATTTTTAAAGTGTAGCTCGGTGTGAAGCATTTGTATATGTCAAGTGTCAAACGGGCTTTAATATACAATACTCGGACACTTTTAAAAGATTATAAAGAGTCTCAATTCTCTGGACTACTTTATTTATTGGCTTACTTTAAAAATAATTAGTATAAGGGTTATACTGGATGTTAATAGAGAACATTAATATTATTGTGCTCAATTATTAAGGGTATTGTATCTTTCTAATTTAATATTAAATAAGAAAGATACATGTAAAGCCTAATACTCCTTTTCTCCTTAAGGGGTTACCTCTTTATTATATAGTTGAGCTTATTGGATTTTCCTCTATGTCCTAGGCCCTCCAGCCTTTTTACTATTCTGCTAAGTCTGGGTCATTGGTACAGTATAAAAATGTTGAAAAATTTGTAGTAATTTATATATTTTTTATACTTACCAATGACCCAGACGGGGATGGCCCTCCCAGGAGTTGGGAACTCATACCTCCCCGCTGAGTACATAGCGCTGACCAGGCACTGCTTGTAAGAATGATAACTGGCGCCAATTTTGGAACGTCCTTGACACTGCGCATGCGCAGTAAGGGCAAAGTATGGAGGTCCTATAGGACATGATTTCTTTTGGTTTTGGATGCAAATTTTGGGGATTGGGGGGCAAAATTTGTGTTTGGCCCTAGATTTTTAAGAGTTAGCACCAGCTATGTCTGGGTCATTGGTAAGTATAAAAATATATAAATTACTATAAATTTTTTAACATTAGGTCTATACTATCTATACTTATATACTAGAAGGCCAGACACTCTTCAGACCGCAATTTTCAAAAAACGGGAAAATAGCGAATAATTTACGGATTTTGCTCAAATAAATGTCAGTTTGGCATTCTTTTCACGAAGCCACTGCCATTTCGGCACCAAGTTGGACAAAAATTAGTTGTTATCACCATTTTAATCACATTTTCATATACTCAGGCAAAATATTTCAGCTCCGGCAACCCCGCTTATCCGGTTCACTCGCAATGAATCACCCCCCCCCCCCCCCCCCCCCCCTGTTAATCTCCCAAGCTTTTGGCTTGTTTTTTGGAAATTTTTTATAAAATTTCTTGGGAGTTTAACATGTTACTCAGAAAGTTTATTCTTTATATCCCCAGGGTTACGTCCTCACCCTTTAGGTGTTTAGGCGTTTTTAGTCATGCATCATACATCCAGTGTATCGTTTTTTTTCTTCTGATGAAGATCTTGCCTTACATCGGATTGTTCAAAAATCTGTTACTGACTTCGGGCCGTGTTGCCTGGGGTCCCGTTTCCGGTTTTCAGTCTGACGTTGTTTACATTAGCAACATTCTTTATATATATGTAGTTTCCTGTTTATTATATGGTAGGTCTGTTGTAAGATACATTATACAGTCCCGTAGTGTGGCAGTTAATTTTTTGGATGAACAAATTAATTTTGTCCACACTTGGGCTCTTTTGGGATACATTTGGGCACTTCATTCCCTTTGGGAACTTGGGCTCTTGTCAAAATTTTTCAAACATTTTTTTTGTGTAAACTATTTTTCGATTTATATTTTGAATGTTTTTGTTATGTATCTTTTTATTAGTTCACCAAAGGGAGCTAAACTTATCACTTTCCATCCGTCGTCCGTCGTCGTCGTCCACCCGGCGTCATGAACATTTTTTCGAACGACTTCTCTGAAACCGCTAGGTCAATTTGCTCGAAACTTGGTATGGATGTTCATTACCATATGTCAATTCAAGTTCGTTCAAATGAAATGACCACGTTCCTTGGGGGCTCTGTATGGGGCATAACTCTTGATAGCACAGTATGAATTATAGAAAAATTATTAAAAAATCTTCTTCTCCAGAACCAGTGGGCAGAATCTTTTGATACTTGGTATGCAGCATCTTGGTATGGGTCTGATTCAAGTTTGTTCAAGTTGGCCCCCTGGATTCATATTTGGGCTCAGTATAGAAGCCCAAATTCAAACTTAGTGCATTTCAGGTAAATTTCTTAAAAAATCTTCTTCTCCAGATCCAGCAGGCAGAATCTTTTGATACATGGTATGCAACATCGTGGGGTGGATCTGATTCAAGTTTGTTCAAATCGGCCCCCCCTGGGTTCATATTTGGGCTCGGTATAGGAGCCCAATTTGAACTTAGTGCATTTCAGGCAAATTTCTTAAAAAATCTTCTTCACAATATCCAGCAGGCAGAATCTTTTGATATTGGGTATGCAGCATGCTTAGGGGGTGAGATTCAAGTTTGTTCAAGCCAAGTCCCTGGTTTCATATTTGGTCTCACTGTGGTAGCCCGAATTATAACTTAGTTCAAAATGAGGAATTTTCTTTCAAAATCTTCTTCTTCAGATCCAGCAGTCGGAATGTTTTGATATTTGGTATGCAGCATCCTTATGAGGGTGAGATTCAGATTTGTTCAAGCCATGTCCCTAGGTCCATATTTGGGCTCACTGTGGGAGCCGAATGATAACTTAGTTCAAAATGAGGAATTTTCTTTAAAAGTCTTCTTCTTCAGATCCAGCAGTCGGAATGTTTTGATATTTGGTATGCAGCATCCTTAGGGGTGTGCAATTCAAGTTTGTTCAAGCCATGTCCCTAGGTGCATATTTGGGCTCACTGTGAGAGCTTGAATTGTAACTTAGTTCGAAATGAGGAATTTTCTTAAAAAATCTTCTTCAGATCCAGCAGTCGGAATGTTTTGATATGTGGTGTGTAGCATCCTTGGGGGCGGGGGGGGGGGGGGGGGGGGGGGGGGGGGGGAGGGGGTGAGATTCAAGTTTGTTAAAGCCAAGTTCCTGGGTCCATATTTGGGCTTGGGAGCCCGAATTATAACTTAGTCAATATGAGGAATTTCTTCTTCAGATTCAGCAGTCAGAATGTTTTGATATTTGGCATGCAGCATCCTTAGGGGTGAGATTCAAGTTTGTTCAAGCCAAGTCCCTGGGTTCATATTTGGGCTCACTGTGGGAGCCCGAATGATAACTTAGTTCAAAATGAGGAATTTTCTTTAAAAATCTTCTTCTTCAGATCCAGCAGATGAATGCTTTTAATATTTGGTATGCAACATCCTTAGGGGGGTAAGATTCAAGTTTGTTCAAGCAATGGCCCTAGTTCCATAAAATTTGTCTCTCATGACTTCATTCCTTTGTACTGTTGATGAACCATGTCTAACTGAATGTGACCCCCAAATACTTCTTTGAACCACTTTGGCCGGTGAGCGATTAAGGCTCCTTGGGGCCTCTTGTTTAGTTTCTATTTACAGAGGAAGAAGAACATAGTGATGTTTGCGTGACGCCGTCAGAGAGTGTGCTTCTGTCATCGCATTTAAATAGTCAATCAGAGCTAGTGGCAAAAGTGCTCATGAATATTAGACAGGGCAATAAACCACAGTGTGGTTTCAAATCCCTGTCGCCAGCTACAGTGATGCCAGGTGTGTCCGTTGCGGTCAAGGAAAATAGAAATGGTAGAGCGAGCACCTTAAAATAATATCAGTATTAAGCTCGCCCTGCGATGACGGAGAGGAAGAAGCCAGCAAGTTCAGCAGGAAGCTCGGTGAGGTCTGAAGGACCGCGAATGAGAGAGCCCCCCCTCTCTCTTTTATAACAACATCTGGGGCCAGATGTTATGGTTCGGAACTTGCGTCAGTCGGAGCATACTTCCACGCCACCCATCCGGGGTCGGCTATAGTTACAGCTTCTTCTTCAGCATCTACCAAGCACACACGACTGTACCTTGGCTACGTGACTTCTGATATCCAGCCTGCATTGCCGAGAAAGTCCCTCTTCATCAGAGAAGTCACACCATACAGTAGCCAAGGAGACGAGACCTCATTCATCAGGATCTGCAGAAAAGAGCCATCTCAGACACACTGTCCCAGGAGCAGCCGGCGGCCATGCTACAGAAGACCACTGCTCCTTAGGCCTCTGTAACGGGCTTGATGTCGCAGATTGCGCAGCTCATCGCAGCATTCCAGCAAATGCAGAAGCTGACGATGGCAGTCTCAGAACTTGAGCTGTCGGAGGGTGCTGGGTCAGTCCAGTCATCTACGCGTTCAGATGCCAATGACCGTGAGTATAATCTGATTCAGATGGATGGTGAAAGGGATTTGGAGGAGAATTACCCTTCCCTTTCAGAACAACACAGGTTGGGGATAGAGCTTATGCATCGATACTTCCATACTTCCCTGAGTTTGTTCCTGAGAATCAGAATGCAGCTTCAGCTCGAAAGTAGCACTATTGAGTAGCTAAGACGAGGCCTCATGTATCAGGATGTCCGGAGAAAAGAGCCGTCTCGGACACCCTGTCCTGGGAGTAGCCAGCGGCCAGAATAGAAGACCGCTGCTCCTCTGGCCTCCGATACGGTTTTGCTGATGCAGATTACGCAGCTCATTGCAGCATCCCAGCAAGTGCAGAAGCAGCTGACAGCAGTCTCAGATCCTGAGCTGTTGGATGGTGCTGGGTCGGTCCAGTCATCTGCGCGTTCAGATGCCGCTGACCGTGATTTTCAACTGATTCAGACGAATGATGAAAGGGATATGGAGGGGGATTACTCTTCCATTTCGGAACAACACATGGTTGAGATGGATTTATTCCATCAACACTACCATCAATTTGTTCCAACGAATCAGAATCCTGCGACTACTTACAAGAAACCGCTAGTGTTGTTGGACGCTGACTTTATCCAGAAAAAGAGGAGGAAATGTCATTTCCAGCTAAGTATAGATAGGTGTTGCAGGCCTTTGGCCTTTTAGATGACTCCATATTCAACTTTATAGTGGAAAGAAGTGAGGCTGTTTCTTGTCATCATCTTCCGTAATGTCACCGATCAGAAAACAGGGAAGATGTATTTAGAGTTCCTCTGTGTTTGAATGAGTAGGCTAAGGACCTAGCTATGGCCTTACCTTTGTCATTCGTTATTCGCTTGGTCACAATTGAGTCAGCATTTCTTCATTCACAGCGAATTTAGACTCCCTG
Organism: Pictodentalium vernedei; assembly: GCA_031216915.1. Classification (NCBI taxonomy): domain Eukaryota; kingdom Metazoa; phylum Mollusca; class Scaphopoda; order Dentaliida; family Dentaliidae; genus Pictodentalium; species Pictodentalium vernedei. The sequence goes on from CM062297.1 coordinate 353,336,163, forward strand.
TATTACGCAGATCACCTTTAAGAACTGTAACGCAGCATCTCTACGGAAAGGAATTGAAGGACGTTCGTACCTCAATTAGGGTCCTTTCCAGGGCTATTATATTTATCATGTATAACTCTGTCTTAACAGTGGCTAATTCGGAGTTAAACAGACATGACGGATCCCTTGCGTCGTCATTCTTAATAGATGACAAGGTGAAAAACTCTCTTCGAGTCGCTCCGGTTTCCAGACACTAAGTTTTGGACGGTAAGCTTTCATTGCTTTCTGACCAAGCTGCAAAGAAAGCATCAATACTCTGCTCCTTAAGTCAGCGTCTAATCGACCCGCAATAACAGAAAGGATTAATGGAGGACGTACTAGACAGAAAGACTCCTCGTGAGGGTATAGTTAACCCTCCTATAATTACTCTAGGGATCATTATACAGCGACTCGGATACAGGGCTTAGGTTTGATCGAGACTACCGGTCAGACGGCCCTAAACTGCTGGGTCGAGGCTCTTTGCGAATGAGACACAGTTTTTCCTTCCGTAGGCTTTGCAGGTACTACAGGTGTGGGTTAGGACCTCTATTGCTTAGCAGTTGACGGATGGTTATCAAGATTAGCATCAAACTGGATAACTATTACGGAAGACCAGTAGGTGAGAAGTGTGGTTTCGGACGCAATACGGCTATCTTTTCGAGAGAACCACAACTAAATTAATGTCTGATGGACAATGGTTCCGTCAAATCCTTGCATAAGAGGTAAAGGTTCTCTTGACAATGAAAGTAATAGAGGTCGTCGAGAATGAAGATTCTCTTGGATTCTGCAGTCACCTGTTACTTGTACCGAAGCCATAGAGCTCGTTCCGACAGATAATAGACTGGAGCTGGATAGCAAGTTTATCAGAGCTCTAAAAGTGTATTTATGGTTATCATTTAGTCCGTTAAAGTGAGCATTCAAGTAATTTGACCGTGCTATAAGCATAGATCTAAGGATAGCTTCGGTCTGAAGATAGCACCCTGCGCTGTCACTCGAATATTAACTCGGTAATGTCTCATAACAATCTGGTTCGTCTGGTATTATCCAGAATGAAATTAGTTTTATGCGACTGATGTGGGTGTGCTGAGCAGCTCCGCATTTTGTTTAGATGGGTCATTTATGCACACGCCCCCTCCAGTTATTCTTACCCAGAACTGGAGTGTGATAACACATTCGCTCAGGACCAGTATTGTTTTAACAGATCTAGTAAACAAAAGGTCCATATTAGGGCAGATATTCAGTGTAAAACTCAAGAGTTCCGCTGCAACAGCCAGATACGGCTTTCACAATTATGATGGGTATGAGTCAGTAGTTTGGGGCTCGACCCTGAGTCTGATAGACTGTAAATGCAGGGGTCTGGGGACCCTCTGTTCCTGGAGAAACACATACTCATCAAGAATGACGTCAATATTGTTAGTGCTACATCAATGCGGACACGCTTGTTCAGATATTGTTGGACAACTCAATAGTGGTAGCGTACATTAGGAACCTGGGCGGCACCCATTCAGTTTTGTTATGATACCTAACGGAGAAGAATGTTCAATGTTCATCTCTCTATCCGTCATATAACGGGTCATCTGAACGTACTAGCAGACTCACTCCTCGGAAAGATCGTCTGTTTCATTTATATGGACGCTCAACATGCGATTATTTGTACAGTTTTGCTACTAGTCGGATCACCCCATGATTCTTCAGTTTGCGATGCACCGGAACAATTAGTTACCATCATTTGTGTTGCCATGCCCAGATTATTGAGCACATGCAGTAGATGCTCTGCAGAATTCATGGGGATGAATGATAGGATACGCGTATCCTCCAATTCATTTGATTCAATAGGTTACGTTTAAGATTAAACAGTCTCATTGTGAATCCTACTAGTATCACCTCTGTTGTCCCAGAAATCTTGGATCAGTATTCTCAAGTGTCTGTTATGGAACACTCCCCAGAAGCTTTCTCCATGAGAGGGTCTTCTTTCAGGGGAAGTTTTATTCTTCACGTCCTTCTCCGCCCATAGTGGCATAATGGAGTCAGTTAGACATGAGGGAACCATCGGGGTTCCTATATTTTTCTGTTAATTGACACAAGAATGATTAAATAATGTGGGTGAGGAGATTTCGTTATGACTTCGAATTCACCCCCCCCCCCACACACACACACACACACTCACACACACTGCCATATGTGTTTAGAGGCAATTACCGTGCAACACTTAGTTTTCTTCCCGCAAGCCTCATATAATTTAAAATACGAATGCTATGCATTTATGTTGTGTTCTATGGTGACCTCATGGGCTCATCCGCCTTTTAGTTGAATTAGTGTCCTGTTATTTTTGTTGATTTGTTATATACGAGCGCTTATTTATAAATCATCACAATTAAATTGCTACTCTTGAGTACCTCACAGGCTGCACATCCAGTTAACTGGTATTCAGATGATTACATGCTAAATATAAATGCTCTCGCACATTATTATTATTAGGCTAACGCTTTATTGTATTTTGTGGACCTTGAAATCATAATCTATTTTTGGGGCGGCCCATGTCGGAGCCTGTTAATCATACCTACATACATCTCTAGATCCAAGTTTCTATTTTGTTTTGTACTCATCTAACACGGGTTTTTACGATCGTAGGTATCGGATAGTACACGTTGGAGAGTGTTGTTACTGGAATTTATTGTACAGTGGCCACCTATGGATTACCTGGGAAGTGTGTTTTCTCTTCAGGAATCGTTCAGTGTGTCTTGATTGGATATGTGCATGTTATATTTTTATATATCACCGGTTTTTCACTTATCTGTGTACGTCGTCTGCGATGTATGTTAATTAGTGTGCAATATTAATTACCAGGATCGTCGGTATAGCCGTAACTTCTGAAGTAATGTTAAGCACCTTTTATTAATCATGAATTAATACCTGAGTGCCTGTTCGATGATTATTATATTGTTTTTTGGTACTGCTCTTATTGTTTTTCTTTTGAAGACTTCTTCAAAAAAGGGGGAGGGTGGGTGTGATTTTTACCCCTAATCTGGCTTAAAATGTATGTATCTTTGAAAGAAGCTATTTTATCTGTATTTATATCCTGCATACAGCTGAAATGTTATTGTAAGGCATATGTTTATGGGAGATTTTCAGTCATTCTCAGATATGCCATCCTAATTTTTGGGGCTTAGGATGGACTATCCTTAAAAATTAGGAACTTGTCTTCAGGAATTACTTAAAATTGGGCTCCTTATTTAGAATGTGTCTCCTCTATTACTGTATAGAGAGACATACATGTAATTCCTAATTATTCTAAGTTCCTTCCTCATGGTTTTTAGGATTGGAATTATTTCAGAAGTCATAAGCCCTCCACATATTTACGATTCAGCTATGTCTGGGCCATTGGTGTACTGTGTAAAAATATGATAAATTCATAGTAATTTGTATATTTTTATCCCCGCATTTTCAAAAATGCGGGGATATTGTCGTGATCTCCGTCCGTCCGTCTGTCCATCCGTCCGTACGTCACACCCTGAAAGGCTCCTAGGGTATTCAATTCGAAACGTTTAAACTATGCTAATGTGTTCAGGTAACAGCTCTAGATGTGCATGAAGGTTTCGGAATTTTGATTTTGCCCCCGGTGGTTCCAGTGGAACCACTTTTATTGTTAGAAAATCAGTTTTCATCGAAAGGCTCCTAGGGTATTTAATTCAAAATGCTTAAACTATGCTAATGTGTTCAGGTAACATCTCTAGATGTGCATGAAGGTTTCGGAATTTTGATTTTGCCCCCGGTGGTTCCAGTAGAACCACTTTTAACGTTAGAAAATCAGTTTTTATTGAAATGCTCCCAGGGTATTTAATTCGAAATGCTTAAACTATGCTAATGTGTTCAGGTAGCAACTCTAGATGTGCATGAAGGTTTCGGAATTTTGATTCGGCCCCCGGTGGTTCCAGTGGAATCACTTTTATCATTAGAAAATCAGTTTTCATCGAAAGGCTCCTAGGGTATTCGATTCAAAACGTTTAAACTATGCTAATGTGTTCAGGTGACATATCTAGATGTGTATGAAGGTTTCGGAATTTTGATTTTGCCCCCGGTGGTTCCAGTGGAACCACTTTTATCGTTAGAAAATCAGTTTTCATCGAAAGGCTCCTAGGGTATTTAATTCGAAACGTTTAAACTATTCTAATGTATTCAGGTAACATCTCTAGATGTGTACGAAGGTTTCGGAATTTTGATTTTGCCCCCGGTGGTTCCAGTGGAACCACTTTTATCGTTAGAAAATCAGTATTTTTGCACTGTACCAATGACCCAGACTTAGCTCGTGCTAAACTCTTTAATTCAGGGCCAAACACAAATTTTGTCCCCCCCAATCCCCAAAATTTGCATCAAAAACCAAAAACTAGATTGTGTCACTTGTGCGCAAAGCACACTATAGTGTATCCCCGCATTTGCATCCTTGACTTTGTATGAATGCTTGATACAAAGAAGAAATGTATTATATGACACACTAAAATCATATTGAGTGGCACAGGTGACACAGCTTCGTGCGCACCTACAGACTCCACTGCAACATTTGGGCATGGTTTTAGCGTTTCGAATTACATACATGTACCCTGGGAGCCTTTCGCCGGAAACGGTCTAAGAAAACATGAAAGTGGCAACGGTGGCACCCCAAAAATCCGAAACCTTCGTGCACATCTACAGACCCTACTGCAACTTTTGAGCATAGTTTTAGCATTTCAAATTACATACTCTGGGAGCTTTTCGCAGGAAATGATCTAAGAAAACACGAAAGAAAAACGGTGGCACCGCCACGTGGCATCTGAAAAATCTGAAACCTTTGTACGCATCTACAGACCTTACTGCAACATTTGAGCATGTGTTAAGCATTTCGAATTACTTACCCTAGGAGCCTTTCGCTGGAAACGGTCTGAGAAAACACAAAAGTGGCAATGGTGACACAGCCACTTAGCACCCAAAAAATCCAAAACCTTCCTACGCATTTACAGACTCTACTGCAACATCTCAGCATGGTTTTAGCATTTCAAATTACATACTCTAGGAGACTTTCGCCGGAAACGATCTAAGAAAACACGAAAGTGGCAATGGTGGCACAGCCACGTGGCACCTGAACAATCCGAAATCTTTGTGCACATCTACAGACCCTACTGCAACATTTGAGCATGGTTTTACCATTTTGAAATAATGCTGTAGGAGCCTTTCGCCGGAAATGGTCTAAGAGAACATGAAAGAGGCAATGGTAGCACAGCCACGTGGCACCCAAAAATCCAAAACCTTCGTGTGCATCTACAGACCCTACTGCAACATTTGAGCATGGTTTTAGGATTTCGAATTACATACTCTAGGAGCCTTTCACCGGAAACGGTCTAAGAAAATGTGAAAGTGGCAACAGCACAGCCACTAGGCAGCTGAAAAATCTGAAACCTTCGTGCACATCTACAGACCCCACTGAAACATTTGAGCATGGTTTTAGCGTTTCGAATTACATACCCTAGGAGCCTTTCGCCAGAAACGGTCTAAGAAAACACAAAAGTGGCAACGGTGGCACAGCCACGTGGCACCTGAAAAATCCGAAACCTTCGTGCGCATCTACAGACCCCACTGCAACATTTGAGCATGGTTTTAGCGTTTCGAATTACATACCCTAGGAGCCTTTCGCCGGAAACGGTCTAAGAAAACACAAAAGTGGCAATGGTGGCAGAGCCACGTGGCACCTGAAAAATCGGAAACCTTCGTGCACATCTACAGACCCTACTGCAACATTTGAGCATGGTTTTAGCATTTTGAATTACATACCCTTGCAGCCTTTCGCCGGAAACGGTCTAAGAAAACACGAAAGTGGCAATGGTGTCGCAGCCAGGTGGCAGCTGAAAAATCCAAAATCTCCGTGCGCATCTACAGACCCCACTGCAACATTTGAGCATGGTTTTAACATTTCGAATTACATACCCCAGGAGCCTTTCGCCGGAAACGGTCTAAGAAAACACAAAAGTGGCAATGGTGGCACAGTCACGTGGCACCTGAAAAATCCAAAACCTTCGTGCGCATCTACAGACCTCACTGCAACATTTGAGCATGGTTTTAGCGTTTCGAATTACATACCCTAGGAGCTTTTTCGCCGGAAACGGTCTAAGAAAACACAAAAGTGGCAACGGTGGCACAGCCACGTGGCACCTGAAAAATCGGAAACCTTCGTGCGCATCTACAGACCCTACTGCAACATCTGAGCATGCTTTTAGCATTTCGAATTACATACCCTAGGAGCCTTTCGCTGGAAACGGTCTAAGAAAACACGAAAGTGGCAATGGTGGCGCAGCCACATGGCAGCTGAAAAATCTGAAACCTTCGTGCGCATCTACAGACTCCAATGCAACATTTGAGAATGGTTTTAGCGTTTCGAATTACATACCCTAGGAGCCTTTCGCCGGAAATGGTCTAAGAAAACACAAAAGTGGCAACGGTGGCACAGCCACGTGGTACCTGAAAAATCGGAAACCTTCGTGCGCATCTACAGACCCCACTACAACATTTGAGCATGGTTTTAATGTTTCGAATTACATACCCTAGGAGCCTTTCGACAGAAACGGTCTAAGAAAACACGAAAGTGGCAATGGTGGCGCAGCCACATGGCAGCTGAAAAATCCAAAACCTTCGTGCGCATCTACAGACCCCACTGCAACATTGAGCATGGTTTTAGCATTTCGAATTGCATACCCCAGGAGCCTTTCGCCGGAAACGGTCTAAGAAAACACAAAAGTGGCAACGGTGGCACAGCCACGTGGCACCTGAAAAATCCAAAACCTTCGTGCGCATCTACAGACCTCACTGCAACATTTGAGCATGGTTTTAGCATTTCGAATTACATACCCTAGGAGCCTTTCGCCGGAAATGGTCTAAGAAAACACAAAAGTGGCAACGGTGGCACAGCCACGTGGCACCTGAAAAATCCGAAACCTTTGTGCGCATCTACAGACCCTACTGCAACATTTGAGCATGGTTTTAGCATTTCGAATTACATACCCTAGGAGCCTTTTGCCGCAAATGGGCTAAGAAAACACAAAAGTGGCAATGGTGGCACTGCCACGTGGCACCTGAAAAATCGGAAACCTTTGTGCACATCTACAGACCCTACTGCAACATTTGAGCATGGTTTTAGCGTTTCGAATTACATACCCTAGGAGCCTTTCGCCGGAGACGGTCTAAGAAAACACGAAAGTGGCAATGGTGGCACAGCCAGGTGGCAGCTGAAAAATCCGAAACCTTCGTGCACGTCTACAGACCCCACTGCAACATTTGAGCATGGTTTTAGCGTTTCGAATTACATACCCTAGGAGCCTATCACCGGAAACGGTCTAAGAAAACACAAAAGTGGCAACGGTGGCACAGCCACGTGGCACCTGAAAAACCCGAAACCTTCGTGCGCATCTACAGACCCCACTGCAACATTTGAGCATGGTTTTAGCGTTTCGAATTACATACCCTAGGAGCCTTTCGCCGGAAACGGTCTAAGAAAACACAAAAGTGGCAATGGTGGCACAGCCACGTGGCACCTGAAAAATCTGAAACCTTCGTGCACATCTACAGACCCTACTGCAACATTTGAGCATGGTTTTAGCATTTCAAATTACATACCCTAGGAGCCTTTTGCCGGAAACGGTCTAAGAAAACACGAAAGTGGCTACGGTGGCACAGCCACGTGGCACCCGAAAAATCCGAAACCTTCGTGCACATCTATAGACCCTACTGCAACATCTGAGCATGGATTTAGCATTTCGAATTACATATCCTACGAGCCTTTTGCCGGAAACGGTCTAAGAAAACACAAAAGTGGCTACGGTGGCACAGCCACGTGGCACCCGAAAAATCCGAAACCTTCCTACATATCTACAGATCATTTAGCAACACCCTAGTGTAATTTTAGAACTCCGAATTACATAGGTTGGTACTATTCAGCAAAAAAGTGAAAAAATAACACATTTTTTAAGTGGCTCCACAGAAGCCACCTGGTGGCACAAAAATTTAAAAGTTGTATTTTTGGGTTGCACAGACCCTATCGAACAACTAGAAAGTTACAGCGTTTCGAATTACAAAACCGGACGTACGGAAGTACGGACGTACGGACGTACGGACGGAGATCATGACAATATCCCCGTAAAAAATGCGGGGGATAATTACATGTCCTATATGGTCCTCCATACATTTACTCCTCTGCACATGCGCAGTGTCAAGGAGGCGCCAATTATCATTCTTTGTTTGGCCCTCAAAACAGTTACTCTTCACTGTTATTTGTGCTTCCAAATCTCAGTTTTCATGATGCCAGACACATTTTGATGAGAGAAATGGTGGAAATAAAGAGGAAATATAAGGAGGAGAGGAAAAAATAGTGCAAGAAAATGTTCAGGGCTGTAGCTTATAATTATTTTATGAAATTATTTCATGTTGCCTTTTTTCAAGGCATGGCCCTGTTGTTGTAATTTTTGCTATGAATGTACCATTGTTTGATCAGTGTTTCCTCTCTACCTTCCTTATTCCCCCCTAGCTATTCTCCCATGTTTTGGCTTATATTTTGTAATGTTTATTACTAAAATTTGTTGGGAGTTTTGGCTTGGTAACAGAATTTTTTCTGTTTTTTCTCCATGTTTACGTCCTCACCCTAGGGGTGTTTAGGCGTTCTACCATCTGATGTTCTACAGTTTCTTCTCTGGAAGCCTCTGTTTCGCATCAGATAGTGTTTTAAATTGCTAACTGATTTCGGGCCAGGTTTTTTTCAGAGTCATGTTTCCGGTTTGTTGACACTTTTGCTTAGATTGACAACTGTTATTGCTGATAGTGATTACTTGTCTTCTGCATCACTTATTTCATAGCAAGATACATTAATATTGTCCATAAGTGTTACATTAATTTTTTCAAAATGAATTTAAATTTTTGTCCACACTTAGGCTTTTTTGGGATCCATTGGGCTTTTTTTTTCTTTTCGAATCATTATTTCGTAATGATTATAATGGATTGTTTTATTATGTACCTTTATTTTCAAGGATTAGTGCGAGTACTATGATTGTTTACCTTTTTTCACAATGAATGATTATTGTTCAAATTGTAATAGGAGAAAATCTTCCTCTGATTCTCATGATCTCTGTATTAATTGTACTCAATGTACTCGCACTTATCTTTGTTCTGTGTGTTTCAAATGGGATGACAAACGTTGGAAATGTGTGTCACGGTATGTTGTTACTGGAGAGAGGGCCATACCGGTCCTCTCTCCGCAGAGTCACTCTAGTCTTTCACTCTCTTTTTCAAAGGAACAAGAACAGTGTGATATTTCCGTGATGTCGTCCAGGAGTGTGCCTCTGTCGTCACAAACAAGCGAAGAGCTAGCGGCAAAAGTGCTCATGGAGATCCATCAATTACCCGAAAGTTCGAAGGGTTTGACATCTGCTAGCTCGCCCGGTGTCACGTCCATTCACCGAATGGGTCAGCAACCGGGTTCGTCCGTTGCGGTCCAGGAGAGAGAGTTGGGTGTTGCGAGCACTATAAAACTTCCACGTGCACACCCAGAGACGACGGAAAGGAGGATGGATCGGAGGAAGCTGGATAGTCCAGTTTTTAGCTTGTGCAGCTCTGCACGAGCAGCAAGCGAGAGAGGTCCCTCTCTCATACGGCAGCATCTGGGACCAGATGTTGTAGTTCGTAGCGATACGCAGTCGGGGCATACGTCCGCCGCTCAGGACGCTCTGGTATATAGGCAGTCCGGCGAGGCTACCTATAAGGCTTCCTCATCCTCACGGCAGCACAAATGACCGCACCTTGACTACGTGACCGGTGAGATACAGTCAGCTTCGCCGACCAGGGATTCCACGGCGACCAGGTCATGCCATCCGGTAGCCAGGGATACGAGGCCTTCTACATCCGGACGTTTGCATAAAAGATGTATGCAGGATGCAATGTCCAGGGAGCTTCCGGCGGCTGAATCCAGTAAGACCGTGGCTCCCCAGGCCTCCATAACGGACGTGCTATCACAGATAGCAAAGATCATCGCAGCATCCCAGCAACCGGCAGAGCCTCTGTCGGAACATGAAGTTTCAGATGATGCTGGGTCGGTATGTTCCGCCGCTGGATCAGGTGTGGACGACCGAGATTTGCAAGAGGTCCGGCAGGATGGCGAAAGGGATTCCGATGAGTTAGATATTTCCCTTTCGGAACAACATAAAATAGCCATAGAGTTCATCCGGCATTACCTTCCAGAAGTTGTTCCTCCAGACCAGAATGCTGCACAGCTGGATAGAAGGGTGATAGCACCACTGGACACCGACTTTTTTAATCGGTTTAGGGACATTGTCCCAGAATTTCCGTCACAGTACAGGAATGTCTCTCGGATATTTGAATTATTAGATGATGCTATTGACAAGCTAATGTGTTCAGGTAACATCTCTAGATGTGCTTGAAGGTTTCGGAATTTTGATTTTGCCCCCAGTGGTTCCATTGGAACCACTTTTATCGTTAGAAAATCAGTGTTTGGCCCTAGATATTTTAGAGTTAGCACCAGCTATGTCTGGGCCATTGGTAAAAATAAAAATATACAAATTATTATGAATTTATCATTTTTTTCATTTTTTATGTGTCTCATACTATGTATGGTACACATAATGCCGGCATCCGGGGTGGCCATCCGTCGTTCGTCCATCCTTTGTCCCTCCGTCTGTCTGCCTGCCTGTCCATCTGTCCATCTGTCCATCTGACGTCCGTATCCATTTCTTTGTGGCATTCAATAATTTGAAAAATATTGCTTGGATTGTCAAGTTACTTTATATTTGTGTTCAGGTTACTGATGTGCCGAGCTGTATAGTTCCTGAGATATTAACCTTTTATCCTTCAAATTGAAAATTCCTCCAATCCCTTTGGCATTTGAAAACTTGAAAAATATTGCTTGGATTGTCAAGTTACTTTATATTTGTGTTCAGGTTACTGATGTGCCGAGCTGTATAGTTTTTGGTGTAAATCTAATAATTTGATCCTGAGATATTAACCCTTTATCCTTCAAATTGAAAATTCCTCCAGTCCCTTTGGCATTCGATAACTTGAACAATATTTCTTGGATTGTCAAGTTACTTTATATTTATGTTCATGTTACTGATGTGCCGAGCTGTATAGTTCTTGGTGTAAATCTGATAATTTGATCCTGTGATATTAAGCCTTTATCCTTCAAATTGAAAATTCCTCCAATACCTTTGGCATGAGATAACTAAAAAAATATCAATCCGATTGTCATGTTACTTCATATATGTATTCAGGTTACTGATGTGCCGAGCTGTATAGTTTTCGGTGTAAATCTGGTAATTTGATCCTGTGATATTAACCCTTTATCCTTCAAATTGAGAACTCCTCCAATCCATTTCTTCGGCATGCGATAACTCAATAAATATTAATCCGATTATCAGGTTACTTTATATATGTATTCAGGTTACTGATGTGCTGTGCTGTACAGTTTTTTATGTAAATCTAATAATTTGATCCGAAGATATTAACCCTTTATACATCAAATTAGGCACTCCTCCAATTCATTTCTATATGTACCCATACCATGTATGGTGTACATAATGTCGGCATCCAGGGTGGCCCTCTGTCATACAGCTTTCTACTAGTTGCGCGTATGGGTACACATTTGACAATTTCATCGGCCTATTTTTGAAGTAAGTCGTGATATACGAATCACTTTTATTGGTAACTCACTCACTCCAATGTTTTCACAATAACTCTCCTAATTTGATTTCGACTATAGAGGTTTGTTTTTGACTTTGATGATTTTGCCCAAACATAGAAAGTAGGCAAAGTGAGCAGTGCCAAGGTGAAGATAATGCCAACTTCACTTCGCCCCTCTTGGCTGATCCCTGCATTGATTTCATCTCAGTCAAGACAGGCAATTGATGTTTTTGAAGGGAGACGGCTGCATAATTGAATTTGAAAGTCTGCAATATTGCATATTGGGATTCGTTGTGTATACAAAATACACATGGTAAAACATGAGTTGAGTATAACAACTGCGTATTGGGAATGCAGCGTTAACCTGACACTTGACAGTTTATACATGACAGACTTGCAGTACTGTGCAATTCCTTAAAGTAAGTTTTATAAAAATTTAAATAGTTACCTGCCATCCATTTAACAGGATATGTTCTTTTTTAATTTTACCATTTTATTGTTGACAAAAAACAGAACTGCCAATGCGCAGCATTATCTGTGAGCATGTGACTTCAGAGAGCATGCCAGAAATCGGTTAATTAACATAATTTACGCGGCATTTTTCCCATGTGAACTTTAAGGTTTTAAAACTCAATAAATTTTATGTTTACCTCCAATCTAATTTACTACGCATTGTACGCAGATGATTTTGGGTCAAAGGTAATTTATATTACTTTTACACCATGTATTGTCAGGTAACTTTCAATACCTATTTGGTTGAATATAAGTGAACATGAGGCCGTGTCCGGTTCATTAAATTTACTTAACGATTCATGAATCATATGTGTAGCTTCTTACGTAAGACTTTTTAATTTTTCATATTCCTCTGGTGGGGTGGTTCTGTAGATATCGTTTAAGAAAAAAGAAATTTTCTACCACTGTTTTGGGGGAATTTGTTGTCAATCATCTTGAAGAAAGCATAAATGGCACACCGTTTACTTTCGCCCGACATTTTAGCCTTTGACGTACGAATGCAGGTGATGGAGAGGTCATAAACTTACCAAATCTGGGAAATTTGTTGAAACCGAAAATCTTGTTTTTTTGTTTAGGCAGTGGTTCGCTTATCCAAAATCTGATTTTTAGCCAAAAACCCCACTTCTGTATTGAGGGTAATGGTATTACCCACACTACAGTAATGAGATTCATCAACAGATAATACATGAAGTTCACCGACTCTTCTAGCAGATGCAAAGGCTAAGAGCACCGCCATTTTATAGGTCAAGAATTTGAACTCTACGACGTTTAACGGTTCAAAAGGAGCTTCTTTGAGCATCAACAGAACCCAAGCCAAATTCCACTTAGGAATTAATCTGAGGATTCTAGGTCTATTGATAGAGAAATTTCTAACTAGCTTGGATAAAGAAGTATCTGATTCAATAGTCAAGTTATCATGATGAGTGTAAGTGTCTGATAACATAGACCTATAGCCCTAAATAATGACGGGCTGCAGTTTGAGATCGTCAAACAAGTAGACCAGGAAATTGGCAATATGTGGTATGGACGGGTCGTATATGTCTATCGACTGAGCCACACACCAACAGAAGAAAACCCTCCACTTCGCTGCATAATTCAACAAAGAGGAGGCCCTCCTACAGTTAGAAATTGCGTCCACTGCTCATCCTGTAAAATGCTTTCCATGCAAGAAGGAATACGTGAAGGTTGAGACCTTCCGGGTTGTGATGCAGTGCGCGGGACTTCCCCTGATAAAGAAGATCCTCTCGTGGAGGAAGCTTCCGGGGATGTCCCATAACAGACACCTGAGAAGATTGATCCAAGGTTTCTGTGACGACGGAGGTGCTACAAGCAGGATTTTGCAATGAGACTGTTTGATCTTTAACAGAACTGCTGAATTAACGGAACTGGAGGATATGCATATCCTATCATCCGGTCCCATGAGATCGTCAGAGCATGTACTGGGAATGTCGGTAACTGATTGTTTAGTAGGTGTGTTGCAAAAAGTTCTATCATGGGACGATCCCACTGGTAGCAAATCTGTCTGAATATTCACTTGTTGAGAGTCCAATCCAATAGCAACAGGCGATCTTTCCAAGAGAGTGAGTCTGCTAATACGTACAGACGACCCGGTATATGACGGACTGAGAGATGAACATGATGATTCAGAACAAATAGGAGAATCTTCTCCGTTAATTTGCATAATGGAATCATGTGAGTGCCGCCTTGATTCCTGAGGTAAGCAACTACTGTCGAGTTGTCCGACAGAAATTGAACATGGTTGTTTGCTATTTGACGAATCCAGTGTTGTAGTGCTAGCCATATTGACATCATCTCTTTGATATTTATATGCTTTTCTAGGAAACGAGAGTCCCAAAGACCCTGGCACTTCAAGTATGCGGGACTTAGGGACGTGCCCCAGCCTGTCTGACTTGCATCCATCATAATTGTGAAAGCTGGACCCGGCAGTTGAAGCTGAACTCCTTGAGTTAACCACTGAATATCTGCCCAAATCTGAACCTTTTGTTTTACTAGGTCCAGTAAAACAATACTGGTTTCGGGCGAATGCGTCTTCACACTCCAGTTGCCCATCGGAATAAGATCCGCTATGCACATCCCCATCAGTCGCATAAACTCTGTTACTGCTACTGTGTCTGAGTTTAGACAAAAGCGAGCATAACAACTGACTTATTTTGCTCTGGGTAATGGCAGACGAACCAGATTGTTGTGAGTCTCGAAGCTCATTCCCAAGTGAGTGAACGACTTGGCCGGAGCTAGATACAACTTTTTCTCATTTACTATGAAACCAAGACATCAGAAGAGTTGTAGCAGACTCTGAACATCATTCTGAAGAAGACTTCTGTTGCCGTATCTCTGAAGAATGATGTTACTGCAAACGAATGAGCTCGGAAGTATGACATTACCAAGTTCATTATTCGAGTGAAAGCCCAAGGAGCCAGGTTCAGACTGAAGAATAATTCTGTTGCCATATCTCTGAAGAATGGCGTTACCATAGATGAATGAGCTCTGAAGTATGACATTACCAAGTTCATTATCAAGTGAAAGCCCAAGGAGCCAGGTTCAGACTGAAGCACATTGCTCTGAACTAGTAAACCTCTCCTTGCACGGCAAACCGCAGATAATTTCTGAATGCCGGATGTACCAGGACTTGGAAGTAAGCGTCTTTTAGATCTATGCTTGCTGCATAGTCGTCCACTCGAATGCTCGCTTTTACCAAACAAATGGTTTCCATATAGAACTTTGGAGCCACGATCAACTTGTTCATCCAGCTCAAGTCTATTAGCGGTCGGAACAAGCTGTCTGGCTTCGGTACGAGGAAAAGGTGACTGTAAAAACCTTGAGAATCTTGATTCTCGATGACCTCTATTGCTTCCTTTAATAAAAGAGACTGTATCTCCGCTAGGAAAGACTATTTTTTGAAAGGATCCACCAGAAGATTTGTCCAACGCGGACATCCTGTTAGTGGGGGTTTTGGTTGGAATGATAGCCGTAGGCCTTCCGAGACTACACTTCTCACCCACCAATCTTCTGTGACTGCTATCCAGTTTCTCGTGAAGTTTTATAACTTTCCGCTAACTGGCAAGCAATAGAGGTCTTGACCATCACCTGTAGGTCTCACAAGGCTTACGGGAGGAGAACCTTCATCCTTCCTGTGAAGAACCTCGTCCCGTCGGCTTAGGGGTATCTGACCTATAATCTTGATCAGACCTTTCCCGAGTCGCTGTACTGACGACCTCCTGAGTAATTATAAGAGGGTTTCTTATACCCTCGCGAGGTGTTCCCTTTAGATGATTTAGATTTAAAACTTCCTCGCTTTTCCTGGTCTGCTGAAGCATGTTGTTGAGACGCCAACTTCAAAAGCAGAGCAGTGAAAGCTTTCTTAGTAGCCTGTTCAGAGACTAACGAAAGCTTGTCATCAAACAGAGTATGTCTGGAGACTGGAGTGACTCGGAGAGAGCTTTTCACATTGTCATATATAAGTGATGACGACGCAAGGGCAGCATCACATCTGATTAACTACAAATTTGCCACTGTCAGGGCGGAGTTATATGTGGCATACATAACTGCCCTGGAAAGAACTCAAAATGAGGAACAAATGTCCTCAAATTCCTTCCTATTAAGACGTTACACCATAGCTCCTGGTAAGGACATCGCATCAGAGCATATATTAAATAATGCAGGTAGGGATATGTCTAAATCCCCGGCCTGCTCATCTAAACGCAGAGGGGCTCTCTTGACATCCTTTCCAACCATTTTAAATGAACATGGTCCAAGGAACAGTATATTTATGGATGATGTCGATAGGAAACTGCCTTTCCTCTCAGTACTAGAGAGGTTAAATATGGCAGCGTCTACATGGCCGAAGGCCTGCAACACCTGTCTAGACTGTATCCGGAAGGAAAGAACTTCCTCTTTCTCTGCACGAAGTCTGCATCTAAAGATGACAGCGGTTTCTCCCCAGTTGTCACAACTTGCTGATTAGGTGGAACAAATTCAGGATAGTATTGATGGATAAATTCCAACGCTACCATATGTTGTTCCAAAAGGGAAAGGTAATCCTCATCCTTGTCCTTTTCACCATCCGACTGAATCAGCTATAACGTTCGGTCCATCACATCTGCGTGTGCAGATGACTGGACTGACCCAGCACCATCCGACAGCTCACTACTGGAGTCTGCAGGAGGCTGCTCTTGCACTTGCTGGGATACTGCAATTTGCTGCGCAATCTGCTACAGCAAGTCCGTTACCGAGGCTTGTGGAGCAACAGTTTTCCATTTTTAAGCCGCTTGTTGCTCCTGGGACGCAGTTCCAGAAACGGATCTCTTCTCCGAATGTCCCGATGATTGAAGCCACAGTTCCCTAGCGACAGGATGGTCTGACTTCACGGGCGAAGAGTGGCTCTGTCTTCGTGCAGCTGGCTGTATATCCAAAGTCGGGTAGTTAGAATGCAGTCGTGTGTGCTTTTGAATCATAGTGGAGGAAGCCATGACTGTAGCCGAGGTCGGCTGCAGTCTAGATGGAGCATCCTGAGCGGCAGGTGTGAACGTATGCTCCAGCCGGTGCAAGTTTCTCAAAACAACATTTGGCCCCAAATGTTGTTGGGTTAGAGAGGGACCTCTCCCACTCACGGCCTTGCCAGACCTCGCCGAGCCTCTCGAAAAGAAACTTGCTGACTTCCTTCCTATTTCTGTCATCGCTGGGAGAGCTTTTGATTTTAAGGTGCTCGCTCTATCCAAATCTACACTTCCTCGCCTTGCATTTAGAGCAGTAAGCTTTCATGATTCAATCAAAATACAAAGTCGATAGCACTCCTACGAACTCCATTATATAATATATAATAAAGATACATGAATAATTGCAATCAAAATCAAATTTGAAAAATTAAATCGCAAAAGATTTTTCGAAAAAATTTTGAAAATGTCTAAGTTCCCAAAGGGAACATGATGAGCCCAAGGGTATCCCGATAGAGCCTAAGTGTAGACAAAATCCAAATTTTATTTATAATCAATGTATCCTACAATAATCCTACAGTAAACTAATACTAAATACTACATATATTTGAAGACGATGTAAACAACGTCAAGGATAAAACTAGAAACAAGACTTCAGACACGCAAAAAGGCCCCAAGTCAGTAACAGATTTTAATGCTACCAGATGAAAAACTATATCTTCATACTGAGGAAAAATGATGATACATTGGATAGAAGATGCTAGACCAAAACGACCCAACATCCCTAAGCAGATCTCAACAGTATGGAGGACCATCTAGGACTTAATTTTTTCGGTTTTACATGCAAATTTTGGGGATTATGGGCAAAGTTTGTGTTTGGCCCCGGATTAATTTGAGTTAGCACCAGCTAGTCTGTGCCGTTGGTTGTCGTATAAAAATATGCATCCTTTGTCAGCTATACATGAAAATGTTATCTCACAAATTCCCTCTCCACAGTAACACCTCCTGCTTCTGACAGACAGCCTATTGGGATGACCAAATTGTTAGTTTCCTTCCACGAGGACAACAATTTCTTTCCTTCAGGTGTCTTGTAATCAAATGCTACTGATCAATTTTAACAGCTTCACATGTTTTCCAGACACTTTCATACTGAATTTATTTTACCATGAAAAAAATAGATGAATTGCATTATCCTCAATATTTTCTAAGTTAAAGGATGGATCAATTTCCTGGCAATTCCAGCACACAACCTTCTTCAAGTCTTGAGGGTTGTTTCTGACTTCTAGTGGATACCTGGCTGTTGTGTGAGAAATTCACTGCATGCAAAGTTTGTCCTTTAACTGTGAGGCCTCATCACTGCATGCTGGGGAAATTTAAATTTTATAGTAAATTTCCTTTATTATACCTACCACAATTGTTCACTAAAGGCTTGCAATACAGTGGAAGTCCTTAACTTGGGAAATCTACTCTCTATTTTGATCTTTCCCAAGCGGTTTGGGAAAGAAAAGTGGTACAAAAGCACCAAGAAAAATAAGCCAAAACTGGGTCGAGCGATGGACCTCTGCTCCTGGTACAGATCCTTGGCTTCTGGTACCAGTGCACAGACGTGTAACCAAAGACTCATTCTTTTGAATCCGCCAACATTGGAGTTATGTGTTGTGATCAGCGGGGAGGAAGGGTTCTTACCCGATTAAGAAGACGTGAGGGCCTCCATGTAAACAATTGTGGAAGGTATAATAAGGAAGGAAATTTACTATAAAATTTCAATTTCTTATCAACCTATCCTACAATTGTTTACTATGGGCTGAATAGACAATAGGAGGAGGGAATCACATAACCAACCCTCACATAACCTGACTGCACTGGAACCGTGGACAGAAGAGTTCCCTTGGCCTATCAAACCATAGCATTACAAACATTTGTAAAAGACCATGAGAGATGAGGCTATGGGCCGGTATGGCTCTGTGTGACACACAGACGAGGACAGTAAAACAGCATAGGGCTGGAACTGACCTTGAAGAAAGAGGGCCCCCAAGAAAAAATGTTCTCAGACTGCTCCTGCAACTGATGCAGATAGATGGTGGATAAAAAGTAGAAGCATTTCTCCAGTAGGCTGCCTGCATAACATCCGACAAGTTGACCACAAGTTGATGGAGTTAGCATAAGCCCAGGAGGTAGACAAGGCACGTACCTCATGGGCAGAAATACGATTTGTAATACAATCGTCAGTCGTTAGACATGCATAGGCCGCATAAATAGCAAGACAAATCCATCGAGAAATGGATTGAGGAGAGATCTGTCGACCAGGAATAAGAGGCAGAAAGAATAGTTTCCTGCTTTTCCTAATGAACTGCGACAGGTTGAAATAAAAGCGAACTGCACAAACCAGACAGAGCAAATTTGTGTTCCTTTTATTCCACTGTCATTTGAAGCAGGAACCATTAAGAAACAGGGGGCAGTCTATTTTGAAGCGATGTGATAATTACCGATATAAGCACAACAATTGCATATTATCCACCAAAACCAGGGTGAGAATTTAGCAACTCCTAAAAAAATAAGGAAATGTTTATTTTTGCTAAAATGTAGCTTTTTAGTTCACCTGACTGCAAGTCAATGTGAGCTTTTGCCATCACTTGGCGTCAGTCGTCTGTTAACTTTCTGCAAACTTTACATCTTTTTCACAACCACTGGACCAAATTCAAACAAAATATTGCACAGACCATCTGTGGAGTATACCCTTTCGATTTTGTTTAATTGAAGCTGCTGCCATATTCGGGCTCTGGTTTATGCCCCAAATGCTTAAAAACCTTTTAAAATCTTCTCATGAATCACTAGAGGGAATGCCCAGATATTTGGTATGGAACATCCTTTGGTATAGAAGATTAAAGTTTGTTCAAGGGAAGTTGATAGGTCAATATCCGGGCTCTCTGTGGGGGCATATCCATTTTGGGCTAAGAGCCGAATTTTCTGTTTCAAGAACCGGTGGGCCAACCTCAACCAAATTTGGCATGTGGTTCATAAGTAATTGATTGATGTCTAAAAAAATGGCTAAAAACAGAAAAAAATTCAAAAGCCTGTATATCCTAAACCACAAGGAACAGAGAACTATTATTTGGTATGAAGCAACCTTAGGACCGGAAGAAGGGATAGGGTTAAACAAAATTGCCACCAGTTTAATCAGGGAGCCTGGTAGAGGGTATTGAAAAAAATGATGAGTCAGCATTTTTGCAGTAGTTTATCCTGGAGGATTTTTCATTCACTTTTGATCGACATATTGTTCTTAAAAATAACAAACCTGTTATGAACATTGTTATCTTGTTATTTTAATATGAAAATCCTCTGGATTTGTTTGTTATTGCAAAGATTTTATTTTATGTTGAATGAACCATTTCAATGCTGAAAAACATCTGATACCTCTATGCATGTCTTTAATTTAACCCTCCCAAATTTGCAGTGTGGGTTCCAAAGATTTTATTGATGCCATGAACAAATAAAAACCCTTTCAATACAGTAGATGTATTTTTTTTGGTTCCTTGGAAAAAAAATGATCTGATTCCTGTATGAATATCTTTAATTTAACCCTCTCATGACTTAAGTGTGTTTTCCAAAAATTTTATTTAATGATGGACTCTTTCACATGTTGAATGGACCCTTTCTATGCTGGAAAACATTTATCTGATTCCTGTGTGCATATCTTTAATTGAACCCTCTCAAGACTGCAATGTGGGTTCCAAAGATTTTAGATGCCATGAACAAACAATTTTTTTTTTTTTGGGTGGGGGTGGGGGGGGGGGGGGGGGGCGTGGTAGAGTCTTGTTATTCTTGTATGCATGTCTTTAATTTAACCCTCTCAAGACTGCAATGTAGGTTCCAAAGATTTTATTGATGCCATGAACAAACAAAAACCCTTTCAATATTGTAGATGTATTTTTCTGGTTCCTTGGAAAGAAATTGATCTGATTCCTGTATGAATATCTTTAATTTAACCCTCTCATGACTTCAGTGTGTTTTTTCCAAAGATTTTATTTCATGATGAACTCTTTCACTACTGTGCACATATAAGTTATTTCATGATGTTGAATGAACCCTTTCATTGCTGGAAAACATTTATCTGATTCCTGTGTGCATGTCTTTAATTTAACCCTCTCAATGTGGGTTCCAAAGATTTTATTGATGCCATGAACTAACAATTTTATTTTTTTATTTTATTTTATTTTATTTTATTTTTTTTTTTTTTTTGGGGGGGGGGGGGGGGGGGGGGGAACCACGGTAGTTGAAAAACAAAAAAAAAATTCACAGAACAGAGCTTGCTAGAAAGCTTCCCTAGGACCAGCAGAAATGAATGGCTAAAAAAAAGTTGCCTTTGTTGTGTCATAGAAAATCAAAAAATTGCTGTTGCTGTTGATCACATACTGATATACTCATCTCTTTTGACAACTTGAGCCAGGTGAGTGTTTTAGGGGCACTTGAGCCTCTGGTCTTGTAAATGTTTGCATCTTGACAAGGCCCCAATCTTAAATTAGTGTAACGGGTTATGCTGGCATTAAAAGGAGAAATTATATATTATGTAATTTCTCAATTACATTGCTGGTGTTATGCCTTTCTCTTTTCTAGTAAGAGAGAAAGACCTATATAATTCTCTCCTATTCTCCTTTAGGAGCTATCCTTTAGTGAAGTAATTGAGAGATTGGATTTTCCTTCAAGTCCTAGGCCTTCCAGCCTTTTTAGCTCACCTACATCTGTAAGATGTGGTGAGCTGTTGTGATAACCTCGGGCGTCAGCGTCGGCGTCCGGCATGTCCAACATTGTAAGATTTAATGTTAAGGTGAATTTCTCAAACATCAGTGGGCTCAGGCCTTTGATATTGCATATGTACATTGTAGGGGACTATTAGAACAGTATTTAACCCTGAAACTACGACTTTTTTCCAAATTTCAGCTAAAATTTTCTGCCAAAAGTTGTAAGAATTTGCGTTTAGGTGTTGTAAGAATTTGTGTTAAAGTCAGCTTTTGTGCAGATTGTGCTGGTTTAACTTCTCATTACTGTTGATTTTCATATTTCAATAACAACTGTAGGTAATAACCCTACTGTATGCAGAAATTTAACGAAAATTTTCTTTTTTTTCACTCAAAATTTTCATGTTTTTCTCGGACTTAGTAAATTTTAAGTTGTAAAACTTTGTAAACTTTGTGTTTAGGTGAGTTGTGTTTCTATGTGTCTTTCCAAGTGATTAATATTCTACATTTGGGTTACTGAACTCCATTGCAGTAATATTTAACCCTCATTACATGCATATTTGAGGAATTTGAGGCTGATTTTCTGCCAAAACTTGTAAGAATTAGCGTTTAGGTGTTGTAAGAATTTGCATTAAAGTCAGCTTTTGTGCAGATTGTGGTGCTTTAACTTCTCATTACTCTTGATTTTCATATTTCAATAACAACTGTAGGTATTAACCCAACTGTATGCAGAAATTTAACGGAAATTTTCTTTTTTCTCAGTCAAAATTTCCATGTTTTTCTCAGACTTAGTAAATTTTAAGTTCTAAAAGTTTGTGTTAAGGTGAGGTGTTAAGGTGAGTTCTCAAAGATCAGTGGGCTCAGGCCTTTGATATTGCATATGTAGGTTGTAGGGGACTATCAGAACAGTATTTAACCCTGATACTATGACCTTTTTCCAAATTTCACCTAAAATTTTCTGCCAAAAGTTCTTGTAAGAATTTGCGTTTAGGTGTTGTAAGAATTTGCGTTAAAGTCAGCTTTTGTACAGATTGTGCTGCTTTAACTTCTCATTACTGTTGATTTTCATATTTCAATAACAACTGTAGGTATTAACCCTACTGTATGCAGAAATTTAACGGAATTTTTCTCTTTTTTCAGTCAAAATTTTTATGTTTTTCTTGGACTTAGTAAATTTTAAGTTGTAAAACTTTGTAAACTTTGTGTTTAGGTGAGTTGTGTTTCTATGTGTCTTTCCAGGCGATTGATTAATATTCTGCACTTGGGTTACTGAACTCTATTGCAGTAATATTTAACCATCATTACATGCATATTTGAGGAATTTGAAGCTGATTTTCTGCCAAAACTTGTAAGAATTAGCGTTTAGGTGTTGTAAGAATTTGCGTTAAAGTCAGCTTTTGTGCAGATTGTGGTGCCTTCACCTCTCATTACTGTTTATTTTCTCATTTCAATAACAACTGTAGGTATTAACCCTACTGTATGCAGAAATTTAACTGATTTCTTTTCTTTTTTTCAGTCACAATGTTCACGTTTTTGTCTGACTTGCTCAATTTTAAGTTCTAAAAGTTTGTGTTAAGGTGAGGTGTTAAGGTGAGTTCTGTTTCTATGTGTCTTTCCAGGCAATTGATATTGTACGCATGGGTTACTGAACTACATTGCGGTAACGTTGCGCCCTTATTACATGCATATTTGAGGAATTTGACGGGGATTTTTGGGACTTCCATTCACTTTCTTTAAAAAAAAATTTTTTTAACTTTTTTTTTTATTATTTAATACTTTCTCATACTTGTTACTAGTAACATTAAGACTTATTTTAGTTGTTGATGTGATGTATTTTTGTTGGGACTTATAGTCACTTTCTTGAACAAATTTTTTTCCGCAACTCCTCTTTAACCAATGAATGTACTTCAATTAAAATTTCAGTGATTTATGAAAGCCTTTCCTAATTCTTATTTATGATTTAATATCTGGCCTCACGATTCATATTCTTAATCATAAACATTTCTAAAAGATGTATCCAATGGTTCTATGTTGCATTGATATATAATAAATGCAGAAATATAGACTTTCCAAAGCCATCACATAAACCACATTAATCATTTGATGCCTAGTTAATGATTTATATTAACTAAATATTAGGCATGTTACATTGGAACGACATTATCAAGCGCGAATGTAGGTGAACGTTGGGATGTAATATCCCTCTTGTTATGATTCAGCTAGTCTGGGCCATTGGTTGTTGCATAAAAATATGATAATTTTTAAGTAATTTGTATATTTTTTTATACTTACCAATGGCACAGACGGGGATGGCCCTCCCATGAGTGGGCACTCATACCTCCCTGCTGATTATAACATTTAGCAGGCATTGTAGAAAGAATGATGGTTGGCGCCAATTTTGGTACCTTCCTGGATACTGCACATGCGCAGATCTCAAAAGTATGGAGGACCATCTAGGACTTAATTTTTTTGGTTTTACATGCAAATTTTGGGGATTGGGGGCCAAATTTGTGTTTGGCCCTGGATTAATTTGAGTTAGCACCAGCTAGTCTGGGCCATTGGTAAGTATAAAAAATACACAAATTATTTAAAATTTTTCATTTTCTTGAAATTCTGTCCCTTGTGATAGAGTTTAATTTTCAACCTGATGACATAATGGTAATTGAGTTGTCCTGCAACTTTTGCCACAAAATGGCTCAGATCAGGATGGCAGTTCATAAAGTTCATTTGTTGCAAAACACAATCAACAAGTGATGTCATACCTCTCGAATCAATCATACCTCTCTAATTTTATCCATGCGTCATTTTTAGCTCAACTTTGACGAAGTCAAATTTGAGCTATTGTCATGGCCCGTCGTCCGTCTGTCCGTCCGTCTGTCTGTCCGTCCGTCTGTCCGTCTGGCCATCTGGCCGTCTGTCCGTCTGTCCGTACGTCAACAATTGGCTATGGCTCGGGCTAGAGGTCGTATTTATGAACCAATCTTTACGAAACTTCTTGTGTACCTTTGTTATGACCCTGGGATGGGAACGAGTGTTTTTAGGTGTGGTCCAAAATTCAAGATGGCTGCCAGTGGCCATTTTGTACCGATGATGCAAAAATCAGTTTTTTGTACAGAACTTCTGTATGAAAGTTCTGATTTGAATAAAGTTTTGTATAAATGTTTAGTACCATGGGATACATCACATATAATACGGGTTTTGTTCTTGTGCGTAAATTATGCAAATTAGACTGACTTTGATTTATTTAGTGTTACTTTCAGAGCTGTAAGTGCCAAGCTGCTATGGCTCGGGCTAGAGGCCGTATTTATGAACCGATCTTTACGATCCTTCTTGGGTACCTTTGTTATGACCGTGGGACGAGAACGAGTGTTTTTAGGTGCGGTCCGAAATTCAAGATGGCTGCCAGCTGCCATTTTGTACCGACGATGCAGAAATCTGTTTTTTGTACAGAACTTCCATATGAAAGCTCTGATTTGAATAATTTTTTGTATGAATGTTTAGTACCATGGGATACATCACATATAATACGGGTTTTTTTCTCGTACGTAAATTGTGCAAATTAGACTAATTTTGATGTTTTTTGGGGTTACTTTCAGCACTGTAAGTGCAAATGCCAATACGGCTCGGGCTAGAGGCCGTATTTATGAACCGATCTTTACGAAACTTCTTGGGTACCTTTGGTATCACCGTGGGACGAGAACGAGTGTTTTGGGGTCCGGTCCGAAATTCAAGATGGCCGATGGCAGCCATTTTGTACAAAATTAGGTGCAATCAGATTTTTGCACAGAACTTCCATATGAAAGCCCTGATTTGAATAATTTTTTTGTGTGAATGTTTAGTACCATGGATGCATCACATATAATACGGGTTTTTTTCTCGTGCAGAAATTATGCAAATTAGATGAACTTTGATTTTTTCAGTGCGACTTACACACAGTAAGTACACATGTCAATACGGCTCAGACTAGAGTCTGTATTTATGAACTGATCTTCACAAAATGTCTTGGGTACCTTTGTTATCACCTTGGGACGAGAACGAGTGTTTCTGGGTGCGGTCTAAAATTCAAGATGGCTGCCAGTGGCCATTTTGTACCGAAATTAGGTCTAGTCAGTTTTTTGTACACATCTTCTATACAGCTCAGACTAGAGGCCATATTTATGAACCAATCTTTACGAAACTTCTTGGGTACCTTTGTTATCACCGTGGGATGAGAGCGAGTGTTTTTGGGTGTGGTCCGAAATTCAAGATGGCCACCAGCAGCCATTTTGTACCAAAATTAGTGCAATCAGTCTTTTGTATAGAACTTCTGTATGAAAGTTCTGATTTGAATAAATTTTTGTATGAATGTTTAGTAACATGGAATACATCACATATTGTAAGGGTTTTTTTTTCATGCAGAAATTATGCAAATTAGATGAACTTTGATTTATTCAGTGCTACTTACACAATGTAGGCACACATGTCAATACCGCTCAGGGTAAAGGCTGTATTTATGAACCGATCTTCACAAAACTTCTTGAGTACCTTTGTTATCTCCTTGGGATGAGAATGAGTGTTTCTGGGTACGGTCCAAAATTCAAGATGGCTGCCAGTGGCCATTTTGTACCGAAATTAGGTTTTTTTGTCACAAGTTCTATACAGCTCGTATTTATGAACTGATCTTCACAAAACTTCTTGAGTACTTTTGTTTTCACCTTGGGACAGGAACGAGTGTGTTTTGGGGTGCCTTTGTTATCACTGTGCTATGAGAACAAATATTTTGGGGTTCAGTCCGACCCACTCTGGGACTCAAAGATTTTTTCTAGTTCAACATCTGACTGTCACCCACCTTTACAATACTTTACCTATACATTTGTTACAGGCAACGGTCAGTATTTATATACAGACCGTTACAATACTTTATATGTACCTTTGTTATCAGGTCATTACCTAGATGTTTGTCATTGCTGTGTCACATACTATACATGTACATGTCTTTGTCTTGACAAGTTGAGCTACAGTGTCATTGACACTTTCATTTCACTACAATTCAGACAAGTCACCTCATTGCAAATGGTATCCTCCAATAGTACATCACCATGTCATAGGTATCCTCCAATATGAAAATGAGTATTAGAGTGGAAAAATGAGTCACTTGCTTGAGCAATTAATCAATGGGTCATTTGCTTGATTAGATTCGAGTCATTCAAACAGTGTCTGTTCAAGTCACTAATCAGTAGTTTATTTGCATGATAAGATTCGAGTCATTAGAGCAAGCAGACTGTATTCAGGGCTTATATTTCGACGAGAATCCGAGAATCGATTCGCACAAAGATTCGCGCAATAAAACTGATGAGAATCCATGTAGATTCTCACTGCACCTCTGCTAGGATTCGCGTGAAAAGAATTGAGTCAATTTAACCTTTTATCTAACACAGTGGAAACAAATTAACCAATAGAAGACTAACATGACCTGAAATATCCTGATACTTTGTCAATAAAATTGCACAGATATGGCTGTCATTGGAACCGGCTCATTGAGCCGGTTCCAACGACAGCCATATTTGTAAGATTTTATTGGTAAATATTGTTCATTTAATTGTTTTATCGTTTATTTATTATTTATTGTTTAAAAATTATCAAATTTAGTTTTAAAAATTAAAAATGTGTGTTGGGTAAAAGGTTAACATGTGTTATCAGTATACAACAGTGGTTGAACCATGGAGGCGTCATGGGATCCTGGGACACTCATAGTGGGTATGGATTCTCGCAACATTTTCACGAGAATCCAAATGGATTCTCACAAATTTAGAGGAAATATAAGCCCTGGTATTTGACTGTTACTAGTAGTGGAATCCAAGTATGATAGTGATATGAACTGGGACCTATAGGGTTGTAGTGTAGTGATATAGGTGGTGAGAACCATGGTAATCAGTAGTTAGTGGGAGACTCTAACGCAGGACAATAGTGGTAGACAGTCGTAGTGTTCCAGTCCAGTGGTAGTGGAAGTAAAGAGTGGAAGCGAATCAAAGGACAGACTATGGCGACAATTTACAAATCAGCAGTAGTGGCTTTGTAGTTATGAAGAAGTGGGGGTGGTCTAGAAACCAGGAATGTATTATGGCTGAGAAACTTAAGAGATTGTTTTCAAACAACACTCTTCTTGGCAGGGTGTGATAGAACTGATACAGTTATGATCATATAAAAAAGAAGCATCCACGAGAGTCCATATTGTTTGACTCTGATGAGTTAGAAATATAAAAAATATTGACTAAAATTTCTCTGTCAATGGAACTTGTACACTTAAATGGTATTTTTGTGTACAACTAAACCATACATCCTAAAAATAGACTTCATTTAGATCACTCGGTGTCATATCTTAGTGTTCCCAGGATTGATTGGTTTTCAACATAACGATACCTGTAGTCAGTTATATGCTGTCATAGAAAACTTTATTGACTGAAATGACCCACCACACATTGCAGACAAAAACTCATCATGACAGGTTTTGTTTACACCAGCTTCATTAACATATTTTTTAAAACTTTCAAACATTTCTTTGTGGCGCAATATATCAAATTTTCAGGCCTTAGCTCATATATACCACAGAAAGAGAGAACTGCTGGTGTTGGTTCTGTTGAGGCTGGACCTCACCATGATGAGAATTAGAGCCTAGAAAAAATATTCCTTAAAAGTGAATTTATTAAATATTTAATCTGTTGAAATCAAAACTATCGTTCTCGGGATACGTTACTTATTGTATAGATTGAAAATAAACTAAAATACATAAAAATAAGAATTAATAACCCTTTTTGCACTGTGTGCTATTTGATAATTTCCCCCATATTGTTTCTGTTTACCTTCCTCCTGATCTTTGAGAAATTAAAATGTACTTTATGAAGATTTTCTCAGAGATTTTTCAAGTGGTCTACGGTGTCTGGCTATGGGACCCTTTCCCAGTGTGAGTTAGTCTACATTTTCAACATATTAAAAGCAATTACTTCCCAGTTCAACTGTTTGCATTGAATAGTTACCTTTGAAGACCTGTACAGCTTTCAGAAAATTGTCTTATGCCACAACCAGTGATGCCAGTGATTTTCAACCAAGTCGTGGCTGCCTTATCCTAGGCAGCTAAAACATGACTGGACACCACAGCCACAGTCGGTTTATCATTGTCCAGAAGTGCCCTCCCCCCTTTCGCAATGAAGAAGCATTTGGCCCAAGATCTCAAGTTTGCTAATAAAATCAGACCTTTTTTTATTTGAGCAGTCTTGACAGATCATGATCAAGAAAATTAATGGGAACAGAAACTTCTCATAGAAATTTCAAAATACACACTTTCAACCCAAACAATGGCAAATTTCATGATTTGAGATGCCACAGGCTCCATTCCCAAAGTAGTTAAAAAGATCTGTGTTTCATCAAAAATTTTAATGTGGAGTTAACTGAAATAATGACATGCTTTATACTTAGTGAACTTATAGTTTTGGCAGTGTTAGATTTGTAATGGATGAACACAGCATTTTGAATTTAACACTTTGTTATTTGTCTCTGTATTCACATTTTCAAATCTCCTAAGGCACATGTACCTCAAAGAATACCAATATCATATCATGCTATTTGGTGCCATGTGCATGGGCTAGTGCAAACTTCTCTTATTTGGGTGAATGATTATTTAAAACCATTTTTATAACAACAACAACAACAAAAATTCTTAACTGATTCGTAGCCATTATTATTTAACCCTTGAAGTCCAAGACAATTTTTAAGAAATTTAACCCCAACTCAACCTAAAAGTCCAGTGACTTGGAAACAACTTGTGGTCAGAGGTTAACTGGATGAATATCAGCCAAGACCTAACCAGAAACAACTGCTTCAGCTATTGTCTCCAGTCACGATTTTTCATTGTGCAGAAATAAGTAACCTTAAAATATAATAAATAAATAACTATTGTTTAAAATGAATGAATGAATGGTTTTATTCAGTAGTGCAACATGTATACAATCAAAACCAAAAGACAAACCTAAGTTTACTTTTTTGGGCACTTGTTTAAGGCAACAAAAAATGTCAGGTGGAATTTGTCTTTTAACCCTTATTGGCCATTATCTGACTAACGACCTTGGAACAGTTGCCCTCATCAAGCCATCGTGAGGAAATCTTGCTAACAATAGACAAATGATGTAGGCAGTGGTTTCTAGTCAAGTCTTGACTGCCTTAACAGGCAGCCAAGACTTGACTAGAGATCACTGCTCAGCCACTGGATGTGTGTTGGATGTGGTCAGGTGAGAATTCAAGACATTTGTCTTGGTCCTTAAGGTTTAAGAGATTAAGGAGGATTATGGAAACTTGTAACATTCATTTTGATATTGGATTGCAGTGATGTGATCCTTTGTAAGAAAGTGCTCTTTTCTATGTGCCACCCTCATGGAGTGGAGCCGTCTTTGATTACTATGGTGAACAAGTCCGTCCGTCCGCACTAACAAATGACTACTTATGTGGCTACGAGTTAGTAAAACAGGATACTTATGTGGTTAAAGTCTGTACGTGTGTGGCTAGCCACGTAACAGAATCTCTTATTGTGGGGGTGGGGGGAGGGGTGGTTGGGGGGTGGGGGTTTGGATAAATGTTGAGTAGGGTTAGGGCATTCCAGGGTGGGATTTAGGAGTGGAATAGGGTGGGATGGGGGTCAGTGAAGGGGTGTTAGAGTTATGTGGCTAGGATTAGGTTAGCTTAGGCTTAGGTTAGGGGTGGGTAGGGTTAGGGTCAGTAAAGGGTAGGGTTAGGGTTAGCTGACCCCTATATATGACCTTAAAAACACCAATAAATAAATAAATACCTGACCCCCTAAAAATTCCCCCCCCCCCCCCCCCCAAAAAAAAAAAAACTTGTTTTATTATGTTGGACAAGTGTTTTAGGTTAGCCACCTAATATGTCCATAAAATAGCCACATAAGTAGCCATTTGTTAGAACGTCTGTCCATCCGTCTGTAGACAATTTTTGTGTTGTCTACTCCTCCAAAGGTTTACATTTTATATCGTTCAAACTTTACAAACATGTTGATCAGTAATTGCTGTTGGGCATGTAACAAGAACAGGTAACTCCATTTTGTATTTCCAGAGTTATGCCCCTTTTAGTTTTTAAAACATTACAGTATTGTGTCGCCTTCTCCTTCAACATTTTACATGCTATATTGTTCAAACTTTGCACACATGTTGATCACCAATTGCTGTTGTGCATGTGACAAGAGCAGGTAACTCTGTTTTAGATTTCCAGAGTTATATCCCCTTTTAGTACTTGAAACATCAAAGTATTGTGTTGCCTACTCCTTCAACATTTTACATGCTATATTGTTCAAACTTTGCGCACATGATGATTACCACTTACCATTGTGCATGTGACTAGAGCAGGTAACTCTGTTTTGTATTTCCAGAGTTATGCCCCCTTTTAGTACTAGAAACATTATGGTATTGTATCACCTACTCCTTCAACATTTTACTTGCTTTATTGTTCAAACTTTGCACCCATGTTGATCATCAACTGTCGTTGTGCATGTGACATGAGCAGATGACTCGGTTTTATTTTTAAACGTCGAGAATCCTCGCCGTTTATGGCTGTTATGATCCTCAAAAAGTCTTTTTCCTTGGCGCCATCTATCAGCAATCGTTATCATTGAAGTTAACCTGTCAATGAATGGATGCTACCATTGTAAACAGCGAGGGGAATCTTCTACACGTAAAAATTGTCTGCATTTCCATTCTGCATACTAAAAGGTCACAAAAACAATATGAAATGTGTGCACACAAGCATACAATTTGAAACCCTTTACCCCAGACAGGGCAGGGGAATGGGCAATGATGGGAGGGAGGGGGGGGGGGGTGACAGACATTGTTGAGTCAACAAAAATTTCAAACTTGACCCCAGAGAAACTTGTGCATGTTCCAATTTTGACAATTTTGTATGTTGTCCCGCTAGGCGGTGCTCTCTTTTTATTGGTACTACTGTTATACCCTAGTAACAGACACCTGGTGTATAAATGATAGTCTGAAGTTGTCTTCATGATATAGCCATGGATGCTGAATGTGATATTCAGTACCTGTAATGTACAAACTTAGCTCCAACAGAGTGACCTATAACACATCTTCAGCTAAAGGAAGAAAAACTTTTTGGGCTGATTTGATAGACTGTAACACTAAAATAATTTAACTCTGTTTCACTTTATTGGAGTGTCTGAATCAGTGTAGTATTTTCAATAAAAATATTTTTTATGTTCTCAGTGTTCACCTGGCTAGAAGAGTATTACAGCTAGAGAGAGCCAATACTTCTTTGCAGAAAGAAATTAATAGAGAGAAAACAAGGACTCATCAAATAGCTGAAGAGGTAGGTTTAAGCACCCTAATTGGCAAGTAGGACATGTCCCGACATTTATTAAGCCCTTTTTTTTTATCGAGGTATTTGACAGATTTCCTTTAAAATGAGTAGAAATGTGAAAGTTTTTTTCAGTTTTTCTATCTCTTCAAAAATTAAAGCGATGATGGTTTATGGGAACAAACTCAATTAGAATTTTCTCCTGAATTCTCAAAGGCTGTTTTCAAAACAGAATTGGTTGTTTCAAAATAGAGATTTATACAAACCACCTTACATACAAGTCCAAACACTGTACAGTGTATACAGCATCATCTCTGCTAAAATTTGAGTTACCAGTATTCTGTTTATTATGAGTGCTGTGCTCTTATATCCTCAGCCTGTATGGGCCCGATTGACTTCAAACTTGGCAGATGTATGCATTTCTATCTGATATAACTAAATCAACATATTTGGTGGGAATATTTTGTGTTATTTACCAAAAAATCGGCAAGATAGGGGTATTAACTGTAGGAAGCATTCTATGGCATATGAGAGGTACATGTAACTCCAAATTGAATCGTCTCTTTATTTTTGCAATTAGATTTAAAAAATATTCATCCACTGGTTTATTGAAATATATCAAGAGAAATTAACCTTTAAAGGCACAGATATTTTTATATATTCTTGCTGTACTTTGATAGTGTGTTTTCTCTTACATTGCATTTATTTCTAGGCAAGTTTATACCACCTCTTTAGGCAGCCAAGACTTGCTTAGAGAAACTACTGATGTACTTAAGATTGTGACTTGCACGTTTACCCAGAAATTCCACTTGGAGGGCACCTGTTCTATTACAAGGTGATCAAAGTGGAAATTAACAGGCAGGGGTTAAACCGTTTAACTCCTTCACTGCCAGCCGCCACAAGAAACAGACTCCCCAATGCCACTCATGTTTTCTCAACTTACCATTGTAATAGAAAGTTCCTTATATTTTTACACAACAACCAATGGCCCAGACTTAGCTAAGCTGGTGCTAACTCAAAAATATCCAGGGCCAAACACAAATTTTGCCCCCCAATCCCCAAAATTTGCATGTAAAACCGAAAATTGAATGCCCTATGTGGTCCTCTATACATTTGACATCTGCGTATGCACAGTGTCCAGGAAGCACCAAAATTGCTGCCAAATATCATTCCTTGTTTGGCCCTCTGTCAGATAACAACAAACTGACTTTTGTGCTTTTAAATCTCAGTTTTAATGATGCCAGACACAGATCAATGATGATTATGGTGGATCAAAGGACAGAATAGGATGATGGAAGGAAGAAACAGTGGTTTTCAATGTTCAGGGCTGTAACTTTATAATTTTTTAACGAAATTATTTCTTGTTTCCCATTTTTGGGACATGACCTGATTTTATCATTCTTGCTAATGATTTTGCCACTGTTTGTTAAGTGTTCCTTCCCTATCCTTCCTTGAAGCCCTCCTGTTAAACTCCCATGCTTTTTGACTTTTTTATTGAATTTTTTTTATAAATTTCTTGGGAGTTTAATGATTTTCACAGAATGTTTATTCTGTTTATTATTCCCATGGTTACGTCCTCACCCTAGGGGTGTTTAGGCGTTTTTGGTCATGCATCATCCATCCGATGTATCATATTTTCTTCAAATGAAGATCTTGCTTTGCATCGGATAGTTTAAAATCTGTTACTGACTCCGGGCCATATTTTTTAGTGCCTGGAGTCTTGTTTCCGGTTTTCATGTGACGTTACAACTAGATAGTCAGAGCTAGCGGCAAAAGTGCTCCTTAATATTAGACAGGGCAATAAGCCACGCGCCGGTGGTTTCAGATCCCTGTCGTCAGCTAGCTCGACCGGTGAAGCGGTGGGCACCGCGACACTGGGTGTGTCTGTTGCAGTGGAGGAAAGAAAAAAGGGTAGAGTGAGCACTATAATATATAAACAGGCTCACCCTGTGACGACGGAAAGGAGGAAGCCAGCAAGTTCGACAATTAGCTCGGCGAGGTCTGACAGGACCGCGAGCGAGAGGGTCCCCTCTCTTTCTAAACAACATTTGGGGCCAGATGTTGTAGTACGGAACTTGCATCAAACAGAGCTTACGTCCACGCCTCCGGTCTAGGACGCTCTGTCAAATATACAGCCGGGGTCGGCTATAATAATGGCTTCTTCTGCATCTACTAAGCACACACAACCGCATCTTGGCTACGTGACATCGGATATCCAGCCTGCATCACCGAGAAAGGACCTCTCTTCAGCTAGAAAGTCACACCATCCGGTAGCCAAAGAAACAAGGCCTTGTTCGTCGGGACGTCTGCAGAAAAGAGCCATCTCGGACACACACTCCCAGGAGCAGCTAGCGGCCAAGCAACAAAAGACCGCTGCTCCTCAGGCCTCCGTAACGGACTTGCTGTTGCAAATTGCGCAGCTTATCGCAGCATCCCAGCAGGTTCAGGAGCAACCTACGGCAACCTCGGAACACGAACTGTCCGATGACGCTGGTTCGGTCCAGTCATCTGCGTGCTCAGATGCTGAGGACCATGAATCTAATCTGATTCCGTCGGATGGTGAGAGGGATATGGAGGAAAATGACCTTTCCCTTTCGGAACAACATATGGTATCGATGGATTTTATCCATCAATACTTTCTAGAATTTGTTCCTGAGAATCAGACTGCTGCGACTGCTCATAAGAAGCAGCTAGCATCATTAGACGCTGACTATATCTGGTCAAAGGAGGATGTCTTTTCCTTTCCGGTGCAGTCTAAACAGGTGTCACAGACTTTTGCTCTTCTTAACAGCGCCATATTTAATCTTTCAAGTGGAAAGAAAAAAGGCAGCTTTTTATCTTCATCTTCCGTACATATATCGTTTATTGGACCGTGTCCATTTAAAATGGTAGGGGAAGGTGTTCAGAGAGTTCCTCTGCATTTGGATGAGCAGGCTGAGCACCTAGATATGTTCTTACCTCCGTCATTCTCTGTTCGCTCGGATACAATTGAGACTGCAATTTCTTCTAACATAGCGAATTTAGATGCTATGTCTTTCGCAGATCACCTTACGAGAGCTATGGTGCAACGTCTCAATGGGAAGGAATTTGACGACGTTCGTACCTCTTTACAAGTTCTTTCCAGGGCTATAATGTATACCACGTATAACTCCGCCCTTACAGTGGCTAATTTAAAGTTAGACGTGATGGAGCCCTTGCGTCGTCATCTTTGATAGATGACAGGGTGAAAAACTCTCTTAGAGTCGCTCCAGTATCGGGACACAATATATTTGACAACAAGCTTTCTTTGGTCTATGACCAAGCTACAAAGAAAACGTCTAATACTCTGATTCTGAAGTCGGCGTCAATAAACGTAAGGCAGGAGTTTCAGGACAAAAATCGTCCAGGGGAAACTCCCTGCGAGGATATAAAAGATCCATTTATAATTACTCTCAGAATCGTCAATTTAGCGACTCAGGTCGGGGGCGTGGGTCTGGCCGAGGCAACCGGTCAGGCACCCCCAAGCCGGCAGGTTGAGGCTCATCACGGGGAAGACGCTGTTTCTCCTCCCACAGACCTCGCAGGTCCTACAGGTGATGGTCAGGACCTCTATTGCGTCCCAGTTGGCGGAAGGTTATCAAGATTCGAGAGAAACTGGATAACTATAACGGAAGATCGGTGGGTGAGAAGTGTCATCTCGGACGGCCTAAGGCTATCGTTCCGAGCAAAACCACCGCTAACATGAAGTCTGCTTTGGACTCAACTTCCACCAAATCCTACAAAAAGAGGGTCTTTCCTTTCGAAGTGTCTCTTAGAAAAGGATGCAATAGAGGTCGTAGAGAACCAAGAGTCACTAGGTTTCTACAGTCACCTGTTCCTTGTACCGAAGCCAGACGGCTCGTTCCGACCGGTAATAGACTTGAGCTGGATAAACAAGCTTATCGTAGCTCCAAAGTTCTATAGGGAGACCATTCGGTCAGTAAGGTGAGCATACGAGTGAACAACCATGCGGCAAGCATAGATCTAAAAGATGCGTACTTTTATATCATGGTTCATCTGGCATTCAGAAAGTACCTACGGTTCACCGTTAAGGGACAGTATATCAGTTCCGAGCAATGTGCTTCGGCCTGAATCTAGCTCCCTGGGTGTTCCCTCGAATAATGAACTTGGTAATGTCTTATTTCCGAGCTCATTCGTCTGCGGTAACGTCGGCTTACTTGGACGACATTCTTCAGAGGTACGGCAACAAAAATACTCTTCAGAACGATGTTCAGAGTCTGCTATTATTACTCCGACGTCTCGGTTTCATCGTAAACGAGAAGAAGTCAGATCTAGCTCCGTCCAAGTCGTTCATTCCTTTCGGGATGAGCTTTGAGATTCACAACATTCTGGTTCGTCTGCCGTTACCCCGAGCAAAATTAGTCAGTTCCCTTTTGTCTACACTCAGACGCATTAACAGCGAGGGAATTTATGCGACTGATGGGGTTGTGCAGAGCGGCCACGGATGATCTCATTCCGATGGGTCGCTTACGCACACGTCCTCTCCAGATATTCTTTACTCAGAACTGGAGTGTGAAGACACATTCACTCGAGACCAAAATTGTTTTAACAGACCAAGTAAAACAAAAAGTTCAGATTTGGGCAGATATTTAGTGGTTAACTCAAGAAGTTCCGCTGCAGTTGCCGGATCCGACTTTCACAATTATGATGGATGCGAGTCAAACAGGTTGGGGTGCGACCCTGAATCCGACAGACTCGAATTGCCAGGGTCTTGGGGACCCAGTGTTCCTAGGAAAGCACATAATCATCAAAGAAATGATGTCAATATGGCTAGCGCTACAAGACTGGATTCACATTATATGGAATGCTCATGTTCAAATATTGTCGGACAACTCGACAGTTATAGCCTATATAAGGAACCAGGGAGGCATGCATTCGATTCCATTATACAAACAAACGGAAAGAATCCTTCTTTTTGTCTTGGAACATCAAGTTCATCTATCGATCCGTCACATACTGGGTCGTCTGAACGTACTAGCAGACTCACTCAATCAGTTGCAGACTTGTGCGTCACTATGTCCAGATCCTCGAGCATACGCAGTAGACGCTCTCTCAATTCCATGGGACAGAATAATAGGATACGCGTAACCTCCAACTCTGGTAATTCAACAGATTTTGTTAAAAATCAAGCAATCTCATTGCAAGATTCTGTTAGTAGCATCTCTATCATCACAGAAACCATAGATCAATCTTCTCAGGTGTCTGTTAAGGGACATTCCCCGGAAGCTTCCTCTACGGGAGGACCTTCTTTATAAGGGGAAGTCACGCACACTGCATCACAACCCGCAAGGTCTCAACCTTCACGTATTTCTGTCGTGCGGTCATTCTTGTATGGCAAGCGTTTTACAGGATGAGCAGTGGACGTAATTTCTAACTGTAGGAGGGTTTTCTTCCGTTGGTGTAAGGATCAGTCGATAAATGTTTATGATCCATCCATACCAGATATTGCAAATTTTCTAGTCTACTTGTTTGACGTTCTCAAACTGCAACCCGTCACTATTAAGGTCTATGCTATCAGACACGCACATCATGATAACTTGGATATTGGATCTAATGCTTCTTTATCCAAACTAGTTAGAAATTTATCTATAAATAGACCTAGAACTCTCAGATTAATTCCGAAGTGGAATTTAGCTTGGGTTCTGTTGAAGCTCCGTTTGAGCCGTTACAGTTCAAATTCTTCTCCTATAAAACAGCATTTCTCTTAGCCTTTGCTTCCGCTAGAAGAGTTAATGAACTCCATGCGTTATCTGTTGACGAATCTCACTACCGTAGTGTTGGAAATACCATCTCTTTAACTAAACAATTGGGATTTTTGGCTAAGAATCAGGTTCCTAATGTATGGCCTGAGCCTATTATCATAAAGGCTCTGCCATCTACGGACAACCGTAGACCTTTGCTGTGTCCAGTCAGGGCTATGCGCATATATAAACGCCGATCAGAGTTTATTAGAAAAGGAAGGAAACGCTTCTTTTTATCTTTAGTTCCTAACAGAAAAGATATATCTGTTCAGTCTATTGCTAGATGGATTCAATTGGCAATACGCATTGCCTATGAAAATCTATCTCCAGATCAGCGTTCTGTTAATAAGATTTCAGCACATGAAGTTAGAGTGCTGTCCACTTCTTGGGCATATTCTAACAGTACAGCCATTACTGATCTCATGAAAGCTGCATACTGGACACAGCCTTCTACATTAACAAAGTTTTACCTTAGAAATATAGAGTCCATCTCCGGTGACCTTAGGTGTTTAGGTCCTCTATCTGTTGCTCAGAATGTCGTCCACTAAAGGTTTACAGCTATAGTTATTTAGGTTTTCTGTTCCAGCAGTGATGCTGTTCCGCTGCCCTCTTCATTCTGCGGTTATGTGACCCAGAACAAGGGGAAGGGGGAGGGGGGGGGGGCGGTTTTCCCTTAATATCATCTGGCTTTATAGTGAAAAGCAAGGGAAAACCTTCGGTGTCAGTAGTTCAGGGTCGGTACTGGGATGGTTTTAATGTGTAGCTCAGTGGAAGCAATTATTATGTCATTTATGTAATATTTTTAAAGTGTATCTTGGTGTGAAGCATTTGCATATGTCACGTGTCAAACGAGCGTTAATATACAATCCTCGGGACACTTTTAAATGAGTATAGTCTCCTTCTCTGGACTATCTTTATATATTGGCTTTCCATCACGGAATTAGCATAATGGGTTATGCTGGAGAATTATATATTGTGTAATGCGCAATTACATTGTTGGTGTTATGTCTTTCTTATTTCGAGTAAATATGAAAGACATATGTAATTCCGTTCTCTCCTATTGTCCTGTATGAGATATCCTTTAAGAAGTGATTGAGTAACTGGATTTTCCTTCATGTCCTAGGCCCTCCAACCTATTTACTATTCAGCTAAGTCTGGGCCATTGGTTGTTGTGTAAAAATATTATAAATTCATAGTAATTTGTATATTTTTATACTTAACAATGGCCCAGATGGGGATGGCCCTCCGATGAGTGGGCACTCATACCTCCCCGCTGATTATAACATTTAGCAAGCACTGTAGAATAAATGGCGCCAATTTCAGTGCTTCGTGGACATTGCGCATGTGCAAATAAAATGTATGGAGGACCACATAGGACATTCAATTTTCGGTTTTACATGCAAATTTGGGGGTTTGGGGGCCAAACTTTGTGTTTAGCCTGTTGGTTCACTCGGTCCCTCATACTCAGTTTTCATACTCTTTTTTCTGTCCTGAATTTGATAGTTTTCTCTGCTATATTTTTCTTTGCCAGTTCGTTGCTTATTGTGTTTGGATTGATTTTCGCTTCCTTTTATGCTGTACTGGCTCGTTTCAGGTAACTATGCTTTTATTATTGCACTTCCCTTTTTATCTAATGATTCTCTTTAATTTCGTTATGTTTTCATCATTATTTGCGGTTGTCATTCTTCTAGGTTTTTTTGCTCGTACAGTTTCTTCCTTGGGAGTGTGTGACTTACTATTTGTGCATGATGCAGGGTTTCCATGGGGCCTTGGATTCAAGGAATGGTATTGAATTCAAGATAGTGTGGTTCAAGTACTTGAAATCCTGAAAAATGGTCAAGGGAGCCTTGAAAATCCTTGAATTTTTGCGAAATAAAACGTTCCGACGATAGTGGTAATTAACATCCTCCATTGTTGGGTACACTTGTGATCATATATCAGCATTCATGGCAGTAAAGCCTTGAAAATCCTTGAATTTGGTTGCTGTAAGGCCTTGAAAAATGCTACAAAGTCCAAGATGGTGGAATGGCAGCCATTTTTGTTGTGTTTTTTAAGCTTTTTTTCTCTATTTTCATGTTACCACCCCTCCCACCAACATGGTTCAAGCTACACCTTTCATATTTGGTACATGGATAAATGGTTCTGAGGGGATGATGCACGCTCAAAATTTTTTTTCCAAAATCCAAGATGGCGGCCATTTTTGTTGTGTTTTTTTAGCTTTTTTTCTCTATTTTCATGTTCCCACCCCTCCCACCAACACGGTTCAAGCTACATCTTTCATATTTGGTACTTGGATAAATGGTTCTGAGGGGATGATGCACGCTCAAAATTTTTGTTTCAAAATCCAAGATGGCGGAATGGCGGCCATTTTTGTTGTGTTTTTTAAGCTTTTTTTTCTCTATTTTCATGTTACCACCCCTCCCACCAACATGGTTCAAGCTACACCTTTCATATTTGGTACATGGATAAATGGTTCTGAGAAGATGATGCATGCTCAAAATTTTTTTTTCAAAATCCAAGATGGCGGAATGGCAGCCATTTTTGTTGTGTTTTTTAAGCTTTTTTTCTCTATTTTCATGTTACCACCCCTCCCACCAATATGGTTCAAGCTACACTTTGCATATTTGGCACATGGATAGAGGGTTGTGAGGGGATGATGCACGTTCAATATTTTTTCTTCAAAAATCCAAGATGGCGGCATGGCATCCATTTTTGTTGTGTTTTTTAAGCTTTTTTCTCTATTTTATGTTACCACCCCTCACTCCAACATGGTTCAAGCTACACTTTTTATATCTGGCACATGGATAGAGGGTTGTAATGGGATGTTGCACATTCAATATTTGTTTTCCAGAATTCAAGATGGCGCCATGGCAACCATTTCTGTTGTGTTTTTTAAGCTTTTTTCTCTATTTTTTGTTACCACTGCTCCCTCCAACATGGTTCAAGCTGCACTTTTCATATATGGTACATGGATAAAGGGGTTGTGAGGGGATTATGCACGATTATGCATGCTCAATTTTTTTTTTTCAAAATCAAACATCTGTCTGTCTGTCCATCTGTCTGTTTTTATGTTACCACCACTCCCTCTAATATGCTTCAAGCTACACCTTTCATATATGGTACATGGATAAAGGGTTGTGAGGGGATTATGCACGCTCAATATTTTTTTTTCAAAATCCAAGATGCTTATATACTCTAGTGTCTTCTGTGACAAAAACACCTTATGTCATAAAAGCGCCGTAGGGGACTAATACCACCTCGGTGGTCAAACACTTATTAGCCTTTTACCATCCTTCTGATCATATATTGTATTCGGTATATATGCTCCTTGGAAATGCTTAATCATTTATTACTAATTTCATTTTTGCATTAATTCCCTTGCATGCTTATATGACTTTCATTATTTCTTGTTTGCTTCTCATTGATCAGCCATACTATAGATCTGCCTTATGCTCAGTTGGATCTATGTGGCAGCGCTTAGCAGGCAGCAGCTATAATTTGCTCTGAATGTAAAAGATATTATATGCAAGACCATTGAGAGAAGGGGCTTGAAATTCAGCTTCGAGAATTCCGCTGTTATTTCACAACATTTTAGTGTAAAATTATGTTCCAAGGATTCTTATTTTTCATGATTTTTTTGATTTTTAATCTTGAAAACATTGACTTTCAACTGTATTGTGATTGGATTCACGTTCCAGTCAGTGAACACAAAGTCAGACGAACAGTACTCACCAGTGTTACCAGTGTTGAATACAATACATTGTCAGTGCTCGTAGTAAGTGAAAATATGTGTTACTCCAGAAATCAACTGATGAATATAAATGCAAACTATAATTTGCCACCAAGTCCAGCCATGCTTGCCCGTGTGCGTTTCTTGGGACTGAGCTTAGCCACCAACACCCAAATTAAACATAAGCGCACATGGAG
Organism: Pictodentalium vernedei; assembly: GCA_031216915.1. Lineage (NCBI taxonomy): Eukaryota > Metazoa > Mollusca > Scaphopoda > Dentaliida > Dentaliidae > Pictodentalium > Pictodentalium vernedei. The sequence continues at coordinate 353,377,635 of CM062297.1, forward strand.
GCACTGTCGGGGCAAAAGAGGAGGCCGGCGTAAGCAGAAGCGAACGGGCTCCGTCGCCCCTTCTAATCGCCCACGCGCATCAACACCACACAGTTATAACAAGAATAATATTATTATGATCCAAACAGCTAAAAATTCATTTTCATTCATAAATATGCATATGTGCCTAGTGAACGCGAGATCAGTTCGCAACAAAACATCAAAGATTTATGACTTGATTGATGATAACAATTTAGACATGTTATTTATAACAGAGACATGGCTATACCCCAATGGTGATGAAGTCATAATACGCAAAATAAGACCACCGGGCTATGAAATACACTCGTGGCCGAGGCAAGGTAAGGGAGAGGGCATTGCCCTTGTCTACCGATCATCCATTACTGTTTCGTTAACACTCATCGACTGCTACACCTCGTTTGAAGCATGTGAATTCTGAGTGGATTGTGATGGGTCTCTCGTAACATTCATCTGCCTATATTGGCCACCACCAAGCAAGACAAATAAATTCACCAACAGCATGTTCACACACCAATTTCCCGAGCTTATCAGTGACTATAGCAGTTCAAGTGACCGTCTCGTTATACTGAGCGACTTTAATCTCCACCACGATTCGATGTCAGATACTTATGTATGTTCAATTAAATCGGTTCTGGCCAACCACACATTTTTTTTGTTACCACAGCCTATGCCAGCTCGTAGACGTGCCAATACATGTTGGGGGTCATACCCTCGATTGGGTTATCACCAGGGAATCAGACTCATCCCTACGCGAACTGGTTGTTAGCAAGGAAAACGTGATCTCGGACCACTGTGTCATTCTTCTCAAACTCGCCGCAAACCCACTATAAAACAATGAAGTGTGAAGTCTAGGAACCTTAAAACCATAAACATTGACTGCTTCAAGAAAGACATCATAGACCGTGTTCCCATTGATCCCACTGAGGACCTTACAGAGGATACAGCTGGGCAGTTGTTTACTGTTTTACGCACGATACTGGATGAACATGCCCCATTCACGACTCGTCTTGTTAATCATCCTACCTCCGCACCCTGGATCACCAAAGAAATAAAAGATGCTAGAAAGAATCGCCATAAACTTGAAAGAAAGTGGCGTAAACATAAGCGCCCATGTGATTGTTAACTTTATGTACAACAACACAAAATTGTCTGTTCGCTACTTCGAGATGCACGAAATCGATTCTTCAGTGACAAAATTAACTCAACTAGTTCATCAAAAGTGTTATTTGCCACTGTGAATGAACTTTGCAGAAAGTCAAAATCCCCTGTCCTCCCCCAAAATGTTCCTGTAGATAACCTTCCTAACCTTTTTAGTACATTTTTCAGTGACAAGATCGCGCGGATTCGTGCGGGTCTCGACAACTGCGACCACAAAGAGGCAACGTTCTCACCATTTGTGGGCTACAAGTTTGCCGCATTTCAACCAGTCTCCAGTAAACGGTAAAGAACGTAATTCTCTCATCGCCACCTAAAACATGTTCACTTGATCCTATACCAACGAATCTACTCGTTCAGTTCATTGACGATTTAATAGAACCTATAACAATAATCATGAACCACTCGCTTGAACACAGTTATGTACCGACATGTATTAAACATGCGGTTGTAACACCACTTCTCAAAAAACAAGGTCTTAATCCAAACGATTTGAAGAACTATCGTCCTGTGTCAGGCCTACCATTTTTATCCAAAATATTTGAAAAACTTGTTCGGATTCAACTGTAGAACCATCTTGACAAAAACAACCTCATGGAAAAATTTCAATCTGCATATCGCCCCGATCATGGCACTGAAGCCGCACTCGTGCGAAACTGCACCGATGTTCTCACTGCAAAAGACAGTAGATTGACAACAATCATTACACTGCTTGACCTCTCTGCCGCGTTCGATACCCTTGACCATTCCATCATGCTGGAAAGATTGTCCACTCCCTTTGGTATTACAAATTCAGATTTGTCCTGGTTTCGCTCTTACTTGAATGGTCGCTCCCAGTCCGCCATAGTCGGTGACATCTTGTCCGACGATTGACAGCTAGAATATGGGGTACCACAAGGCTCTGTACTTGGCCCTGTTTTGTACACTTTGTACACCATGCCAATAGGCGACATCATCAGGAAACATGGCATGTTATTCCACATGTATGCTGATGACACGCAGCTATACAAGTCTGTTCATATCAATCATATCGACATTCTTGTATCCAACGCTGAAGCCTGTGTCATGGCTGTTAAAGCATGGATGCTTGATAACAAGCTAAAACTGAATGATGATAAGACTGAAGTCATCATTTGTTACCCTCCTTACCCTCGGACTGCTAGTAGTAGTATCTCGAGTATCAACATCGGTGGTTGCAGCATTCAGGTTACCAATAAAGCCTGAAATCTTGGTGTGTACCTGGATACCAAATTGTCCATGGAGGCAATTCACTTCTTGCGGGGCTGTCGGACGACCAGCTTAATCATCTTCAACGTATCATGAATTCAGCCGCACGCATAGTGATGTGCAAGCCCAAAAGGTCACATGTATCCTCAATCCTTAAAGAACTACATTGGTTGCCACTTCGCACCTGTATCAACTACAAATTGGCTGTTCTTTGTTACCGACACTTTGAGAAGTCCTTGCCACCGTACCTCTCCGACCTGCTGTCTGAGCACACTCCCAGGTGTGAACTTAGATCTGGATCACAAAAGTTGTTATGTTTACCGAATACAAACTATGTAAGCATTGGCTGTCGCTCATTTCATTACGCTGGCCCTAAAGTCTGGAACTCACTACCACCTGAACTCCGGAAAATGACTACTCTTAATACATTCAAGAGTGCACTGAAATCCCATCTCTTCAGGCTTCACCTCTAGCACAACCATAACTAAATTGAAGATATCACTGCAGACTTTCAGAAATGAGTCTTGTATTATGGTAACTATTGTATGTACATATGTGTGTATATGTACATGTGTATTTGTGCTCATGTGCATACTTTTATGTTGTAAAGCACTTCGAGCTTCGCGGGATGAGGCGCTATATAAGAACAATTTATTATTATTATTATTATTATCTATCAGGACATATGTTGAATGATCTGGTGCTATTCCAATAAGCAGGTAGAGACTTCTTTCTGTCAACCTTTTCTATCAGAGAGTATATATTCCCTCTTTTTGATAAGTATTTTCAACTGATGGTTCTCTCAGATTCACAGCTCATGAAGTTAGAGTCCTGGCTTCCTCACAGGTATATACTACTCAGTGGATCATAGTAGCAGCACAAGCAGTTCTTATCTCAGATCTCTTTTTCCCATCAGTCTGCCTGTCATTTCGCCTTCAGTTATTTATGATCTTCTGTTATCCTAGTCTGTATTTAGTTTTAGGTTATATTATTACTAGTCTGACACATGCTTGTCTTGGCTTGGTGGTTCTCTTCATGTTGTCTGGCTTCCCCATCTGTATTTATGCCTGGCATGGGGGTGTCCCTTGCTGTCGAAAGTATCTTTAAACCACAATTAATATCTTTTTGGACTAGGTGTTTACTCGTCTCCGCGTCCAGTAGGCCCAGGTTTGTTATGGCTACGAACATCAGGGGATGGATGTTTTGGCATTTATTTGGTTGGGGAAATTCTGTCACAGCTTTTATAGCTAGTTTTCCTCACAGGTATTGTTTTGGAACTTATGTTTCTCAATTGGATTTCTTATTTCGGATTCACTGTTGGGAATTGAATATTTGCGTTTTGAATGCCTTGACATTTCTTGGATAGTTTTGAACAGTTTAGTTTTCTGGGGTTTACTTTCCAGTCTGTTCCTATCTGGCTGGATTATCAGTTACTTTGAAGCCCTCCATACTTTATTGCTTGGGAGTAATGTCTTGTATTTAGAGCATGTATAACACATGTATTTATATACATCTCTGCTTATATGTTTATAATGGTCTATGTTCTCAGCTTTTAAACACTGGAATTTCAATTAATGGAAGATCCATGAAGATGCAACTACTTGAATTTAATTATTTATATCGCCTATGTCAAGTAGGAATTTCACCAGGCATTGTCATAACACCGCACCACTGGATTGAAAACTGTGGTGTTTTTTGGAAGGTGGCCTCAACGGGAGTAGGTCCTGGGTCTATGACACCCAATCACCTGGCCATAAATGCTCTGCCACTATACCAACTGAGCCAACAACAACATATATATATTTGAGTTATAGCTTGATTGATGGTATTGTTTTCATCATCTCCTTACGGTCAACTCTTTCCACAGGACATGCTGAAATCTTTATTTTGGTCATAGAGGCTTTATGTTTCCTTAGTTTGCTTTTATGGCCTTTTTATATACTATTATAACTCAATATACGTTCTACTCCATCCATACCTATTGTTTAATCGGCACTTTGTATTACTTTGGTAAGTTGAGAAAAAAAATTAAATGTTTATACTAAAATTTATATTTTTATACTGTACCAATGACCCAGACTTAGCTGGTGCTAACTCTAACAAAACCAGGGCCAAACACAAATTTTGCCCCCCAATCCCCAAAATTTGCATCCAAAACAAAAAGAAATCATGTCCTAAAGGACCTCCATACTACGCCTCTACTGCGCATGCGCAGTGACGCAGACGTCCCGAAATTGGCGCCAATTATCATTCTCTGTTTGGCCCTTCATCAGTCAACATCTCACTGATCTTTGTGCTTGTAAATCTCAGTTTAAAGGATGCCAGACACGTAATTTTTGGAGAAAATGTGATTCTAAGGAGGATAGAAGGAGGAGAGGAAAAAGAAGTGACAAAAAATATCAGGGCTGTACTTAAAATTTTTTGATGAAATTATGTTAAGTTGCCTATTTTCGAGGCATGGGCCTCTTGTTGTCATTCTTGCTAAATGTTGCACTGCTTATTCAGTGTTTCCTCTCCCCTAGCCTTCTAAAGTCCCCCCTTGCAATTCTCCCATGCTTTTGGCATATTTTTGAGAAATTTCATTTCTAAAATTTCCTGGGAGAGTTGCTTGGTTACAGAATGTTTTCTGTTATTTTCCCCATAGTTACGTTTTCACCCATGGGTGTATAACGTTTGTGTTCTGCATCTTCCATCTGATGTTCTGCAGATTCTCCCCTGGGAGTCTCTGTTTTGCATCAGATAGAGTGTAATTTGATGACTGATTCCGGGCCAGTTTTTTCAGTGCCTGGAGTCATGTTTTCTGGTGTTTTTACACTGTTTGTTTACATTGGCAACAGCCTTTTTTGAGGGGGGCTGTTTGCCTTTGCTGTAGTTTATCTCACTATAAGATACATTTATATTATCCGTAAGTGTCTCATTAATTATTTAATATAATTTTAAAATTTTTGACCACACTTTGCCATCGGATCCATCGGGGCTCAACGTTACTTTTCAGCAACTTGGGCTTCGCTGAAAAAATATTTTTTCAAAATTATTTTGATTTGCAATTGTTTTTTCATTTATTAATGGATCATATTATTATGTATCTTTGTGTCAGGGGTTTTTGCGAGTAACTAGGACTTATTGTTGTTCTTTCACAATGAAGGGACATTGTTCAAATTGTAATAGGAAGAAATCTTCCTCTGACTTTCATGATCATTGTATTAATTGTAGTCAGTGTTCTCGCATTAATCCCTGTCCTATATGTGAATATTGGGATGAGAAACATTGGAAACGTGTGTCACGATATGTTGTTTCTGGAGAAAGGGCTATGCCGGCTCTTTCTCCGCAAGGTCACTCTACTCTCTCAGTTTCTATTTCAGAGGAACCAGAACAGGGAGATGTTTCCATGTTATCTTCTACAAGTGTGCGTCCGTCGTCACAAATGAATTCAGAGCTAGCGGCAAAAGTGCTCATGGAGATTAGACAAATGTCGTCCGCTAGCTCGCCCGGTGTAGCGTCCATTCACCGAATGGTTCGGCAGCCGGGTTCGTCCGATGCGGTCCAGGAGGAAATTTTGGGTGATGCGAGCACTATAAACATAATAGATGCACACCCAGTGACGGTGGATAGTAAGCGAGAACGGAGGAAGCCTTTGAGTCCGGTTCCTAGCTCGTCCAGGTCCAGCCGGGCCGCGAGCGAGAGAGGCCCCTCTCTCGTACAACAACATCTGGGACCAGATGTTGTGGTACAAAATGTGTCTTTAGCGGAGCATACGTCCGTCGCTCGGGACGCTCCGTTGTATAAGCAGTCCGCGGAGACTGTTAAGGCTTCCTCTTCTCGTCAGCGCACACGACCGCACCTTGGCTGCGTGACCGCCGATATATTACCAGCTTCGCCGATCAAGGATTCTTCGGCGACCAGGTCACACCATCCGGCAGCCAGGGATTCGAGACCGATGGACTCCGGACGTTCGCATAGGAAAAGTATGCGGGAGCCATCTGATGCGGAGCTGCCCTCGGCGAAGCAGCGAAAGACTGCGCCTCCGCAGGTCTCGACGCCGGACATTCTTGTGCAGATAGCACAGCTTATCGCAGCATCCCAGCAGCCGACAGAAATGGTGTCGGATCGAGAATTATCCGACGGCGCTGGGTCGGTACGCTCCGCCGAAGCATCGGGGACGGACGACCGGGAACATCATGAGGTCCGACCGGATGGTGAAAGGGATACGGATGACTTGGAGCTATCCCTTTCGGAACAACATAAAGCTGCCGTGGACTTCATCCGGCACTTTCTCCCTCAAGTTGTTCCGTCGGGCCAGACTGCTGCGGTTCCGGACAAGAGAATTATAGCGTCATTGGACTCTGAATTTTTTGAGCGGTTCAGGGACATCGCTCCCGAGTTTCCGCCGCAGTCCAATAATGTTGCAAGAACATTTGAATTATTGAACGACGCTATATTTAAACTTGCTTCCAGGACGGGGAAAGCAGGTTTCTTGTCCACTAATACTCTCAACCTGCCTTTCATTAATGCGAGGAATAAATTCGATACGGCAGGACAGGGTATACCGAGAGTTCCTCTGCGTATGGACGACGAGGCGGAAGACTTAGAGCTATCATTACCGTCGTCGGCTTCTATTCCAACCGCGGTGTTGGAAACAGCTATTGCGTCTAACAGAGCCAATTTAGATGCCTTATCTTACACAGATCACCTTACTAAGGCATTATCACTGCGCCTTCAGGGGAAAGAGTTTCAGGATATACAATCCTCTTTAAGACTTCTTTCAAGGGCAGTAGCTTATTCCACGTGTAACTCCGCCCTTTCAGTCGCAAATCTGGAGTTGGTTAGACGTGACGCAGCCCTAGCTACATCCACACTAGTGGATACTAAGGTGAAGAACTCTCTTAGAGTCGCTTCGGTCTCAAGAGAACTTCTCTTTGACGGCAAGCTTTCTGCTATTTATGATAAAATTACAAAGAAAGCTAAGGATTCTCTGTTGTTCAAATCTGCTCCTAAGAAGTCGGATACAGCAGACAGGAATAAGACAGGCACTTCTGGGTCTAATGCGCCCAAGAGAGGTTCCTATAGAGGTTCCGGTGCGTCCTCTTGGTCTTATTCGAGAGACCGTCAGGGTAGCGACTCTCGTTCGGGACGTCCTTCGGGCCGGGACAATCGGTCGGACGCCCCGAGGTCGACGGGGCGAGGTGCGGGCCGTGGAGGACGTGGTTTCTCCTACCGCAGGCCTCGCAGGTCCAGGAGGTGATGGCTTAAACCTCTATCGTGTACCGGTTGGCGGAAGGTTGTCGAGCTTTTCACAAGAATGGGCGTCGATTACGGACAACCCTTGGGTGAGAGGAGTGACTTCGGAAGGTCTAAAGATATCCTTCAAACGAAAGCCTCCATTAACTCGAAGTCCAAAGTGGACTCATCTTCCGTCAAATCCGCAGAAAAGAGACTCTCTGTTATCAGAGGTGCAGTCTCTTTTAATGAAGAACGCGGTAGAGGTCGTAGAAAACCAGGAATCTCCGGGATTCTACAGCCATCTGTTTCTGGTTCCGAAACCAGACGGCTCGTTCCGTCCAGTCATAGATTTGAGCTGGATAAACAAGCTGATCGTCGCTCCGAAGTTTTATATGGAGACGATTTGATCGGTCAGAGCGAGTATTCGGGTGAACGATTATGCAACAAGCATAGATCTCAAAGATGCGTACTTTCACGTCATGGTACATCCGACATTCCGAAAGTACCTACGCTTCGCAGTCCTAGGAGTGGTGTATCAATTCCGGGCGATGTGCTTCGGATTGAATCTAGCACCCTGGGCTTTCACTCGGGTAATGGACTCGGTAATGATCTATTTCCGAGCTCATTCGTCTGCGGTAACGTCGGCCTACCTGGACGACATTCTTCAGAGGTACGGCAACGAGTTAACGCTTCAGAACGATGTTCAGAATCTTCTTCTATTGCTCCGACGTCTCGGTTTTATAGTAAACGAGGAGAAGTCGGATCTGGTGCCGTCCAAGTCATTCACTCATCTGGGAATGAGCTTCGAGACGCACAACAATCTCGTTCGTCTGCCGTTAACCAGAGCGAAATTAGTCAGTTGTTACGCTCACTATTGTCTGCACGCAGACAAAGTCACGGCGAGAGAATTTATGAGACTGATAGGTCTGTGCGGAGCCGCCGCGGATCTCATTCCGATGGGGCGGTTACGCACACGTCCTCTTCAAATTTTCTTGACTCAGAATTGGAGTGTGAAAATTCATTCGCTCGATGTAGACGTTCTCTTGTCAGATCAAGTGAAACAAGAGATTCAGACTTGGGCAAACATTCAGTGGTTAACTCAGGGAGTTCCGCTGCCGTTGCCGGATCCGAGTTTTACCATTATGACGGATGCCAGTCAAACAGGTTGGGGTGCATCATTAATCCCAACGGATTCGAGATGCCAGGGTCTTTGGGATCCGCAATTCCTGTGCAAGCACATAAACATCAAGGAAATGATGTCAATTTGGCTTGCGTTACGTCACTGGATGGACATTATTCACAATGCTCATGTCCAAATCCTATCCGACAATACGACAGTAGTGGCGTATATACGGAATCAGGGAGGCACTCATTCAGTTCTGTTGTTCAATCTAACGGAAAGAATCCTTCTGTTTGCACTAGAACATCATGTTCTTCTTTCGGTCCGTCACATACTGGGTCGTCTGAATGTGCTAGCAGACTCCCTTTCACGAAAGGGTCGCTTGTTGCCGTCGGAGTGGACTCTCAACAAACAAGTATTCAGTCAGATTTGCTACCAATGGGAACAGCCAATGATAGACTTATTTGCGACACCTCTCAACAATCAGTTGCAGACATATGTGTCTCCGTGTCTGGATCCAAGAGCATTTACAGTAGACGCTCTGTCGATCCCTTGGGACGGAATGATAGGATATGCGTATCCTCCAGCGCCGTTAATTCAACAAGTATTGCTAAAGATAAAACAATCTCAATGCAAGATTCTGTTGGTAGCATCTCTGTCGCCACAGAGACCGTGGATAAATCTACTCAGGTGTCTGTTGTGGGACCTACCGCGAAAGCTTCCTCCACGGGAGGATCTTCTTTCGCAGGGGAAATCGCGCCAACTCCATCACAACCCGCAAGGTCTCAACCTTCACGTTTTTCCGTTGTGCGGTCCTTCTTGCATGGCAAACACTTTACAGGACGAGCAGTGGACGCGATTTCTAACTGTAGGAGGACCTCCTCTTCGCTAAACTATGCGGCCAAGTGGAAGGTTTTTCGTCGTTGGTGTAGGGATCATTCTGTAGATATATTCGATCCCTCTATACCAGACATTGCAAACTTTCTAGTATACTTGTTTGACGAAATCAAACTGCAGCCTGTTACTATAAAGGGTTATAGATCTATGTTATCTGATACCTATGCACATCATGATAGTTTACAAATTGGATGTAATGTCTCCTTATCTAAGTTGGTTAGAAACTTTTCGATAAATAGACCCAGAACTCTTAGACTAATTCCTAAGTGGAATTTAGCTTGGGTTCTTCTTAAATTGAAAGAAAAGCCATTTGAACCTCTTGGGACAGTAGATTTCAAATTCTTATCTTATAAGACAGCTTTTCTCTTAGCTTTCTCTTCTGCTAAAAGAGTCAGTGAGCTTCATGCACTGTCGGTGGATGATTCTCACTATCGTAGTGTCGGGAACACTATCACCTTCACTACTAATGTGGGTTTTTTAGCTAAGAATCAGGCTCCTAATAAATATCCGGAACCTATTGTTATTAAGGCTCTTCCATCTTCAGACGGGCGTAGGCCTTTACTCTGTCCTGTTAGAGCGTTACATATCTATAAACAGAGATCTCAGTTTATCAGAAAGGGACGGAAACGTTTCTTTCTGTCTTTGATGCCTAATAGAAAGGACATTTCGGTCCATTCTTTTGCTAGATGGATTCAATTAACTATCCGTACTGCTTATGAAAATTTATCTTCTTCTCAGCAGTCTGTGCTTAAGATTTCTGCTCATGAAGTAAGAGCTCTTTCTACTTCCTGGGCTTATGCTAATAGTGTTGCTATTACAGATTAATGAAGGCTGCTTATTGGTCTCAGCCATCCACATTTACGAATTTTTATCTCAGAAATATTGAGTCCATTTCTGGAGACCTGCATTGTTTAGGTCCGTTATCTGTTGCTCAGAATGTCGTCCACTAAACAGTTGCAACTATAGTTATGCAGGCTTTCTGTTCCGGCAGTGACTCCGTCCGGCTGCCCTCTTCGCTCTGGGCTATTTGACCCAGGGCAAGGGGAAGGGGGGGGGGGGGGGGGCGGGTGTTCCCTTAGGTCACCTGCTTTATAGTGAAAAGCAAGGGAATGCCTCCTCCAAGTCAGTATTTCTGAGTCGCTTCCGGGATGGTTTTAAAGTGTAATATTAATGTTAAATTCATTCATGTCTTATTTTTAAAGTGTAGCTCAGTGTGAAGCATTTGTATATGTCAAGTGTCAAACGGGCTTTAATATACAATACTCGGACACTTTTAAATGACTATAAAGAGTCTCAATTCTCTGGACTACTTTATTTATTGGCTTGCTTTAAAAATAATTAGTATAAGGGATATACTGGATGTTAATAGAGAACATGAATGTTATTGTGCTCAATTATTAAGGGTAGTGTATCTTTCTAATTTAATATTAAATAAGAAAGATACATGTAAAGCCTATTACTCCTTTTCTTCTTAAGGGGTTACCTCTTTACTATATAGTTGAGCTTATTGGATTTTCCTCTATGTCCTAGGCCCTCCAGCCTGTTTACTATTCAGCTAAGTCTGGGTCATTGGTACAGTATAAAAATGTTAAAAAATTTATAGTAATTTATATATTTTTTATACTTACCAATGACCCAGACGGGGATGGCCCTCCCTGGAGTTGGGAACTCTTGCCTCCCCGCTGAGTACATAGCGCTGACCAGGCACTACCAGTAAGAATGATAATTGGCGCCAATTTCGGGACGTCTGCGTCTGCCCAGTAGAGGCGTAGTATGGAGGTCCTTTAGGACATGATTTCTTTTTGTTTTGGATGCAAATTTTGGGGATTGGGGGGCAAAATTTGTGTTTGGCCCTGGTTTTGTTAGAGTTAACACCAGCTAAGTCTGGGTCATTGGTAAGTATAAAAAATATATAAATTACTATAAATTTTTTAACTTTTTTTAATACTCCCCCCCCCCCCCCCCGACCCCGCCTCCAACAAATTTTGCTTATATGAACTTGCATTGTGGGCTTGAATGGGCAGTGCGTGGTTTCTCCTGTACCACATGAAATACATGTCAAAACTTCCCAGGTATTTATAAATAGCTATGGCCTATGCATAGCCGCTTTGCTGACACAAGAGAGGTCACATGGCCCTGCAGCCATCTTGGATTTTACAAGAATTTAGAGAGTTTTTGCCATGGGATATATGGACAATGGGTCATATTCATCTGGAAATGTGCTTTATGAGCTAGTAGTTTTCTGGCACCCATGACAGAACAACAGGAATCATATTCTGAGGATATGCCCTTGAAGAAACAGCTTGAAGAAATCAGTTGGGTCCAGACCATTGGTGTCTACCAACACACTAGGGTGACGAGCGCGCTGGGGTAACCAATAACTTCCAAAGGGATCATATTCAAGATATGTTTCACACGCCAGTGCTGAATCGACCTCCAGTGCATTTGCCTGATTACTTTGTAAATCTCCCCCACTACCAACATTAACCATTCCACTGACTGCGACAGAAGATGGTCCATCATTATCACCTTCATTTTTCTCCTGCCCATCCGATTCTTCATTGCTGAGATCATCACTGTCTGAGCCATGAAATGTATATCCAATTGCTTCCTCCAGGTTTAATTGTTTGCAAGAAGACATTTCCCAAACAATGCATGTTGAAAACAAAATGCAAGTGATTTCGTCCGAGAAATTATCTCGCCCTAGCATGTTTTAATGACCTTGGACATTGATGCATGGCTTGACCTTGACTTCAACCTCTTTTTGCCCCGAAAAGTTGCCAAAAGTGGAATGCACAACCCCCCCCCCCCCCCCCCCCCCCCCTCCAAAAACAGAAAAGTTTTTTTCCTTGGACAGCAGTACTCATAGATACATACGAAATTCGCAATAATGCTAGAGTGGCATTGCCCCTGAACATCGCTTTTTTGTGTGAGTGGCAGTGAAAGAGTTAACCCAAAATGCATAATTTTTTTGTAAAGAAAATCAGGTTGTTGACCAATATATGAACCTCCATACAAATGCAGAATGGATTCCCCCAAATGCTACAGACAGTATTATATTTTGTGATTGTAATTTGCACATGAAGCTTGACAGGGTTAAACACTACTGTTGATGAAAGTAGAGAGAGTATGTAGCTGTTGGTATATGGTATATTACAGGGGAGCCCACTTAATTGGACATTTTCAAATCAAATAATCTGATCAATTGCATGAAATGTCCAAACACCAAACCATTCACTTTTACTTCAGTACCAATTTGATCTATTAATTGCATCAAGGTTATAGAGTAAACTCCTGTTAATTTGATGAAATTTTCTAGGATCTCTCTAAGAATTACACTACAAAACCAATGAATTCCTCACATTTATACACCAATTTGACTTCAGTAATCCAGGATCTCTGTCAAACAGATGTAATAGATTAAATGCTCCTCAAGTTATCATTATTATACCCCACGCAACGAAGTTGCAGGGGTATAATGTTTTTGACTGGTCCGTCCGTCAGCGTCAGTCTGTCAGTCCGTCAGTCAGTCCTACTTGTTTTCCGGATTTTTTTTCTACATGCTTCCAGATATTGAGCTGATTTTTGGTATGTGAGTCTAACATGGTGGCCTACAGATCAAGTTTGCATTTTTTTCCGCTCCACTGATTTTTCCAAAATTACGGCCCTTGGACTCTGAAAAATTCATCAAAATTACAGTTTTCCGGACTTTTTTCTACACGCTTCCAGATATTGAGCTGATTTTGGGTATGTGAGTCTGACATGATGGCCTACAGATCAAGTTTGCATTTTGTTCCGCTCCACTGATTTTTACCGAAATTACGGCCCTTGAACTTTGAAAATTTCATCAGAATTACAGTTTTGCAGACTTTTTTTCCTACACGCTTCCAGATATTGAGCTGATTTTTGGTATGTTAGTCTAACATGGTGGACTACAGAACAAGTTTGCGTTTTGTTCTGCTCCACTGATTTTTACCGAAATTACGGCCCTTGGACTCTGAAAAATGCATCAAAATTACAGTTTTCCGGACTTTTTTTCTACACGCTTCCAGATATTGAGCTGATTTTTGGTATGTTAGTCTGACATGGTGGCCTGCAGATCAAGTTTGCATTTTGTTCCGCTCCACTGATTTTTACCAAAATTACGGCCCTTGAACTTTGAAAAGTTCATCAAAATTACAGTTATGCGGACTTTTTTCCTACACGCTTCCAGATATTGAGCTGATTTTTGGTATGTTAGTCTGACATGGTGGCCTACAGATCAAGTTTGCATTTAGTTCCGCTCCACTGATTTTTACCAAAATTACGGCCCTTGAACTTTGAAAAGTTCATCAAAATTACAGTTATGCAGACTTTTTTCCTACACGCTTCCAGATATTGAACTGATTTTTGATATGTTAGTCTAACATGGTGGCCTACAGAACAAGTTTGGGTTTTGTTCCGCTCCACTGATTTTTACCAAAATTACGGCCCCATAGACTTTGAAAAGTTCATCAAAATTACAGTTTTCTGGGCTTTTTCTCTGCTTGAATTCTTTCAGTACCGTTGAAACTACAGAACACTGTTTTCTGCAGTATTCCTAGAATCTATGTTTATTTTTAAAAAATGATTAGGGCTTGAAATATCGGGGCACGTGGGGTATGTGAGCGTGCTCATTAAGGTTCTATATTAATATATGAAAATTACCAAATTCTTTTTAATCAGGGCTGGGGTTTCTTACTTTCAGATGTAATATATTACTATTACTTTTGATTTTTTTCTTATATTACAATTACTTTTGGAAATTTAATTATTATATTATATTACAATTTCTTTTAAAAATGTAATAAATATTACTTTTGTATTCTTTTTATTGTATTTGTCAATTACCCAAATTTTATGCAGAAATTTGTTCCCACAATGCAGATCACGACAGGTATTAAGAGGACAAAAGCTTCTGCTTGATATGTAATCTTCAATTCTCAGAGAGTTTTAAAAAAAATGATGCCATAAGGTGTTGTTGGTGAATGAAATGTGGGATGTAGTGTATTGGCACATATACCTGTGGAAAAGGACAGTATCGATAGAAATACATGCAAATTATACCATTTCAATAAAAAATATTGAATTAATAAAAGTGTTTAATTAAAAGTTTTAATTAAACACTTTTTATGGGTACCCATACTATGTATGGTACACATAATGCCGGCATCTGGGGTGGCCATCCGTTGTTCGTCCATCCTTTGTCTGTCCGTCTGTCCACCCGTCCGGCATCCATATCCATTTCTTTGGCATTCGATAACTTGAAAATTATTGCTTGGATTGTCAAGTTACTTTATATTTGTGTTCAGGTTACTGATGTGACGAGCTGTATAGTTTTTGGTGTAAATCTGATAATTTGATCCTGAGATATTAACTCTTTATCCTTCAAATTGAGAATTCTTCCAATCCCTTTGGCATGAGATAACTCAAAAAATATCAATCCAATTGTCATGTTACTTTATATATATCTTCAGGTTACGGATGTTCTGAGCTGTATAGTTTTTGGTGTAACTCTGTTATTTTGATCCTGAGATATTAACCCTTTATCCTTCAAATTGAAAATTCCAACAATCCCTTTGGCATTCGATAACTTGAAAAATATTGCTTGGATTTTCAAGTTACTTTATATTTGTGTTCAGGTTACTGATGTGCCGAGCTGTATAGTTTTTGGTGTAAATCTGATAATTTGATCCTGAGATATTAACCCTTTATCCTTCAAATTGAAAATTCCTCCAATCCCTTTGGCATTCGATAACTTGAAAAATATTGCTTGAATTGTCAAGTTACTTTATATTTGTGTTCAGGTTACTGATGTGCCAAGCTATATAGTTTTTGGTGTAAATCTGATAAATTTGATCCTGAGATATTAACCCTTTATCCTTCAAATTGAAAATTCCTCCAATCCCTTTGGCATTCGATAACTTAAAAAATATTGCTTGGATTGTCAAGTTACTTTATATTTGTGTTCAGGTTACTGATGTGCCAAGCTGTATAGTTTTTGGTGTAAAATCTGTTATTTTGATCCTGAGGTATTAACCCTTTATCCTTCAAATTGAAAATTCCTCCAATCTCTCTGGCATTCGATAACTTGAAAAATATTGCTTGGATTGTTAAGTTACTTTATATTTGTGTTCAGGTTACTGATGTGCCACGCTGTATAGTTTTTGGTGTAAATCTGATAATTTGATCCTGAGATATTAACCCTTTATCCGTCAAATTGAAAATTCCTCCAATCCCTTTGGCATTCGATAACTCGAAAAATATTGCTTGGATTGTCAAGTTACTTTATATTTGTGTTCAGGTTACTGATGTGCCGAGCTGTATAGTTTTTGGTGTAAATCTAATAATTTGATCCTGAGATATTAACCCTTTAAATCTAATAATTTGATCCTGAGATATTAACCCTTTATCCTTCAAATTGAAAATTCCTCCAATCCCTTTGGCATGAGATAACTCAAAAAATATCAATCCGATTGTCATGTTACTTCATATATGTGTTCAGGTTACTGATGTGCCAAGCTGTATTGTTTTTGGTGTAAATCTGATGATTTGATCCTGTGATATTAACCCGTTATCCTTCAAATTGAGAACTCCTCCAATCCATTTCTTTGGCATGCGATAACTCAAAAAATATTAATCCGATTATCAGGTTACTTTATATATGTATTCAGGTTACTGATGTGCTGTGCTGCATAGTTTTTTATGTAAATCTAATAATTTGATCCGGAGATATTAACCCTTTATCCTTCAAATTAGGCACTCCTCCAATCCATTTCTATATGTACCCATACCATGTATGGTGTACATAATGTCGGCATCCGGGGTGGCCCTCTGTCATACAGCTTTCTTCTAGTTGCACATATGGGTACACATCTGACGATTTCATTGGCCTATTTTTTAATTCAGTATTTTTCACTGAAGCAGTGACTATTCAATTAACAGGGTTCTACCAAATTTTAGTCTTTAAATACAGTAGAAAAATTTATTATATTATTGCCATTAAAAAGAAATATGTTCTCAGGTAGTTGTGCCTCAAATTTATGATGAGAGTGGGAGGCTTTTTATTTTTTTTTTTTGAATTTTGAAAAGGATACCCTAAAAAGTATATTCACATTTCAGGAAGAAATCTTTTACAAACTCCGGACTGGTGTTATCGCCTATATTGTGAGATGCTTCAATCAGCTTGGCAATTGACAAGTTGCCAAAGACACTCCATTGCAGGATTATGTGCAGTCCAGTATTTATTTGAAACGATAAAAGGGAGCATTTTCTTATGTGTACCATCATAGAAACCTTAAATCAAAGAATGGAGATGTTGAAGCAAAATACGGAGGAAAACGCGAAGCGGAAGTTGAAATACAACAGGGAAATGTGTTCTGGTGCTTGTGCTCAAAATTTTGATCTGAAAATACTAACCGGGTAATTTTTTTTGATCGGGCAGAATTTTTTGTCTTTTTTTTTGTCTGGGTATTGAAAGGTTTTACGCGGCGGAAATTTAATGATGCAGGTGGTACCTGAGAACATAGACATTTTTTTTAAATGGCCTGATTACTAGTTCAATTGACTAAGTATCGATTACAATCCAGAGATATATGTAAAATAATGTTTCATTTTAAATATTTTTTATCTTTTAGTTGAAAAATAATAATCAGATCTTAGATCAAGCCCAGCAACCATACAATTACCTCATAGAAAGTATAAGATCAAAAGATGACTTTGTACAGAAATATAAGGAACAAATTGCCTCGATGGAAGAGGATCTGCAGTGAGTTGTATTTTGAAAAGCATACAAAAAGAATTGGTACTTTTCTGTAATACTTGTACCTTTGGGCAAGGTATGAGATTGTGTGTGATTCAGTTATTTTTGGTCAAATTGTGTTAACAACTGAGACCTATGGTTGTGCGATGGTTGATGTCCTGTCCTTTTAGCACAATAACTTCAACAGACGCTCTCCGATTTGACTAATATTTGCCATACAGGTCTTTTACAATAATATCTTGTGCAAGTTCGAAAACTGGCCCACCCTGATTTTCCCTAACAGAGTTATGGGCCCTTATTAGTCATTTTTTTACGAATTTTGAGCTTGTTCGCGCAATAACTTGAAAAACATTCTCCAATTTGACTAATATTTCCATACAGGTCTTTTGCAATAATATCTCAAGTGACTTCGAAAACTGGCCTGGCCAGACCCGATTTCTGTCCGCCGACATTTGGTCGGAGGACTGTTGTAATCAGCTGCATCCGTCCATGCATCTGTTTGTGCATCCGTGCATCTGTCTGGAGTCATAATTAAAATTTGGGTCATCGAATCAAAACCAAATTTGGTGTATATGTCCCTTCCCAATGATAAGGTGAATTCTAAATATCGACTGGATCTGATAGTTTTTGTTGGAGTTGTGCCCCTTTTTTGACGCTTTTCCACCCAATTTTGCAACATTGGAAATTTGGTGTCTGGTTGATAACTTCAGTTTGAGTTATTGAATCAACACCAAATTTTGTACATTTGTTGGTTTAGCCTTCAATATGTCCAATGTAAGAACTTGCTTTCGGGGGACATAGCCCACACCTGATGGTGCACTTGTTTGTTACAGAGTTATGGGCCTTAATTAGTCAATTATTACAAATTTTGAGCTTGTTAGTGCCATAACTTGAACAAACATTCTCCGATTTGACTAATATTTGCCATACATGTCTTTTGCAGTAAGAAATCAAGCGAGTTCAAAAAGTAGCCCAGCCCAGCCCAATTTTTCATTACAGAGTTATGGGCCTTAAATTTTTACAAATTTTTAGCTCTT
Organism: Pictodentalium vernedei; assembly: GCA_031216915.1. NCBI lineage: Eukaryota > Metazoa > Mollusca > Scaphopoda > Dentaliida > Dentaliidae > Pictodentalium > Pictodentalium vernedei. Next base: position 353,396,092 of record CM062297.1, read on the forward strand.
TTGCGCAATAACTTGAACAAATGTTCTCCAACTTGACTAATATTTGCCATAAAGGTCTTTTGCAATAATATCTCAAGCGGTTAAAAAACTGGCCTGGCATAATTTTTCATTACAGACTTAAGGGTCTTAATTCATTTTTACAAATTCTGAACTTATTGGCATTATAACTTGAACAAAGGTTCCAGATTTGACAACTGGCATTTGATTGATAACTGGGTTATGGACATGCAACACTCCTTGATTGCCACAACAACTGGATGCCTGAATCTCTGATGTGCCCTTCTTGTTTAACCCTTGAAGGTTTGAAATTGCTGTTTAATTCTTTTTTTAGTCACAAAACCTCAGACTGTGTCTCAGAATCATTCTAAGACAAGTCTAGGCAAACTGTAAGAGAGAACAGCTGTGAAGATTATTTTGACTTTTCTTTGGAATGCTGCTTCATAGTGACATATCATGTCCCAACAATGTAGATCTTCTGTTTCTCAGGCCATTTTTTTGTAGAACTGCATGTGGGTGGGTGGTTTTTAGCTCACCTGAGCAAAGCTCAGGGATCTTGACTAATTACTTTTCGTCTGTTGACCGTCCATCCATCCATCGTTAACTTTACATTATCGACTTCTCAGAAACTACTGTACCAAATTGAACCAAATATGGTGTGCATGTTCCTTATCATATGTCCCTTCAAGTTTGTTCAAATAAAGTTGTCATGCCGTCAGGGGGTACCACAAGGGGCATAACTCTGATAGTACCCATATGCTTAAAAAAAATATTAAAAAAAAAACTTCTCCAGAACCACCAGTTAGAATCTTTGAATATTTGATATGCAATATGAGGAAATTTCTTTAAAAATCTTCTTCAGATCAACCAGTCAGAATGCTTTCTTATTTGTTATACCTCATCTCTAGGAGAGTCAGATTAAAGTATTTTCAAATTGGGTCCCTGGGTTAATATTTGACTTTCTATTAGAGCCCAAAGTTTTACTTAGTGCAATAAGAGGAAATTTTTAAAAAATCTTCAGATCCACAGTCAGAATCCTTTCATATTTGGTATACAACAACTCTATGAAGGTCTGATTTAAGTTTATTCAAATCAGTTCCCTGGTTACTATTTAGGCTCTATTGGGGGCAAGGTGGGTTGCAATGACACCATTACCCTTGGAAGTTTTGCTGTGCTTGTTTACAGCTGATAAAATTGGAAGCACTCAGAAGACCTATGATAATAATCATCTGACATGGATACTAGAGTTATGAATAATTTCATGTCTTCATTCCTCTGTAATGTTGATGAACCATGACTGAATTTGAGCCGAAATACTGTGAACCATTTTGTCAGGTGAGTGATCAAGGCCCCTTGTAGCCTCTTGTTTATTTTTTATTTCTGTAATTATTTCTTTACCATCAAAAGTTCATGTTCTTTGTTTGATGTTTTAGGCTTCATTATCTACAGAATAGCATGGGTGGTGGTGTTTTTTTTTAATTTTGAAAAGGATACCCTTTTTTTTCAAGTTTACATTGGTTATGAAAAGAGAGCATACTGCAGCCAAAAGGAGAATGCAAGATGGCCTGAGAAACAGATTTTTAACTTCTTTAGTCCTATTGCAAGTGTTGTAAGGTCATAAAACTTAGAGTTAACATTAGCTGAGTAAACTTTGGTCTTTTAACTTTAACCTCCAAGGCTTGAACGGTTTTCAAGAATTTATATGATTCCATAACCTGTGGCCAATACTATATAACTTTCACAATATTTTTATACAACAACCAATGGCCCAGACTAGCTGTTGCTAACTCAAAAATATCCAGGGCCAAACACAAATTCCCCCCCCCCCACCAATCCCTAAAATTGGCATGAAAAACCGAAAAAATATGTCCTAACTGGTACTCCATACTGCGCATGTGCAGTATCCAGGGAGACAACAAAATTGTCGCCAACCATCATTCTTTGTTTGGCCCTTCTGTCAGTAACAACAAACTGACATCTGTGCTTTTAAATCTCAGTTTTAATGATGCCAGACACAAATGAATGGTGAATTTGGTGAATCCAAGGACACATTAGGATGATGGAAGGAAGAAACGGTGGTTTGAAACGTTCAGTGCTCTAACTTTATAAATTTTTATTTTGTACCAATGACCCAGACTTAGCTGGTGCTAACTCTTAAAAATCTAGGGCCAAACACAAATTTTGCCCCCCAATCCCCAAAATTTGCATCTAAAACCAAAAGAAATCATGTCCTAAAGGACCTCCATACTTTGCCTCTACTGCGCATGCGCAGTGTCAAGGATGTTCCGAAATTGGCGCCAATCATCATTCTTTGTTTGGCCCTTCATCAGTTAACATCTCACTGATCTTTGTGCTTGTAAATCTCAGTTTAAATGATGCCAGACACATAAATATTGGAGAAATGGTGATTCTAAGGAGGATAGAGAAGGAGGAGAGGAAAAAGGAGTGACAGAAAATATTCAGGGCTGTAACTTAAAATTTTGTAATGAAATTATGTTAAGTTGCCTATATTTTTATACTGTACCAATGACCCAGACTTGGCTGGTGCTAACTCCAACAAAACCAGGGCCAAACACAAATTTTGCCCCCCAATCCCCAAAATTTGCATCCAAAACAAAAAGAAATCATGTCCTAAAGGACCTCCATAGTACGCCTCTACTGCGCATGCGCAGTGACGCAGTCGTCCCGAAATTGGCGCCAATTATCATTCTCTGTTTGGCCCTTCATCAGTCAACATCTCACTGATCTTTGTGCTTGTAAATCTCAGTTTAAAGGATGCCAGACACGTAATTTTTGGAGAAAATGTGATTCTAAGGAGGATAGAAGGAGGAGAGGAAAAAGAAGTGGCAAAAAATAATCAGGGCTGTACTTAAAATTTTTTGATGAAATTATGTTAAGTTGCCTATTTTCCAGGCATGGGCCTCTTGTTGTCATTCTTGCTAATTGTTGCACTGCTTATTCAGTGTTTCCTCTCCCCTAGCCTTCTAAAGTCCCCCCTGGCAATTCTCCCATGCTTTTGGCATATTTTTGAGAAGTTTCATTTCTAAAATTTCCTGGGAGAGTTGCTTGGTTACAGAATGTTTTCTGTTATTTTCCCCATAGTTACGTTTTCACCCATGGGTGTATAACGTTTGTGTTCTGCATCTTCCATCTGATGTTCTACAGATTCTCCCCTGGGAGTCTCTGTTTTGCATCAGATAGAGTGTAATTGATGACTGATTCCGGGCCAGTTTTTTCAGTGCCTGGAGTCATGTTTTCTAGTGTGTTTACACTGTTTGTTTTCATTGGCAACAGCCTTTTTTGAGGGGGGCTGTTTGCCTTTGTGGTAGTTTATCTCATTATAAGATACATTTATATTATCCGAAAGTGTCTCATTAATTATTTTATATAAATTTAAAATTTTTGACCACACTTTGCCATCGGATCCATCGGGGCTCAACGTTACTTTTCAGCAACTTGGGCTTCTCTGAAAAAATATTTTTTCAAAATTATTTTGTTTTGCAATTGTTTTTTCATTTATTAATGGATCATGTTATTATGTATCTTTGTGTCAGGGGTTTTTGCGAGTAACTAGGACTTATTGTTGTTCTTTCACAATGAAGGGACATTGTTCAAATTGTAATAGGAAGAAATCTTCCTCTGACTTTCATGATCATTGTATTAATTGTAGTCAGTGTTCTCGCATTAATCCCTGTCCTATATGTGAACATTGGGATGAGAAACATTGGAAACGTGTGTCACGATATGTTGTTTCTGGAGAAAGAGCGATGCCGGCTCTTTCTCCACAAGGTCACTCTACTCTCTCAGTTTCTATTTCAGAGGAACCAGAACAGGGTGATGTTTCCATGTTATCTTCTTCAAGTGTGCGTCCGTCGTCACAAATGAATTCAGAGCTAGCGGCAAAAGTGCTCATGGAGATTAGACAAATGTCGTCCGCTAGCTCGCCCGGTGTAGCGTCCATTCACCGAATGGTTCGGCAGCCGGGTTCGTCCGATGCGGTCCAAGAGGAAATTTTGGGTGATGCGAGCACTATAAACATAATAGATGCACACCCAGTGACGGCGGATAGTAAACGAGAACGGAGGAAGCCTTTGAGTCCGGTTCCTAGCTCGTCCAGGTCCAGCCGGGCCGCGAGCGAGAGAGGTCCCTCTCTCGTACAACAACATCTGGGACCAGATGTTGTGGTACAAAATGTGTCTTTAGCGGAGCATACGTCCATCGCTCGGGACGCTCCATTGTATAAGCAGTCCGCAGAGACTGTTAAGGCTTCCTCTTCTCGTCAGTGCACACGACCGCACCTTGGCTGCGTGACCGCCGATATTTTACCAGCTTCGCCGATGAAGGATTCTTCGGCGACCAGGTCACACCATCCGGCAGCCAGGGATTCGAGACCGATGGACTCCGGACGTTCGCATAGGAAAAGTATGCGGGAGCCATCTGATGCGGAGCTGCCCTCGGCGAAGCAGCGAAAGACTGCGCCTCCGCAGGTCTCGACGCCGGACATTCTTGTGCAGATAGCACAGCTTATCGCAGCATCCCAGCAGCCGACAGAAACGGTGTCGGATCGAGAATTATCCGACGGCGCTGGGTCGGTACGCTCCGCCGAAGCATCGGGGGCGGACGACCGGGAACATCGGGAGGTCCGACCGGATGGTGAAAGGGATACGGATGAATTGGAGCTATCCCTTTCGGAACAACATAAAGCTGCCGTGGACTTCATCCGGCACTTTCTCCCTCAGGTTGTTCCGTCGGGCCAGACTGCTGCGCTTCCGGACAAGAGAATTATAGCGTCATTGGACTCTGAATTTTTTGAGCGGTTCAGGGACATCGCTCCCGAGTTTCCGTCGCAGTCCAATAATGTTGCAAGAACATTTGAATTATTGAACGACGCTATATTTAAACTTGCTTCCAGGACGGGGAAAGCAGGTTTCTTGTCCGCTAATACTCTTAACCTGCCTTTCATTAATGCAAGGAATAAATTCGATACGGCAGGACAGGGTATACTGAGAGTTCCTCTGCGTATGGACGACAAGGCGGAAGACTTAGAGCTATCATTACCGTCGTCAGCTTCTATTCCAACCGCGGTGTTGGAAACAGCTATTGCGTCTAACAGAGCCAATTTAGATGCCTTATCTTACGCAGATCACCTTACTAAGGCGTTATCACTGCGCCTTCAAGGGGAAGAGTTTCAGGATATACAATCCTCTTTAAGACTTCTTTCAAGGGCAGTAGCTTATTCCACGTGTAACTCTGCCCTTTCAGTGGCAAATCTGGAGTTGGTTAGACGTGACGCAGCCCTAGCTACATCCACACTAGTGGATTCTAAGGTGAAGAACTCTCTTAGAGTCGCTTCGGTCTCAGGAGAACTTCTCTTTGACGGCAAGCTTTCCGCTATTTATGATAAAATTAAAAAGAAAGCTAATGATTCTCTGTTGTTCAGATCGGCTCCTAAAAAGTCGGATACAGCAGACACGAATAAGACAGGCACTTCTGGGTCTAATGCGCCCAAGAGAGGTTCCTATAGAGGTTCCGGTGCGTCCTCTTGGTCTTATTCTAGAGACCGTCAGGATAGCGACTCTCGTTCGGGACGTCCTTCAGGCCGGGACAATCGGTCGGACGCCCCGAGGTCGACGAGGCGAGGTGCGGGTCGTGGAAGACGTGGTTTCTCCTACCGCAGGCCTCGCAGGTCCAGGAGGTGATGGCTTAAACCTCTATCGCGTTCCGGTTGGCGGAAGGTTGTCGAGTTTTTCACAAGAGTGGGCGTCGATTACGGACGACCCTTGGGTGAGAGGAGTGACTTCGGAAGGTCTAAAGATATCCTTCAAACGAAAGCCTCCATTAACTCGAAGTCCAAAGTGGACTCATCTTCCGTCAAATCCACAGAAAAGAGACGCTCTGTTATCAGAGGTGCAGTCTCTTTTAATGAAGAACGCGGTAGAGGTCGTAGAAAACCAGGAATCTCTGGGATTCTACAGCCATCTGTTTCTGGTTCCGAAACCAGACGGCTCGTTCCGTCCAGTCATAGATTTGAGCTGGATAAACAAGCTGATCGTCGCTCCGAAGTTTTATATGGAGACGATTCGATCGGTCAGAGCGAGTATTCGGGTGAACGATTATGCAACGAGCATAGATCTCAAAGATGCGTACTTTCACGTCATGGTACATCCGACATTCCGAAAGTATCTACGCTTCGCAGTCCTAGGAGTGGTGTATCAGTTCCGGGCCATGTGCTTCGGATTGAATCTAGCACCCTGGGCTTTCACTCGGGTAATGAACTCGGTAATGATCTACTTCCGAGCTCATTCGTCTGCGGTAACGTCGGCCTACCTGGACGACATTCTTCAGAGGTACGGCAACGAGTTAACGCTTCAGAACGATGTTCAGAATCTTCTTCTATTGCTCCGACGTCTCGGTTTTATAGTAAACGAGGAGAAGTCGGATCTGGTGCCGTCCAAGTCATTCACTCATCTGGGAATGAGCTTCGAGACGCACAACAATCTCGTTCGTCTGCCGTTAACCAGAGCGAAATTAGTCAGTTGTTACGCTCGCTATTGTCTGCACGCAGACAAAGTCACGGCGAGAGAATTTATGAGACTGATAGGTCTGTGCGGAGCCGCCGCGGATCTCATTCCGATGGAGCGGCTACGCACACGTCCTCTTCAAATTTTCCTGACTCAGAATTGGAGTGTGAAAATTCATTCGCTCGATGTAGACGTTCTCTTGTCAGATCAAGTGAAACAAGAGATTCAGACTTGGGCAAACATTCAGTGGTTAACTCAAGGAGTTCCGCTGCAGTTGCCGGATCCGAGTTTTACCGTTATGACGGATGCCAGTCAAACAGGTTGGGGTGCATCATTAATCCCAACGGATTCGAGATGCCAGGGTCTTTGGGATCCGCAATTCCTGTGCAAGCACATAAACATCAAGGAAATGATGTCAATTTGGCTTGCGTTACGTCACTGGATGGACATTATTCACGATGCTCATGTCCAAATCCTATCCGACAATACGACAGTAGTGGCGTATATACGGAATCAGGGAGGCACTCATTCAGTTCCGTTGTTCAATCTAACGGAAAGAATCCTTCTGTTTGCGTTAGAACATCACGTTCTTCTTTCGGTCCGTCACATACCGGGTCGTCTGAATGTGCTAGCAGACTCCCTTTCACGAAAGGGTCGCTTGTTGCCGTTGGAGTGGACTCTCAACAAACAAGTATTCAATCAGATTTGCTACCAATGGGAACGGCCAATGATAGACTTATTTGCGACACATCTCAACAATCAGTTGCAGACGTATGTGTCTCCGTGTCCGGATCCAAGAGCATTTGCAGTAGACGCTCTGTCGATCCCTTGGGACGGAATGATAGGATATGCGTATCCTCCAGCGCCGTTAATTCAACAAGTATTGCTAAAGATAAAACAATCTCAATGCAAGATTCTGTTGGTAGCATCTCTGTCGCCACAGAGACCGTGGATAAATCTACTCAGGTGTCTGTTGTGGGACCTACCGCGGAAGCTTCCTCCACGAGAGGATCTTCTTTCGCAGGGGAAATCGCGCCAACTCCATCACAACCCGCAAGGTCTCAACCTTCACGTTTTTCCGTTGTGCGGTCCTTCTTGCATGGCAAGCACTTTACAGGACGAGCAGTGGACGCGATTTCTAACTGTAGGAGGACCTCCTCTTCGCTAAACTATGCGGCTAAGTGGAAGGTTTTTCGTCGTTGGTGTAGGGATCATTCTGTAGATATATTTGATCCCTCTATACCAGACATTGCAAACTTTCTAGTATACTTGTTTGACGAAATCAAACTGCAGCCTGTTACTATAAAGGGTTATAGATCTATGTTATCTGATACCTATGCACATCATGATAGTTTACAAATTGGTTCTAATGTCTCTTTATCGAAGTTGGTTAGAAACTTTTCGATAAATAGACCCAGAACTCTTAGATTAATTCCTAAGTGGAATTTAGCTTGGGTTCTCCTTAAATTGAAGGAAAAGCCATTTGAACCTCTTGGGACAGTAGATTTCAAATTCTTATCTTATAAGACAGCTTTTCTCTTAGCTTTCTCTTCTGCCAGAAGAGTCAGTGAGCTTCATGCACTATCGGTGGATGATTCTCATTATCGTAGTGTTGGGAACACTATCACCTTCACTACTAATGTGGGTTTTTTAGCTAAGAATCAGGCTCCTAATAAATATCCGGAACCTATTGTTATTAAGGCTCTTCCGTCTTCAGACGGGCGTAGGCCTTTACTCTGTCCTGTTAGAGCACTACGTATCTATAAACAGAGATCTCAGTTTATCAGAAAGGGACGAAAACGTTTCTTTCTGTCTTTGATGCCTAATAGAAAGGACATTTCAGTCCATTCTATTGCTAGATGGATTCAGTTAACTATCCGTACTGCTTATGAAGATTTATCTTCTTCTCAGCAGTCTGTGCTTAAGATTTCTGCTCATGAAGTAAGAGCTCTTTCTACTTCCTGGGCTTATGCTAATAGTGTTGCTATTACAGATTTAATGAAGGCTGCTTATTGGTCTCAGCCATCCACATTTACGAATTTTTATCTCAGAAATATTGAGTCCATTTCTGGAGACCTGCATTGTTTAGGTCCGTTATCTGTTGCTCAGAATGTCGTCCACTAAACAGTTGCAACTATAGTTATGCAGGCTTTCTGTTCCGGCAGTGACTCCGTCCGGCTGCCCTCTTCGCTCTGGGCTATTTGACCCAGGGCAAGGGGAAGGGGGGGGGGGGGGGGGGGGGGGCGGGTGTTCCCTTAGGTCACCTGCTTTATAGTGAAAAGCAAGGGAATGCCTCCTCCAAGTCAGTATTTCTGAGTCGCTTCCGGGATGGTTTTAAAGTGTAATATTAATGTTTAATTCATTCATGTCTTATTTTTAAAGTGTAGCTCGGTGTGAAGCATTTGTATATGTCAAGTGTCAAACGGGCTTTAATATACAATACTCGGACACTTTTAAATGATTATAAAGAGTCTCAATTCTCTGGACTACTTTATTTATTGGCTTGCTTTAAAAATAATTAGTATAAGGGTTATACTGGATGTTAATAGAGAACATGAATGTTATTGTGCTCAATTATTAAGGGTAGTGTATCTTTCTAATTTAATATTAAATAAGAAAGATACATGTAAAGCCTAATACTCCTTTTCTCCTTAAGGGGTTACCTCTTTACTATATAGTTGAGCTTATTGGATTTTCCTCTATGTCCTAGGCCCTCCAGCCTGTTTACTATTCAGCTAAGTCTGGGTCATTGGTACAGTATAAAAATGTTAAAAAATTTATAGTAATTTATATATTTTTTATACTTACCAATGACCCAGACGGGGATGGCCCTCCCTGGAGTTGGGAACTCTTGCCTCCCCGCTGAGTACATAGCGCTGACCAGGCACTGCCAGTAAGAATGATAATTGGCGCCAATTTCGGGACGACTGCGTCACTGCGCATGCGCAGTAGAGGCGTACTATGGAGGTCCTTTAGGACATGATTTCTTTTTGTTTTGGATGCAAATTTTGGGGATTGGGGGGCAAAATTTGTGTTTGGCCCTGGTTTTGTTGGAGTTAGCACCAGCCAAGTCTGGGTCATTGGTAAGTATAAAAAATATATAAATTACTATAAATTTTTTAACTTTCGAGGCATGGGCCTGTTGTTGTCATTCTTGCTTTGAAGTTGCACCGCCTATTCAGAGTTTCCTCTCTCCTTATCCTTTAAGTCACCCCTTGCTATTCTCCCATGCTTTTGGCATATTTTTGAGTAAGATTACTACTAAAATTTCTTGGGAGAATTAGCTTGGTTACAGAATGAATTCTGTTATTTTCCCCATGTTTACGTTTTCACCCATGGGTGTTTAGACGTTGTGTTCTGCATCTACCATCTGATGTTCTGCAGATTCTTCTTTGGAAGTCTCTGTTTTGCATCAGATAGTGTGTAATATTGATAACTGATTTCGGGCCAGTATTGTCAGTGCCTGGAGTCATGTTTTCTGGTGTTTATACACTTCTTGTTTACATTGGCAACAGTCTCTTTTGAGGGGGGCTTTTTGCCTTTGGAGTAGTTTATCTCATTACAAGATACATTATTATTATCCGTTTGTGTTGCAATAATTATTTAAAATAATTTTAAAATTTTTGACCACACTTACCCTTGGGATCCATTGGGGCTCAACGTTACTTTTCAGAAACTTGGGCTTCGCTGAAAAAATATTTTTCAAAAATTATTTTGAATTTCGTTTGCTTTTTTCAATGTTAATGGATCATGTTATTATGTATCTTTGTGTTTAGGGGTTTGTGCGAGTACTAGGACTTGTTGTTGTCTTTTCACAATGAAAGGACATTGTTCAAATTGTAATAGGAAGAAATCTTCCTCTGACTTTCATGATCATTGTATTAATTGTAGTCAGTGTACTCGCACTAACTCCTGTTCAATATGTCAATATTGGGATGACAAACATTGGAAACATGTGTCACGGTATGTTGTTAGTGGAGAAAGGGCTATGCCGGTCCTTTCTCCGCAGGGTCACTCTAGTCTATCAGTTTCTATTTCAGAGGAACAAGAACAGGGTCATATTTCCATGTTATCTTCCAAGAGTGCGCTTCCGTCGTCACAATTGAATGAAGAGCTAGCGGCAAAAGTGCTCATGGAGATACGACAGTTGCCTAAGAGGTCCCTAGTAGGATCGACGGTGCTGTCGTCCGCTAGCTCGCCCGGTGTAGCGTCCATTCACCGAATGGTTCGGCAGCCGGGTTCGTCCGTTGCGGTCCAGGAGGAAATGTTGGGTGATGCGAGCACTATAAACATACTAGGTGCACACCCAGTGACGGCGGATGTTGGGAGAGATCGGAGGAAGCCTTCTAGTCCGGTTCCTAGCTCGTCCAGGTCCAGCCGGGCCGCGAGCGAGAGAGGCCCTCTCTCGTACAACAACATCAGGGACCTGATGTTGTGGTACAAAATGTGTCGCAAGCGGAGCACCCGTCCATCGCTCGGGACGCTCCGTTGTTTAGGCAGTCCGCGGAGACTGCTCAGGCTTCCTCATCCTCTCACCAGCGCACACGACCGCACCTTGGCTACGTGACCGCGGATATTCTACCAGCTTCACCAATAAGGGATTCTTCGGCGACCAGGTCACGCCATCCGGTAGACTCCGGACGTTCGCATAGGAAGAGTATGCGGGAGTCAGTTGATGCAGAGCTTCCCGCGGCTAAGCAGCGAAAGACCGCTACTCCGCAGGCCTCGATGACGGACGTGCTTGCTCAGATAGCACAAATTATCGCAGCATCCCAGCAACCGACAGAATCGGTGTCGGATCGGGAATTATCCGACGGCGCTGGGTCGGGGGTGCGGACGACCGGGAGCATCATGAGGTCCGTCCGGATGGTGAAAGATATACGGATGACTTGGAGCAATCCCTTTAGGAACAACATAAAGCTGGCGTGGATTTCATCCGGCACTTCCTTCCTCACGTTGTTCCGTCGGGCCAGACTGCTGCGGTACCGGACAAGAGAATAATAGCGTCATTGGACACTGAATTCTTCGAGCGGTTCAGAGACATCGTCCCTGAGTTTCCGTCTCAGTCCAATAATGTCACAAGAACATTTGAATTATTGAACGACGCTATATTCAAGCTTGCTTCCAAAACAGGCAAAGCTGGTTTCTTGTCCTCCAATGCTCTTAACCTGCCTTTCATTAATGCAAGGAATAAATTCGATACGGCAGGACAGGGTATTCCGAGAGTTCCTCTGCGTCTTGACGACGAGGCGGAAGACTTAGAATTGTCGTTACCGTCGTCTATGTCTGTTCCAACCGCAGTGTTGGATACGACAATCACGTCTAACAGGGCCAGTTTAGACGCTTTATCTTACGCAGACCACCTTATAAAGGCGTTATCACTGCGTCTTCAAGGGAAAGAATTCCAGGATATACAATCCTCTTTAAGACTTCTTTCAAGGGCAGTGGCTTATTCCACGTATAACTCCGCCCTCTCAGTGGCAAACCTGGAGTTGGTTAGACGTGACGCAGCCTTAGTTACATCCACACGCGTGGATAGTAAGGTGAAGAACTCTCTCAGAGTCGTTTCGATCTCCGGAGAACTTCTATTCGACGGCAAGCTTTCTGCAATCTATGATAAAATTACTAAGAAAGCTTCGGATTCTCTGCTGTTTAAATCCGCTTCCAAAAAGTCGGATACGGCAGAGAAGAATAAGACAGGCACTTCTGGGTCTAATGCGCCCAAGAAAGGTTCCTATAGAGGTTCCGGTGCGTCCTCTTGGTCTTATTCAAGAGACCGTCAAGGCAGCGACTCACGTGCGGGATGTCCTTCGGGCCGGGACAATCGGTCGGACGGCCCGAGGTCGACGGGATGAGGTGCGGGTCGTGGAGGACGTGGTTTCTCCTCCCGCAGGCCTCGCAGGTCCAGGAGGTGATGGCTTCAACCTCTATCGTGGTCCGGTTGGCGGAAGGTTGTCGAGTTTTTCAGAAGAGTGGGCGTCGATTACGGACGACCCTTGGGTGAGAGGGGTGATTTCGGAAGGTCTAAGAATATCCTTCAAACAAAAGCCTCCTTTAACTCGAAGTCCAAAATGGACTCAACTTCCGTCAAATCCTCAGAAAAGAGACCCTCTGTTATCGGAGGTGCAGTCTCTTTTAATGAAGAACGCGGTAGAGGTTGTAGAAGACCAGGAAACACCGGGATTCTACAGCCATCTGTTTCTGGTTCCGAAACCAGACGGCTCGTTCCATCCAGTCATAGATTTGAGCTGGATAAACAAGCTGATCGTCGCTCCGAAATTTTATATGGAGACGATTCGGTCGGTCAGAGCGAGTATTCGGGTGAACGATTATGCTACAAGCATAGATCTCAAGGATGCGTACTTTCATGTCATGGTACATCCGACATTCAGAAAGTATCTACGCTTCGCAGTCCTAGGAGTTGTGTATCAATTCCGGGCGATGTGCTTCGGATTGAACCTAGCACCCTGGGCTTTCGCTCGGGTAATGAACTCGGTAATGATATATTTCCAAGCTCATTCGTCTGCGGTAACGTCGGCCTACCTGGACGACATTCTTCAGAGGTACGGCAACGAGTTAACGCTTCAGAACGATGTGCAGAATCTGCTTCTATTGCTCCGACGTCTCGGTTTTGTTATAAACGAGGAGAAGTCGGATCTGGTGCCGTCCAGGACATTCACTCATCTGGGAATGAGCTTCGAGACGCACAACAATCTCGTTCGTCTGCCGTTAACCAGAGCGAAATTAGTCAGTTGTTACGCTCGCTATTGTCTTCATGCAGACAAAGTCACAGCGAGGGAGTTTATGAGACTGATAGGTCTATGCGGAGCCGCCGCGGATCTCATTCCGATGGGGCGGTTACGCACTCGTCCTCTGCAAATTTTCTTAACTCAGAATTGGAGTGTGAAGATTCATTCGCTCGACATAGACGTTCTCTTGTCAGATCAAGTGAAACAAGAGATTCAGACTTGGGCAAACATTCAGTGGTTAACTCAGGGAGTTCCGCTGCAGTTGCCGGATCTGAGTTTTACCATTATGACAGATGCCAGTCAAACAGGTTGGGGTGCAACATTGATCCCAACGGATTCGAGATGCCAGGGTCTTTGGGATCCACAGTTCCTAAGCAAGCACATAAACATCAAGGAAATGATGTCAATTTGGCTTGCGTTACGTCATTGGATGGACATTATTCACAAAGCTCATGTCCAAATTCTGTCCGACAATATGACAGTAGTGGTGTATATACGGAACCAGGGTGGCACTCATTCCGTTCCGTTATTCAAGCTAACGGAGAGAATCCTTCTGTTTGCTCTAGAACATCAAGTTCTACTTTCGGTCCGTCATATACCGGGTCGTCTGAATGTACTATCAGACTCCCTTTCACGGAAGGGTCGCTTGTTGCCGTCGGAATGGACTCTCAACAAACAAGTATTCAATCAGATTTGCTACCAGTGGGAACGGCCAATGATAGACTTATTTGCGACACATCTCAACAATCAGTTGCAGACGTATGTGTCACCGTGCCCGGATCCAAGAGCATTTGCAGTAGACGCTCTATCGATCTCATGAGACGGAATGATAGGATATGCGTATCCTCCATCGCCGTTGATTCAGCAAGTATTGCTAAAGATAAAACAATCTCAATGCAAGATTCTGTTGGTAGCATCTCTGCCTCCACAGAGACCGTGGATAAATCTACTCAGGTGTCTGTTGTGAGACCTACCGCGAAAGCTTCCTCCACGGGAGGATCTTCTTTCGCAGGGGAAACCGCTTCGACTTCATCACAACCCGCAAGGTCTCAACCTTCACGTTTTTCCGTTGTGCGGTCCTTCTTGCATGGCAAGCACTTTACAAGACGAGCAGTGGACGCGATTTCTAACTGTAGGAGGACCTCCTCTTCACTAAATTATGCGGCTAAGTGGAAGGTTTTTCGTTGTTGGTGTAGGGATCATTCTGATGATATTTTTGATCCCTCCATACCAGACATTGCAAACTTTCTAGTATACTTGTTTGACGAAATCAAACTGCAGCCTGTTACTATTAGGGGTTATAGGTCTATGTTATCTGATACCTATGCACACCACGATAGTTTACAAATTGGATCTAATGTCTCTTTATCTAAGTTAGTTAGAAACTTCTCGATAAATAGACCCAGAACTCTTAGATTAATTCCTAAGTGGAATTTAGCTTGGGTTCTTCTTAAACTAAAGGAAAAGCCATTTGAGCCTCTTGGGACAGTAGATTTCAAATTCTTGTCTTATAAGACAGCTTTTCTCTTAGCTTTCTCTTCTGCTAGAAGAGTCAGTGAGCTTCATGCACTATCGGTGGACGATTCTCACTATCGTAGTGTCGGGAACACTATCACCTTCACTACTAATGTTGGATTTTTAGCTAAGAATCAGGCTCCTAATAAATATCCGGAACCTATTGTTATTAAGGCTCTTCCGTCTTCAGACGGGCGTAGGCCTTTACTCTGTCCTGTTAGAGCTTTACGCATTGATAAACAGAGATCTCAGTTTATCAGAAAGGGACGAAAATGTTTCTTTCTGTCTCTGATGCCCAATAGAAAGGACATTTCGGTCCATTCTATTGCTAGATGGATTCAATTAACTATCCGTACTGCTTATGAAAATTTATCTTCTTCCCAGCAGTCTGTGCTTAAGATTTCGGCTCATGAAGTAAGAGCTCTTTCTACATCTTGGGCTTACGCAAATAGTGTGGCTATTACAGATTTAATGAAGGCTGCTTATTGGTCTCAGCCATCCACATTCACGAATTTTTATCTCAGAAATATTGAGTCCATTTCTGGAGACCTGCATTGTTTAGGTCCGTTATCTGTTGCTCAGAATGTCGTCCACTAAACAGTTGCAACTATAGTTATGCAGGCTTTCTGTTCCGGCAGTGACTCCGTCCGGCTGCCCTCTTCGCTCTGGGCTATTTGACCCTGGGCAAGGGGAAGGGGGGGGGGGGGTGTTCCCTTAGGTCACCTGCTTTATAGTGAAAAGCAAGGGAATTCCTCCTCCGGAGTCAGTAATTCTGAGTCGTTTCCGGGATGGTTTTAAAGTGTAATATTAATGTTAAAAATTCATTCATGTCATATTTTTAAAGTGTGGCTCGGTGTGAAGCATTTGTATATGTCAAGTGTCAAATGGGCGTTAATATACAATCCTCGGACACTTTTAAAGAATATAAAGAGTCTCAATTCTCTGGACTAACTTTATTTATTGGCTTACTTTAAAAATAATTAGTATAATGGGTTATACTGGATGTTAATAGAGAACATGAATGTTATTGTGCTTAATTATGAAGGGTATTGTATCTTTCTAATTTATCATAAAATAAGAAGGATACATGTAAAGCCTAATACTCCTTTTCTCCTTGAGGGGTTCACTCTATATTATATAGTTGAGCTTATTGGATTTTCCTCTATGTCCTAGGCCCTCCAGCCTTTTTACTATTCAGCTAAGTCTGGGTCATTGGTACAGTATAAAAATGTTAAAAAATTTATAGTAATTTATATATTTTTTATACTTACCAATGACCCAGACGGGGATGGCCCTCCCAGGAGTTGGGAACTCATACCTCCCCGCTGAGTACATAGCGCTGACCAGGCACTGCCAGTAAGAATGATGATTGGCGCCAATTTCGGAACATCCTTGACACTGCGCATGCGCAGTAGGGGCAAAGTATGGAGGTCCTTTAGGACATGATTTCTTTTGGTTTTAGATGCAAATTTTGGGGATTGGGGGGCAAAATTTGTGTTTGGCCCTAGATTTTTAAGAGTTAGCATCAGCTAAGTCTGGGTCATTGGTAAGTATAAAAAATATATAAATTACTATAAATTTTTACAAAAATTATTTCATGTTTCCCAATTTCGGGACATGGGCCTGACATCATCATTCATGCTAATGATTTTTCCACTGTTTGTTAAGTGTTCCTTCCCTTTCTTTCCTTGAAGCCCCCCCCAGTTAAACTCCCAAGCTTTTTTGGCTTGGTTTAGTAAATTTTTTTTTACAAATTTCTTAGGAGTTTGGGGTGTTACACAGAATGTTTACATCCTCACCCTAGGGGTGTTTAGGTGTTTTTGGTTATGCTTCATACATCTGATGTACCGTTTTTTCTTCTGATGAAGATCTTGCTTTACATGGGATAGTTCAAAATCTGTTACTGACTTTGGGTCTTTTTATTCAGTGCCTGGAGTCTTGTTTCCATTTTTTTCTTCTGATGTTGTTAACATTGACAACGCTCTATAAATATATGTAGTTTACTATTTATTATCATGGTAGGACTGTTGTAAGATACATTAATTATTCCGGTAGTCAGTTAATTTTTTGGATAATAAAAAATTTTTTGTTCACACTTAGGCACTGTCG
This sequence comes from Pictodentalium vernedei, assembly GCA_031216915.1. Classification (NCBI taxonomy): domain Eukaryota; kingdom Metazoa; phylum Mollusca; class Scaphopoda; order Dentaliida; family Dentaliidae; genus Pictodentalium; species Pictodentalium vernedei. The sequence continues at coordinate 353,412,983 of CM062297.1, forward strand.
GGATGCATTTGAGCTCATCATTCCCATTGGGAACTTGGGCTCCTGTCAAAATTTTTCTAAAAATTTCTTTTTGTAAATTATTTTTCGATTTATATTTTGAATGTTATTTATTATGAATCTTTTTCATATATTTATTGTGGAGTTGGTGGGAGTACTGTCGACTTTATTTTGATTCAGTATGAAAGCTTATTGCTCACAATGCAAGGTGAGGAAGTCTTCCTCTGATTTACATACTTGTTGCCTTATGTGCAGTCAATGTACTCCCACTAATTCTTGCTCAACATGTGCCGGATGGGATGACAAAGGTTGGAGACGGGTGTCACGGTACGTTGTTAGCAGCGAGAGGGCTACCTCCTCTATCAGACCCATGACAGGCCATGGTGCCACGGCACAAGTGACCACCGCAGCTGTACTCAGTACACTCATGACCCCTTGTAGTGGCTCACTACCATGGTCACAGGTCACCTTGCCGGAAGAAGATTGGCCCCTCAGCTCCTGTACTGATTACAAGCCCAATGACAATACCGTTGGGCTTGTAATCAGTACAAGCCCAACGGTATTGGAGGATGGCATAGATTCCAGTATTGACACCATTAGTTGTCCTACTAATACCTCCTCAGAGAGTATATAATTCACCTACAGGACTTCAGAGGAGCAGGGACCCTTGTCCCTTTCCGCTGAACACAGCGCGTCGGATGCAGGCCTCTCCCCTCTACTTGCGGCCAAATCGGATGACCCTTCCCATCCGTGTGCTTCAAGTACCCAACCCATGGCCCAGCCATGTATGGTTAACATTGCTCCGGGCAAAACACCAATGTTTGCCTCTGGACTCACCAAATTTGCCCATAAATATACCAGAGAGGGCATTTTACTAAATCTTAGCAAGATAGCCGGGACTAAACAAACCTGACTAGGCCACCGCACCCCTGTCAGCAAAGCTCAACCTTCCACACCTCACTGTCCGACCAGGCGCCACTGGCCGGCTAATAAAGCAGTATTCCAACACGTCAAATGCGCCGGTAGGCGACATACACGACGTCAAAAGGAACGACAGTCTCACCTCACTGCACAGGCTGACAAGGCTAGCACAATATTACCAATCTGTCAAATTACACTCTCAGTACACATGAGAAAACTGTACTGGGGAAGGGGTTAAAATTCATACCAACGCCTCAAAGACCTTCCAGGTCCTTCTTCAAGGAAGATATACAATTGTTTCACAATAGAATGCGATTGAGGGTTATACATGCTGATCAACAGCAGCGGTTCATTAACCCATTTAAGTTGCAAACTAACAAGCTCCCCCAAAGGAGCATAGTTCCAACCTATGTTATAACCCCCCCCCCCCCCCCCCCCCCCAGGGGTGATGGAGTTCGCAATGAAACCGCTCACATATAGAACTAATTAAAAAGGACACTTCCTTTCCCTTTAATATACGCTATTGCCACGCAATAGCCCACAACCCTGCACCAAGCAGGCTGGCGTTACATTTTAAATTTTGAAGCCCCAACCCACCAAGGGTTGATATGAAGTCCATCTATGGTGACCACACTTTCACACCCACCGCAGGTGTGCTTTATTAAGTTGTGTCCACGGGCTACCGCCCAATTACGAACAGATTCACAACACCAACCACACCTACCCTCCTTCCAGATGAGGGTGGTGTCACAATTTCTTTTGCACGATAGGTGTCAAGAGCCTACGTGGGCCTACCACGCATGAGCTTACAGTAACAACCGGCTCGACATGACAGGCCCCAGTGCCCCTCTTGCCTTACACCTTTATCAGACGTTCTACTTGAAGCTTGCGGGCGAACTGAGTTGCTGCTATGTCCTTTACTCATCATGCTTCTGGGCTTTTGGGCCCCCTCGACAGAGAGCTACAAAAGAGGCGGATTCAGTGCATCCTGTGCACTGCGTTTTGTTCCCAACGAAGGGTACCCCAAAAGCTTCCTTCACATGTCCTCGGTTTCAGACACACAGTGTCTTGATTCTGTTCACCGAGACACACCTTACATCTGAATATCCGCACCACAGCTGCGGGGACACTATTATCATCGTGCCAATCCTTGACACTTCTTCATACTAGTGGCTACAACCATAACGGACCTACTGTACCTTGGTAAAGTCCCCCATAAATAACCACCAAGCCTTTTCGCACTGTCACATGACATGCTGCTTGTCTTTGACTTAGAGCCCTAGTGGGCCACTGACATTTGTTTCAAAATACCGCACACCGAATTGGATGCCCACCGATGTCCATGGTACCACCGTGTGCCACTTATGACCCAGTGTGCCGATACCTGACCACAACTCGGCACCATATTTCATTTACACCCTGCCCAGGGGCACAGGGTCGTTTACAAGATATGTCGACCTTATGTGCCGGATCTCCACTGCTCCTCACACCAACCCGTATAACTATCTGGCAATACTTTAATAACTCATTGTTTTTACTGCCATTCTCTATTGGGGAACATTCCTGCCATCAAAACATTGTTGATTTAATCCAATCTATGACTGTCACATGGTAATTACTTTACGACATTCCTGTACAAACACTTCGGTTCCACCTTAATCGTTACAACCTGTACCTGGTATTTGACAATTGTCTAACAAAAACAAAACAATCAACTTAAGAAGACACACCTCCAGTCTCAGCCAATCATTGCATTGTGTATTCGCTCCAGCGACCAATCACTGCGTCTCCTGACATCACGTGCTCACCAGCAGGTACTCTTGCACCATCCTGACACTCATTCTCAATTGTACTGTGATTGACTTCAGTTTGTTAATTAGCAGCCATTTTGAAACGTTTTCACAACAATACAAAATCCGGGATTCACCAATTTGTGACATTTTACATATTGTTCCTACCACTGCACTCTGTGGCACAACTGTATATACACCTTTTCCTACACAGGTAGTTATTCCGACCCAACACTTTGCTTTCGTTATTCTCATTTCCAATTTTCTTTATTTCTTGTGTTTATTTTTATTCGATCGTATTGACAGCCGACCCGGCTATTGCGACCCATTCACATGTCACCCCGACACTGTCACATTTATACTTCACACGATCCTTTCCACCTTCCTGGTGGATTATACACGGGTGATCCACACCCTTTGTACATCGACCCACGACGCTAAAAGGATACCTTCCTGAAAGCATTCTCGAGCTAACATTTTTAGCTCTTGGCGCTCGGATTGGTACTCAACAATTATCACAATTCCACCTTCCTGGTGAAGTATAAACCGGTGACCTGCACCAGTTGTTACGTCGACCCACGACGTTCAAAGAATACCTTCCCAAACGCATTATCAAGCAGACACTTTCAGACCTTGGAGCTTGGATTGGTATCCGATAATTATCACAAATTGGGCTTCAACACATCCCACGCAACTGGCTACCAAAGCTACAGCTCTCCATTGTGTTTTCATGGTTCTCCGATAACCACAATATCAACACAATAAAGTTACAAGACTTCCCGACTTTCACACTCACAGCTGCTTTACCTAAGTCGCTATCACTATTAATCCTGTCCACCAGGTTCACACTTCGGACAACCGGAGAGACTCCCACCCACCCTGGGCTGGGTTTGTAACAGTACCACTGAAATAAACAGTTCTCTATATTTGTTTGTTTGATAAGGTCGTACAGGCCGAAACCTTGGTTACACTTTGCGGAAGTTAATTCCGGACAAATACCAATAGAGGTCCACCTCAACTCCACAATGGAGTCGTTACAACCTGAAACACACCGTAAGCTCTGACTACAACTCAATAATACTCGGAGGCTCATGTTTCGGGCAGCTGATGCACACCACAAGCACCGCATTTACCAAGAATGCAACTCACAAAATGTCGTGCCAGCAGCTCTTCTCAATACCATAAAAACTGACTTAGGCCGTACTGTTGACGGCCTGCTCAAATTTGAGAATGATATATCGTCGGACATCGACGAGCTTGCTCGCCAAACTACTCATCGTTTGACACAATGTCTACAGACACAATACGGGAAGCGCATCTCAGACCAAGAAGTCGAGATATCTGAGTACTTCAATCATCCGCTCCCTCCTAATATCATTGAGCAGGACCAACCTGCCTTTCTTGAGCTCTTCCATAACACCATTTCACGCTTCTCCAGCATCGACTTAACCAAATATTGGCTAACAAACGCCCAGCGTTATAAGGAGACTATGACCACGGCTGTTCCAACCCTCAACCAGGGCTTTGACACAGTAGCAGCTGCCTCCGAACCCCCCCCGACTATACGGGGGACCGTAATCCACTCACCGAGTGGACAGTCCTCTCATCAATCAAGGATACGCCTCCCGAAGCTTACTCATGTGGAAACTCATCCCACCTCCGCTGATTCACCTATGAGCGCTCCCAAGCGCCGGAGATTAGGAATGACCAACATTCCTCCCCCCAGCTCAACACCTCGGGGTAGTACACATCATGCGCCTGGGGCTCTTCTTAAGGCTACCTCCTCTGTCAGACCCATGACAGGCCATGGTACCACGGCATAAGTAACCGCCACAGCTGTACTCAGTACACTCATGACCCCTTGTAGTGGCTCACTACCATGGTCACAGTTCACCTTGCCGGAAGAAGATTGGCCCCTCAGCTCCTGTACTGATTACAAGCCCAATGGCAATACCGCAACCATGGTTCGTCCTACCACGGACACACAACCTGTATTAACCACCATCGAATCAGCTGGCCCCGAGTCATTGAATACCACTCTATCCACTGACAGGTCCACCTGTCCCTTGGTGTCAGACTCCAACCCTCCGCCGTCGGAGGATGGCATAGATTCCAGTATTGACACCATTAGTTGTCCTACTAATACCTCCTCAGAGAGTATACAATTCGCCTACAGGACTTCAGATGAGCAGGGACCCTTGTCCCTTTCCACTGAACACAGCGCGTCGGAAGCAGGCCTCTCCCCTCTACTTGCAGTCAAATCGGATGACTCTTCCTATCTGTGTGCTTCAAGCACCCAAGCCATGGCCCAGCCATGCATGGTTAACATTGCTCCGGGCAAAACACCAATGTTTGCCTCTGCACTCACCAAATTTGCCCATAAATATACCAGAGAGGGCATTTTACTAAATCTTAGCAAGATAGCCGGGACTAAACAAACCTGACTAGGCCACCGCGCCCATGTCAGCAAAGCTCAACCTTCCACAACTCACTGTCCGGCCAGGTGCCACCGGCTGGCTAATAAAGCAGTATTCCAACACGTCAAACACGCCGGTAGGCGACATACACAACGTCAAATGGAACGACAGTCTCACCTCACTGCACAGGTTGACAAGGCTAGCACACACATTACCAATCTGTCAAATTACACTCTCAGTACACATGAGAAAACTGTACTGGGGAAGGTGTTAAAATTCATACCAACGCCTCAAAGACCTTCCAGGTCCTTCTTCAAGGAAGACATACAATTGCTTCACAAAAGAATGCGATTGAGGGTTATACATGCTGATCAACAGCAGCGGTTCATTAACCCATTTAAGTTGCAAACTAACAAGCTCCCCCGAAGGAGCATAGTTCCAACCTATGTTACAACCCCCCCCCCCCCCCCCCCCCCCCCCCAGGGGTGATGGAGTTCGCAATGAAACCGCTCACATATAGAACTAATTAAAGAGGACACTTCCTTTCCCTTTAATATACGCTATTGCCATGCAATAGCCCACAACCCTGCACCAAGCAGGTTGGCATTACATTTTAAATTTTGAAGCCCCAACCCACCAAGGGTTGATATGAAGTCCATCTATGGTGACCACACATTCACACCCACTGCAGGTGGGCTTTATTAAGTTGTGTCCACGGGCTACCGCCCAATTACGAACAGAATCACAACACCAACCACACCTACCCTCCTTCCAGATGAGGGTGGTGTCACAATTTCTTTTGCACGATAGGTGTCAAGAGCCTACGTGGGCCTACCACACATGAGCTTACGATAACAACTATAGAGGATTAGCTATCTGACTTCGTATAGCCACAGTTGTCCGAAGACAGAGCATTTTTCACCTGTGAAGTCGGACCATCCAGTAGCTAGCGATCCGAGGCATCGATCACGGGACGTTCGGAGAAGACATGAGCAGGCATGGGGATGAAGATCTATCCCTACCTGCATCATTTGATATATGCTCGGAAGTACTTCCTCCGGATATTCGTCCCAACTGCTGTTCCTCAAGTATGGGGACGTTCAGAGAAGATATGAGTGGGCCGGGGATGAAGAAATGTCCCTACCTGCATCATTATATTTATTCTCTGAAGTGCTACCTCCGGATATTCGTCCCAGGGGCAGCGACGAAGATACAGAAGACCGCTGCTCCTCAAGCCTCGGTAACACAAATGCTGTCGCTGATCACGCAGCTAATTGCAGCATCCCAGCAAGTGCAAGAGCAGACTCCAGAGATGAGCTGTAGGACAGTGCTGGGTCAGTCCAGTCATCTGTACACGCAGACGCAAGGACCGAACGTCATAGCTGATTCAGTCGATTGATGAAAGGGATGAGGAAGAGAATTACCCTTCCCTTTCGTAACAGCATAGGGTAGCGATGGACTGCATTACTATCCTGCATCTATTACACCTGATCAGCATGCTGCGTCTATTAGATAGAAACCGCTGTCGTCTGTGGAAGCAGACTAGGTGCAGAGGAAAGAGGACGTTCTTTCCATTCCGACACTATCTAGACAGGTGTCGCAGGCCTTCGGCCGTGTTGATGACACCATATTCTACCTCTCTAATGCTAGGAGGAAGGCAGTTTCTTATCGGCATCTTCAATAAATATACTGTTCCTTGGCCAGTGTTCATTTATAATGGTTGGAGAAGATTACAGAGAGCTCATCTGCATTTAAATGAGCAGGCCGGGGATGAAAAAATGCTCCTACCTGCGTCATTTAATATACACTTTGAATTGATGGAATGTGTTATCTCATCAAATAAGCGAATCTGTACGTGGTGTCCTACGCAGTTCACCATACCAGAGCTATGACGCAACGTTTCAATAGGAAGGAATATGAGGACGTTGTTCCTTGCTGAGAGTTCTTTCCAGGGCAGTCATGTATGCCACGTTCAACTCCGCACTGACAGTGGAAATTTGGAGTTGGTAAGATGTGATGCTGCCCTTGCGTCGTCACCACTTTTAGATGACAAGGTGAAAAGCTTTCTCCGAGTCGCTCTGGTCACCAGAAATACACCATTTGACGACAAGCTTGCGCTGCTATATAGGCAGGCTACAAGAAGGCTTCCAGAGCACTGCTATTGAAGAAGGTGTCTCATCAACACATTTTAGCAGACTGGGGTAGGCGAGACTGTTCCGCTTCTAAGAAAGCATCAAGAGAATGTCCCGCGAGGGAGATAACCCTCTTATATTTACCCCAGAGGTCGTCATTATAGCAATTCGGAAAAGGGGCATACGTCTGATCAAGTCAATGGATCAGACCCCCCTAGGCCGTTGATTAACGGAAGGTATCCATGAGAAACTGGAAGTTAATCACAGAAGTTCCTGTCAAAGAGAGTCTTTGCAAATAAAGGTAAAACTCTCTTATTGGAGGGAACTATTGAGATCGACAAGACGAGCTGCTTCAGGGGGAGAACGTAGTTTCTCCTTCCATAAGCTTCGTAAGTCGTACAGGTGATGGATATGACCTCTCTTGTTTATCAGTGGAGGGAAGGTTATCAACTGGATGTTAATAATGGAAGTTCCTTCAAAGAGAGTCGCTCCTAATGGAGGTTAAGGCTCTCTTATTAAGGGAACAATTGAGGTCTTTCGAGAATAGATTTCGGTAAATCCACTTGGCGGTAGGTTATCAGCCTCGCAATAAAGTGGATAATATTGCGGAAGATCAGTGGATGAGAATAGTCTCGGCAGGCCGGCGGCTATCAGCCTGAGCATGCTCCACTTACAAGAAATGCTTGTGGGACAATCTTCCAAGAAAGGCTTTCCTTCTGGAGGTCCAAGCTCCTATTGAAGAAAAGCATTAGATGTCGTCGAAATTATTCTCCAGTTTTTTATAATCACCTGTTTCTCATCCTGTATCAGGAAGGATAGTGCATAGATAGACTGGGATATTCCTTGGCAGCAAGGCATTTATGTCATTGTGGATGCCATGGTAGCCTTATGTATGGTTAAAGCGGTCTTGTGGGAATTATAGCTGTTAGGAAAATGGCTTGTCATTTCCTAATTGCGTGACGATGAATAAGAAAAGAAGTACTGTGCATTTCAGTTTGTTTTTTTCCTGTTGTCATAGACTTAAGTCTTATTGTTTACACCATTGTAGTCTAACTAGAATTATGAGCGCGATTTTTTCAGTATTATGCAATGCAGTGACATAACTGAATTAAAAATCTCTTGAGACTGCGGTCTATAATATTGGGAATTTAGGACTGTTTATTTAACGTTTTTTCATTCCCTACCTTGTGCGATGATCGTTGTAAGTCTCCAGTCAGTGAGCCTTCAGGGTCGCTGCTTACACCAATATATCTGTCTTATCAGCTTTATTGTCTTCACGTATAGGAAGACCTTTAGCTGCTTAGCTAGGGTGAGTTTGTTGTCCTATAGGACATAATACCGTTTGTTAGAGGAGGTTGTTCTCTCCCAACTGGTATCGTTTGGTGTGAGTTATTATGAAAATACGGTGTATTTGTTATGACTAACACAAGAACGATTCAAGTAATGCGGGTGAGGGGGGGTTCGATATGAAATTTTCATCGAATCCCCTCTCTCCACCGCCATTGTGTTGAAAGGCGATTACAGGACAGGACATAGTTTCCTTCCCACCAGCCTCGTATCCATTTAAGTATTTACAAGCCTTTCATGACTTATCGATTGGCGGCTGGGTCGTGTTCTATGGCGACCTCATGGGCACATCCACTTTTTAGTTGATTTGTTTCCTGTGGTTGTTCGTTATAAGTCATATACGAGCATATGATTCATTATCAATAAATTGCTAGCCTTTATGTACCAGTTATGTCACTGCATAATACTGAAAAAAGTCAGTTAACTGGTATTCTGATTATTACATGCAAGATTCAAGACTCGCGTACATAATAAGTGTTTATTAGGCTGATGCATTATTGTATGTTATGGACCTCAGAAAAAATAATGTATTTTGGGACGGTCCGTGACGAGTCTGTTAATCATAGCTCGATCCATTTCTAAATCCAGGTTATATAGTTTCAGTACACATTTTACATGGAAATCGAATGGAGATTTCTATGTATTCCGGTACATGTATATTTGTACGTCTGGGAGTATTATTATTGGAATTAATTGTACACCTGAATGGTGTCGCCTGTGGGTTGCCTTGGAACCGTGTTTACTCTCCAGAGACTGTTCATTGATATTCTTTTGAACAAGTGTATTTTGTATATATTTATCACCGTTTTTTGACCTATCTACGTATGCCAACTCCAGTATTCATTAAGAAGCGTGCAATTAATTACCAGGATTGCTGCTACAGTCTCAGCTTCTGAAGTGGCGTGAAGCGCCTATTTTATTAATAGTAATTAATATCTGGGTGCCTGTTTGACGAATATATATTGTTAATTGGTACTGCTTTTACTGATTCCAGAGCGCTCCCCTCTTTGTTTTTGAAGAAGATTCCTTAAAAAATGGGGGGGGGGGGGGGGGGGGGGGGGCAGGGGGGGGGGATGATTCCTCTGGCTTAATAACGTGTAACTATGAGTGAAGCTGTTTTTTCTGTAGATTATATCGAATCCTGGATGCAGCTTGTTTTATTATTGTATTTGGCGTGGTTTGTGAGGGTTAACCTCTCACTCTCGATTATGCCATCCTAATTTATGGGGCTTAGTTCGAACTAGCCTTTAAAATTGGAAACTCGTTACACCCAATTAGCATAGTCATTCATACTAAGAATAAGGAATTACTGGAATTTGACTCCTTACTTATGATATGTCTTCTCTATTATTGTATAGAGAGACATACATGTAATTCCTTTTAAATTTAATTTTCCTTTCACCTTGGATTGCAGGCTTAGGAACTATGTTGGTCTGCTAATTCTGAAGTCCTAGCCTTTTTACGATTCAGCCAGTCTGGGCCATTGGTTTCTAGTTTTAAAATATGAAAAATTTAAAGTAATTTGTATATTTTTTATACTTACCAATGGCCCAGACAGGGATGGCCCTCCCATGAGTGGGCACTCATACCTCCCCATTATTATGTAGTAAGCTCATCTACAAAGAATGATGTTGGTGCCAGTTTCGGTCACTTGCTTATGGATGCGCATGCGCAGAGGGTAAAAGAATGGAAAACCAGATAGAACTTTAATTTTCGGTTTTGCAAGCAAATTTTGGTGATTGGGGGTTCAAAATTTGTGTTTGGCCCTTAATAACAGTTAGTTTGCACCAGCTAGTCTGGGCCATTGGTAAGTATAAAAAATATACAAATTACTTCAAATTTTTCATTTTTAGCTCACCTGAGCGAAGCTCAAGGTGAGCTTTACTAATTGCTTTCCGTCCATCGTCCGTCCGGCGTTGTCCGGCATAAACTTTACAAAACCAACTACTCCGAAGAAACCACTGGCCCAATATTTTTCAAATGTTGGGTAAATGTTTATTACCTAATGTCAATTCAGATTTGTGAATGAAGTTGCCCCTCCTCCTGGGGTGGGGCCATGCCCCCAAGGGGCACCAAAATCTTTGAAAATCTTCTCATGAACAAGCAGTAGTAGAGACTTGATATTTGGTATGCAGCTTCCTTTTGAGGTGTAGAATCAAGTTTGTTCAAGAGAAGTTTGTCGGGCATTATTTGCCTTCGCTATGGGAGAGGCAAAAATTTTGGCCATGCCTAAAATTTCTATTTTCTGAACCGTGAGGTCGATTTGAACCAAATTTGATATGAGATGATAATGGGTCATAAGTAGTTGATTGATGCAAAACATATATTTTTATACTGTACAAATGACCCAGACATAGCTGGTGCTAACTCTTAAAATATAGGGCCAAACACAAATTTTGTCCCCCAATCCCCAAAATTTGCATCTAAAACTAAAGAAAACATGTCCTGAAAGGCCCTCCACACTTCGCCCCTACTGCGCATGCGCAGTGTCAAGGACGTTCCGAAATTGGCGCCATTAATCATTCTAAGTTTGGCCCTTCATCAGTTAACATCTGACTGATCTTTGTGCTTATAAATCTCAGTTTAAATGATGCCAGACACATAAATATTAGTGAAATGGTGATTCTAAGGAGGATAGAGAAGGAGGAGAGGAAAAGAATGTGTGACAGAATATTATCAGGGCTGTAACTTAAAATTTTTTAATGAAATTATGTTAAGTTACCTATTTTCAAGGCAGCAGCCATTTTGTTGTCATTCTGATTATTTAGTTACACTGTTTTTTAAGTGTTTTCCTCTCTCCCTGTCCTTTAAGTTCCCCCTTGCTATTCTCCCATGCTTTTGGCATAGTTTCTGTAATTATTATTACTAAAATTTCTTGGGAGTTTTAGCTGAATAACAGAATGAATTCTGTTCTTTCCCCATGTTTACGTCTTCACCTACGGGTGGTTAGGCGTTGTGCTCTGCATCTACCATCTGATGTTCTGCAGTTTCTTCCCTGGAAGTCTCTGTTTTGCATCAGATAGTGTATTTTTGGTAACTGATTTCGGGCCTGGGTGCCTGGAGTCTTATTTTAGTGTTTTTACACTCATTGTTTACATTTACAACAGCCCTCTGTGTGAGGGGGGGATTTCTAAAAAATAATATCTTTATGTTATTTTAATCATAACTAGATACATTATTATTGTTCGTAAGTGTTGAATAAATTGTTTAAAATATTTTTAAAATTTTTGTCCATACTTAGGCTTGGGATCCATTGGGGCTCAACGTTACTTTTCAGAAACTTGGGCTGTTCTGAAAAAATATTTTTTCAAAATATTTTGATTTCAATTATTTTTTCTATATTAATGGATCATATTATTATTATGTATTTTGATTGCCAGGGGTTAGTGCGAGTACCAGGACTTGTTTTCTTTTCACATTGAAAGGATATTGATCAATTGTTTTAAGAGGAAGTCTTCCTCTGACTTTATTATCATTCTATATGTGGTCAGTGTACTCGCATTAACTCCTGTTCTGTATCGTATGATTTCGATGACAATATGGGAAGCGTATGTCACGGTATGTTGTTGGGGATTTGGACACTCCGGTCCTTTCCCCGCAGGGTCACTCTACTTTATCAATTTCTATTTCAGACGATCAAGATTAGGGTGATGTATCTGTGATGTCTTCCAACAGTGTGCCTCCGTCATCACAATTAATGAAGGGCTAGCGGTAAAGTGCTCATGTAAATACGCCAATTGCCTAAGAGGACCCTAGTAGGTTCGGCGGCCTTTGACGTCCGCTAGCTCGCCCGGTGTAGCGTCCATTCACCGAATGGTTCGGCAGCCGGGTTCGTCCGTTGCGGTCTAGAAGGAATTTTGGGGTGATGCGAGCACTATAAATTAACTTAATGCACACCCAGTGACGGCGGATCGGAGGGAGAACGCAGGAAGCCTTTTAGTCCGGTTCATAGCTCGTTCCGGTCCATCCGGACGGCAAGCGAGAGAGGCCCCTCTCTCGTTCAACAACATCTGGCCCCAGATGTTGTGGTACAAAATGTGTCGCAAGCGGAGCATACGTCCGTCGCTCGGGACGCTCCGTTGTATAGGCAGTCCGCTGAGACTGCTAAGGCTTCCTCTTCTCGTCAGCGCACACGACCGCACCTTGGCTGCGTGACCGCCGATATATTACCGGCTTCGCCGATCAAGGATTCTTCGGCGACCAGGTCACACCATCCGGTAGCCAGGGACACGAGGCCTGCAGACTCCGGACGTTCGCATAGGAAGTGTGCGGGAGTCAACGTACACGGAGCTTCCGGCGGCAATGCATCGTAAGACCGCTACTGCACAGGCCTCGGGAACGGACGTGCTTTCCTTAATAGCACAGTTTATCGCAGCATCCCAGCATCAACTGAATCTGTCGCATATATTTTATCCGACGATGTTGGGTCGGGACGCTCCGTGGAAGCGGGTACGGACGTCCGAAAGTTTCATCCGGTCCGACGGGATACCGAAAGGGATTCGGAGGATTTCGAGCTTTCCCTTTCGGAACAACATATGCTGTTGTGTATGTCATCTGACTTGGTCTTCTACAGCTTCTTTCGTCGGACCAGAATGCTGCGATGCCGGATAAGAAACTGATAGCGTCGGTGGACTTAGAAATTTTTGGTTCGGTTCAGGGACATCGTCCCTCAGTTCCGACATAGTCCAATAATGTCACACAAACTTTCGAATTATTGAACGACGCTATATATATTATTATTTTATGCTTGCTATCCAAGCATTTCTGGTTTCTTGTTCGAAGAGTTATGGAGATGTCTTTCAAAAGTGTGCCTCTGTCGTCATAGTTAATGAAGAGTTAGCGGCAATAAGTGCTCATGGAATATGTCTATCGCCTACGGAGTGACATTCGCTAGCTCACCCGGTGTAGCGTACATTCATCGAATGGTTCGGCTGCCGGGTTCGTCCGTTGCGGTCTAGGAAGGAGATTTGGGTGATGCGAGCACTTTAATTACTTTAGTACTCACCCAGTGATGGCAGATTGAGGACAGATCGGAGGAAGCCTGTTAGTCCGGTTCCTGGCTTGTCCAGGTCCGTCCGGGCTGTGAGCGAGAGAGGTCCCTCTCTCGCCCAACAACATAGGGGACCGCATGTTGTGGTTCAGATATTTTACATTCGGAGCATATGTCCGTTGGTCGGGACGCTCCGTTATATTGACAGTCCGAGAGATTGTCTTTAATGCTTCCTCATCCTCACAGCAGGGCACACGACCGCACATTGGCTACGTGACCTCGAGTATCCGATCAGTTTCGGCATTCAGTGATTCCACGGCGAATAGGTCGCGCCATCCGGTAGCCAAGGGACACGAGGCCTATACACTCCGTTCGCTCGCATATTGGTAGTATGCACGGGGTAACGATCACGGAGCTTCCAGCGGCAATGCATCGTAAGACCGCTTCTCCTCAGGCCTCAGTGACGGACGTGCTATCCGAGTTAGCACAGTTGTTTCGCAGCATCCCAGCAATTGACAGTTTTTCGGTCGAATCAGGAATTATCCGACGGCGCTGGGTCGGTGCGGTCCGCGGTTGCATCAGCTACGGACGACCGAACGCTTTATAGGGTCCGACAGGATGGCGAAAGGGATTCGAAAGATTTCGAGTTTTCCCTTTAGTAGTATCGGAAGATGCCTTTCATATCTTCTGGCCTTATCTTCCAGTGATTATTATTTCGGAATTCATTGCTGCGATCTTGGATAAGAGACTTATAGCATCATTGGACTCGGATTTTTCGATCGGTTCAGGGACATTGTCCCTGACTTACCGACGCAGTCCAATATTGTCATTACAACATGTGTTTTATTTTTCGACGCTATATATATATATATATACAAGCCTGCTACTAAGCATGATAGTTTAGTTTCTTGTCCACGTTGCTCATTTCTGCCATTTTATCATTTATACAAATAGTTTATTTTGGCAGAGCAGGGCATACCGAGAGTTCATATGCGTCTAGACGGTGTGATTAAAGACTGCATATATTCTTTTTCGCCGTTTATGTCTTTTCCAATTTCAATGTTGGGAACGACATTATGTATAGTAGACTTAACTTAGACGCTTTATTATACGTAATCCGCCTTACTGAGGCGTTATCATTACGTCTTCAAGAAAACATTTACGGGATATTATTCTCAATGTAATTTCTTTTGAGGGCAGTAGTTTGTTCACGTATAACTCCGCCCTTCAGTGGCTGATTGGAGTTAGTTAGACGTGACGCAGCCCTAGCTACATCCACACGCGTGGATAGTAAGGTTAAGAACTCTCTCAGAGTCGCTTCGTTCTCGGAGGAGCTTCTCTTCGACGGCAACTTTTCGGCAATCCATGAATTGCTCGATTTATACGTTCTCTTGTCTATCTAGTGTTACAAGAGATTCAGACTGGGGCAAACATTCGGTGGTTGACTCAGAGAGTGCCGCCGCAGTTGCCGGACCCGAGTGTGGCTGTTATGACGGTTGCCAGTCAACAGATTGAGATATAATACTGATCCCTACGGATTCGAAGTGCCAGGGTCTTTGGGTTCCGCAGTCTTTTAGCAATCATTTTAACTTCCGCGGAATAATGTTTTTTTAGGCTTGCTTTATGTCATTGCATGAACATTATTCAGAAACGCATGCCCAAATTCCTGTCCTTTAATTCGACAGTAGTGGCGTATCTCCGGAACCAGGGAGGCACTCTTTCTTTTCCGTTATTCAATTTAATGGAAAGAATCCGTCTGTTGGTTATAGTACACCAAGTTCAGTTTTGGTCCGTCATATTCCGGGTCGTCTGATTGTTTTATCGGACTCCCGTTCTCTTACGGGTCGCTTGTTGCTGTCAGAATGGACTCTCAACAAACAAGTATTCAATCAGATTTGCTATCTATGGGAGCGCCCAATGATGATTTATTTATGACACAGCTTGCTAATCAATTGCAGACGTATGTGTTGGCTTGTCCAGATCTCTGAGCTAATATTGTTAACGCTCTATTGATCTATAGGACGGAATGATAGGATACGCGTATCCTCCGGCGCTGTTGTTTTAGCAGGTATTGCTAAGATAAACAACCACAATACATTTCTGTTGATAGCATCTCTATCTTCACAGAGATCATGAGTAATTTACTCTCTTGTCTACTGTGGGTCTTAACGTGAAATCTTCCTCTATGTGAGGATCTTTTTCACTGGGTAAATCGTGTCATCTTCATCACAACCAGCAAGGTCGCAACCTTCATGTATTCTGTTGTGTGGTCCGTATTGCATTGTAAGCACTGTACTGGACGAGCTTTGGACGCGATTTCTTACTATAGGAGATCCTCTTCTTCGCTATTCTATGCGGCTAAAGTTGAGGCTCTTCCGTCGTGGTGTAGGGATCATTATGTTCATATTGTTGATCCCTCCATACTACTCATTGCTATTTTTTAGTATACTTGTTTCACAAGATCTACTACAGCCTGTTATTATTTAGGTTATAGGTTTATGTTACCTCATACCTATGCACTCTACGATAGTTTACAATTGAGTCTTTTGTCTCTTTATCTAAGTCAGTTAGTAACTTTTTGATAAATAGACTTAGAATCTTTAGATTAAATTCCTATACGGATTTTAACTTCGGTTCTTATTTAGCTAAGTAATCATTTGAGCCTCTGGAAACAGTAGTTTTCAAATTCTGACCTTTTAGACAGTAATTCTGTTGGTTTCTCTTTTACTGTAGAGTCAGTGAGTTTCATGCACTATCGATGGATGATTTTCACTTTCATAGTTTCGGAATCAATACTTCCGTTACTATTTAGGTTGGATTGTTGCATAAGAGTTAGGCTCCTATTATCCGGAACCTATTATTTTAAGGTCCTTCCGTCTTCGTATGGGCATAGGCCTTTACTCTTTCCGGGTACAGTTTATGTATTTATAAACAGATATCTGTTTATTACAAAGGGCGTAAGCTTCTTCTGTCTTTGATGTCTAGTACAAGGACGTTACGCTCCATTTTATTGTTAATGGATTCTATTAACTATCGGTACTGCTTATGGTATATCATTGACTTAGCAGTTGTGCTTAAGATTTCGGCTCATGAAGTAAGAGTTCTTCTACTTCTTGGGCTTACATTAATAGTGTCGCTATTATAGATTTTTGAAGGCCGCTCATTGCGCTCAGCCATCCACATTCATGAATTTTATCTTAGAAATTTCGAGTCCATTTCTGGAGGCCTCTATTGTTAGGTCTATTATCTACTGCTCAGAATGTCATTCACTTAACAGTTGCTACTATAGCTAGGTAGGCTGTCTGTTTCGGCAGTGTCTCCGTTCGGCTGCCCTCTTCGCTCTGGGCTATTTGACCCAGGGCAAGAAAAAGGGGGGGGGGAGGGTGTTCCCTTGGGTCACCTGTTTTACTATGAAAACAAGGGGATACCTCCTCCGGAGTTAGTAATTCTGAGCTGTTATTGGGATGGTTGTTTAGTGAGAAGTTTAGGTTTTTAAAATTCATTCAAGTCTTAGTTTTTAAAGTATAGCTTTTGAATATTGCATATGTCAACGGACATGATTATGCAATCCTCAGACACTTTTAGGAGTATAAGAGTCTCTATTCTCTAAACTTACTTTATTTATTGGCTTACTTTAAAAATTATTAGTATAAGGATTATATTGGATATTAATAGAGTACATGGATGTATGAAGCTCAATTTTGGAAGGTGTTGTATCTTTCTAATTTATCATAAATAAGAAAGATACATGTAAGGCCTATTACTTCTTTTTCCCTTCAGGGGATGACTCTATTTTATTTTATTGAGCGTATTCCATTTTGCTCTATGTCCTTGGCCCTCCAGCCTTTTTACTATTCAGCTATGTCTGGGTCATTGGTACAGTATAAAAATGTTAAAAAATTTATAGTAATTTATATATTTTTTATACTTACCAATGACCCAGACGGGGATGGCCCTCCCAGGAGTTGGGAACTCTTGCCTCCCCGCTGAGTACATAGCGCTTACCAGGCACTGGTTATTAGAATGATTAATGGCGCCAATTTCGGAACGTCCTTGACACTGCGCATGCGCAGTAGGGGCGAAGTGTGGAGGGCCTTTCAGGACATGTTTTCTTTAGTTTTAGATGCAAATTTTGGGGATTGGGGGGCAAAATTTGTGTTTGGCCCTATATTTTAAGAGTTAGCACCAGCTATGTCTGGGTCATTGGTAAGTATAAAAAATATATAAATTACTATAAATTTTTTAACTTTTCTCATTGCCCCGTGGAAACCTCGGGAGCTAAAAATAGGAAAAACCTTAAAACTGCCATATCTCCAAAACTACACGGCACAGAGAATTCTTATTTTGTATAAAGCTTACTTTTATCTAGTAGAATAGAATGGTTAAAAAAAAATCCCTATTGGTTTGATCACAAGGTACTTTTTTCAGGACTTTGAAAAAGTGCGGAGTCAGCACTTTTTAACACTGTAGGCAATGGGAAAAACATTAAAAAATCTTCTCCAGATCCAGCAGGCAGAATCTTTTGATATTTGGAATGCAACATTGTAGGGTGGATCTGATTCAAGTTTGTTCAAATCGGCCCCCTGGGTTCATATTTGGGCTCAGTATAGGAGCCCAATTTCGAACTTAGTGCATTTCAGGCAAATTTCTTAAAAAATCTTCTTCTCCAGATCGAGCAGGCAGAATCTTTTGATATTTTGTATGCTACATTGTGGGGTGGATTTGATTCAAGTTTGTTCAAATCGGCTCCCTAAATTCATATTTGGGCTCACTATAGAAGCTCGAATTTGAACTTAGTGCATTTCAGGCAAATTTCTTTGAAAATCTTCTTCTCAAGATTCAGCAGCAGAGTCTTTTGATATTGGGTATGCACCATGCTTAGGGGGGTGAGATTCAAGTTTGTTCAAGCCAAGTCCCTGGGTTCATGTTTGGGCTCACTGTGGTAGCCCGAATTATAACTTAGTTCAAAAGGAGGAATTTTCTTTAAAAATCTTCTTCAGATCCAGCAGTCGGAATGTTTTGATATTTGGTATGCAGCATCCTTAAGGGGCTGAGATTCAGGTTTGTTCAAGCCATGTCCCTAGGTCCATATTTGGACTCACTGTGGAAGCTCGAATTGTAACTTAGTTCAAAATGAGGAATTTTCTTTAAAAATCTTCTTTTCAGATCCAGCAGTCGGAATGTTTTGATATTTGGTGTGCTGCATCCTTGGGGTGGGGGTGGGGGTGGGGGGGGGGGGGGGATTCAAGTTTGTTAAAGCCAAGTCCCTGGGTTCATATATGGGCTCCCTGTGGGAGCCCGAATTATAACTTAGTTCAGTATGAGGAATATTCTTTAAAAATCTTTCTTTTTTTTTTAGATCCACTGGTCAGAATTTTTGGATATTTGGTATAAGCTTTTCTTAGGAGGAGCAGATGCAACTTGTTGAAATCAATTCTCTGGGTTAATATTTAGGCTACCATGTCAGGTGAGCGCCCTCAGGCCCCTTGGGGCCTCTTGTTGAGTTAGCACCAGCTAGTCTGGGCCATTGGTAAGTATAAAAATATGAAATATACAAATTACTTTGAATTTATAATTTTTCCAGATGTGAATTTCTTCCTTCTAAATATAAATGATTGAAGTGAATCATTAGCATTTCAAAAGATTAGGCAATGTAGTTGTGGTAAATTGTCATGTTTTTTAAAATGTTAATGATTTTTTACAATCATTTATAGTCAAAGGTCGAAAATTCACATTTGGAAATTTATTATATTATGCACTTTATAATATTGACTCTTAAAGTTGTATCGCTTATCATTGATTTCCAGTTATGTCTGGGCTACCAGTATAGAAATAGCCATGGCTTGACTAGTTTTCACTGCTAAAGTAGTCTATTCACCATTCCAAAGTAGAGCTGTGCAGTTAACCAAAAATGTGGTTCGGTTTCGGCTTTGTTATCAAAACCGAAATCCAGACCAAAACAATTACAGAAAACCGATCGACTAGGTTTCCAAATTAAATGTTGATCTCTAATCAAGTCTTCACATCCCATAATAATAAGAGAAACAACATAAAGCTACCTTCATTTTGAAACTTTAGAGTCGAGATACCCCCTTTTCAGAACGGGCATACAAGTAGTTCGTATCACGTTCAAACTTGGAGCGCTGCATTCACCAGAGCGCTGCATTCACCAGAATATCGTGAAAATAGGTGACAAAATTGACTTCTCACGCATCAAGTTTTTACGTGTGTTGAATAAAGTCATTAACAGTGTTGGAGACAATGCTTTACTATGACACGCAAATAATTTGACAGCAGACTCAACGCAAGCAATCACATTCTTAAACTTGAAACTCTTGAAATAATTAACACAAATACATTGCACTCTGGAAATCGAGAGTGTATTTCATATTCTTTGCCATGGAAATGGAGTCCCCCTCCCAACAATGGACAGGTGCATAAATTAACACCTGTTGCGCTGTATTCTCAGTTTATTGAATGAATACGTCAGGACTCTTCGGGATTAAATTAATGTTTCCGGCAGCAATTTTACAATAAATCACCATCCACTTACTGTAGTTCCATCAGTTGAGTAATTTACAATTTCAAGCAATTTGGCAGTGTGTGCTGATAATTCTATGAAAACTCCCCACCTCCCCCCTTTTTAAAAGTGTCGCAACACTGATGAAAGCACGAGCAATGATATGGGAGGGGGAGAGGGAAGAAATCAGTTATTAAATAGGGAATTCTGGCGGCGTTTTGGATAAAAGAATCACATTATTTTTTGGCTGTCAAAATGACATTTTTAACAGCATATTGAAAATTCCAGACATCTGTGAGTATCTTGTGATGAAAAGTTATAGCTTTTGACTGCACAATTCTTGAAGTGATAACTTCATTATGCCCAGCTGATTTAATAAATTTATTAATTGAAGAATCATGCAGTCCAAAATTACAACTGTTGGTCAGCTCTCCTTTCATGATACAGGCTCATACAGCCCTGTTGATATTGGAGTCAGAACCATGGTGCTCCCCTCCTTCCACTACCCCAAGTTCTGGGCTCCCAGTGTTACTAGCCCTGGCCCTGCTACTATCAAAGGTTGAATTTGTCTTGGATACCTCGACACTGTCAAAGTTGGGTTTTATTAGCTCACCGAAGGGAGCTCAACTTATCACTTGCTGTCCGTCGTCCGTTCATCGTCATACACTTTTTTCAAATGACTTCTCCTCTGAAACCGCTAGGTCGATTTGCTCGAAACTTGGTATGGATGTTCATTACCATATGTCAATTCAAGTTTGTTCAAATGAAATAAACATGCACACTTGGGGCCCCATAGGGGGCATAACTGATAGCATCCTATGTATATTAGAGAAATTACTAAAAAAGCTTCTTCTCCAGCACAATTTGGCAGAATCATTTGATATTTGGTATACAGCATTACAGGGCGGATCAGATTCAAGTTTGTCCAAATCGGCTCCCTGGATTCATATTTGGGCTCAAGCCCAAATTCGAACTTAGTGCATTCAGGCAAATTTCTTTAAAAATCTTCTCCATATTCAGCATGCAGAATCTTTTGATATTTGCTATGCAACATTGTGGGGTGGATCTGATTCAAGTTTGTTCAAATCGGCCCCCTGGGTTCATATTTGGACTCAGTAAAGGAGCCTGAATTTGAACTTAGTGCATTTCAGGCTAATTTCTTTAAAAATCTTCTCAAGATCCAGCAGGTAGAATCTTTTGATATTTGGTATGCAGAATTGTGGGGTGTATCTGATTGAAGTTTGTTCAAATTGGCCCCCTGCATTCATATTTGGGCTCACTATTGGCGTCCGAATTTGAACTTAGTGCATTTCAAGGAAATTTCTTTAAAAAGTTTCTTCCCCAGATCCAGCAAATAGGATATTTTGATATATTTTTGATATTCGGTATGCAACATTGTGGAGTGGATCTGATTCAAGTTTGTTCAAATCGACACCCTGGGTTCATATTTGGGCTTATTATTCGAGCCTGAATTTGAACTTGGTGCTCTTCAGGCAAATTGCTTTAAAATTTTTCCTCTCCAGACTAGCAGGTAGAATATTTTTTAGCTCACCTGACTTTCAGTCAGGAGAGCTACAGTGATCACTCACTGTCCGTCGTCCATGAACCTGGTGTTTGCGTCTTCTCCTCCCAAACCGCTGAACCAATTTAATTGATATTTGGGATAATAGTTTGTTATGACAACGCAATTTGATTTTGTTCAAATCAAGTTGCCTTGTCCCTCGGTAGGGCCACGCCCAAAAAGTGTGCTTAAATCTTAAAAAATCTTCTCATGAACCAGCAGTAGCAGACTTGATATTGGTGTGCAGCTTCCTTTTGAGGTGTAGACTCAGATTTGTTCAAGAGAAGTTTGAGGAGCTATATTTGCCTTCATTATGGGAGGGGCAAGACTTTTCGCCCCGCCCAAAATTTCTATTTTCGAAACCGAGAGGCAGATTTGAACCTACTTTGATATGAGGGCTCATTCGGTCATAAGTACTTAATTTATGCATAACAATCTTTTCCTGTCGCCCCATGGGAAACCGCAGGAGCTAAAAATAGAAAAAAATTAAAACTCCTATATCTCCAAAACTACACGGAGCTGAGAATTCTTATTTGGTGTGAAGCTTCCATAGAACCAACAGAATGGAATGGTAAAAAAAAATTGCTTTCGGTTTTATCATACTTTTTGGGGACTTGGAAAAAAGTGCTGAGTCAGTATTTTTTAACACTGTGGGTAATGGGAAAAACATTTAAGACTACTTTTCTCCCAAACCACTGCTCCGAAAGCTTTCAAATTTCACATATAACATCTTTGGAAGATTGTTTCACATGTTTATTGAAATCAGTTCCCTGTGTCCTTATTTGGGCTCTCCATGGGAGCCCAAATGTTTAAATTGGTGCAGTATGAGGAATATTCTTTAAAAATCTTCTTCTTCAGATCTACCAATAAGAATCTTTTGATATTTGGTATGCAGCATGCTTGGGGGGGGGGGAGGGGAGAGATTCAAGTTTGTTCAAGCCAAGTTCATATTTGGGCTCACTGTGGGAGTCTGAACCGAATTATAACTTAGTTCAAAATGAGGAATTTACTTTAAAATATCTTCTTCAGATCCAGCAGTCGGAATGTTTTGATATTTGGTATGTAGCATCCTTAGGCGGGTGAGATTCCAGTTTGTTCAAGCCATGTCACTAGGTCCATATTTGGGCTCTCTGTGTGAGCTCGAATTGTAACTTAGTTCAAAATGAGGAATTTTCTTAAAAAATCTTCTTCAGATCCAGTAGTCGGAATATCTTTATATTTGGTATACAGCATCCTTAAGGGGGTGAGATTCAAGTTTGTTGAAGCCAAGTCCCTGGGTTCATATTTCGCCTCCCTGTGGGACCCCGAATCAGAACTTAGTTCAATATGAGGAATTTTTCTTTAAAAATCTTCTTCTTCAGATTCAGTGGTCGGAATGTTTTGATATTTGGTATGCAGCATCCTTAGGGGGGTGAGATTCAAGTTTGTTCAAGCCAAGTTCCTGGGTTGAAATTTGGGCTCCCGTGAGAGCCTGAATTATAACTTAGTTCAATATGAGGAATATTCTTCAAAAATCTTCTTCTTCACATCCACCAGTCAGAATGTTTTGATATTTGGAAAACAGCATCCCACTGGAGGTGAGATTCAAGTTTGTTCAAGCCAAGTCCCTGGGTTCATATTTGGGCTTCCTATGGGAGCCCGAATTATAACTTAGTTCAATATGAGGAATATTCTTTAAAAATATTTTTTTTTATTTTTTAGATCCACTGGTCTGAATCTTTGGATATTTGGTATAAGCTTTTCTAAGGAGGGGCAGATGCAACTTGTTGAAATCAATTCCCTGGGTTTTATATTTAGGCTACCATGTCAGGTGAGTGCCCTCAGGCCCCCTGGGGCCTCTTGTTTTATAAGTGAGTCAATTACACGTTTTTTTTTATGCAAATTTATATACTGAAAAATAATCTTCCAATAAGCAGTGTATACATTGTTATACTTGTCCAATGAAAGCCAAAGTCGTACACCAAGTTGTTAAAAAATAAAAAACTCGAACTGAAACCAACCTGAATTTTCAAAACCGCACAGCTCTTTTCCAAAGTAACAATATTTTCATACTGTACCAATGATCCAGACTTAGCTGGTGCTAACTCTTAAAATTCTAGAGCCAAACACAAATTTTGCCCCCCAATCTCCCAAATTTGCATCAGAATCTAAAAAATCAATGTCCTATGTGGTCCTCCATACTTTTATCCACTGCGCATGCGCAGTGTCAAGGAAGTACCGAAATTGGCGCAAAATCTTCATTCTTTGTTTGGTCCTGAAATCAGTAACATCTCACTGATATTTGTGCTTATAAATCTCAGTTAAAATGATACCAGACACAAAATCATGAAAGAAATGGTGGATCTAAGGGTGAAATAAGAGGATGAGAGGAAGAAACAGTGGAAGGATGTGTTCTGGGCTGTAACTTATAATTTTTATGCAAAATTCTTTCATGTTCCCTAATTTCGGGGCATAGTCCTGATGTTTACATTCTTGTTATGAAGTTTCCACGGTTTGTTCAGTGTGTCCTCTCTCCCTTCCCTTTATACCCCCCCTTGCTATTCTCCCACGCTTTTGGCTTAATTTTTTTACTGAAATTTCATGGGAGTTTTTTAGCTTGGAAACAGAATGTTTATTCTGTTTTTCCCCATGGTTACGTCCTAACCCTAGGGGTGGTTAGGCATTTTGGTCATGCATCTACCATCTGATGTACTGCAGTTTCTTCTCTGGAAGCTTCTGTTTTACATCGGATAGTGTTTAAAATTGGTTACTGATTTCGGGCCATATTTTCAGTGCCTGGAGTCTTGTTTCCAGTTTTTATTCACTCTTGTTTACGTTGACAGCGGTTACTTCTGACAGTGATTACTTGTCTTCTATTTAGTTCTGCTCATAGCCAGATACATTAATATTGTTCGTAAGTGTAGCATTAATTTATAGATATGTTTTTAAAAATTTTGTCCACACTTTGGCTTTTTTGGGATCCATTTGGGCTCATCGTTCTCATTGGGAACTTGGGCTCATCTTGAAAATTTTTCGAGAAAATTTTTCTTATGAATTATTTTTCGAAATGTTTGTAATGGATTATATTATTATTATGTATCTTAGTTTTCAAGGGTTAGTGCGAGTACAATGACTGTTTAATATTTTTTCAGAATGAAAGAATATTTTTCGATTTGTAATCGAGGAAGTCTTCCTCTGATTCTCATGTTCATTGTATTTGCTGTAGTCAGTGTACTCGCACTAATTCTTGCTCAGTGTGTGCCAATTCGGATGACAACGTTGGAGACGTGTGTCACGGTATATTGTTAGTGGTGAGAGGTCCATGCCGGTCCTCTCGCCACAGGGTCACTCTAGTTTTTTCAGTCTCTTTTTCAGAGGAACAAGAATAGGGTGGTGTTTCTGTGATGTCTTCAAAAGTGTGCTTCTGTCGTCGCAATGAAGAGCTAGCGGCAAAGTGCCTAAGAGGTCCCAAGTAGGATCGACGGTCACTTAACGCCTGCTAGCTCCCCCGGTGAAGCAATCATTCATGAAATGGTTGTGACGCCGGGTTCGTCCGTTGCGGTCCAGGTGAGGAGAAGGGTTGTTGCGAGCACTATAATCTCAGATCACGCACACCCAGCGATGACGGATCGGAGGATGGAACGGAGGAAGCCAGTCAGTCTGGTAGCTAGCTCGTCCAGGTCTACCCAGACCGCGAGCGAGAGAGGACCCCTCTCTCTTATAACAACATCTGGGCCCAGATGTTGTTGTACGTATGTTGTCAGTCGGAGCATGCGTCCACTCCTCCTGCTTGGTACACTCCGTCACACAGACAGTCCGATGCGGCTAGTCTAATGGCTTCCTCATCCACACGTCAGCACACATGACTGCACCTTGGCTACGTGACTGCAGATATCCAGCCTGCTTCGCCGACCAGGGATTCCACGTCGACCAGGTCACGCCATCCGTTAGCCAAGGACACGAGGCCTTTCCAGTCGGGATGTCCACATAAGAAGTATGCAGAAGTATAAGACAGCTTTTCTCTTAGCCTTATCTTCTGCTAGAAGAATTAGTGAGCTTCATGCACTTTCTGTTGATGATTCTCACTATTGTAGTGTTGGTAATACTATTACTTTGACTACTATGTTGGTTTTTTGGCTAAGAATCAGGCTCCTAATAAGTACCCTGAACCTATTGTAATTAAAGCTCTTCCATCTTCAGATGGTCATATGCCTTTGCTCTGTCCAGTTAGAGCTATGTGTATTTACAAATGTAGATCTGAGTTTATCAGAAAAGGACGTAAGCGTTTCTTTCTGTCTCTGCTGCCTAATAGAAAGGACATTACGGTCCATTCTATTGCAAGGTGGATTCTATTAACTATCCGTACTGCTTATGAAAAATTATCTTCATCTCAGCAGTCTGTGCTTAAGATTTCGGCGCATGAAGTAAGAGCGCTGTCTACATCTTGGGCTTATGCTAATAGTGTTCCAATTACCGATTTGATGAAGGCTGCATATTGGTCTTAGAGTTCCACGTTCACAATTTTTTATTTTAGAAATATGGAGTCCATTTCTGGCAACCTGCATTGTTTAGGTCCATTATCTGTTGCCCAGAATGTCGTCCATTAAACAGTTGCAACTATAGTTTTGCAGGCTTTCTGTTCTGGCAGTAACTCTGTCGTGCTGCCCTCTTCGCTCTGGGGTATTTTACCCAGAGCAAGGGGAAGGGATGGGGGGGAGGGGGGATGGTGTTCCCTTATATCACTTGCTTTATAGTGAAAAGCAAGGGAATACCTCCTCTGGAGTCAGTAATTCCAAGTCGGTGCCGGGATGGTTTTAAACTGTAAAGCTAATGTTTATCTCATTTATGTAATATTTTTAAAGTGTAGCTCGGTGTGAAGCATTTGTATATGTCACGTGTCATTCGAGCGCTAATATACAATCCTCGGGACACTTTTAAATGAGTATAAAGAGTCTCATTCTCTGGACTATCTTTATTTATTAGCTTTCCTTTAAAACAATTAGTATAATGGGTTATACTGGATGTTAATAGAGATCATTGATGTTATTGTGCTCAATTACGGAATGGTATTGTGTCTTTCTTCTTTGATATAAACAAGAAAGATACTTGTAAAGCCTGTTCTCCTTTTCTCCTTGAGGGGATAATTCTGTTTACATGTAATTGAGTCTATTTGAGTTTCCTTTATGTCCTAGGCCCTCCAGCCTTTTTTCTATTCAGCTAAATCTGGGTCATTGGTACAGTATAAAAATGTTAAAAAATTTATAGTAATTTATATATTTTTTACACTTATCAATGACCCAGATGGGGATGGCCCTCCCATGAGTTGGGAACTCATACCTCCCCGCTGATTACATAACACTTACCAGGCACTGGTTGTAAGAATGAGGATTTGGCACCAATTTCGGTACTTCCTTGACACTGCGCATGCGCAGTGGATAAAAATTTGGAGGGCCACATAGGACATTGATTTTTTGGATTCTGATGCAAATTTTGGGGATGGGAGGGGGGGGGGGGGGCAAAATTTGTGTTTGGCCCTAGAATTTTAAGAGTTAGCACCAACTAAGTCTGGGTCATTGGTAATTATAAAAAATATATAAATTACTATAAATTTTTTAACTTTCAGGACTTTTTTTCAACATAGATGGAGATAATTGGCTGATTTCTGGAATGTGACTTTGTCATGAGTACCTACAAATCGAGTTCGAGTTTGGTCGCAGCTGTATTATTTTATAAAGAGTTATTGTACTTGAACTTTGGTTATGATGAGAAGACTCAGAGAATCAGTTTTCTGGACTTTTGTTTTCTCAATACATGCAGATAATTGGCTGAGTTCTGGTTTGTGGCTTTGTTCTGGGTACCTACCTACAAATTGAGTTCGAGTTTGGTTTTGGTAGGATGATTTTTTTTGTGGAGTTCCTGACCTTGAACTTTGATTGGCATTACTGACCTTGAACTTTGCTGGAGACATTGCAAACAGCCAATCATATGCATGCTGCAGGCATGTAAAGCCAATGCTTAATTATGCTACCTTGTGGGGGAATACTTATTGTACTGACACATCTAGTTTCCAAAATAAATGACACATGTTTGGAAGATTATTTCATGTATTAAAGAATTTTGCAAATTCTATAGATATTGCCAGTTTTCACTCTAGTGTTGTATTCAACGGTGTCTTGTCTCTTTGGGCAAGTCGATCAAAAAAAGCAGACTGTTCCAGAATGGAATCAAAGTAGTTTCTGAAGCAGAACTTGCTTGAACAATTCTTCTATCATCAGGTCTCCTGTACAGAAGACCTGATGACAGAAGAAAAGTTCAAGAAGAGGCACTTGGGAGGATACTGCGAACATCTGTATGCTTTGTAAATTTCCGAATCCGCACATCTTGAATCAAAACATCTGTATGATCTTGAATCAAATCGAATATCAAGGCTTAACAGCGCTCTGGGATACAGGTTCCAATATTTATAGCTAGAATATTTATGTCTATATATCCATGCAAGGATTGTTGCAAAGTATATTGAGTTGATATATTGGAAGTTAATAAAATCTGTACAAATATTGTCAATTCAAAGTAAAGCTTTTGTGTCAATGAAATTTTCATTAAAATGTCAAACATTGTTTGAAACTATAATTAGTCAGTTTAGTCAGTCATTCTTTTAATTTTCAGACATTTAAGTAAAGAAAATGAAGAGCTAACCAGAAGTAGGAATCAAATGTCTCTAGATCTCGAACGGCTTCTAAACCAAAGAGAGGTTTGTAATGTATACTTCTTTCTATACAACAGAGCCAGAAGTCAGATTCAATCAAACTGATCCAACATTAGAAAATTTTAGTTGATTGGTTATTTTATTTTTTTGATTCAATCCATGCTGATCCAACATTAGAAAATTTTAGTTGATTGGTTATTTTATTTTTCAAATGCTATTGATTTTCCATATCCTTGTGAATGAAACAGTTACTTCCACTAAATCGCACATTAGTTATAAGAATAACCCTTTTGATTACCTTTTACCTTACATAACAGCCAGGGCTGTTGCAAAGATGACTAATTGGGTGGCAAGGAAGGGAAACCAAACTCCGAGTTCTTGGAAAATTTATTTGTAGATAAATAGACAATTTATTTGTGGATAAATACAGTGGAGCCCACTTAATTGAGTATCTTTTAATTGAATATCCCTGTTAATTGAATATAATTTCCAAACATAAACCCATTTACCATACCTTCAGTACAAATTTACTGTGTTAATTGCATATAGGTTATAGAGAAAACTCCTGTTAATTGAATAATAAATTTTGTAATGTGTCGAAAGATTACCCTGACAGTCACTGAATTACCATTGTATATTGCCCAATTTGGCCTCAGTACATCCAATGTAGGCATTTAATCTATTGTATCTTGTTTGACAGAGCTGTTTGAACTCTGTCAAATAATATATAATAGAATAAATGCTCTGTTTATGTCTAGAATACAGGAAAGTTATCAAATCCTTGTTAATCGAAAACTCCTGTTAATTGAATAATTCTCACTGGCAAAGTGGCTGTTCATTTAACAGGGCTCTACTGTACATGTATTAGTCGAGTTGCACAGATTTCCCACCTTTCCATTCAATTAACATATACCATACTCGAAGTTGGGTAATACTGGACTCCCAACATCCTAAATCAGGTACTACAGATCTCCATTTGTATGCCCAACCGTGTGGGTTGCATATGTCCCAAGTATAAATTCTAGTCTCTTAAACTAGATGTTTTCCTGCCTGCCTGTCTCTGTTTGGAATCACTACGTCTGTCTGTACTGTATGTTTCTATCCATCCATCCATCTGTTCTGTTTATATAGCCTTTTTTAAAACAATTTTTTAATCACTTGAAAAGGTTCGGTACACAGGCTAATGCCTCTATAAATGCCTCACCGTTACATATAAATGCTTACAATCCATGGTGCATGGGCATATACAGTGCATAAGTGACGACACAGTGAAATGCCTAGTGAATGTAATACAAAAATGTTTACGAGTATTTACGTCCTTAATGCGTCAGGTGGTCCCACATACAAGAGAAGAAATGGACTTCGAAGTGTTAGAATATTACTTATTCAAAAGTGCAATACAAGTGCACCCTGGTAAGAAATGTGATGTGTGACCTTCATGGCGTGTGGACTGCCGATTACAACCCTAAGGCCAAAACTGGCAATATGCATACCATGTGTTATATTTTTATACTGTACCAATGACCCAGACTTAGCTGGTGCTAACTCTAAAAAATCCAGGGCCAAACACAAATTTTGCCCCCCAATCCCCAAAATTTGCATCCAAAACCAAAAGAAATCATGTCCTATAGGACCTCCATACTTCGCCCTTACTGCACATGCGCAGTGTCAAGGACGTTCCGAAATTGGCGCCAATTATCATTCTCTGTTTGGCTCTTCATCAGTCAACATCTCACTGATCTTTGTGCTTGTAAATCTCAGTCTAAAGGATGCCAGACACGTAATTATTGGAGAAATGGTGATTCTAAGGAGGATATAGAAGGAGGAGAGGAAAAAGGAGTGACAAAAAATAATCAGGGCTGTACTTAAAATTTTTTATGAAATTATGTTAAGTTGCCTATTTTCGAGGCATGGGCCTCTTGTTGTCATTCTTGCTAAAAAGTTGCACTGCTTATTCAGTGTTTCCTCTCCCCTGGTCTTCTAAGTCCTCCCTTGCAATTCTCCCATGCTTTTGGCATATTTTTGTGAACTTAAAATTTTTTATGAAATTATGTTAAGTTGCCTATTTTTGAGGCATGGGCCTCTTGTTGTCATTCTTGCTAAAAAGTTGCACTGCTTATTCAGTGTTTCCTCTCCCCTGGTCTTCTAAGTCCCCCCTTGCAATTCTCCCATGCTTTTGGCATATTTTTGAGAAAGATCATTTCTAAATTCTCTTGGGAGAGTTGCTTGGTTACAGAATGTTTTCTGTTATTTTCCCCATAGTTACGTTTTCACCCATGGGTGTATAAACGTTGTGTTCTGCATCTTCCATCTGATGTTCTGCAGATTCTCCCCTGGGAGTCTCTGTCTTGCATCAGATAGAGTGTAATTTTGATGACTGATTTCGGGCCAGTTTTGTCAGTGCCTGGAGTCATGTTTTCTGGTGTTTTACACTGTTTGTTTACATTGGCAACAGTCTCTTTTGAGGGGGGCTGTTTGCCTTTGGTGTAGTTTATCTCACTATAAGATACATTTTTATTATCTGCAAGTGTTGCATTAATTATTTAATATAAATTTAAAATTTTTGACACACTTAGCCATCGGATCCATCGGGGCTCAACGTTACTTTTCAGAAACTTGGGCTTCGCTGAAAAAATGTATTTTTATACTGTACCAATGACCCAGACTTAGCTGGTGCTAACTCTAACAAAACCAGGGCCAAACACAAATTTTGCCCCCCAATCCCCAAAATTTGCATCCAAAACAAAAAGAAATCATGTCCTAAAGGACCTCCATACTACGCCTCTACTGCGCATGCGCAGTGACGCAGACGTCCCGAAATTGGCGCCAATTATCATTCTCTGTTTGGCCCTTCATCAGTCAACATCTCACTGATCTTTGTGCTTGTAAATCTCAGTTTAAAGGATGCCAGACACGTAATATTTTTATACTGTACCAATGACCCAGACATAGCTGGTGCTAACTCTTAAAATATAGGGCCAAACACAAATTTTGCCCCCCAATCCCCAAAATTTGCATCTAAAACTAAAGAAAACATGTCCTGAAAGGCCCTCCACACTTCGCCCCTACTGCGCATGCGCAGTGTCAAGGACGTTCCGAAATTGGCGCCATTTATCATTCTAAGTTTGGCCCTTCATCAGTTAACATCTGACTGATCTTTGTGCTTTTAAATCTCAGTTTAAATGATGCCAGACACATAAATATTAGTGAAATGGTGATTCTAAGGAGGATAGAGAAGGAGGAGAGGAAAAGAATGTGTGACAGAATATTATCAGGGCTGTAACTTAAAATTTTTTAATGAAATTATGTTAAGTTACCTATTTTCAAGGCAGCAGCCATTTTGTTGTCATTCTGATTATTTAGTTACACTATTTTTTCAAGTGTTTTCCTCTCTCCCTGTCCTTTAAGTTCCCCCTTGCTATTCTCCCATGCTTTTGGCATAGTTTCTGTAATTATTATTACTAAAATTTCTTGGGAGTTTTAGCTGAATAACAGAATGAATTCTGTTCTTTCCCCATGTTTACGTCTTCACCTACGGGTGGTTAGGCGTTGTGTTCTGCATCTACCATCTGATGTTCTGCAGTTTCTTCCCTGGAAGTCTCTGTTTTGCATCAGATAGTGTATTTTTGGTAACTGATTTCGGGCCTGGGTGCCTGGAGTCTTTTTTTAGTGTTTTTACACTCATTGTTTACATTTACAACAGCCCTCTGTGTGAGGGGGGGATTTCTAAAAAATAATATCTTTATGTTATTTTAATCATAACTAGATACATTATTATTGTTCGTAAGTGTTGAATAAATTGTTTAAAATATTTTTAAAATTTTTTTCCACACTTAGGCTTGGGATCCATTGGGGCTCAACGTTACTTTTCAGAAACTTGGGCTGTTCTGAAAAAATATTTTTTCAAAATATTTTGATTTCAATTATTTTTTCTATATTAATGGATCATATTATTATTATGTATTTTGATTGCCAGGGGTTAGTGCGAGTACCAGGACTTGTTTTCTTTTCACATTGAAAGGATATTGATCAATTGTTTTAAGAGGAAGTCTTCCTCTGACTTTATTATCATTCTATATGTGGTCAGTGTACTCGCATTAACGCCTGTTCTGTATCGTATGATTTCGATGACAATATGGGAAGCGTATGTCATGGTATGTTGTTGGGGATTTGGACACTCGGTCCTTTCCCCGCAGGGTCACTCTACTTTATCAATTTCTATTTCAGACGATCAAGATTAGGGTGATGTATCTGTGATGTCTTCCAACAGTGTGCCTCCATCGTCACAATTAATGAAGGGCTAGCGGAAAAGTGCTCATGTAATACGCCAATTGCCTAAGAGGACCCTAGTAGGTTCGACGGCCTTTGACGTCCGCTAGCTCGCCCGGTGTAGCGTCCATTCACCGAATGGTTCGGCAGCCGGGTTCGTCCGTTGCGGTCTAGAAGGAATTTTGGGGTGATGCGAGCACTATAAAATTAACTTAATGCACACCCAGTGACGGCGGATCGGAAGGAGAACGGAGGAAGCCTTTTAGTCCGGTTCATAGCTCGTTCCGGTCCATCCGGACGGCAAGCGAGAGAGGCCCCTCTCTCGTTCAACAACATCTGGCCCCAGATGTTGTGGTACAAAATGTGTCGCTAGCGGAGCATACGTCCGTCGCTCGGGACGCTCCGTTGTATAGACAGTCCGCTGAGACTGCTAAGGCTTCCTCTTCTCGTCAGCGCACACGACCGCACCTTGGCTGCGTGACCGCCGATATATTACCAGCTTCGCCGATCAAGGATTCTTCGGCGACCAGGTCACACCATCCGGCAGCCAGGGATTTGAGAACGATGGACTCCGGACGTTCGCATAGGAAAAGTATGCGGGAGCCATCTGATGCGGAGCTGCCCTCGGCGAAGCAGCGATAGACTGCGCCTCCGCAGGTCTCGACGCCGGACATTCTTGTGCACATAGCACAGCTTATCGCAGCATCCCAGCAGCCGACAGAACGGTGTCGGATCGAGAATTATCCGACGGCGCTGTGTCGGTAGCCGGGGACTCGAGGCCTGCAGACTCCGGACGTTCGCATAGGAAGTGTGCGGGAGTCAACGTACACGGAGCTTCCGGCGGCAATGCATCGTAAGTCCGCTACTGCACAGGCCTCGGGAACGGACGTGCTTTCCTTAATAGCACAGTTTATCGCAGCATCCCAGCATCAACTGAATCTGTCGCATATATTTTATCCGACGATGCTGGGTCGGGACGCTCCGCGGAAGCGGGTACGGACGTCCGAAAGTTTCATCCGGTCCGACGGGATACCGAAAGGGATTCGGAGGATTTCAAGCTTTCCCTTTCAGAACAACATATGCTGCGATGCCGGATAAGAAACTGATAGCGTCAGTGGACTTAGAAATTTTTGGTTCGGTTCAGGGACATCGTCCCTCAGTTCCGACATAGTCCAATAATGTCACACAAACTTTCGAATTATTGAACGACGCTATATATATATTATTATTTTATGCTTGCTATCCAAGCATTTCTGGTTTCTTGTTCGAAGAGTTATGGAGATGTCTTTCAAAAGTGGGCCTCTGTCGTCATAGTTAATGAAGAGTTAGCGGCAATAAGTGCTCATGGAATATGTCTATCGCTTACGGAGTGACATTCGCTAGCTCACCCGGTGTAGCGTACATTCATCGAATGGTTCGGCTGCCGGGTTCGTCCGTTGCGGTCTAGGAAGGAGATTTGGGTGATGCGAGCACTTTAATTACTTTAGTACTCACCCAGTGACGGCAGATTGAGGACAGATCGGAGGAAGCCTGTTAGTCCGGTTCCTGGCTTGTCCAGGTCCGTCCGGGCTGTGAGCGAGAGAGGTTCCTCTCTCGCCCAACAACATAGGGGACCGCATGTTGTGGTTCAGATATTTTACATTCGGAGCATATGTCCGTTGCTCGGGACGCTCCGTTATATTGACAATCCGAGAGACTGTCTTTAATGCTTCCTCATCCTCACAGCAGGGCACACACATTGGCTACATGACCTCGAGTATCCGATCAGTTTCGGCATTCAGTGATTCCACGGCGAATAGGTCGCGCCATCCGGTAGCCAAGGGACACGAGGCCTATACACTCCGTTCGCTCGCATATTGGAAGTATGCACGGGGTAACGATCACGGAGCTTCCAGCGGCAATGCATCGTAAGACCGCTTCTCCTCAGGCCTCAGTGACGGACGTGCTATCCGAGTTAGCACAGTTGTTTCGCAGCATCCCAGCAATTGACAGTTTCTCGGTCGAATCAGGAATTATCCGACGGCGCTGGGTCGGTGCGGTCCGCGGTTGCATCAGCTACGGACGACCGAACGCTTTATAGGGTCCGACAGGATGGCGAAAGGGATTCGAAAGATTTCGAGTTTTCCCTTTAGTAGTATCGGAAGATGCCTTTCATATCTTCTGGCATTATCTTCCAGTGATTATTATTTCGGACTTCATTGCTGCGATCTTGGATAAGAGACTTATAGCGTCATTGGACTCGGATTTTTTCGATCGGTACAGGGACATTGTCCCTGACTTACCGACGCAGTCCAATATTGTCATTACAACATGTGTTTTATTTTTCGACGCTATATATATATATATATATACAAGCCTGCTACTAAGCATGATAGTTTAGTTTCTTGTCCGCGTTGCTCATTTCTGCCATTTTATCATTTTTACAAATAGTTTATTTTGGCAGAGCAGGGCATACCGAGAGTTCATATGCGTCTAGACGGTGTGATTAAAGACTGCATATATTCTTTTTCGCCGTTTATGTCTTTTCCAATTTCAATGTTGGGAACGACATTATGTATAGTAGACTTAACTTAGACGCTTTATTATACGTAATCCGCCTTACTGAGGCGTTATCATTACGTCTTCAAGAAAAGATTTACGGGATATTATTCTCAATGTAATTTCTTTTGAGGGCAGTAGTTTGTTCACGTATAACTCCGCCCTTCAGTGGCTGATTGGAGTTGGTTAGACGTGACGCAGCCCTAGCTACATCCACACGCGTGGATAGTAAGGTTAAGAACTCTCTCAGAGTCGCTTCGTTCTCGGAGGAGCTTCTCTTCGACGGCAACTTTCCGGCAATCCATGAATTGCTCGATTTATACGTTCTCTTGTCTATCTAGTGTTACAAGAGATTCAGACTGGGGCAAACATTCGGTGGTTGACTCAGAGAGTGCCGCCGCAGTTGCCGGACCCGAGTGTGGCTGTTATGACGGTTGCCAGTCAAACAGATTGGGATATATACTGATCCCTACGGATTCGAAGTGCCAGGGTCTTTGGGTTCCGCAGTCTTTTAGCTATCAGTTTAACTTCCGCGGAATAATGTTTTTCAGGCTTGCTTTATGTCATTGCATGAACATTATTCAGAAACGCATGCCCAAATTCCTGTCCTTTAATTCGACAGTAGTGGCGTATCTCCGGAACCAGGGAGGCACTCTTTCGTTTCCGTTATTCAATTTAATGGAAAGAATCCGTCTGTTGGTTATAGTACACCAAGTTCAGTTTTGGTCCGTCATATTCCGGGTCGTCTGATTGTTTTATCGGACTCCCGTTCTCTTACGGGTCGCTTGTTGCTGTCAGAATGGACTCTCAACAAACAAGTATTCAATCAGATTTGCTATCTATGGGAGCGCCCAATGATGATTTATTTATGACACAGCTTGCTAATCAATTGCAGACGTATGTGTTGGCTTGTCCAGATCTCTGAGCTAATAGTGTTAATGCTCTATTGATCTATAGGACGGAATGATAGGATACGCGTATCCTCCGGCGCTGTTGTTTTAGCAGGTATTGCTAAGATAAACAACCACAATACATTTCTGTTGATAGCATCTCTATCTTCACAGAGATCATGAGTAATTTACTCTCTTGTCTACTGTGGGTCTTAACGTGAAATCTTCCTCTATGTGAGGATCTTTTTTCACTGGGTAAATCGTGTCATCTTTATCACAACCAGCAAGGTCGCAACCTTCATGTATTCCGTTGTGTGGTCCGTATTGCATTGTAAGCACTGTACTGGACGAGCTTTGGACGCGATTTCTTACTATAGGAGATCCTCTTCTTCGCTATTCTATGCGACTAAAGTGGAGGCTCTTCCGTCGTGGTGTAGGGATCATTATGTTCATATTGTTGATCCCTCCATACTACTCATTGCTATTTTTTAGTATACTTGTTTCACAAGATCTACTGCAGCCTGTTATTATTTAGGTTATAGGTTTATGTTACCTCATACCTATGCACTCTACGATAGTTTACAATTGAGTCTTTTGTCTCTTTATCTAAGTCAGTTAGTAACTTTTTGATAAATAGACTTAGAATCTTTAGATTAAATTCCTATACGGATTTTAACTTCGGTTCTTATTTAGCTAAGTAATCATTTGAGCCTCTGGAAACAGTAGTTTTCAAATTCTGACCTTTTAGACAGTAATTCTGTTGGTTTCTCTTTTACTGTAGAGGCAGTGAGTTTCATGCACTATCGATGGATGATTTTCACTTTCATAGTTTCGGAATCAATACTTCCGTTACTATTTAGGTTGGATTGTTGCATAAGAGTTAGGCTCCTATTATCCGGAACCTATTATTTTAAGGTCCTTCCGTCTTCGTATGGGCATAGGCCTTTACTCTTTCCGGGTACAGTTTATGTATTTATAAACAGATATCTGTTTATTACAAAGGCGTAAGCTTCTTCTCTCTTTGATGTCTAGTAGAAGGACGTTACGCTCCATTTTATTGTTAATGGATTCTATTAACTATCGGTACTGCTTATGGTATATCATTGACTTGGCAGTTGTGCTTAAGATTTCGGCTCATGAAGTAAGAGTTCTTCTACTTCTTGGGCTTACATTAATAGTGTCGCTATTATAGATTTTTGAAGGCCGCTCATTGCGCTCAGCCATCCACATTCATGAATTTTATCTTAGAAATATCGAGTCCATTTCTGGAGGCCTCTATTGTTAGATCTATTATCTACTGCTCAGAATGTCATTCACTTAACAGTTGCTACTATAGCTAGGTAGGCTGTCTGTTTCGGCAGTGTCTCCGTTCGGCTGCCCTCTTCGCTCTGGGCTATTTGACCCAGGGCAAGAAAAAGGGGGGGGGGGGGGAGGGTGTTCCCTTGGGTCACCTGTTTTACTATGAAAACAAGGGGATACCTCCTCCGGAGTTAGTAATTCTGAGCTGTTATTGGGATGGTTGTTTAGTGAGAAGTTTAAGTTTTTAAAATTCATTCAAGTCTTAGTTTTTAAAGTATAGCTTTTGAATATTGCATATGTCAACGGACATGATTATGCAATTCTCAGACACTTTTAGGAGTATAAGAGTCTCTATTCTCTAGACTTACTTTATTATTGGCTTACTTTAAAAATTATTAGTATAAGGATTATATTGGATATTAATAGAGTACATGGATGTATGAAGCTCAATTTTGGAAGGTGTTGTATCTCTCTAATTTATAATAAATAAGAAAGATACATGTAAGGCCTATTACTTCTTTTCCCTACAGGGGATGACTCTATTTTATTTTATTGAGCGTATTCCATTTTGCTCTATGTCCTTGGCCCTCCAGCCTTTTTACTATTCAGCTATGTCTGGGTCATTGGTACAGTATAAAAATGTTAAAAAATTTATAGTAATTTATATATTTTTTATACTTACCAATGACCCAGACGGGGATGGCCCTCCCAGGAGTTGGGAACTCTTGCCTCCCCGCTGAGTACATAGCGCTTACCAGGCACTGGTTATTAGAATGATAAATGGCGCCAATTTCGGAACGTCCTTGACACTGCGCATGCGCAGTAGGGACGAAGTGTGGAGGGCCTTTCAGGACATGTTTTCTTTAGTTTTAGATGCAAATTTTGGGGATTGGGGGGCAAAATTTGTGTTTGGCCCTATATTTTAAGAGTTAGCACCAGCTATGTCTGGGTCATTGGTAAGTATAAAAAATATATAAATTACTATAAATTTTTTAACTTTTGGAGAAAATGTGATTCTAAGGAGGATAGAAGGAGGAGAGGAAAAAGAAGTGACAAAAAATAATCAGGGCTGTACTTAAAATTTTTGGATGAAATTATGTTATGTTGCCTATTTTCGAGGCATGGGCCTCTTGTTGTCATTCTTGCTAAATGTTGCACTGCTTATTCAGTGTTTCCTCTCCCCTAGCCTTCTAAAGTCCCCCCTTGCAATTCTCCCATGCTTTTGGCATATTTTTGAGAAATTTCATTTCTAAAATTTCCTGGGAGAGTTGCTTGGTTACAGAATGTTTTCTGTTATTTTCCTCATAGTTACGTTTCACCCATGGGTGTATAACGTTTGTGTTCTGCATCTTCCATCTGATGTTCTGCAGATTCTCCCCTGGGAGTCTCTGTTTTGCATCAGATAGAGTGTAATTTGATGACTGATTCCGGGCCAGTTTTTTCAGTGCCTGGAGTCATGTTTTCTGGTGTTTTTACACTGTTTGTTTTCATTGGCAACAGCCTTTTTTGAGGGGGGCTGTTTGCCTTTGCTGTAGTTTATCTCACTATAAAATACATTTATATTATCCGTAAGTGTCTCATTAATTATTTAATATAAATTTAAAATTTTTGACCACACTTTGCCATCGGATCCATCGGGGCTCAACGTTACTTTTCAGCAACTTGGGCTTCGCTGAAAAAATATTTTTTCAAAATTATTTTGATTTGCAATTGTTTTTTCATTTATTAATGGATCATGTTATTATGTATCTTTGTGTCAGGGGTTTTTGCGAGTAACTAGGACTTATTGTTGTTCTTTCACAATGAAGGGACGTTGTTCAAATTGTAATAGGAAGAAATCTTCCTCTGACTTTCATGATCATTGTATTAATTGTAGTCAGTGTTCTCGCATTAATCCCTGTGCTATATGTGAATATTGGGATGAGAAACATTGGAAACGTGTGTCACGATATGTTGTTTCTGGAGAAAGGGCGATGCCGGCTCTTTCTCTGCAAGGTCACTCTACTCTCTCAGTTTCTATTTCAGAGGAACCAGAACAGGGTGATGTTTCCATGTTATCTTCTACAAGTGTGCGTCCGTCGTCACAAATGAATTCAGAGCTAGCGGCAAAAGTGCTCATGGAGATTAGACAAATGTCGTCCGCTAGCTCGCCCGGTGTAGCGTCCATTCACCGAATGGTTCGGCAGCCAGGTTCGTCCGATGCGGTCCAAGAGGAAGTTTTGGGTGATGCGAGCACTATAAACATAATAGATGCACACCCAGTGACGGCGGATAGTAAGTGAGAACGGGGGAAGCCTTTGAGTCCGGTTCCTAGCTCGTCCAGGTCCAGCCGGGCCGCGAGCGAGAGAGGCCTCTCTCTCGTACAACAACATCTGGGACCAGATGTTGTGGTACAAAATGTGTCTTTAGCGGAGCATACGTCCGTCGCTCGGGACGCTCCGTTGTATAAGCAGTCCGCAGAGACTGTTAAGGCTTCCTCTTCTCGTCAGCGCACGTGACCGCACCTTGGCTGCGTGACCGCCGATATATTACCAGCTTCGCCGATCAAGGATTCTTCGGCGACCAGGTCACACCATCCGGCAGCCAGGGATTCGAGACCGATGGACTCCGGACGTTCGCATAGGAAAAGTATGCGGGAGCCATCTGATGCGGAGCTGCCCTCGGCGAAGCAGCGAAAGACTGCGCCTCCGCAGGTCTCGACGCCGGACATTCTTGTGCAGATAGCACAGCTTATCGCAGCATCCCAGCAGCCGACAGAAACGGTGTCTGATCGAGAATTATCCGACGGCGCTGGGTCGGTACGCTCCGCCGAAGCATCGGGGGCGGACGACCGGGAACATCATGAGGTCCGACCGGATGGTGAAAGGGATACGGATGACTTGGAGCTATCCCTTTCGGAACAACATAAAGCTGCTGTGGACTTCATTCGGCACTTTCTCCCTCAAGTTGTTCCGTCGGGCCAGACTGCTGCTCTTCCGGACAAGAGAATTATAGCGTCATTGGACTCTGAATTTTTTGAGCGGTTCAGGGACATCGCTCCCGAGTTTCCGTCGCAGTCCAATAATGTTGCAAGAACATTTGAACTATTGAACGACGCTATATTTAAACTTGCTTCCAGGACGGGGAAAGCAGGTTTCTTGTCCGCTAATACTCTCAACCTGCCTTTCATTAATGCAAGGAATAAATTCAATACGGCAGGACAGGGTATACCGAGAGTTCCTCTGCGTATGGACGACGAGGCGGAAGACTTAGAGCTATCATTACCGTCGTCAGCTTCTATTCCAACCGCGGTGTTGGAAACAGCTATTGCGTCTAACAGAGCCAATTTAGATGCCTTATCTTACGCAGATCACCTTACTAAGGCATTATCACTGCGCCTTCAGGGGAAAGAGTTTCAGGATATACAATCCTCTTTAAGACTTCTTTCAAGGGCTGTAGCTTATTCCACGTGTAACTCCGCCCTTTCAGTGGCAAATCTGAAGTTGGTTAGACGTGACGCAGCCCTAGCTACATCCACACTAGTGGATTCTAAGGTGAAGAACTCTCTTAGAGTCGCTTCGGTCTCAGGAGAACTTCTCTTTGACGGCAAGCTTTCCGCTATTTATGATAAAATTACAAAGAAAGCTAAGGATTCTCTGTTGTTCAAATCTGCTCCTAAGAAGTCGGATACAGCAGACACGAATAAGACAGGCACTTCTGGGTCTAATGCGCCCAAGAGAGGTTCCTATAGAGGTTCCGGTGCGTCCTCTTGGTCTTATTCGAGAGACCGTCAGGATAGCGACTCTCGTTCGGACGTCCTTCAGGCCGGGACAATCGGTCGGACGCCCCGAGGTCGACGGGGCTAGGTGCGGGCCGTGGAAGACGTGGTTTCTCCTACCGCAGGCCTCGCAGGTCCAGGAGGTGATGGCTTAAACCTCTATCGCGTTCCGGTTGGCGGAAGGTTGTCGAGCTTTTCACAAGAATGGGCGTCGATTACGGACGACCCTTGGGTGAGAGGAGTGACTTCGGAAGGTCTAAAGATATCCTTCAAACGAAAGCCTCCATTAACTCGAAGTCCAAAGTGGACTCATCTTCCGTCAAATCCGCAGAAAAGAGACGCTCTGTTATCAGAGGTGCAGTCTCTTTTAATGAAGAATGCGGTAGAGGTCGTAGAAAACCAGGAATCTCCGGGATTCTACAGCCATCTGTTTCTGGTTCCGAAACCAGACGGCTCGTTCCGTCCAGTCATAGATTTGAGCTGGATAAACAAGCTGATCGTCGCTCCGAAGTTTTATATGGAGACGATTTGATCGGTCAGAGCGAGTATTCGGGTGAACGATTATGCAACGAGCATAGATCTCAAGGATGCGTACTTTCACGTCATGGTACATCCGACATTCCAAAAGTATCTACGCTTCGCAGTCCTAGGAGTGGTGTATCAATTCCGGGCGATGTGCTTCGGATTGAATCTAGCACCCTGGGCTTTCACTCGGGTAATGAACTCGGTAATGATCTACTTCCGAGCTCATTCGTCTGTGGTAACGTCGGCCTACCTGGACGAAATTCTTCAGAGGTACGGCAACGAGTTAACGCTTCAGAACGATGTTCAGAATCTTCTTCTATTGCTCCGACGTCTCGGTTTTTTAGTAAACGAAGAGAAGTCAGATCTGGTGCCGTCCAAGTCATTCACTCATCTGGGAATGAGCTTCGAGACGCACAACAATCTCGTTCATCTGCCGTTAACCAGAGCGAAATTAGTCAGTTGTTACGCTCGCTATTGTCTGCACGCAGACAAAGTCACGGCGAGAGAATTTATGAGACTGATAGGTCTGTGCGGAGCTGCCGCGGATCTCATTCCGATGGGGCGGTTACGCACACGTCCTCTTCAAATTTTCTTGACTCAGAATTGGAGTGTGAAAATTCATTCGCTCGATGTAGACGTTCTCTTGTCAGATCAAGTGAAACAAGAGATTCAGACTTGGGCAAACATTCAGTGGTTAACTCAGGGAGTTCCGCTGCAGTTGCCGGATCCGAGTTTTACCGTTATGACGGATGCCAGTCAAACAGGTTGGGGTGCATCATTAATCCCAACGGATTCGAGATGCCAGGGTCTTTGGGATCCGCAATTCCTGTGCAAGCACATAAACATCAAGGAAATGATGTCAATTTGGCTTGCGTTACGTCACTGGATGGACATTATTCACGATGCTCATGTCCAAATCCTATCCGACAATACGACAGTAGTGGCGTATATACGGAATCAGGGAGGCACTCATTCAGTTCCGTTGTTCAATCTAACGGAAAGAATCCTTCTGTTTGCGCTAGAACATCACGTTCTTCTTTCGGTCCGTCACATACCGGGTCGTCTGAATGTGCTAGCAGACTCCCTTTCACGAAAGGGTCGCTTGTTGCCGTCGGAGTGGACTCTCAACAAACAAGTATTCAATCAGATTTGCTACCAATGGGAACGGCCAATGATAGACTTATTTGCGACACATCTCAACAATCAGTTGCAGACGTATGTGTCTCCGTGTCCGGATCCAAGAGCATTTGCAGTAGACGCTCTGTCGATCCCTTGGGACGGAATGATAGGATATGCATATCCTCCAGCGCCGTTAATTCAACAAGTATTGCTAAAGATAAAACAATCTCAATGCAAGATTCTGTTGGTAGCATCTCTGTCGCCACAGAGACCGTGGATAAATCTACTCAGGTGTCTGTTGTGGGACCTACCGCGGAAGCTTCCTCCACGGGAGGATCTTCTTTCGCAGGGGAAATCGCGCCAACTCCATCACAACCCGCATGGTCTCAACCTTCACGTTTTTCCGTTGTGCGGTCCTTCTTGCATGGCAAGCACTTTACAGGACGAGCAGTGGACGCGATTTCTAACTGTAGGAGGACCTCCTCTTCGCTAAACTATGCGGCTAAGTGGAAGGTTTTTCGTCGTTGGTGTAGGGATCATTCTGTAGATATATTC
Organism: Pictodentalium vernedei; assembly: GCA_031216915.1. Lineage (NCBI taxonomy): Eukaryota > Metazoa > Mollusca > Scaphopoda > Dentaliida > Dentaliidae > Pictodentalium > Pictodentalium vernedei. The sequence goes on from CM062297.1 coordinate 353,456,295, forward strand.
GATCCCTCTATACCAGACATTGCAAACTTTCTAGTATACTTGTTTGACGAAATCAAACTGCAGCCTGTTACTATAAAGGGTTATAGATCTATGTTATCTGAAACCTATGCACATCATGATAGTTTACAAATTGGATCTAATGTCTCTTTATCTAAGTTGGTTAGAAACTTTTCGATAAATAGACCCAGAACTCTTAGATTAATTCCTAAGTGGAATTTAGCTTGGGTTCTTCTTAAATTGAAGGAAAAGCCATTTGAACCTCTTGGGACAGTAGATTTCAAATTCTTATCTTATAAGACAGCTTTTCTCTTAGCTTTCTCTTCTGCTAGAAGAGTCAGTGAGCTTCATGCACTATCGGTGGATGATTCTCATTATCGTAGTGTTGGGAACACTATCACCTTCACTACTAATGTGGGTTTTTTAGCTAAGAATCAGGCTCCAAATAAATATCCGGAACCTATTGTTATTAAGGCTCTTCCGTCTTCAGACGGGCGTAGGCCTTTACTCTGTCCTGTTAGAGCATTACGTATCTATAAACAAAGATCTCAGTTTATCAGAAAGGGACGGAAACGTTTCTTTCTGTCTTTGATGCCTAATAGAAAGGACATTTCAGTCCATTCTATTGCTAGATGGATTCAATTAACTATCCGTACTGCTTATGAAGATTTATCTTCTTCTCAGCAGTCTGTGCTTAAGATTTCTGCTCATGAAGTAAGAGCTCTTTCTACTTCCTGGGCTTATGCTAATAGTGTTGCTATTACAGATTTAATGAAGGCTGCTTATTGGTCTCAGCCATCCACATTTACGAATTTTTATCTCAGAAATATTGAGTCCATTTCTGGAGACCTGCATTGTTTAGGTCCGTTATCTGTTGCTCAAAATGTCGTCCACTAAACTGTTGAAACTATAGTTATGCAGGCTTTCTGTTCCGGCAGTGACTCCGTCCGGCTGCCCTCTTCGCTCTGGGCTATTTGACCCAGGGCAAGGGGAAGGGGGGGGGGGGAGGGGGGGCGGGTGTTCCCTTAGGTCACCTGCTTTATAGTGAAAAGCAAGGGAATGCCTCCTCCAAGTCAGTATTTCTGAGTCGCTTCCGGGATGGTTTTAAAGTGTAATATTAATGTTAAAATTCATTCATGTCTTATTTTTAAAGTGTAGCTCGGTGTGAAGCATTTGTATATGTCAAGTATCAAACGGGCTTTAATATACAATACTCGGACACTTTTAAATGACTATAAAGAGTCTCAATTCTCTGGACTACTTTATTTATTGGCTTGCTTTAAAAATAATTAGTATAAGGGTTATGCTGGATGTTAGTAGAGAAAATGAATGTTATTGTGCTCAATTATTAAGGGTAGTGTATCTTTCTAATTTAATATTAAATAAGAAAGATACATGTAAAGCCTAATACTCCTTTTCTCCTTAAGGGGTTACCTCTTTACTATATAGTTGAGCTTATTGGATTTTCCTCTATGTCCTAGGCCCTCCAGCCTGTTTACTATTCAGCTAAGTCTGGGTCATTGGTACAGTATAAAAATGTTAAAAAATTTATAGTAATTTATATATTTTTTATACTTACCAATTACCCAGACGGGGATGGCCCTCCCTGGAGTTGGGAACTCTTGCCTCCCCGCTGAGTACATAGCGCTGACCAGGCACTGCCAGTAAGAATGATAATTGGCGCCAATTTCGGGACGTCTGCGCCACTGCGCATGCGCAGTAGAGGCGTAGTATGGAGGTCCTTTAGGACATGATGTCTTTTTGTTTTGGATGCAAATTTTGGGGATTGGGGGGCAAAATTTGTGTTTGGCCCTGGTTTTGTTAGAGTTAGCTCTAGCTAAGTCTGGGTCATTGGTAAGTATAAAAAATATATAAATTACTATAAATTTTTTAACTTTTCAAAAATTATTTTGATTTGCAATTGTTTTTTCATTATTAATGGATCATGTTATTATGTATCTTTGTGTCAGGGGTTTGTGCGAGTAACTAGGACTTGTTGTTGACTTTTCACAATGAAAGGATATTGTTCAAATTGTAATAGGAAGAAATCTTCCTCTGACTTTCATGATCATTGCATTAATTGTAGTCAGTGTTCTCGCCCTAATCCCTGTTCTATATGTCAATATTGGGATGACAAACATTGGAAACGTGTGTCACGATATGTTGTTAGTGGAGAAAGGGCTATGCTGGCTCTTTCTCCGCAAGGTCACTCTACTCTCTCAGTTTCTATTTCAGAGGAACAAGAACAGGGTGATGTTTCCATGTTATCTTCCGCAAGTGCGCTTCCGTCGTCACAAATGAATACAGAGCTAGCGGCAAAAGTGCTCATGGAGATGAGACAAATGTCGTCCGCTAGCTCGCCCGGTGTTGCGTCCATTCACCGAATGGTTCGGCAGCCGGGTTCGTCCGATGCAGTCCAGGAAGAAATGTTGGGTGATGCGAACATTCAACGTGCACACCCAGTGACGGCGGATAGTAGGCGAGATCGGAGGAAGCCTTTGAGTCCGGTTCCTAGCTCGTCCAGGTCCAGCCGGGCCGCGAGCGAGAGAGGCCCCTCTCTCGTACAACAACATCTGGGACCAGATGTTGTGGTACAAAATGTGTCGCAAGCAGAGCATACGTCCGTCGCTCGGGACGCTCCGTTGTATAGGCAGTCCGCGGAGACTGCTCAGGCTTCTTCCTCTCGTCAGCGCACACGACCGCACCTTGGCTACGTGACCGCCGATATTTTACCAGCTTCGCCGATCAGGGATTCTTCGGCGACCAGGTCACACCATCCGGTAGCCAGGGACACGAGGCCGATGGACTCCGGACGTTCGCATAGGAAGAGTATGCGGGAGTCATCAGATGCGGAGCTGCCCTCGGCGAAGCAGCGAAAGACTGCGCCTCCGCAGGCCTTGATGTCGGACGTACTTGTGCAGATAGCACAACTTATCGCAGCATCCCAGCAACCGACAGAAACGGTGTCGGATCGGGAATTATCCGACGGCGCTGGGTCGGTACGCTCCGCCGAAGCATCGGGGGCGGACGACCGGGAGCATCATGAGGTCCGACCGGATGGTGAAAGGGATACGGATGACTTGGAGCTATCCCTTTTGGAACAACATAAAGCTGCCGTGGACTTCATCCGGCACTTTCTCCCTCAAGTTGTTCCATCGGGCCAGGCTGCTGCTGTTCCGGACAAGAGAATTATAGCGTCATTGGACTCTGATTTCTTTGAGCGGTTCAGGGACATCGCTCCCGAGTTTCCGTCTCAGTCCAATAATGTTGCAAGAACATTTGAATCATTGAACGACGCTATATTCAAACTTGCTTCCAAAACAGGAAAAGCAGGTTTCTTGTCTGCCAATACTCTCAACCTGCCTTTCATTAATGCAAGGAATAAATTCGACACGGCAGGACAGGGTATCCCGAGAGTTCCTCTGCGTATGGACGACGAGGCGGAAGACTTAGAGTTATCATTACCGTCGTCGGCGTCTAATCCAACCGCGGTGTTGGAAACAACTATTTCGTCTAACAGAGCCAGTTTAGATGCCTTATCTTACGCAGATCACCTTACTAAGGCGTTATCACTGCGCCTTCAAGGGAAAGAATTTCAGGATATACAATCCTCTTTAAGACTTCTTTCAAGGGCAGTAGCTTATTCCACGTGTAACTCCGCCCTTTCAGTGGCAAACCTGGAGTTGGTTAGACGTGACGCAGCCCTAGCTACATCCACACTCGTGGATACTAAGGTGAAGAACTCTCTCAGAGTCGCTTCGGTTTCCGGAGAACTTCTCTTTGACGGCAAGCTTTCTGCAATTTACGATAAAATTACAAAGAAAGCTTCGGATTCTCTGCTGTTCAAATCTGCTTCTAAGAAGTCGGACACGGCAGATAAGAGTAAGACAGGCACTTCTGGGTCTAATGCGCCCAAGAGAGGTTCCTATAGAGGTTCCGGTGCGTCCTCTTGGTCTTATTCAAGAGACCGTCAAGGTAGCGACTCACGTTCGGGACGTCCTTCGGGCCGGGACAACCGGTCGGACGCCCCGAGGTCGACGGGACGAGATGCGGGTCGTGGAGGACGTGGTTTCTCCTACCGCAGGCCTCGCAGGTCCAGGAGGTGATGGCTTTAACCTCTATCGTGTACCGGTTGGCGGAAGGTTGTTGAGTTTTTCACAAGAGTGGGCGTCGATTACGGACGACCCTTGGGTGAGAGGGGTCACTTCAGAAGGTCTAAAGATATCCTTCAAACGAAAGCCTCCATTAACTCGAAGTCCAAAATGGACTCAACTTCCGTCAAATCCGCAGAAAAGAGACGCTCTATTATCAGAGGTGCAGTCTCTTTTAATGAAGAATGCGGTAGAGGTCGTAGAAAACCAGGAGACTCCGGGATTCTACAGCCATCTGTTTCTGGTTCCGAAACCAGACGGCTCGTTCCGTCCAGTCATAGATTTGAGCTGGATAAACAAGCTGATCGTCGCTCCGAAGTTTTATATGGAGATGATTCGGTCGGTCAGAGCGAGTATTCGGGTGAACGATTATGCAACGAGCATAGATCTTTAAGATGCGTACTTTCACGTCATGGTACATCCGACATTCAGAAAGTATCTACGCTTCGCAGTCCTGGGAGTGGTGTATCAATTCCGGGCGATGTGCTTCGGATTGAATCTAGCACCCTGGGCTTTCACTCGGGTAATGAACTCGGTAATGATGTATTTCCGAGCTCATTCGTCTGCGGTAACGTCGGCCTACCTGGACGACATTCTTCAGAGGTACGGCAACGAGTTAACGCTTCAGAACAATGTTCAGAATCTACTTCTATTGCTCCGACGTCTCGGTTTTATAGTAAACGAGGAGAAGTCGGATCTGGTGCCGTCCAAGTCATTCACACATCTGGGAATGAGCTTCGAGACGCACAACAATCTCGTTCGTCTGCCGTTAACCAGAGCGAAATTAGTCAGTTGTTACGCTCGCTATTGTCTGCATGCAGACAAAGTCACAGCGAGAGAATTTGTGAGACTGATAGGTCTGTGCGGAGCCACTGCGGATCTCATTCCAATGGGGCGGTTACGCAAGCGTCCTCTCCAAATTTTCTTGACTCAGAATTGGAGTGTGAAAATTCATTCGCTCGACATAGACGTTCTCTTGTCAGATCAAGTGAAACGAGAGATTCAGACTTGGGCAAACATTCAGTGGTTAACTCAGGGAGTTCCGCTGCAGTTGCCGGATCCGAGTTTTACCATTATGACAGATGCCAGTCAAACAGGTTGGGGTGCATCATTGATCCCAACGGATTCGAGATGCCAGGGTCTTTGGGATCCGCAATTCCTGGGCATGCACATAAACATCAAGGAAATGATGTCAATTTGGCTTGCGTTACATCATTGGATGGACATTATTCACAATGCTCATGTCCAAATCCTATCCGACAGTACGACAGTAGTGGCGTATATACGGAATCAGGGAGGCACTCATTCAGTTCCGTTGTTCAATCTAACGGAAAGAATCCTTCTGTTTGCTCTAGAACATCAGGTTCTTCTTTCGGTCCATCACATACCGGGTCGTCTGAATGTACTAGCAGACTCCCTTTCACGAAAGGGTCGCTTGTTGCCGTCGGAGTGGACTCTCAACAAACAAGTATTCAATCAGATTTGCTACCAATGGGAACGGCCAATGATAGACTTATTTGCGACACATCTCAACAATCAGTTGCAGACGTATGTGTCTCCGTGTCCGGATCCAAGAGCTTTTGCAGTAGACGCTCTGTCGATCCCTTGGGACGGAATGATAGGATATGCGTATCCTCCAGCGGCGTTAATTCGGCAAGTATAAAGATAAAACAATCTCAATGCAAGATTCTGTTGGTAGCATCTCTGTCTCCACAGAGACCGTGGATAAATCTACTCAGGTGTCTGTTGTGGGACCTACCGCGAAAGCTTCCTCCACGGGAGGATCTTCTTTTGCAGGGGAAATCGCGTCAACTCCATCACAACCTGCAAGGTCTCAACCTTCACGTTTTTCCGTTATGCGGTCCTTCTTGTATGGCAAGCACTTTACAGGACGAGCAGTGGACGCGATTTCTAACTGTAGGAGGACCTCCTCTTCACTAAACTATGCGGCTAAGTGGAAGGTTTTTCGTCGTTGGTGTAGGGATCATTCTGTGGATATTTTTGATCCCTCTATACCAGACATTGCAAACTTTCTACTATACTTGTTTGACGAAATCAAACTGCAGCCTGTTACTATTAAGGGTTATAGGTCTATGTTATCTGATACATATGCACATCATGATAGTTTACAAATTGGATCTAATGTCTCTTTATCTAAGTTGGTTAGAAACTTCTCGATAAATAGACCCAGAACTCTTAGGTTAATTCCTAAATGGAATTTAGCTTGGGTTCTTCTTAAACTGAAGGAAAAGCCATTTGAACCTCTTGGGACAGTAGATTTCAAATTCTTATCTTATAAGACAGCTTTTCTCTTAGCTTTCTCTTCTGCTAGAAGAGTCAGTGAGCTTCATGCACTGTCGGTGGATGATTCTCACTATCGTAGTGTCGGGAACACTATCACCTTCACTACTAATGTGGGTTTTTTAGCTAAGAATCAGGCTCCTAATAAATATCCGGAACCTATTGTTATTAAGGCTCTTCCATCTTCAGACGGGCGTAGGCCTTTACTCTGTCCTGTTAGAGCGTTACATATCTATAAACAGAGATCTCAGTTTATCAGAAAGGGACGAAAACGTTTCTTTCTGTCTCTGATGCCTAATAGAAGGGACATTTCGGTCCATTCTATTGCTAGATGGATTCAATTAACTATCCGTACTGCTTATGAGAGTTTATCTTCTCAGCTGTCTGTGCTTAAGATTTCGGCTCATGAAGTAAGAGCTCTTGCTACTTCTTGGGCTTACGCTAATAGTATTGCTATTACAGATTTAATGAGGGCTGCTTATTGGTCTCAGCCATCCACATTCACGAATTTTTATCTCAGAAATATTGAGTCCATTTCTGGAGACCTGCATTGTTTAGGTCCATTATCTGTTGCTCAGAATGTCGTCCACTAAACAGTTGCAACTATAGTTATGCAGGCTTTCTGTTCCGGCAGTGACTCCGTCCGGCTGCCCTCTTCGCTCTGGGCTATTTGACCCAGGGCAAGGGGAAGGGGTGGGGGAGGGTGTTCCCTTAGGTCACCTGCTTTATAGTGAAAAGCAAGGGAATGCCTCCTCCGAAGTCAGTATTTCTGAGTCGTTTCCGGGATGGTTTTAAAGTGTAATATTAATGTTAAAAATTTCATTCATGTTATATTTTTAAAGTGTAGCTCGGTGTGAAGCATTTGTATATGTCAAGTGTCAAACGGGCGTTAATATACAATCCTCGGACACCTTTATAAGAATATAAAGAGTCTCAATTCTCTGGACTAACTTTATTTATTGGCTTACTTTAAAAATAATTAGTATAAAGGGTTATATTGGATGTTAATAGAGAACATGAATGTTATTGTGCTCAATTATGAAGGGTATTGTATATTTCTAATTTAACATAGAATAAGAAAGATACATGTAAAGCCTAATACTCCTTTTCTCCTTGAGGGGTTGCCTCTATATTATATAGTTGAGCTTATTGGATTTTCCTCTATGTCCTAGGCCCTCCAGCCTTTTTACTATTCAGCTAAGTCTGGGTCATTGGTACAGTATAAAAATGTTAAAAAATTTATAGTAATTTATATATTTTTTATACTTACCAATGACCCAGACGGGGATGGCCCTCCCAGGAGTTGGGAACTCTTACCTCCCCGTTGAGTACATAGCGCTGACCAGGCACTGCCAGTAAGAATGATAATTGGCGCCAATTTCGGAACGTCCTTGACACTGCGCATGCGCAGTAAGGGCGAAGTATGGAGGTCCTATAGGACATGATTTCTTTTGGTTTTGGATGCAAATTTTGGGGATTGGGGGGCAAAATTTGTGTTTGGCCCTGGATATTTTTATACTGTACCAATGACCCAGATATAGCTGGTGCTAGCTCTTAAAATATAGGGCCAAACACAAATTTTGCCCCCCAATCCCCAAAATTTGCATCTAAAACCAAAGAAAACATGTCCTGAATGGCCCTCCACACTTCACCTCTACTGCGCATGCGCAGTGTCAAGGACGTTCCGAAATTGGCGCCATTAATCATTCTAAGTTTGGCCCTTCATCAGTTAACATCTGACTGATCTTTGTGCTTGTAAATCTCAGTTTAAATGATGCCAGACACATAAATATTAGTGAAATGGTGATTCTAAGGAGGATAGAGAAGGAGGAGAGGAAAAATGTGTGACAGAATATTATCAGGGCTGTAACTTAAAATATTTTTATACTGTACCAATGACCGAGACATAGCTGGTGCTAACTCTTAAAATATAGGGCCAAACACAAATTTTGCCCCCCAATCCCCAAAATTTGCATCTAAAACTAAAGAAAACATGTCCTGAAAGGCCCTCCACACTTCGCCCCTACTGCGCATGCGCAGTGTCAAGGACGTTCCGAAATTGGCGCCATTTATCATTCTAAGTTTGGCCCTTCATCAGTTAACATCTGACTGATCTTTGTGCTTTTAAATCTCAGTTTAAATGATGCCAGACACATAAATATTAGTGAAATGGTGATTCTAAGGAGGATAGAAAAGGAGGAGAGGAAAAGAATGTGTGACAGAATATTATCAGGGCTGTAACTTAAAATTTTTTAATGAAATTATGTTAAGTTACCTATTTTCAAGGCAGCAGCCATTTTGTTGTCATTCTGATTATTTAGTTACACTGTTTTTTCAAGTGTTTTCCTCTCTCCCTGTCCTTTAAGTTCCCCCTTGCTATTCTCCCATGCTTTTGGCATAGTTTCTGTAATTATTATTACTAAAATTTCTTGGGAGTTTTAGCTGAATAACAGAATGAATTCTGTTCTTTCCCCATGTTTACGTCTTCACCTACGGGTGGTTAGGCGTTGTGTTCTGCATCTACCATCTGATGTTCTGCAGTTTCTTCCCTGGAAGTCTCTGTTTTGCATCAGATAGTGTATTTTTGGTAACTGATTTCGGGCCTGGGTGCCTGGAGTCTTATTTTAGTGTTTTTACACTCATTGTTTACATTTACAACAGCCCTCTGTGTGAGGGGGGGATTTCTAATAATAATATCTTTATGTTATTTTAATCATAACTAGATACATTATTATTGTTCGTAAGTGTTGAATAAATTGTTTAAAATATTTTTAAAATTTTTGTCCACACTTAGGCTTGGGATCCATTGGGGCTCAACGTTACTTTTCAGAAACTTGGGCTGTTCTGAAAAAATATTTTTTCAAAATATTTTGATTTCAATTATTTTTTCTATATTAATGGATCATATTATTATTATGTATTTTGATTGCCAGGGGTTAGTGCGAGTACCAGGACTTGTTTTCTTTTCACATTGAAAGGATATTGATCAATTGTTTTAAGAGGAAGTCTTCCTCTGACCTTATTATCATTCTATATGTGGTCAGTGTACTCGCATTAACTCCTGTTCTGTATCGTATGATTTCGATGACAATATTGGAAGCGTATGTCACGGTATGTTGTTGGGGATTTGGACACTCCGGTCCTTTCCCCGCAGGGTCACTCTACTTTATCAATTTCTATTTCAGACGATCAAGATTAGGGTGATGTATCTGTGATGTCTTCCAACAGTGTGCCTCCGTCGTCACAATTAATGAAGGGCTAGCGGAAAAGTGCTCATGTAATACGCCAATTGCCTAAGAGGACCCTAGTAGGTTCGACGGCCTTTGACGTCCGCTAGCTCGCCCGGTGTAGCGTCCATTCACCGAATGGTTCGGCAGCCGGGTTCGTCCGTTGCGGTCTAGAAGGAATTTTGGGGTGATGCGAGCACTATAAAATTAACTTAATGCACACCCAGTGACGGCGGATCGGAGGGAGAACGGAGGAAGCCTTTTAGTCCGGTTCATAGCTCGTTCCGGTCCATCCGGACGGCAAGCGAGAGAGGCCCCTCTCTCGTTCAACAACATCTGGCCCCAGATGTTGTGGTACAAATGTGTCGCTAGCGGAGCATACGTCCGTCGCTCGGGACGCTCCGTTGTATAGGCAGTCCGCTAAGACTGCTAAGGCTTCCTCTTCTCGTCAGCGCACACGACCGCACCTTGGCTGCGTGACCGCCGATATATTTCCAGCTTCGCCGATCAAGGATTCTTCGGCGACCAGGTCACTCCATCCGGCAGCCAGGGATTCGAGACCGATGGACTCCGGACGTTCGCATAGGAAAAGTATGCGGGAGCCATCTGATGCGGAGCTGCCCTCGGCGAAGCAGCGATAGACTGCGCCTCCGCAGGTCTCGACGCCGGACATTCTTGTGCACATAGCACAGCTTATCGCAGCATCCCAGCAGCCGACAGAAACGGTGTCGGATCGAGAATTATCCGACAGCGCTGGGTCGGTAGCCGGGGACTCGAGGCCTGCAGACTCCGGACGTTCGCATAGGAAGTGTGCGGGAGTCAACGTACACGGAGCTTCCAGCGGCAATGCATCGTAAGTCCGCTACTGCACAGGCCTCGGGAACGGATGTGCTTTCCTTAATAGCACAGTTTATCGCAGCATCCCAGCATCAACTGAATCTGTCGCATATATTTTATCCGACGATGCTGGGTCGGGACGCTCTGCGGAAGCGGGTACGGACGTCCGAAAGTTTCATCCGGTCCGACGGGATACCGAAAGGGATTCGGAGGATTTCAAGCTTTCCCTTTCGGAACAACATATGCTGCGATGCCGGATAAGAAACTGATAGCGTCGGTGGACTTAGAAATTTTTGGTTCGGTTCAGGGACATCGTCCCTCAGTTCCGACATAGTCCAATAATGTCACACAAACTTTCGAATTATTGAACGACGCTATATATATATTATTATTTTATGCTTGCTATCCAAGCATTTCTGGTTTCTTGTTCGCAAAGTTACGGAGATGTCTTTCAAAAGTGTGCCTCTGTCGTCATAGTTAATGAAGAGTTAGCGGCAATAAGTGCTCATGGAATATGTCTATCGCTTACGGAGTGACATTCGCTAGCTCACCCGGTGTAGCGTACATTCATCGAATGGTTCGGCTGCCGGGTTCGTCCGTTGCGGTCTAGGAAGGAGATTTGGGTGATGCGAGCACTTTAATTACTTTAGTACTCACCCAGTGACGGCAGATTGAGGACAGATCGGAGGAAGCCAACAACATAGGGGACCGCATGTTGTGGTTCAGATATTTTACATTCGGAGCATATGTCCGTTGCTCGGGACGCTCCGTTATATTGACAGTCCGAGAGACTGTCTTTAATGCTTCCTCATCCTCACAGCAGGGCACACGACCGCACATTGGCTACGTGACCTCGAGTATCCGATCAGTTTCGGCATTCAGTGATTCCACGGCAAATAGGTCGCGCCATCCGGTAGCCAAGGGACACGAGGCCTATACACTCCGTTCGCTCGCATATTGGAAGTATGCACGGGGTAACGATCTCGGAGCTTCCTGCGGCAATGCATCGTAAGACCGCTTCTCCTCAGGCCTCCGTGACGGACGCGCTATCCGAGTTAGCACAGTTGTTTCGCAGCATCCCAGCAATTGACAGTTTCTCGGTCGAATCAGGAATTATCCGACGGCGCTGGGTCGGTGCGGTCCGCGGTTGCATCAGCTACGGACGACCGAACGCTTTATAGGGTCCGACAGGATGGCGAAAGGGATTCGAAAGATTTCGAGTTTTCCCTTTAGTAGTATCGGAAGATGCCTTTCATATCTTCTGGCATTTCTTCCAGTGATTATTTTTCGGACTTCATTGCTGCGATCTTGGATAAGAGACTTATAGCGTCATTGGACTCGGATTTTTCGATCGGTACAGGGACATTGTCCCTGACTTACCGACGCAGTCCAATATTGTCATTACAACATGTGTTTTATTTTTCGACGCTATATATTTATATATATATACAAGCCTGCTACTAAGCATGATAGTTTAGTTTCTTGTCCGCGTGGCTCATTTCTGCCATTTTATCATTTTTACAAATAGTTTATTTTGGCAGAGCAGGGCATACCGAGAGTTCATATGCGTCTAGACGGTGTGATTAAAGACTGCATATATTCTTTTTCGCCGTTTATGTCTTTTCCAATTTCAATGTTGGGAACGACATTATGTATAGTAGACTTAACTTAGACGCTTTATTATACGTAATCCGCCTTACTGAGGCGTTATCATTACGTCTTCAAGAAAAGATTTACGGGATATTATTCTCAATGTAATTTCTTTTGAGGGCAGTAGTTTGTTCACGTATAACTCCGCCCTTCAGTGGCTGATTGGAGTTGGTTAGACGTGACGCAGCCCTAGCTACATCCACACGCGTGGATAGTAAGGTTAAGAACTCTCTCAGAGTCGCTTCGTTCTCGGAGGAGCTTCTCTTCGACGGCAACTTTCCGGCAATCCATGAATTGCTCGATTTATACATTCTCTTGTCTATCTAGTGTTACAAGAGATTCAGACTGGGGCAAACATTCGGTGGTTGACTCAGAGAGTGCCGCCGCAGTTGCCGGACCCGAGTGTGGCTGTTATGACGGTTGCCAGTCAAACAGATTGGGATATATACTGATCCCTACGGATTCGAAGTGCCAGGGTCTTTGGGTTCCGCAGTCTTTTAGCTATCAGTTTAACTTCCGCGGAATAATGTTTTTTAGGCTTGCTTTATGTCATTGCATGAACATTATTCAGAAACGCATGCCCAAATTCCTGTCCTTTAATTCGACAGTAGTGGCGTATCTCCGGAACCAGGGAGGCACTCTTTCGTTTCCGTTATTCAATTTAATGGAAAGAATCCGTCTGTTGGTTATAGTACACCAAGTTCAGTTTTGGTCCGTCATATTCTGGGTCGTCTGATTGTTTTATCGGACTCCCGTTCTCTTACGGGTCGCTTGTTGCTGTCAGAATGGACTCTCAACAAACAAGTATTCAATCAGATTTGCTATCTATGGGAGCGCCCAATGATGTTTTATTTATGACACAGCTTGCTAATCAATTGCAGACGTATGTGTTGGCTTGTCCAGATCTCTGAGCTAATACTGTTAACGCTTTGTTGATCTATAGGACGGAATGATAGGATACGCGTATCCTCCGGCGCTGTTGTTTTAGCAGGTATTGCTAAGATAAACAACCACAATACATTTCTGTTGATAGCATCTCTATCTTCACAGAGATCATGAGTAATTTACTCTCTTGTCTACTGTGGATCTTAACGTGAAATCTTCCTCTATGTGAGGATCTTTTTTCACTGGGTAAATCGTGTCATCTTATCACAACCAGCAAGGTCGCAACCTTCATGTATTCCGTTGTGTGGTCCGTATTGCATTGTAAGCACTGTACTGGACGAGCTTTGGACGCGATTTCTTACTATAGGAGATCCTCTTCTTCGCTATTCTATGCGACTAAAGTGGAGGCTCTTCCGTCGTGGTGTAGGGATCATTATGTTCATATTGTTGATCCCTCCATACTACTCATTGCTATTTTTTAGTATACTTGTTTCACAAGATCTACTGCAGCCTGTTATTATTTAGGTTATAGGTTTATGTTACCTCATACCTATGCACTCTACGATAGTTTACAATTGAGTCTTTTGTCTCTTTATCTAAGTCAGTTAGTAACTTTTTGATAAATAGACTTAGAATCTTTAGATTAAATTCCTATATGGATTTTAACTTCGGTTCTTATTTAGCTAAGTAATCATTTGAGCCTCTGGAAACAGTAGTTTTCAAATTCTGACCTTTTAGACAGTAATTCTGTTGGTTTCTCTTTTACTGTAGAGTCAGTGAGTTTCATGCACTATCGATGGATGATTTTCACTTTCATAGTTTCGGAATCAATACTTCCGTTACTATTTAGGTTGGATTGTTGCATAAGAGTTAGGCTCCTATTATCCGGAACCTATTATTTTAAGGTCCTTCCGTCTTCGTATGGGCATAGGCCTTTACTCTTTCCGGGTACAGTTTATGTATTTATAAACAGATATCTGTTTATTACAAGGGCGTAAACTTCTTCTGTCTTTGATGTCTAGTAGAAGGACGTTACGCTCCATTTTATTGTTAATGGATTCTATTAACTAGCGTACTGCTTATGGTATATCATTGACTTAGCAGTTGTGCTTAAGATTTCGGCTCATGAAGTAAGAGTTCTTCTACTTCTTGGGCTTACTTTAATAGTGTCGCTATTATAGATTTTTGAAGGCCGCTCATTGCGCTCAGCCATCCACATTCATGAATTTTATCTTAGAAATATCGAGTCAATTTCTTGAGGCCTCTTTTGTTAGGTCTATTATCTACTGCTCAGAATGTCATTCTCTTAACAGTTGCTACTATAGCTAGGTAGGCTGTCTGTTTCGGCAGTGTCTCCGTTCGGCTGCCCTCTTCGCTCTGGGCTATTTGACCCAGGGCAAGAAAAAAAGGGGGGGGGGGGGGAGGGTGTTCCCTTGGGTCACCTGTTTTTACTATGAAAACAAGGGGATACCTCCTCCGGAGTTAGTAATTCTGAGCTGTTATTGGGATGGTTGTTTAGTGAGAAGTTTAAGTTTATAAAATTCATTCAAGTCTTAGTTTTTAAAGTATAGCTTTTGAATATTGCATATGGCAACGGACATGATTATGCAATTCTCAGACACTTTTAGGAGTATAAGAGTCTCTATTCTCTAGACTTACTTTATTATTGGCTTACTTTAAAAATTATTAGTATAAGGATTATATTGGATATTAATAGAGTACATGGATGTATGAAGCTCAATTTTTGGAAGGTGTTGTATCTTTCTAATTTATCATAAATAAGAAAGATACATGTAAGGCCTATTACTTCTTTTCCCTACAGGGGATGACTCTATTTTATTTTATTGAGCGTATTCCATTTTGCTCTATGTCCTTGGCCCTCCAGCCTTTTTACTATTCAGCTATGTCTGGGTCATTGGTACAGTATAAAAATGTTAAAAAATTTATAGTAATTTATATATTTTTTATACTTACCAATGACCCAGACGGGGATGGCCCTCCCAGGAGTTGGGAACTCTTGCCTCCCCGCTGAGTACATAGCGCTTACCAGGCACTGGTTATTAGAATGATAAATGGCGCCAATTTCGGAACGTCCTTGACACTGCGCATGCGCAGTAGGGGCGAAGTGTGGAGGGCCTTTCAGGACATGTTTTCTTTAGTTTTAGATGCAAATTTTGGGGATTGGGGGGCAAAATTTGTGTTTGGCCCTATATTTTAAGAGTTAGCACCAGCTATGTCTGGGTCATTGGTAAGTATAAAAAATATATAAATTACTATAAATTTTTTAACTTTTTAATGAAATTATGTTAAGTTACCTATTTTCGAGGCAGCAACCATTTTGTTGTCATTCTGATTATTTAGTTACACTGATTTTTCAGTGTTTTCCTCTCTCCCTGTCCTTTAAGTCCCCCCTTACTATTCTCCCATGCTTTTGGCATAGTTTTTGTAATTATTATTACTAAATTTTCTTGGGAGTTTTAGCTGAATAACAGAATGAATTCTGTTCTTTTCCCCATGTTTACGTCTTCACCTACGGGTGGTTAGGCGTTGTGTTCTGCATCTACCATCTGATGTTCTGCAGTTTCTTCCCTGGAAGTCTCTGTTTTGCATCAGATAGTGTATTTTTGGTAACTGATTCCGGGCCTGGGTGCCTGGAGTCTTATTTTAGTGTTTTTACATTCATTGTTTACATTTACAACAGCCCTCTGTGTGAGGGGGGGATTTCTGGAAAATAATATCTTGATGTTATTTTAATCATAACTAGATACATTATTATTGTTCGTAAGTGTTGAATAAATTGTTTAAAATATTTTTAAAATTTTTGTCCACACTTAGGCTTGGGATCCATTGGGGCTCAACGTTACTTTTCAGAAACTTGGGCTGTTCTGAAAAAATATTTTTTCAAAATATTTTGATTTCAATTATTTTTTCTATATTAATGGATCATATTATTATTATGTATTTTGATTGCCAGGGGTTAGTTCGAGTACCAGGACTTGTTTTCTTTTCACATTGAAAGGATTTTGATCAATTGTAATAAGAGGAAGTCTTCCTCTGACTTTTATAATCATTCTATATGTGGTCAGTGTACTTGCATTAACTCCTGTTCTGTATCGTATGATTTCGATGACAATATGGGAAGCGTATGTCACGGTATGTTAGTGGGGAATTGGACACTCCGGCCTTTCCCCGCAGGGTCACTCTACTTTATCAATTTCTATTTCAGACGATCAAGATTAGGGTGATGTATCTGTGATGTCTTCCAACAGTGTGCCTCCGTCGTCACAATTAATGAAGGGCTAGCGGAAAAGTGCTCATGTAAATACGCCAATTGCCTAAGAGGACCCTAGTAGGTTCGACGGCCTTTGACGTCCGCTAGCTTGCCCGGTGTAGCGTCCATTCATCGAATGGTTCGGCAGCCGGGTTCGTCAGTTGCGGTCTAGAAGGAATTTTGGGGTGATGCGAGCACTATAAATCAACCAAATGCACACCCAGTGACGGCGGATTAGAGGGAGAACGGAGGAAGCCTTTTAGTCCGGTTCATAGCTCGTTCTGGTCCATCCGGACGGCGAGCGAGAGAGGCCCCTCTCTCGTACAACAACATCTGGCCCCAGATGTTGTGGTACAAAATGTTTCGCATTCGGAGCATACGTCCGTTGCTCGGGACGCTCCGACATATAGTCAGTCCGGAGTAGACTGTCAATAAGGCTTCCTCATTCTCATGGTAGCGCACACGACCGCTCTTGGCTACGTGACCTCGGATATCCAGTCAGCTTCGCCAGTCAGAGAATCATCGGCGACCAGGTCACACCATCCGGTAGCCAGGGACACGAGGCCTGCAGACTCCGGACGTTCGCATAGGAAGTGTGCGGGAGTCAACGTACACGGAGCTTTCGGCGGCAATGCATCGTAAGACCGCTACTGCACAGGCCTCGGGAACGGACGTGCTTTCCTAAATAGCACAGTTTATCGCAGCATCCCAGCATCAACTGAATCTGTCGCATATTTTTTATCCGACGATGCTGGGTCGGGACGCTCCGCGGAAGTGGGTACGGACGTCCGAAAATTTCATCCGGTCCGACGGGATACCGAAAGGGATTTGGAGGATTTCGAGCTTTCCCTTTCGGAACAACATATGCTGTTGTGTATGTCATCTGACTTGATCTTCTACAGCTTCTTTCGTCGGACCAGAATGCTGCGATGCCGGATAAGAAACTGATAGCGTCGGTGGACTTAGAAATTTTTGGTTCGGTTCAGGGACATCGTCCCTCAGTTCCGACATAGTCCAATAATGTCACACAAACTTTCAAATTATTGAACGACGCTATATATATTATTATTATATGCTTGCTATAACCAAGCATTTCTGGTTTCTTGTTCGCAAAGTTACGGAGATGTCTTTGAAAAGTGTGCCTCTGTCGTCATAGTTAATGAAGAGCTAGCGGCAATAAGTGCTCATGGAATATGTCTGTCGCCTAAGAGATCCCTTGTAGGATCGACGGAGTGACATTTGCTAGCTCACCCGGTGTAGCGTGCATTCATCGAATGGTTTGGCCGCCGGCTTCGTCCGTTGCGGTCTAGGAAGGAGATTTGGGTGATGCGAGCACTTTAATTACTTTAGTACTCACCCAGTGACGGCAGATTGAGGACAGATCGGAGGAAGCCTGTTAGTCCGGTTCCTGGCTTGTCCAGGTCCGTCCGGGCTGTGAGCGAGAGAGGTCCCTCTCTCGTCCAACAACATAGGGGACTGCATGTTGTGGTTCAGATATTTTACATTCGGAGCATATGTCTGTCGGTCGGGACGCTCCGTTATATTGACAGTCCGAGAGACTGTCCATAATGCTTCCTCATCCTCACAGCAGAGCACACGACCGCACATTGGCTACGTGACCCCGAGTATCCGATCAGTTTTGTCATTCAGTGATTCCACGGCGAATAGGTCACGTCATCCGGTAGCCAAGGGACACGAGGCCTATACACTCCGTTCGCTCGCATATTGGTAGTATGCACGGGGTAACGATCACGGAGCTTCCAGCGGCAATGCATTGTAGGACCGCTTCTCCTCAGGCCTCAGTGACGGACGTGCTATCCGAGTTAGCACAGTTGTTTCGCAGCATCCCAGCAATCGACAGTTTCTTGGTCGAATCAGGAATTATCCGACGGCGCTGGGTCGGTGCGGTCCGCGGTTGCATCAGGTACGGACGACCGAATGCTTTATAGGGTCCGACAGGATGGCGAAAGGGATTCAAAAGATTTCGAGTTTTCCCTTTCGTAGTATCGGAAGCTGCCATTCATATCTTCTGGCATTATCTTCCAGTGATTGTTATTTCGGACTACATTGCTGCGATGTTGGATAAGAGACTTATAGCGTCATTGGACACGGAATTTTGGATCGGTTCAGGGACATTGTCCCTGACTTACCGACGCAGTCCAATAATTTCATTACAACATGTGTTTTATTTTTCGACGCTATATATGCATACAAGCCTGCTACCAAGCATGATAGTTTAGTTTCTTGTCCGCGTTGCTCATTTCTGCCGTTTTATCATTTATACGAATAATTTATTTTGGCAGAGCAGGGCATACCGAGAGTTCATATGCGTCTAGACGGCGTGGTTAAAGACTGGAAATATTCTTTTTCGCCGTCTATGTCTTTTCCAACCACAATGTTGGAAACGACAATGTTGTCTAGTAGACTTAACTTAGACGCTTTATCATACGTAATCCACCTTACTGAGGCGTTATCATTACGTCTTCAAGAAAAGATTTACGGGATATTATTCTCAATGTGATTTCTTTTGAGGGCAGTAGTTTGTTCACGTATAACTCCGCCCTTCAGTGGCTGATTGGAGTTGGTTAGACGTGACGCAGCCCTAGCTACATCCACGCGCGTGGATAGTAAGGTTAAGAACTCTCTCAGAGTCGCTTCGTTCTCGGAGAAGCTTCTCTTCGACGGCAACTTTTCAGCAATCCATGAATTGCTCGATTTACACGTTCTCTTGTCTTTCTAGTGTTACAAGAGATTCAGACTGGGGCAAACATTCGGTGGTTGACTCAGAGAGTGCCACTGCAGTTGCCGGACCCGAGTGTTGTAGTTATGACGGTTGCCAGTCAAACAGATTGGGATATAATATTGATCCCAACGGATTCGAAGTGCCTGGGTCTTTGGGTTCCGCAGTCTCTAAGCAACCAATTTTCTTCCGCGGAATAATGTTTTTTAGGCTTGCTTTATGTCATTGCGTGAACATTATTCAGAAATGCATGTCCAAATCCTGTCCATTAATTCGACAGTAGTGGCGTATCTCCGGAACCAGGGAGGCACTCATTCGTTTCCGTTATTCAATTTAATGGAAAGAATCCGTCTGTTGGTTATAGTACACCAAGTTCTGTTTTGGTCCGTCACATTCCGGGTCGTCTGATTGTTTTACCGGACTCCCGTTCACTTAGGGGTCGCTTGTTGCCGTCAGAATGGACTCTCAACAAACAAGTATTCAATCAGATTTGCTATCTATGGGAGCGCCCAATGATGATTTATTTACGACACAGCTTGCTAATCAATTGCAGACGTATGTGTTGGCTTGTCCGGATCTCTGAGCTAATGTTGTTAACGCTCTATTGATCTAATAGGACGGAATGATAGGATTCGCGTATCCTCCGGCGCTGTTGTTTCAGCAGGTATTGCTAAGATAAACAACCACAATACATTTCTGTTGATAGCATCTCTATCTTCACAGAGACCGTGGGTAATTTACTCTGTTGTCTACTGTGGGACTTAACCTGAAATCTTCCTCAATGGAGGATCTTTTTTCGCTGGGTAAATCGTGTCATCTTTATCACAACCCGCAAGGTCGCAACCTTCATGTATTCCGTTGTGTGGTCCGTATTGCATTGTAAGCATTGTACTGGACGAGCTTTGGATGCGATTTCTTACTATAGGAGATCCTCTTCTTCGCTATTCTATGCGGCTAAAGTGGAGGCTCTTCCGTCGTTGGTGTAGGGATCATTATGTTCATATTGTTGATCCCTCCATACTACTCATTGCAACTTTTTAGTATACTTGTTTGACAAGATCTACTGCAGCCTGTTATTATTAAGGTTATAGGTTTATGTTACCTCATACCTATGCACTCTATGATAGTTTACAATTGAGTCTTATGTCTCTTTATCTAAGTCAGTTAGTAACTTTTTGATAAATAGACTTAGAATCTTTAGATTAAATTCCTATATGGAATTTAACTTCGGTTCTTATTTAGCTAAGTAATCATTTGAGCCTTTGGAAACAGTAGTTTTCAAATTCTGACCTTTTAGACAGTAATTCTGTTGGCTTCTCTTTTACTGAAGAGTCAGTGAGTTTCATGCACTATCGATGGATGATTTTCACTTTCGTAGTTTTGGAATCACTACTTCCTTTACTATTTAGGTTGGATTTTTGCATAAGAGTTAGGCTCCTAATATCCGGAACCTATTGTTATTAAGGTCCTTCCGTCTTCGTACGGGCATAGGCCTTTACTCTGTCCGGTTAGAGTTTATGTATTTATAAACAGATATCTGTTTATTACTACGGGCGTAAGCTTCTTCTGTCTTTGATGCCTAATAGAAGGACGTTATGCTCCATTCTATTGCTAATGGATTCAATTAACTATCGGTACTGCTTATGGTATATCATTGACTCAGCAGTTGTGCTTAAGATTTCGGCTCATGAAGTAAGAGTTCTTCTACATCTTGGGCTTACATTAATAGTGTCGCTATTATAGATTTTTGAAGGCTGCTCATTGCGCTCAGCCATCCACATTCATGAATTTTTGTCTCAGAAATATCGAGTCCATTTCTGGAGGCCTCTATTGTTAGGTCTATTATCTACTGCTCAGAATGTCATTCACTTAACAGTTGCTACTATAGCTAGGTAGGCTGTCTGTTTCGGCAGTGACTCCATTCTGCTGCCCTCTTCGCTCTGGGCTATTTGACCCAGGGCAAGAAAAAGGGGGGGGGGGGGGGGAGGGTGTTCCCTTGGGTCACCTGTTTTACTATGAAAACAAGGGGATACCTCCTCCGGAGTTAGTAATTCTGAGCTGTTATTGGGATGGTTGTTTAGTGAGAAGTTTATGTTTTAAAAATTCATTCACGTCTTAGTTTTTAAAGTATAGCTTTTGAATATAGCACGTGTCAACGGACATGATTATGCATTCCTCAGACACTTTTAAGGAGTATAAGAGTCTCTATTCTCTAGACTTACTTTATTTATTGGCTTACTTTAAAAATTATTAGTATAAAGATTATATTGGATATTAATAGAGTACATGGATGTATGTTGCTCAATTTTGGAAGGTGTTGTTTCTTTCTAATTTATCATAAATAAGAAAGATACATGTAAGGCCTATTACTTCTTTTTCCCTAGAGGGGATGACTCTATTTTATATTACTGAGAGTATTCCATCTTGCTCTATGTCCTTGGCCCTCCAGCCTTTTTACTATTCAGCTATGTCTGGGTCATTGGTACAGTATAAAAATGTTGAAAAATTTATAGTAATTTCTATATTTTTTATACTTACCAATGACCCAGACGGGGATGGCCCTCCCAGGAGTTGGGAACTCTTGCCTCCCCGCTGAGTACATAGCGCTTACCAGGCACTGGTTATTAGAATGATTAATGGCGCCAATTTCAGAACATCCTTGACACTGCGCATGTGCAGTAGAGGGGAAGTGTGGAGGGCCATTCAGGACATGTTTTCTTTGGTTTTAGATGCAAATTTTGGGGATTGGGGGGCAAAATTTGTGTTTGGCCCTATATTTTAAGAGTTAGCACCAGCTATGTCTGGGTCATTGGTAAGTATAAAAAATATAGAAATTACTATAAATTTTTTAACTTTTTAGAGTTAGCACCAGCTAAGTCTGGGTCATTGGTAAGTATAAAAAATATATAAATTACTATAAATTTTTTAACTTTGAAGATATGAGAGTCTATTGGTTTACATGGTAAATGCATTCTCAAGAAAATCTACCTGTTTCCTCAATAAAATTTTGAACAGCTTTACATATCTTACAATTCTCTGTGTCAAGCATTCTGTCAGTGCCCTTCAAAAGTATTTCAATGTCGTTTATTATATACCCGATACTATTGAACAGTGTATGCCGCTGTGTACTGTAGTTGGGACAAAATAGGATGTGGTGCTCTGAATCTTCATAGGGATGTTCATTCACTAAGAATCGTTCATATTTGTGACCATTCAGATCAATACATCTATTTCTAAGTTTACAGTGGAGTATCTGGCCCCTTCTACAACCTACAGAGTAATACTTTGGAATGAGTGGATCATTTCTTTTCAATAGTCTCTTCAGGGAGTCTGTAGACCCACAAAACTGTATATCCATTTACAATTCATTCCAAAGCTTCACAGCCAAAGGCAAAAACGATTCAGCATAGAGTTCAGTTTGGCAGTGTATTTCATGAAAATTACTGGAGAAGCGTAACAGGCAAGTTGTTACTACAGACACTAGGCGTGAAATCAAAGTCGTCAGATATATAGCCTTAGATGTTGATGAGGCTTTAAACACCAATAAATAAATATCTATTCTCAATGGATTTTGACCAAGACTTCATATTTATTAATAATGTTATTATATATGTGTATCAAGTATCTTGGTCTGTCGGACAATATTTTCAAAATTAATTACTGACTCTCACTCTGAAGCATTGACATCATATCTCCTCCTGCTGTTCTCATTTGATTGTGACCGGACCTAGTATGCATTAACAGTATGATGGAAACTTTAAAATTAGCCATGTGAAACTTCTAGCTAATATCAACCCTTTCAAGACATTATGCATAAATATTTGTGTGGAAATGTGGCAGCTTTATGGTTAAGGCATTGGACTTCAAACCAAAAGGCCCACAGTTCAATCCCTGTCAGGGGTAATTGCATTACGTCCTTTGGCAAGGCACTCAATCCTGATTCAGGCCTGAAAACTGAAAATAAGCAATCTGACATTTGCAGAATGAGGTCCCCAGAGGGTGAATTTGATGATGCTTTCCCAAATAGCAGGCCAATCTATCCCCTGGGTACCTCTTTCAGTTTAGTTTTGAGATCCTGATTCAGATCGAGGTTCACAGAGGGTATATTTAGTGATACTACCCTGCTGTGCAAATTCACCCTCTGGGTACCTCATTTTGCAGATGACAGTCGGCTTATTTGTTGGCTTGGCCTGATTGCCCATGTGGGTCATGGTGATGTAGTGTACTAAGACATACTGCATGTTGATGGCGCACTTGTCTTCAACCAATGCCAACCCTGCTTTTGTGGAGTTAGTACATTTGGGAGTCTGACAGGTAATCTGGCTTCCTCCACCCATAAAACTGCCCTAAATGAGGTTACCCTGGTTGTTGTAAGTGTCATTAAACCCCAATAAATATTAAGTAAATGAATCAGTGTGAGGATAGTTGTCCTGTCACACTGACTGCCCTAGTGAGATTTCTGTTTATATCTTAACAACTGACCTTTTTATTCTTTCAATTTATATGAAAATGGTCTATTTTTCCAACTGTAGCTGGTGCTAACTCCAAAATATTGAGGGCCAAACACAAATTTTGCCCCCCCCCCCCCATCCCCCAAATTTGCATGCAAAACAGAAAATTAAAAGTCCTATTTGGCTCTCCATTCCTTTACTCTCTGCGCATGTGCAGACGGCAGGAAGTAACCAGAATGGGCGCCAACATCATTCTGTGTTTGGCCTCTGTCAGATAACAACAAACTGACTTCTGTGCTTTTAAATCTCAGTTTATAATGATGTCAGACATCAGTGGTTAATTTGGTGGATCCAAGGACACAACTGGATGAAGGAAGGAAGACACAGTGGTTTGAAACATTCAGGGCTGTAATTTTATAATATTTATAAAAATTAGTTCATGTTCCCCAATTTCAGGACATGAGCCTGACGTCATCATTGTTGATAATGATTTTTCCACTGTTTGTTAAGTATTCCCTAACCTCCCTTGATCCCCCCCCCCTTCCCCGGTCATGCATCATACATCCAATGTATTGTTTTTTCTTCTGATGAAGATCTTGCCTTACATCGGATAGTTAAAAAAATCTGTTACTGACTTCAGGCTGTGTTGCCTGGGGTCTCGTTTCCAGTTTTCATTCTGATGTTGTTTACATTAACAACGCTCTTTTTATATACGTAGTTTTCTATTTATTATATTTTGAATGTTTTTTGTTATGTATCTTTTTATAACATTTAATGTGGAGTTGGTGGGAGTACGATCGACTTAGTTTGCTCCATTATGAAAGCATATTGCTCAACATGCAAGGCAAGGAAGTCTTTTCTCTGATTTACATGTTGGTTGCCTTGCTTGTAGTCGATGTACTCCCACTAATTCTTGCTCAACATGTGTCGCATGGGATGACAAACGTTGGAGATGGGTGTCCTGCTACGTTGTTAGCGAGGGGCCACTGCCGGTCCTCTCACGGTGAAAGGCCGCCACCGGCCCTATCGCCAAAAAGTCGCTCTAGTTTTTAGCTCACTGAAGGGAGCTTAAGTTCATATTTGGCATATACATTTGTAACATCTCAAGGGGGATCAGATTCAAGTTTGTTCAATTTGAGTCCCTGTCTTATTATTTGGGCTCTCTGTGGGCAGGATTGGGGGGGGATGTTAGGTTCAGGTTTGTTCAAATCCATTCCTTAGTGTTTTTCCATAAAATTTGTAGTGTTGATGAACCATGTCTAACTGAATGTGACCCCCAAACACTTCTTTGAACAACTTTGGCCAGTGAGCGATTAAGGCCCCTTAGGGCCTCTTGTTTAGTTTCTATTTACAGAGGGACAAGAACATGGTGATGTTTACGCGATGCCGTCAGAGAGTGTGCTTCCATCATCGCATTTAGATAGTCAGTTAGAACTAGCAGCTAAAGTGCTCATGAATATTAGACAAGGCAATAAACCACAGTGTGGTTTCAACTCCCTGTCGCCACCTGTCGCCAGCTAGCTCGACCGGTGAAGCGGTTACACCCTCTGAGGGTACCGTGATGCCGGGTGTGTCCATTGCAGTCGAGGAGAGTAGAAAGGGTAGAGCGAGCACCATCAAATAATAATAGACTCTCCCTGTGACGACAAAGAGGAAGAAGCCAGGAAGCTCGGCGAGGTCTGAAAGACAGTGATGTTGGGGCCAGATGTTGTGGTTCGGAACTTGCGTCAGTCGGAGCATACGTCCATGCCTCCTGCCTGGGACGCTCCATTCAATTCACAGCCGGGGTCGGCTATAGTTCCAGCTTCTTCGTCAGCGTCTACCAAGCACACACGACTGCACCTTGGCTATGTGACTTCTGATATCCAGCCTGCATTGCCGAGAAGGACCACTCTTCGTCAGAGAAATCACATCATGCAGTAGCCAAGGAGATGAGGCCTCATTCATCGGGACGTCCGCAGAAAAGAGCAATCTCAGACACACTGTCCCAGGAGCAGCTGGCGGCCAAGCAACAGCAGACCGCTGCTTTTCAGGCCACTGTAACGGACTTGCTGTCGCAGATTGCGCAGCTCATCGGAGTAAAGAGCCATCTGTCCCGGTAGCAGCGGGTGGCCAGAAGAGAAGACCGCTGCTCCTCAGGCCTCTGTAACGGATTTGCTGTCGCAGATTGCGCAGCTCACTGCAGCATCCCAGCAAGTGCAGAAGCAGCCAACGGCAGTCTCAGAACCTGAGCTGTCGGATGGCGCTGGGTTGGTCCAGACATCTGCGCGTTCAGATGCCACTGACCGTGATTTTCAACTGATTCAGATGAATGATGAAAGGGATATGGAGGGGGATTACCCTTCCCTTTCGGAACAACACATGGTTGCGATGGATTTAATCCATCAACACTACCCTGAATTTGTTCAAGTGAATCAGAATGCTGCAACTACTTGCAAGAAACCGCTAGCGTTGTTGTACGCTGACTTCATCCGGAAAAAGAGGGTGAAATGTCTTTTCCGGTTAAGTATAGACAGGTGTCGTAGGCCTTTGGTCTTTTAGACAACGCCATATTCAACTTCCCAGTGGAAAGAAGTAAGGCGGTTTCTTGTCATCATCTTCCGTAATTTTACCGATTATAACGGAAAATGGGGAAGATTTAAAGAGAGTTCCTCTGAGTTTGAATGAGCAGGCTAAGGACCTAGTTATGGCCTTACCTTCATCATCCACTATTCGCTCGGACACAATTGAGACGGTATTTCTTCATTCAGAGCAAATTTAGACTCACTGTCTTACGCAGATCACCTTTAAGAACTGTGACGCAACGTCTCTACCAAAAGGAATTTGAGGACATTCGTACCTCATTTAGAGTCCTTTCCAGGGCTATTATATTTATCACGTATAACTCTGTCTTAGCAGTTGTTAATTTGGAGTTAATCAGATGTGATGGAGCCCTTGCGTCGTCATCTTTAATAGATGACAAGGTGAAAAACTCTCTTCGGGTCGCTCCGGTTTCTGGACACTTAAGTTTTTGACGATAAGCTTTCATTGGTTTATGACCAAGCTACAAAGAAAGCATCAATACTCTGCTCCTTAAGTCGGCGTCTAATCGACCCGCAATAGCAGGAGCAAAGGAGGACGTCCTAGACAGAAAGTTGTCTAAAGGACTCCTCGCGAAGGTACAGGTAACCCTCCTATAATTTCTCTAGGGATCGTCATACAGCGACTCGGATAGGGGGCTTAGGTCTGATCGAGGCTACCAGTCAGACACCCCTATGCCATTTGCTCGAGCCTCTTTGCAATGGGGACGTAGTTTCTCTTTCCGTAGGCCTCGCAGGTACTACAAGTGAGGGTTAGGACCTCTATTGGGTGTGCGGTGGCTCAGTAGGTAGACGTGCAGGCTGCAAGCCGAGATGTCCTCGGTTCGAATCCCACCTGCGGCAACCGCGTTGTGTCCTTGTGCAAGACACTTCACCCCCATTGCCCATGTGGAGGCACCGTGATTTTGTGTACTGAGGCGTACTGCACGTCGATGGTGCACTTGTCTTAAGCCAATGGTAACCCTGCTTGTTGTGTGGAGTTAGTATGTTGAGGAGCTGACAGTTGCTCGCAATTGCTCGATGGTTCTCTCCGGGTACTCCGGCTTCCTCCACCCGTAAAACTGTCATGGCCCTGATTAGCCATTGTGCAAAAATATGTGACCTTAAACCCCAATAAATAAATAGGACCTCTATTGCTTAGCAGTTGACGGATGGTTATCAAGATTCGCATCAAACTGGATAACTATTACGGAAGACCAGTAGGTGAGAAGTGTGGTCTCGGACAGCCTACGGCTATCTTTTCGAGAGAACCACAACTAACTTAATGTCTGTGATGGACAATGCTTCCTTCAAATCCTTGCATAACAGTCTCTCCAATCGGAGGTAAAGTTTCTCTTGACAATGAAAGTAATAGAGGTTGTCGAGAATCAAGATTCTCTAGGATTCTATAGTCACCTGTTACTTGTACCGAAGCCATAGAGCTCGTTCCGACCGATAATAGATTGGAGCTGGATAACAAGTTTATCAAAGCTCTAAAAGTTTATTTATGATTATCATTTAGTCGGTAAAAGCGAGCATTCGAGTGATCGACTATGCTACAAGCATAGATCTAAGGATCAGTTTTTTCATGTCCTGGTATATCCGGCATTCAGAAAGTACCTACGGTTCGTCGTCCAAGGGATAGTATTTCAGTTCCAAGTGATATGCTTCTGTCTGAAGATAGCACCCTCGGCTGCCACTCGAATAATGAACTGTTTTATGTCTCACAACAATCTGGTTCATCTGCCATTATCCAGAACGAAATTAGTCAGTTGTTATGCTTGCTTTTGTCTACTATCAGACACATTAATAGCGAGAAATTTTATGCGACTGATGGGGTCGTGCGGAGTGGCTACACATCTTGTTTAGATGGGTCGCTTATGCACACATCCCCTCCAGTTATTCTTTACCCAGAACTGGAGTGTGAAAACACATTTGCTCAGGACCAGTATTGTTTTAACGAATCTAGTAAATGAAATGGTCCATATTGGGACAGATATTCAGTGGTTAACTCAAAGAGTTCCGCTGCAACTTCCAGATCCGGCTTTCACGATTATGACGGGTATGAGTCAATAGTTTGGGGCTCGATCCTGAGTCCAACAGACTCGAAATGCAGGGGTCTGGGGACCCTTGGTTCCTGGAGAAAAACATAAACATCAAAGAATGATGTAAATATTGTTAGCTCTACATCAATGCGGACATGCTTGTTCAGATATTGTTGGTCAACTCGATAGTGGTAGCGTACATCAGGAACCAGGGCGGCACCCATTCATTTCTGTTATGATAACTAATGGAGAAGAATTTTCATGTTCATCTCTCTGTATTGGATGCTCTACATGCGAGTATTTGGACAGTTTTGCTGCCAGTGGGATCAACCCATGAGAGTTCAGTTTGCGACGCACCAGAACAATTTGTTACCGTCATTTGTGTCACCATGCCCAAATCATTGAGCGCATGCAGTAGACGCTCTGCAGAATTCATGGGGATGTGTTTAGAGGCAATTACTGGGCAAGACATAGTTTTCTTCTCACAACCCTCATATAATTTAATACATACATACTATGCATTTGGGTCGTCTTCTATGGCGACCTCATGGGCACATCCGCTTTTTAGTTGGATTAGTTTCCTGTGATTATTGTTGATCTGTTATATACGAGCGCATATTTAAAAATCATCAAAATTGCTTCTCTTTGAGTACCTAGCAAGCTGCATAACCAGTTAACTGGTATTCAGATGATTACATGCTAAATATAAATGCTCTTGCACATTATTTTATTAGGCTACCGCTTTATTGTATTTTGTGGACCTTGAAATCATAATCTATTTCGGGGGTAGTCTGTGTTGGAGCCTGTTAATCATACCTACTTTCATTTCTAGATCCGGGTTTCTATTATGTCAGTACTCAAATCGCACGTGTTTACGATCGTAGATACCGGATAGTACACGTTGGAGAGTGTTGTTACTGGAATTTATTGTACAGAGGCTGCCTGTGGATTACCTAGGAAGTGTGTTTTCTCTTCAGAGATCATTCAGTGTGGCTCGATTGGATATGTGTATGTTATATTTTTTATATATCACCGCTTTTCGACATATCTGTGTACGCCGTCTGCGGTGTATGTTATATAGCGGGCAATATTAATTACCAGGATCATCGCTATAGCCTTTACTTCTGAAGTAGTGTTAAGCACCATTTAGTAATCGAATTAATACCCGAGTGCCTGTTTGACGATTATTTATATTGTCTTTTGGTACCGCTCTTATTGATTCCAGAGCTTTCCCCACTTTCAGTTGAAGATTTCTTCAAAAGAAAGGGGAGGTGGGGGGGGGATTTTTACCTCTTCTCTGGCTTAAAAAGTATCTATCTATGAAGGAAGCCTGTTTTATCCATATTTATATCCTGCATACAGCTGAAGTGTTATTGTAAGGCGTATATTTGTGTAGGATTTTCACTCATTCTCAGATGCGCCATCCTTATTTTTGGGGCTTAGTCCCCGGACTAGCCTTAAAAATTAGGAACTTGTCACATCCTATGTAGAATTGTCTTCATGCTTACAATAAGGAATTACTTAAATTGGGCTCCTTATTTAGAATATGTCTCCTCTATTACTGTATAGAGAGACATACATGTAATTCCTAATTATTCTAGTTCCTTTCATCATGGATTGCAGGATTGGAATTATTTTTGAAGTTCTAGGCCCTCCACCTTTTTACGATTCAGCTATGTCTGGGCTGTAGGGTACAGTTGGAAAAATATAAATTCATAGTAATTTCTATATTTTCCATACTTACCTATGGCCCAGACAAGGATGGCCCTCCCATGCGTGGACACTCATACCTCCCTGCTGAATTATTATGTAAAACTCTCTTTTACAAAGAATGATGTTGGCACCAATTCCGGTTACTTCCTGGCATCTGCGCATACGCGGAGAGTAAATGTATGGAGGGCCAGATAGGACTTCTAATTTTGGGTTTTGCATGCAAATTTGGGGGATTTGGGGCCAAAATTTGTGTTTGGCCACTCAATATTTTTATACTGTACCAATGACCCAGACTTAGCTGGTGCTAACTCCAACAAAACCAGGGCCAAACACAAATTTTGCCCCCCAATCCCCAAAATTTGCATCCAAAACAAAAAGAAATCATGTCCTAAAGGACCTCCATAGTACGCCTCTACTGCGCATGCGCAGTGACGCAGTCGTCCCGAAATTGGCGCCAATTATCATTCTCTGTTTGGCCCTTCATCAGTCAACATCTCACTGATCTTTGTGCTTGTAAATCTCAGTTTAAAGGATGCCAGACACGTAATTTTTGGAGAAAATGTGATTCTAAGGAGGACAGAAGGAGGAGAGGAAAAAGAAGTGGCAAAAAATAATCAGGGCTGTACTTAAAATTTTTTGATGAAATTATGTTAAGTTGCCTATTTTCGAGGCATGGGCCTCTTGTTGTCATTCTTGCTAATTGTTGCACTGCTTATTCAGTGTTTCCTCTCCCCTAGCCTTCTAAAGTCCCCCCTGGCAATTCTCCCATGCTTTTGGCATATTTTTGAGAAATTTCATTTCTAAAATTTCCTGGGAGAGTTGCTTGGTTACAGAATGTTTTCTGTTATTTTCCCCATAGTTACGTTTTCACCCATGGGTGTATAACGTTTGTGTTCTGCATCTTCCATCTGATGTTCTACAGATTCTCCCCTGGGAGTCTCTGTTTTGCATCAGATAGAGTGTAATTGATGACTGATTCCGGGCCAGTTTTTTCAGTGCCTGGAGTCATGTTTTCTAGTGTGTTTACACTGTTTTCATTGGCAACAGCCTTTTTTGAGGGGGGCTGTTTGCCTTTGTGGTAGTTTATCTCATTATAAGATACATTTATATTATCCGAAAGTGTCTCATTAATTATTTTATATAAATTTAAAATTTTTGACCACACTTTGCCATCGGATCCATCGGGGCTCAACGTTACTTTTCAGCAACTTGGGCTTCTCTGAAAAAATATTTTTTCAAAATTATTTTGTTTTGCAATTGTTTTTTCATTTATTAATGGATCATGTTATGTATCTTTGTGTCAGGGGTTTTTGCGAGTAACTAGGACTTATTGTTGTTCTTTCACAATGAAGGGACATTGTTCAAATTGTAATAGGAAGAAATCTTCCTCTGACTTTCATGATCATTGTATTAATTGTAGTCAGTGTTCTCGCATTAATCCCTGTCCTATATGTGAACATTGGGATGAGAAACATTGGAAACGTGTGTCACGATATGTTGTTTCTGGAGAAAGAGCGATGCCGGCTCTTTCTCCACAAGGTCACTCTACTCTCTCAGTTTCTATTTCAGAGGAACCAGAACAGGGTGATGTTTCCATGTTATCTTCTTCAAGTGTGCGTCCGTCGTCACAAATGAATTCAGAGCTAGCGGCAAAAGTGCTCATGGAGATTAGACAAATGTCGTCCGCTAGCTCGCCCGGTGTAGCGTCCATTCACCGAATGGTTCGGCAGCCGGGTTCGTCCGATGCGGTCCAAGAGGAAATTTTGGGTGATGCGAGCACTATAAACATAATAGATGCACACCCAGTGACGGCGGATAGTAAGCGAGAACGGAGGAAGCCTTTTAGTCCGGTTCCTAGCTCGTCCAGGTCCAGCCGGGCCGCGAGCAAGAGAGGTCCCTCTCTCGTACAACAACATCTGGGACCAGATGTTGTGGTACAAAATGTGTCTTTAGCGGAGCATACGTCCGTCGCTCGGGACGCTCCGTTGTATAAGCAGTCCGCAGAGACTGTTAAGGCTTCCTCTTCTCGTCAGCGCACACGACCGCACCTTGGCTGCGTGACCGCCGATATTTTACCAGCTTCGCCGATGAAGGATTCTTCGGCGACCAGGTCACACCATCCGGCAGCCAGGGATTCGAGACCGATGGACTCCGGACGTTCGCATAGGAAAAGTATGCGGGAGCCATCTGATGCGGAGCTGCCCTCGGCGAAGCAGCGAAAGACTGCGCCTCCGCAGGTCTCAACGTCGGACATTCTTGTGCAAATAGCACAGCTTATCGCAGCATCCCAGCAGCCGACAGAAACGGTGTCGGATCGAGAATTATCCGACGGCGCTGGGTCGGTACGCTCCGCCGAAGCATCGGGGGCGGATGACCGGGAACATCGGGAGGTCCGACCGGATGGTGAAAGGGATACGGATGAATTGGAGCTATCCCTTTCGGAACAACATAAAGCTGCCGTGGACTTCATCCGGCACTTTCTCCCTCAGGTTGTTCCGTCGGGCCAGACTGCTGCGCTTCCGGACAAGAGAATTATAGCGTCATTGGACTCTGAATTTTTTGAGCGGTTCAGGGACATCGCTCCCGAGTTTCCGTCGCAGTCCAATAATGTTGCAAGAACATTTGAATTATTGAACGACGCTATATTTAAACTTGCTTCCAGGACGGGGAAAGCAAGTTTCTTGTCCGCTAATACTCTTAACCTGCCTTTCATTAATGCAAGGAATAAATTCGATACGGCAGGACAGGGTATACCGAGAGTTCCTCTGCGTATGGACGACGAGGCGGAAGACTTAGAGCTATCATTACCGTCATCAGCTTCTATTCCAACCGCGGTGTTGGAAACAGCTATTGCGTCTAACAGAGCCAATTTAGATGCCTTATCTTACGCAGATCACCTTACTAAGGCGTTATCACTGCGCCTTCAAGGGGAAGAGTTTCAGGATATACAATCCTCTTTAAGACTTCTTTCAAGGGCAGTAGCTTATTCCACGTGTAACTCCGCCCTTTCAGTGGCAAATCTGGAGTTGGTTAGACGTGACGCAGCCCTAGTTACATCCACACTAGTGGATTCTAAGGTGAAGAACTCTCTTAGAGTCGCTTCGGTCTCAGGAGAACTTCTCTTTGACGGCAAGCTTTCCGCTATTTATGATAAAATTAAAAAGAAAGCTAATGATTCTCTGTTGTTCAGATCGGCTCCTAAAAAGTCGGATACAGCAGACACGAATAAGACAGGCACTTCTGGGTCTAATGCGCCCAAGAGAGGTTCCTATAGAGGTTCCGGTGCGTCCTCTTGGTCTTATTCGAGAGACCGTCAGGATAGCGACTCTCGTTCGGGACGTCCTTCAGGCCGGGACAATCGGTCGGACGCCCCGAGGTCGACGAGGCGAGGTGCGGGTCGTGGAAGACTTTCTCCTACCGCAGGCCTCGCAGGTCCAGGAGGTGATGGCTTAAACCTCTATCGCGTTCCGGTTGGCGGAAGGTTGTCGAGTTTTTCACAAGAGTGGGCGTCGATTACGGACGACCCTTGGGTGAGAGGAGTGACTTCGGAAGGTCTAAAGATATCCTTCAAACGAAAGCCTCCATTAACTCGAAGTCCAAAGTGGACTCATCTTCCGTCAAATCCACAGAAAAGAGACGCTCTGTTATCAGAGGTGCAGTCTCTTTTAATGAAGAACGCGGTAGAGGTCGTAGAAAACCAGGAATCTCTGGGATTCTACAGCCATCTGTTTCTGGTTCCGAAACCAGACGGCTCGTTCCGTCCAGTCATAGATTTGAGCTGGATAAACAAGCTGATCGTCGCTCCGAAGTTTTATATGGAGACGATTCGATCGGTCAGAGCGAGTATTCGGGTGAACGATTATGCAACGAGCATAGATCTCAAAGATGCGTACTTTCACGTCATGGTACATCCGACATTCCGAAAGTATCTACGCTTCGCAGTCCTAGGAGTGGTGTATCAGTTCCGGGCCATGTGCTTCGGATTGAATCTAGCACCCTGGGCTTTCACTCGGGTAATGAACTCGGTAATGATCTACTTCCGAGCTCATTCGTCTGCGGTAACGTCGGCCTACCTGGACGACATTCTTCAGAGGTACGGCAACGAGTTAACGCTTCAGAACGATGTTCAGAATCTTCTTCTATTGCTCCCACGTCTCGGTTTTATAGTAAACGAGGAGAAGTCGGATCTGGTGCCGTCCAAGTCATTCACTCATCTGGGAATGAGCTTCGAGACGCACAACAATCTCGTTCGTCTGCCGTTAACCAGAGCGAAATTAGTCAGTTGTTACGCTCGCTATTGTCTGCACGCAGACAAAGTCACGGCGAGAGAATTTATGAGACTGATAGGTCTGTGCGGAGCCGCCGCGGATCTCATTCCGATGGAGCGGCTACGCACACGTCCTCTTCAAATTTTCCTGACTCAGAATTGGAGTGTGAAAATTCATTCGCTCGA
Organism: Pictodentalium vernedei; assembly: GCA_031216915.1. Taxonomy (NCBI): domain Eukaryota; kingdom Metazoa; phylum Mollusca; class Scaphopoda; order Dentaliida; family Dentaliidae; genus Pictodentalium; species Pictodentalium vernedei. Next base: position 353,490,574 of record CM062297.1, read on the forward strand.
TGTAGACGTTCTCTTGTCAGATCAAGTGAAACAAGAGATTCAGACTTGGGCAAACATTCAGTGGTTAACTCAAGGAGTTCCGCTGCAGTTGCCGGATCCGAGTTTTACCGTTATGACGGATGCCAGTCAAACAGGTTGGGGTGCATCATTAATCCCAACGGAATCGAGATGCCAGGGTCTTTGGGATCCGCAATTCCTGTGCAAGCACATAAACATCAAGGAAATGATGTCAATTTGGCTTGCATTACGTCACTGGATGGACATTATTCACGATGCTCATGTCCAAATCCTATCCGACAATACGACAGTAGTGGCGTATATACGGAATCAGGGAGGCACTCATTCAGTTCCGTTGTTCAATCTAACGGAAAGAATCCTTCTGTTTGCGTTAGAACATCACGTTCTTCTTTCGGTCCGTCACATACCGGGTCGTCTGATAGTGCTAGCAGACTCCCTTTCACGAAAGGGTCGCTTGTTGCCGTCGGAGTGGACTCTCAACAAACAAGTATTCAATCAGATTTGCTACCAATGGGAACGGCCAATGATAGACTTATTTGCGACACATCTCAACAATCAGTTGCAGACGTATGTGTCTCCGTGTCCGGATCCAAGAGCATTTGCAGTAGACGCTCTGTCGATCCCTTGGGACGGAATGATAGGATATGCGTATCCTCCAGCGCCGTTAATTCAACAAGTATTGCTAAAGATAAAACAATCTCAATGCAAGATTCTGTTGGTAGCATCTCTGTCGCCACAGAGACCGTGGATAAATCTACTCAGGTGTCTGTTGTGGGACCTACCGCGGAAGCTTCCTCCACGAGAGGATCTTCTTTGGCAGGGGAAATCGCGCCAACTCCATCACAACCCGCAAGGTCTCAACCTTCACGTTTTTCCGTTGTGCGGTCCTTCTTGCATGGCAAGCACTTTACAGGACGAGCAGTGGACGCGATTTCTAACTGTAGGAGGACCTCCTCTTCGCTAAACTATGCGGCTAAGTGGAAGGTTTTTCGTCGTTGGTGTAGGGATCATTCTGTAGATATATTTGATCCCTCTATACCAGACATTGCAAACTTTCTAGTATACTTGTTTGACGAAATCAAACTGCAGCCTGTTACTATAAAGGGTTATAGATCTATGTTATCTGATACCTATGCACATCATGATAGTTTACAAATTGGTTCTAATGTCTCTTTATCGAAGTTGGTTAGAAACTTTTCGATAAATAGACCCAGAACTCTTAGATTAATTCCTAAGTGGAATTTAGCTTGGGTTCTCCTTAAATTGAAGGAAAAGCCATTTGAACCTCTTGGGACAGTAGATTTCAAATTCTTATCTTATAAGACAGCTTTTCTCTTAGCTTTCTCTTCTGCCAGAAGAGTCAGTGAGCTTCATGCACTATCGGTGGATGATTCTCATTATCGTAGTGTTGGGAACACTATCACCTTCACTACTAATGTGGGTTTTTTAGCTAAGAATCAGGCTCCTAATAAATATCTGGAACCTATTGTTATTAAGGCTCTTCCGTCTTCAGACGGGCGTAGGCCTTTACTCTGTCCTGTTAGAGCACTACGTATCTATAAACAGAGATCTCAGTTTATCAGAAAGGGACGAAAACGTTTCTTTCTGTCTTTGATGCCTAATAGAAAGGACATTTCAGTCCATTCTATTGCTAGATGGATTCAGTTAACTATCCGTCCTGCTTATGAAGATTTATCTTCTTCTCAGCAGTCTGTGCTTAAGATTTCTGCTCATGAAGTAAGAGCTCTTTCTACTTCCTGGGCTTATGCTAATAGTGTTGCTATTACAGATTTAATGAAGGCTGCTTATTGGTCTCAGCCATCCACATTTACGAATTTTTATCTCAGAAATATTGAGTCCATTTCTGGAGACCTGCATTGTTTAGGTCCGTTATCTGTTGCTCAGAATGTCGTCCACTAAACAGTTGCAACTATAGTTATGCAGGCTTTCTGTTCCGGCAGTGACTCCATCCGGCTGCCCTCTTCGCTCTGGGCTATTTGACCCAGGGCAAGGGGAAGGGGGGGGGGGGGCGGGTGTTCCCTTAGGTCACCTGCTTTATAGTGAAAAGCAAGGGAATGCCTCCTCCAAGTCAGTATTTCTGAGTCGCTTCCGGGATGGTTTTAAAGTGTAATATTAATGTTTAATTCATTCATGTCTTATTTTTAAAGTGTAGCTCGGTGTGAAGCATTTGTATATGTCAAGTGTCAAACGGGCGTTAATATACAATACTCGGACACTTTTAAATGATTATAAAGAGTCTCAATTCTCTGGACTACTTTATTTATTGGCTTGCTTTAAAAATAATTAGTATAAGGGTTATACTGGATGTTAATAGAGAACATGAATGTTATTGTGCTCAATTATTAAGGGTAGTGTATCTTTCTAATTTAATATTAAATAAGAAAGATACATGTAAAGCCTAATACTCCTTTTCTCCTTAAGGGGTTACCTCTTTACTATATAGTTGAGCTTATTGGATTTTCCTCTATGTCCTAGGCCCTCCAGCCTGTTTACTATTCAGCTAAGTCTGGGTCATTGGTACAGTATAAAAATGTTAAAAAATTTATAGTAATTTATATATTTTTTATACTTACCAATGACCCAGACGGGGATGGCCCTCCCTGGAGTTGGGAACTCTTGCCTCCCCGCTGAGTACATAGCGCTGACCAGGCACTGCCAGTAAGAATGATAATTGGCGCCAATTTCGGAACATCCTTGACACTGCGCATGCGCAGTAGGGGCGAAGTATGGAGGTCCTTTAGGACATGATTTCTTTTGGTTTTGGATGCAGATTTTGGGGATTGGGGGGCAAAATTTGTGTTTGGCCCTGGTTTTGTTAGAGTTAGCACCAGCTAAGTCTGGGTCATTGGTAAGTATAAAAAATATATAAATTACTATAAATTTTTTAACATTTTGGAGTTAGCACCAGCTATGTCTGGGCCATAGGCAAGTATGGAAAATATAAATCAGTTGATTTTACAACTTGTTTTCACAGAGTTACAAAACAAAAGATTTTCTTTTTGAAACTTCTTCCAACATGAAAACCAGATTTTAGTCTATTGGCATCTATTTTAAAAACCATTATCTTATGCAAATATCAGTGAATATATTATCATGACACAGGTTAAAAAAAACAAAAAGCAAATTCAACAAGAGTAGTGGAAGTAATTTATTTTGTATCTTAATTTGTTGATTACTTTTTAATGCTTTCTCAGTTTAGGTGAGTGTATTTCTTAATGATAAAACCTGAAGAGGCTGATTGAAGATTGATTGATTTCCTTTTGTTTACAGGAGATGTCTGTTATGAAACAGGTTGTTTTAAATCTATCAACTAGAAAGTCAGGTGGAAGCAGGAGAGCTCATTCTCCATGCAAACCAAAGACCGCTGCAGTTCAGTCTCGTAACACATTTGACATGGATGATGATCCGAATGTTATAAAGCCTGGATATATGTCACTGGTATGTATATTAATTGGGGTATATATCATACATGTGGGAACATATACCTGAACAGGTCTTCAGATTTAACACAAAAAACCTTGGTCCAGGGTAGATCCCAGCATAGGTAGCTAGATCTGGCACTTGCCCTCTTCTAAAATTTTCCTAATATTTTGTATGTTGGCACAATGAAGATTTTTATACTGTACCAATGACCCAGACTTAGCTGGTGCTAACTCTAACAAAACCAGGGCCAAACACAAATTTTGCCCCCCAATCCCCAAAATTTGCATCCAAAACCAAAAGAAATCATGTCCTATAGGACCTCCATACTTCGCCCTTACTGCGCATGCGCAGTGTCAAGGACGTTCCGAAATTGGCGCCAATTATCATTCTCTGTTTGGCCCTTCATCAGTCAACATCTCACTGATCTTTGTGCTTGTAAATCTCAGTTTAAAGGATGCCAGACACGTAATTATTGGAGAAATGGTGATTCTAAGGAGGATATAGAAGGAGGAGAGGAAAAAGGAGTGACAAAAAATAATCAGGGCTGTACTTAAAAATTTTTATGAAATTATGTTAAGTTGCCTATTTTCGAGGCATGGGCCTCTTGTTGTCACTCTTGCTAAAAAGTTGCACTGCTTATTCAGTGTTTCCTCTCCCCTGGCCTTCTAAGTCCCCCCTTGCAATTCTCCCATGCTTTTGGCATATTTTTGAGAAAGTTCATTTCTAAAATTCTCTTGGGAGAGTTGCTTGGTTACAGAATGTTTTCTGTTATTTTCCCCATAGTTACGTTTTCACCCATGGGTGTATAAACGTTGTGTTCTGCATCTTCCATCTGATGTTCTGCAGATTCTCCCCTGGGAGTCTCTGTCTTGCATCAGATAGAGTGTAATTTTGATGACTGATTTCGGGCCATTTTTTTCAGTGCCTGGAGTCATGTTTTCTGGTGTTTTACACTGTTTGTTTACATTGGCAACAGTCTCTTTTGAGGGGGGCTGTTTGCCTTTGGTGTAGTTTATCTCACTATAAGATACATTTTTATTATCCGTAAGTGTCGCATTAATTATTTAATATAAATTTAAAATTTTTGACCACACTTAGCCATCGGATCCATCAGGGCTCAACGTTACTTTTCAGAAACTTGGGCTTCGCTGAAAAAATATTTTTCAAAAATTATTTTGATTTGCAATTGTTTTTTCATTATTAATGGATCATGTTATTATGTATCTTTGTGTCAGGGGTTTGTGCGAGTAACTAGGACTTGTTGTTGACTTTTCACAATGAAAGGATATTGTTCAAATTGTAATAGGAAGAAATCTTCCTCTGACTTTCATGATCATTGTATTAATTGTAGTCAGTGTTCTCGCACTAATCCCTGTTCTATATGTCAATATTGGGATGACAAACATTGGAAACGTGTATCACGGTATGTTGTTAGTGGAGAAAGGGCTATGCCGGCTCTTTCTCCGCAAGGTCACTCTACTCTCTCAGTTTCTATTTCAGAGGAACAAGAACAGGGTGATGTTTCCATGTTATCTTCCGCAAGTGCACTTCCATCGTCACAAATGAATACAGAGCTAGCGGCAAAAGTGCTCATGGAGATTAAACAAATGTCGTCCGCTAGCTCGCCCGGTGTAGCGTCCATTCACCGAATGGTTCGGCAGCCGGGTTCGTCCGATGCGGTCCAGGAGGAAATGTTGGGTGATGCGAGCACTATAAACATTCAACGTGCACACCCAGTGACGCCGGATAGTAGGCGAGATCGGAGGAAGCCTTTGAGTCCGGTTCCTAGCTCGTCCAGGTCCAGCCGGGCCGCGAGCGAGAGAGGCCCCTCTCTCGTACAACAACATCTGGGACCAGATGTTGTGGTACAAAATGTGTCGCAAGCGGAGCATACGTCCGTCGCTCGGGACGCTCCGTTGTATAGGCAGTCCGCAGAGACTGCTCAGGCTTCTTCTCGTCAGCGCACACGACCGCACCTTGGCTGCGTGACCGCCAATATCTTACCAGCTTTGCCGATCAGGGATTCTTCGGCGACCAGGTCACACCATCCGGCAGCCAGGGACACGAGGCCGATGGACTCCGGACGTTCGCATAGAAAAAGTATCCGGGAGCCATCAGATGCGGAGCTGCCCTCGGCGAAGCAGCGAAAGACTGCGCCTCCGCAGGTCTCGATGCCAGACGTACTTGTGCAGATAGCACAACTTATCGCAGCATCCCAGCAGCCGACAGAAATGGTGTCGGATCGGGAATTATCCGACGGCGCTGGGTCGGTACGCTCCGCCGAAGCATCGGGGGCAGACGACCGGGAGCATCATGAGGTCCGACCGGATGGCGAAAGGGATACGGATGATTTGGAGCTATCCCTTTCTGAACAACATAAAGCTGCCGTGGACTTCATCCGGCACTTTCTCCCTCAAGTTGTTCCGTCGGGACAGACTGCTGCGGTTCCGGACAAGAGGATTATAGCGTCATTGGACTCTGAATTTTTTGAGCGGTTCAGGGACATCGCTCCCGAGTTTCCGTCGCAGTCCAATAATGTTGCAAGAACATTTGAATTATTGAACGACGCTATATTTAAACTTGCTTCCAAAACGGGGAAAGCAGGTTTCTTGTCCGCCAATACTCTCAACCTGCCTTTCATTAATGCAAGGAATAAATTCGACACGGCAGGACAGGGTATTCTGAGAGTTCCTCTGCGTATGGACGACGAGGCGGAAGACTTAGAGCTATCATTACCGTCGTCGGCTTCTATTCCAACCGCGGTGTTGGAAACAGCTATTTCGTCTAACAGAGCCAGTTTAGATGCCTTATCTTACGCAGATCACCTTACTAAGGCGTTATCACTGCGCCTTCAAGGGAAAGAATTTCAGGATATACAATCCTCTTTAAGACTTCTTTCAAGGGCAGTAGCTTATTCCACGTGTTACTCCGCCCTTTCAGTGGCAAACCTGGAGTTGGTTAGACGTGATGCAGCCCTAGCTACATCCACACTCGTGGATACTAAGGTGAAGAACTCTCTCAGAGTCGCTTCGGTCTCCGGAGAACTTCTCTTTGACGGCAAGCTTTCTGCTATTTATGATAAAATTACAAAGAAAGCTTCGGATTCTCTGTTGTTCAAATCTGCTTCTAAGAAGTCGGATACGGCAGACAAGAATAAGACAGGCACTTCTGGGTCTAATGCGCCCAAGATTGGTTCCTATAGAGGTTCCGGTGCGTCCTCTTGGTCTTATTCGAGAGACCGTCAAGGTAGCGACTCACGTTCGGGACGCCCTTCGGGCCGGGACAACCGGTCGGACGCCCCGAGGTCGACGGGACGAGGTGCGGGTCGTGGAGGACGTGGTTTCTCCTACCGCAGGCCTCGCAGGTCCAGGAGGTGATGGCTTCAACCTCTATCGCGTAGCGGTTGGCGGAAGGTTGTCGAGCTTTTCACAAGAATGGGCGTCGATTACGGACGACCCTTGGGTGAGAGGAGTGACTTCGGAAGGTCTAAAGATATCCTTCAAAACGAAAGCCTCCATTAACTCGAAGTCCAAAGTGGACTCAACTTCCGTCAAATCCGCAGAAAAGAGACGCTCTATTATCAGAGGTGCAGTCTCTTTTAATGAAGAACGCGGTAGAGGTCGTAGAAAACCAGGAGACTCCGGGATTCTACAGCCATCTGTTTCTGGTTCCGAAACCAGACGGCTCGTTCCGTCCAGTCATAGATTTAAGCTGGATAAACAAGCTGATCGTCGCTCTGAAGTTTTATATGGAGACGATTTGGTCGGTCAGAGCGAGTATTCGGGTGAACGATTATGCAACAAGCATAGATCTCAAAGATGCGTACTTTCACGTCATGGTACATCCGACATTCAGAAAGTATCTACGCTTCGCAGTCCTAGGAGTGGTGTATCAATTCCGGGCGATGTGCTTCGGATTGAATCTAGCACCCTGGGCTTTCACTCGGGTAATGAACTCGGTAATGATCTATTTCCGAGCTCATTCGTCTGCGGTAACGTCGGCCTACCTGGACGACATTCTTCAGAGGTACGGCAACGAGTTAACGCTTCAGAACGATGTTCAGAATCTACTTCTATTGCTCCGACGTCTCGGTTTTATAGTAAACGAGGAGAAGTCGAATCTGGTGCCGTCCAAGTCATTCACACATCTGGGAATGAGCTTCGAGACGCACAACAATCTCGTTCGTCTGCCGTTAACCAGAGCGAAATTAATCAGTTGTTACGCTCGCTATTGTCTGCACGCAGACAAAGTCACAGCGAAAGAATTTATGAGACTGATAGGTCTGTGCGGAGCCGCTGCGGATCTCATTCCGATGGGGCGGTTACGCACGCGTCCTCTCCAAATTTTCTTGACTCAGAATTGGAGAGTAAAGATTCATTCGCTCGACATAGACGTTCTCTTGTCAGATCAAGTGAAACAAGAGATTCAGACTTGGGCAAACATTCAGTGGTTAACTCCGGGAGTTCCGCTGCAGTTGCCGGATCCAAGTTTTACCATTATGACGGATGCCAGTCAAACAGGTTGGGGTGCATCATTGATCCCAACGGATTCGAGATGCCAGGGTCTTTGGGATCCGCAATTCCTGGGCAAGCACATAAACATCAAGGAAATGATGTCAATTTGGCTTGCGTTACGTCATTGGATGGACATTATTCACAATGCTCATGTCCAAATCCTATCCGACAATACGACAGTAGTGGCGTATATACGGAATCAGGGAGGCACTCATTCAGTTCCGTTGTTCAATCTAACGGAAAGAATCCTTCTGTTTGCGCTAGAACATCAGGTTCTTCTTTCGGTCCGTCACATACCGGGTCGTCTGAATGTGCTAGCAGACTCCCTTTCATGAAAGGGTCGCTTGTTGCCGTCGGAGTGGACTCTCAACAAACAAGTATTCAATCAGATTTGCTACCAATGGGAACAGCCAATGATAGATTTATTTGCGACACATCTCAACAATCAGTTGCAGACGTATGTGTCTCCGTGTCCGGATCCAAGAGCATTTGCAGTAGATGCTCTGTCGATCTCTTGGGACGGAATGATAGGATATGCGTATCCTCCAGCGCCGTTAATTCAGCAAGTATTGCTAAAGATAAAACAATCTCAATGCAAGATTCTGTTGGTAGCATCTCCGTCTCCACAGAGACCGTGGATAAATCTACTCAGGTGTCTGTTGTGGGACATACCGCGAAAGCTTCCTCCACGGGAGGATCTTCTTTCGCAGGGGAAATCGCGTCAACTCCATCACAACCCGCAAGGTCTCAACCTTCACGTTTTTCCGTTGTGCGGTCCTTCTTGCATGGCAAGCACTTTACAGGACGAGCAGTGGACGCGATTTCTAACTGTAGGAGGACCTCCTCTTCGCTAAACTATGCGGCTAAGTGGAAGGTTTTTCGTCGTTGGTGTAGGGATCATTCTGTAGATATTTTCGATCCCTCTATACCAGACATTGCAAACTTTCTAGTATACTTGTTTGATGAAATCAAACTGCAGCCTGTTACTATTAAGGGTTATAGGTCTATGTTATCTGATACCTATGCACATCATGATAGTTTACAAATTGGATCTAATGTCTCTTTATCTAAGTTGGTTAGAAACTTCTCGATAAATAGACCCAGAACTCTTAGGTTAATTCCTAAATGGAATTTAGCTTGGGTTCTTCTTAAATTGAAGGAAAAGCCATTTGAACCTCTTGGGACAGTAGATTTCAAATTCTTATCTTATAACACAGCTTTTCTCTTAGCTTTCTCTTCTGCTAGAAGAGTCAGTGAGCTTCATGCACTGTCGGTGGATGATTCTCACTATCGTAGTGTCGGGAACACTATCACCTTCACTACTAATGTGGGTTTTTTAGCTAAGAATCAGGCTCCTAATAAATATCCGGAACCTATTGTCATTAAGGCTCTTCCGTCTTCAGACGGGCGTAGGCCTTTACTCTGTCCTGTTAGAGCGTTACGTATCTATAAACAGAGATCTCAGTTTATCAGAAAGGGACGGAAATGTTTCTTTCTGTCTTTGATGCCTAATAGAAGGGACATTTCGGTCCATTCTATTGCTAGATGGATTCAATTAACTATCCGTACTGCTTATGAGAGTTTATCTTCTTCTCAGCAGTCTGTGCTTAAGATTTCCGCTCATGAAGTAAGAGCTCTTTCTACTTCTTGGGCTTACGCTAATAGTATTGCTATTACAGATTTAATGAAGGCTGCTTATTGGTCTCAGCCATCCACATTCACAAATTTTTATCTCAGAAATATTGAGTCCATTTCTGGAGACCTGCATTGTTTAGGTCCGTTATCTGTTGCTCAGAATGTCGTCCACTAAACAGTTGCAACTATAGTTATGCAGGCTTTCTGTTCCGGCAGTGACTCCGTTCGGCTGCCCTCTTTGCTCTGGGCTATTTGACCCAGGGCAAGGGGAAGGGGGGGGGGGCGGGGGAGGGTGTTCCCTTAGGTCACCTGCTTTATAGTGAAAAGCAAGGGAATGCCTCCTCCAAAGTCAGTATTTCTGAGTCGCTTCCGGGATGGTTTTAAAGTGTAATATTAATGTTAAAATTCATTCATGTCATTTTTTTAAAGTGTAGCTCGGTGTGAAGCATTTGTATATGTCAAGTGTCAAACGGGCGTTAATATACAATCCTCGGACACTTTTAAAAGATTATAAAGAGTCTCAATTCTCTGGACTAACTTTATTTATTGGCTTACTTTAAAAATAATTAGTATAAGGGTTATACTGGATGTTAATAGAGAACATGAATGTTATTGTGCTCAATTATGAAGGGTATTGTGTCTTTCTAATTTAATATTAAATAAGAAAGATACATGTAAAGCCTAATACTCCTTTTCTCCTTAAGGGGTTGCCTCTATATTATATAGTTGAGCTTATTGGATTTTCCTCTATGTCCTAGGCCCTCCAGCCTTTTTACTATTCAGCTAAGTCTGGGTCATTGGTACAGTATAAAAATGTTAAAAAATTTATAGTAATTTATATATTTTTTATACTTACCAATGACCCAGACGGGGATGGCCCTCCCAGGAGTTGGGAACTCTTGCCTCCCCGCTGAGTACATAGCGCTGACCAGGCACTGCCAGTAAGAATGATAATTAGCGCCAATTTCGGAACATCCTTGACACTGCGCATGCGCAGTAGGGGCGAAGTATGGAGGTCCTTTAGGACATGATTTCTTTTGGTTTTGGATGCAAATTTTGGGGATTGGGGGGCAAAATTTGTGTTTGGCCCTGGTTTTGTTAGAGTTAGCACCAGCTAAGTCTGGGTCATTGGTAAGTATAAAAAATATATAAATTACTATAAATTTTTTAACTTTTTGATATTTTTTTCAGTAAACTGCATAATCATATCTGGACATTTATTTACAAACAAAGTATTAGCGTTAACTGTTTGAGTGCTGATAGCCCATATTTGGGCTTCATTCTAAAGTGGGGGTACTGCAATTTAAATGCTTCATGTTCTGTTGATGAGCTTTGTATTATCTTTGAAGTGAAATGATTTAGTCTGCATGAATTCGCCTTGTTACAATTTATAGGAGACTGCCAGTTGGCACTCTGTCATAAATTGTGTCAAGGCAAAGGCTTGTGAAAAAATTTTGATGACTGAAAAAAATTAAACACTCAGCCAGTTAATGCTAGTAACCCTAGGCCACATTTAAAAAAAATGCTGGATTCATTCCCACTGCCCAATTTTTAGGGGTCCCCCTTGAAAATTTTTACTTTTACTGAATAATGCAGCATGTTAGTTAATTAGCTTTTGGCCCTAAGAATAATGGTCAAGGAGGGCATCTCGAATGGTTGAAGATTCGATGAATAAAAAAGAAGTGCATAAAATTGTCATCATAAAATTCATATATTATTAACCACTATTTTTTTAGTAGGACTTATATTGTACCATTCATGTCCAATATTAGGTTGAGCAGAGGTACAAATAACTGCCCTTTTCTAATGTTGTCATTTTGCTGTGACATAATATGGGCTAACAGTCTGCAAGTGACATTGGACAATGATCAACCAATCTATCAGTTGGTTTTAACATTATTTATTTCAAGAGTACAAAATCATATGAAAAATTTGTTACATACGTTAATGTGGATTTGGCAGGAAGCTATAAGATACAATCTATCTAGTACCTGATTTTGCATACAATATTCATACTGTTAATAAAATTAAAATAAAATTTTACCCACTCTGATGAAAATGTAGCAGTTTTCAGCTCAACTTGACAAAGTCAAGCCGAGCTATTGCCATCACCTCTCATCCGTCGGTGTACGTACTTACGTCCACAATTTCCTTTGGCACACCTCACAGGTCGTATTTATGATCAGATCGCTTTAAAACTTGGTATGCTTATTTTTACACTGTAAACCAATGGCCCAGACTAGATGGTGCTTAACTCAAAGTTATTAAGGGCCGAACACAAATTTTGAACCCCCCAATCCCAAAAATTTGCTTGCAAAACTGACAATTAAAAGTTCTATCTGGCCCTCCATACATTTACTCTCCGTGCATGCGCAGACGACAGGAAGTTACCGGAATTGGCACCATCATCATTCTTTGTTCAGCCCAAAACGTCATCAACAATGAAATGACATCTGTGCTTTAAAATCTCCTTTTTTGAGAATGCCAGACACAAATCAATGCAAGAATTGGTGGATACAAGGCTGTTATTTGATGAAGGAAGTGTTCAACGGTGGTTTTGGACATTCTGGGCTGTAACTTTATAACATTTATAAAATTATTTTATGTTTCCCAATTTCGGGACATATGCCTGACGTCATCATTTTAAAAAATGATTATTCCACTGTTTGTTAAGTATTCCTTCCCTATCCTTCCATGAACCCTTCCTGTTAAACTCTTAAGCTTTTTTTAGTGAAATTTTTTAATGAATTTCTTGGGAGTTTATTTTAACTTTTATTGCAGAATATTATTCTGTTTCTTCCCCAGGGTTACGTCCTCACCTTAAGGTTGTTAGGCCATTTAATCTTGCATCTTCTATCCGAGGTATGGTTTTCTTTTCATATGAAGATAAAGCTTTGCATTTGATAGCATTTCAATTGGTTCTGATTTTGGGCCTTTTTGTGTGCCTGATGTCTTGTTTACATTGACGTTGTTTACATTATTAAGGTCCTCATATATAGGTAGTTTTTATATTCTATTACTGTAGAATACTGTAGGATACATGGATTACTATTCCAGTAGTGTAGCTCAAATGAAAGTGTCAATGATGCTGTCTTTTAACTTGTGTGTTGTGTTTGATGAAAAGGATAATGTTCAATGCTTATGAAAGGATTATGAAATAAGACAAGAATTGTGATAATTGGGAATATGTTCATTTCTGTTCCCTGTATGCTATGTTTATGATAAAAATAATATGTGGTGTACACTGTACTAAAGAGCTGAGGGGTGGGTTAATATGTTGTTTATTGTTGTTTAACCATGATTTAATTATTTTTTAGTCGAAAAATGGTCGAAAATGGCACGAAATCGTGTTTCTGATATTTTGTTTCAAAAATATCAAGTCACATTCAAAGCATTTACTCTGGAAATTGTTTGTATATTCTTGATATTAAGATTTTAAAAGATAGAAGTGGATATACAGGATATGGAACAATGGACTTGAACAAGTTTTCTGAATATATTTGGGGGGTCCATAGGTAATTATCTACCCCCACCCCTATTTGTTTTTTTTAAATTTTTTTAATTTTCCCACAAAGTTGTCGAAACCAAACTATTTTATTGTAATCTTATTGCAAACATGTAATTTACATTGATTACATTGTGCAATACACCATCACTTGAACAATTAGCAAATATTTCATAATTTTGTGGTTTTAGTGAGGAATTTGAAATAATACAGAATATTGTAGTCCCATCTAAGTAGGTGTTGTGAAAGCAAATGAAACATTAAATAAGACAGTTCGCATCAGTTAAATATTGTCTAGAGAGTGTATATCCCCTCTGCTTTCATCCGGGCTTGGGACCGGCAGGCAAACACTGTCTGGCAGCATTAGATTTTTATTGTTTAAATTTTTAAATTTTTTTTGTTTTTTTTAAACATTTTTTGATTGTTTGCTTTTTAAAATATTTTTATATATATGTTTGTGCTTGTACATCTTATGTATATACAAATGCAGTGCATTCCTGATTTACACTTATTTTGTCCATCCTTTTGTGTGTTCATGCATCGTTGTGTACAGACTCGAAATCTCTACCCATACATGTTGTTCGTTGCAGCACTCAATATTTCCTTGACATGAACAAAACATTGTACATGCTAATTTAGAAGCACTACAGCTGCACCTAGCTGTTCGGCATGGCTGTTGACTAGAACAGGAACATCATATCATGCGCAAAACCGTATCTGGTGCCAGTGATACACCTGTTGGGACAGTCACGGGTAATAACGACTTTGTGTTATCATCCTTGGTGAAACCAAAGTCTTGGTGAAACCGAAGTCTGTGGGGTTCATGTATCTGGAGCATGTATTCCTCCAGATACATGCTTGCAAATAAGCCCTCTTTACATTTTCAGAAAATGCAGCGTTGCTTGGAGGTAGAATGTTAAGACTGGGTACTTTCGTTGTACTCTTCTTCCCTATCTTTGATGTCCATACACTAACTCGTGCATCGGACATTGTGTTTGATGTCTTGCATCCATTACAAGCACACATGAATCTGGTGGCCTGTTCTAAGACATCAGCCCATGGAGCAACTATGGGCTGATGACAACGATTCCAAGCCAGTTTCCAAAACTTTGATGACACGACCCTTCCCAATGCCAAAGCACCCAGCATCAGTATCACAGCCTGAAAGGGCATGCGCTGCAAGAATATCTGGAATGATTCCTCTGTGTTTCTCAACCATAGCTCGGATATCAACCACCGATCTATCCGTTATAGGGGATGTCATGAACATATCTGAGGTCAACTTATATTTCAAATAATGATACAAGAGAAGAGTATACACATCTGTATCATCAGCCAGAACAGTCACTTGTCCATTCGTCTCAGTTGCAACATTGACAGCCTGTTGGACGATTATATTGTCCGCTTCTTTGTGGCTTGTCGACATGTCCCGTCGATCTATAACAACACCGTTGTTGATCTCTATGGGTGCTGCATGTTGTCCAGTAATGAACAGTTTGTGTTTTACTGTATTATCACTGGCGAATAACTGGTCGCATCTGAATTGTTGAACAATAATATCAATCGACTGTTTTTTTGTTTTCGGTTTCACTAAGTGTCAGTTTCTGTGCAGGCAATGGTGATGTTATTTTCAACTTGAATTTGTGACAGCAGCTGTCACCACTCCTATTTGCCCTTGTTCCGCACTTGGTACCATAATCATTGTACCTATCGAACACAAGATAATGTGTCACGATGCAAGAGAATTTGCTTAACATGATCTTGGAATTTCTGGACGAAATCTCTTACAATTGGTGGGCACATTTTATTTGATGCTGGCCAGTGCGGTATCCACAAAAGTGCACACTCAACTATGATTGTGCTGTGTGAGAGGTCATGTTTAGTGTTTCATGCCGAAACAGTTACTGCAGTTTTGTTTTTGAAAATGGACTTGGACTTTGAGTAGTGTCATGCGAATATGAAATTTTTTTCGACTCGAATTTCCCCTTTGAATGTTCGATTCGGTCGAATATCGAATTCGAATACTATAATTACAAAAGAAACGTGTTACAAATACAAGACCCTGATTTTGAGATTTTCTTGTATATATTACATTAATTCCCTGGTATATTCATCCCATACATAACTATAAGTATAATAAGTAACATTGTAACTAGATCTAGGAATTCTGGGAAATGTAATGGAAATGAGAAATATTGAGAATGAACACGCGTATTTTTGCTCGTTTTCGCTGGCCAGCGATATGGTAATGGCAGTCTGGAAACTACCATTAGCCTTATCGCTGGTAGAGTTACTACTTCCCTTGGACCACTGAGAGAGTGATATTGACAGTCCGCTTATGAACGAATCGCAGCCATCAATGCGTGACTCTTTTGTGACTCACAAAAGATTCACGCATTGATGGCTGCGATTCGTTCATAAGCGGACTGTCAATATCACTCTCTCAGTGGTCCAAGGGAAGTAACTCTACGAGCGATAAGTCTAATGGTAGTTTCCAGACCGCCATTACCATATCGCTTTGTGACGTTTTGTCATATAGATATACAAGAAAGAAACAATATTTTTGACATAAATTAACACCAGGTTTAATCATTAACACTATTAATTAACATATTAAACAATTGCAAGAAGATTCGTTAGAGTCGTTAGACCTACACTTCCTACAGCCCTACTTGAACCTTTGAATCAGAGATATACCATCAGATCCGACTCTGAAAACTGAAATAAATTTAAAATCAAAGTGAGTTGGCCGAATCGCAATACAACTGTTACAACAACAAGAACGAAATGAGTCCATTGTCACTTTTTTAGTTCAACTACAGAAAAGTCATTCAATCAGGTCGCCGTTTTTTCTGGCCCAAATCAATGTGGCGGCGTTTTGTCTAGATAACCGATGTCTTCTATCTGTGATAGTGCAAGAACCCACCGAATTTACTCTTTCGGAGGAACAGTTGGTTGCTTGAATGGAAAACAAATTCCGAGCCACAGATGATAAAAGAGGGAAACTTCCTGCATTCTCACGCCACAATTGTAAGGGCTCTCATTTCTGTTAGCAACAGGGCAAACTGTGTACCCACTTAATTCGGCGGTTAAACGGGCTTCTTGATTCATCTGGGCACCCGACTCTGTTGAACAGCTCGAGCTTTGTATGTCTTTAAATATAGCATCCATCAAAGATGGACGCTTAGGGGATTTATCCGAGTCATCGACGCTAGCTTGCTGGGTGTGATGATGCGAAGAATCAGCACTCGGTTCGTCATCCTTGAGACAAGCTACGGAATCAACAATGTACCGCTTTGCAATGTCAAAGTTATCCTGCTTTATCAATGTCTTAAAGCGGGGGTCTAAAAATGTTGAGGCTAGCAGATAGCCTTGGCTGAGATCAAACCTCCCTTCTAATTCTGAAATTAGACCATCACGAAATGCCTTCGTACCATGTGAAGTTTGGGATGACAGCTCTCGTTTCAAGGTTTGAATACAGGGAAATATCATCGATATGCTGACAACAGTGTCCGCGCTAAGGATAGTTGTAGCCTCAGAAAGGGGTTTCAGTAGTGGCAGAACTGACTGTCTAATTTGATTTAAAGCCGACGATATGGGCGGTGGTGGCGAACTTGCACATTTTCTGTTCTGCTCACATTCTACCAATGCCATGGCTATGGGTGATGCGTTCTTCTCACTCCATTCCAATAATGTACACGTGCTATTAAAGCGAGTTGACACGTCAAGGGGTGGGTCCGATTCAGAGAGGCCCGCTGCTAACTGGTGTTTATGTAAAGCGTGCAGCCCAACCGTTGATGAATTAAAGAATGTAGTTATTCTGTGTGTGGCATCTATCAGGTTCTTAACCATTGGTTGTTGCTTTAGATTTGAATTTATACACAGCTGTAGTTTATGGGATGCACAACCGTGCCATTTAACTTCCAATATTCTGGCAGTGGCAGGCATAGTGTTGGTTGTGTCTGTAGAAACGAACATAATGTCTTCCGGTAAAAGATCAAATTTCTCTAACTGATTTTTGACAACTGAAGCCGTAGCAGCCGCGGTATGATCGAGGTCCAGGTCTTCTAAGTTGATGACCGCGAGGCACCTCGAAATTAGCCTCCAACATTTATCAATGGCGTGAATAGTTATGACCAGATAATTAGTGTTATTATCGGCCTTCCAATGGTCGAAGGTAAGCGATTTTTTACAATCACCTGCATCTGATTTGATAATATCTCGAAGTTCAGACTCTGCTTTTTGGCACATATCAACCAGCCTTCTAGATAGTGACGATGGATGCGGGGGAATGTAACTGCCGTCTGTTAAAGTGCTGCATAGTTTTTGGAACCCTTTCCCAGCTACTAACTCAAATGGGCGCCCATCTGCCACCACAAAAGAAAGAACAGCCGCGTCATATTTACTTTTCATATCGCCGTCGATTTTTCTTCGTGTAAATGCGGTCATACTGGCTTGTTTCTTGGAGTGTGAGCCTGAGGTAGCTGTAGTTTGGGCTTGGCTATGGTCGACAATAGTACTGGGACGAGGCCTCTTAATACCCTGTCCCTGTGCTTTTCTAATTTTTTCATCATCTTCTTTTGCCTTGTCGTACAGCTCTCTGTGTTTTTTCAAATGCACCCACAGGTGACTAGTTGTCCCAGTAGGTTGGACTTTGTAAATCGTGGAACATGTGTTACACTTATAGGTTCCCGATACTTTGTCAAGAGAAAAGTAGGAATGTATTATCGAGTGCGACATTTTCTATTGATACAGACGACAATAATCACCAAATGACGTATTTCGGTATTTGGGACGGTAGGTAAAAAACTCCGACCTGGAAACGACATAGCGTTACTCAACACAAACCGGAACATAACTGTGTGCCAGTGTGTGGCGTAAACGTAATTCCTCTTTATGTAGAATACATTATTAAACCCACACGTTCAAAGAAACAAGCCATACACCGATACACGGTCATACACCATACACGCTTCACATTTTCACGATTAGGATTTGACTTCGTAATTGAAATTTGAGAACCACAGATCAAGGCTACGTTCCTGTATATTGCACCATTTTGCGCGTGATTGTTGTCGTTATCGTGGTGGAAATTTACGACATTAGAGATTGTTCGTCGTCGCTATATTCGAAATTGTTATATTCGGGTTTCAAATCGACTCGAACTCGACTCGAATTTAAATGTCGACTCGAATTCGACTCGAATTTTCGAATATTCGCATGACACTAACTTTGAGATACGCATATCTCCGTTGTCGTGGAATAATGCAGTGGGAACTGGTGACAATTCATGTAACAGTATATCCTTGATCTCAGCGTCGCGTAAACTGGATTGGAGGCCCATTACTCTCGAGTAAATCAGATTACTATCGAACACTCGAGTGTCACCAAATTTAATTGACTTAATCATCGATGACATTGTGACAACAGGCATAGATATGGTATCATAGAATCCAGTGGGTAACCCTGATTCGAATGTATGCATTTGTCGGAGACAAAGGGCTATTGCGTCGCCCACATTGACAGCTGGGGGAGCAATCCTTCCAGTCGCAATATTCACCGTGCCTTCAGGGTGTTGCTCAGGGTCCATTGGGTTTATAACCAGCTCCAGTTTCTGTTGGGTACCTTCGCTGTCCAATCGATTAGCGGATATTTGAGCTTTTGATTCTTCTTTGTGGTGTTCCTGAACACGTCGTGATTGAGTATCAGATTCCTCAATTGAGATATGTCATGTAATAGTTTACCACAAGCATGAAGGCTGAGAGCCCAAACCTTCAATGTTTCTGGCTTCAACGTAATGCCAATGATGCCAGACTTCCCATGACCATAGGGCATGAATGTTGTTTCAATATACATGTCGCTCCAAATCCCATTCCACACGCCATCCAAATATCTCATTGGATGGGAACCTTTCAGAGATTGGTGAAGAATATCTGGCAGTAGCCGCTCCATTTCTCTCAGGTAGTATAAACCATATCTGGCATAATTGACATGACCTGACGCAAAGAAATAAGGCATCATTTGCTTCACTGCTACTAGGTGAAGTGGCCAATCCCCCTCCCATTCAGCCCTTCATGATGAACACGGGTTTAATGAAGCAGTCCACCCACATCCTGGTTGTTCGACTCTTTCCAGACAGATCTGTCAACTTATCACCCAAATCATCAAGACACTCGAAATTCTCACCATCGAAAACATTTCTGAGCAATTCCTCAGTCAATAGCCAGAATGCCCGTATATTCATGGGGAACTTTTTCCCTATCAACATTTTGGCCTCTCCACCAAAGACCGACTCAAGAACCTCAGATAATCCCGTATCGGCCATCAATGTACCGATGGCACCAACAAAACTCATCAGCATGTGCATCCCACCTAACCACAGTATCATATGACAAAACTTGTCAGGATAAGACCAGAGAACCTGCAGGGAAACTTTGTATAGTTGCTGTTCAACTGTGAAGAGTGTGAACTCTTGTCCAGCCAACTGAGTGAGACGTTGCGCCTCCGACAACGTGGTAGCTATAGTTTCAGGATCAGCCGGTCCCATGTCTATCAATGGCAGATATACTGCTTTTGTGGATGGCTCTGCAGACATCCCACTCTCGCAACACGATTTGGTGTTGTAGCCATTGAACTTGTGACAGCTGTCAACATTGAGTATATCCTTGAAAAAGGAGAAGTCAAGTTCGTCAGCCCTCTGCTTCGCCATGGTCATCCGTGCAAGCAGTTTGAGTGGTGGGATGGTTTTCCTGATGTAGTCAGTGGGGATGACAGGTTTTTTTTTACCATTGAACTTGAATCGTTTCTAGACTGTAGTCTATGGCTTGTGTCATTGCTATTTTTTTAATTCTCGGTATCTTTGGTGAAATAAGCCCAGTTGCATTGCCAGATTGTGTCATTAAGACTGCTAGTGAATGTGTGCTTTGTTTGCCATTTTGTGACGAAATGTCAGCATCAAAGTTATCAGCAACGAATTGTATCATACCATCAGAAGCATCAGATATACCAGAACAATTCGAGTTGGTTGTTGTTTGAACAGCTGCTGATTTTTTGAACCGTAAAAGTTCATCGTACGTACAAGAAACACCAAAGTCACTCACTGCTTTTATTAACTCTTTGGAGGCGCGTAGCATAACAGCCCAAACTATCTGTAATGGTGTTGCTACACCTTTAATGGCCGGCGTCACAATGTTGCATATTAACTTAGCAGGGAGGGTGTTGTCAAGTTTGGGGGATAATCGACCAAGGAAATCGAGGAGCGATTGGCTAGAATACTCAACAACAGCTACCTCATCTAACCTGGAGACATAACTACTTGTATCTATTTGGATGGAGTCGATTTCTTTGGAAATTGTATCCTTCATTGTTTTCATGGTGGCTATAGTGTCATTGCCGATCTCATTAACAACTCTCAGAACAGAACCGACACGCCCACTCATCGCAAGAATGGTCGTGATCGATGGAGAACTCGGCACCAAAAGGTCATCTCCAAATATTTCTGATAGTTTAGAAACAATCAGCCGGCGCGATAATGTGTCACCTCCGCATTGGATATACTTGTGGTGTATATCAACAGAGCTCCAACTCAGAGAGTTGCCATCCTTCATGAAATCCACTACTGCCTGGAGGGGTGATTCCAGGTCAGTTGATGAAGTAGATGTTTCGGCAAGTTTAGCCGCCGCACTTACAGCGCATTCACCCATGAAGGTTTGTCGACAATCAGAATGGTAGCGAGCATCAGCAGCATGTAAATCACTCAATGTCCCATTGATTCTAACCCGGACTGCTTCAGCCCACCACGTTCATCACACTTGCGGTAAATGACCTCTTTTGGTGATAAACCACCACCTGACTGTTGTATTTGCCTGAAAACATAAGCTGGCCTCCAACGCAAAGGATGGTGTGGGGCTTTATCAACTTTGCATTCATTTGCACAAAACAAAAACAGACAGTCTTGTTTGAAACTGAATAAACCAGCATCGGAGCTTCTTTTTTTTTTCTGTGGTGGTACATCCGCAGCTTTTGAGGGGCTGCTCTTGCGCCTTTCCATTGCACATTTCACCGTGCGAGGGTGCAGATATTTACTGATACAGTCTTTGTGTGCATCTAATACAATGTTTGCAGCACCTTCGAGATGCAATCGCAATGCATTGTGAAGACCACCACCATATATTTCACTGTTAGTAATGATCTTTTTTACTCTTGTCGTCAACACTTTAACAAAACGGCATTTGGAATTGGAACAATTGTACACATCTTCGAAAAAACGCCTCGCCATAATGATCGATTCCCGATGGACTCTGGGAAAAGGGGAGACACATAAGAAAAAAGAAACTTAAAACTGACATTTCGATAATAAGTGACAGCACATACGAATAAGATATGACAACAGATGTAATGAAGTATTGAGAATGACTATACACATATAATAAGAATCAATCAATGGCTACGCAGAAATGGAAATGCGGATAAAGGAAGAAGCACATGTTCGCCAGTTGAGGCTTGGATTTCTGAAAAATCCTGGTTGGCAATAAATCGCTCACCTGGAACCTACTTAGGCGAGCAAATTGCTCTCCTGAAATCTTTTTCACGTTTTTGCTTCACAAAGATCTTTTAAAGACTTAGTTAATACCGGGTTGGGTAATTTCTCCTTCGAGTGCATTCAAGCCAATCAATTTTAAATGAATTAATAAAATGTTAATGAATGAACCTGTATTCATTTTTTACTATCCCCTCCACCCCAGTGTGGTAAGATCGATCAAGAAGTTCAAGGGGACTGGTACATGTAGTGGCCGACACACACATGTACCCAGCATATTCTGTAACATGTTGCATGGTCCGTCACCGTTGAAAATAGCTGAAAGTAGGTGAGCAAAAAAAGGCTTACGCCGGATTAAATTGCGTGAGTAGTTAAGGCAAGCTAAAAATCACTTGCGTCAGAATTCCGTGACTGCTGACTGAGTGATTATGCTTCACTGACTGTCTGGGTCTGATAGAATGCGTTATTCAGCAGTGTGTGCACACAGCTAAAACAACGCTCTTTATTTGTTGTTCTGTATAGGATAACAATCAAATAGTTAGGTTTCGGCAACTTTTGGGGAAAATTAAGAAAAAAACAGAAATAGGGGTAGGGGTAAATAAATATCAATGGACCCCTCAAATATATTCAGAAAACTTGTTCAAGTCCACTGTCCCTTAACCAGTATACCCACACCTATCTTTTAAGATCTTAATATCAACAATCTACCAACAATTTCCAGAGTAAATGCTTTTAAAGTGACTTGATATTTTTGAAACGTAATATCAGAAACACGATTTCGTGCCATTTTTCGACTGAAAAATTATTAAATCATAGGTAAACAACAATAAACAGACATCACCAGCATGTATTTATTCTTATTATGCCTCATATTAAGACACTTTGTTAATTTCCCATAGCGTTGCATTGGATAATATGCAATGTTCCATCTCCGGGTAATTAAGCGGGCAGTAATTTTTGTATTATCACCCGCTGGCTGTCGAGACCTCCCGAAGTTACCTACGGAAACTTCTGAATTCCAAAGCGCACGTGCAGTATTATGTCATTTGTTTTCCCACATGACTTCCGCGTTCAAAATGACTGTTGTCAACAGAAGGTTTGCTGAAATTTCTCTTGATGAAATTCAAAAAGCTTATCGAAGATAAGGATAGCAAGAGCACCCAGCGGTGCACATAAATAGATCAAATCAGCTATACACAGATTTTTGGCGGGAGAAAAACATTAGTGCGGAGATTAATCAGCTGAGTGTGGCAGACTTGAATTCTGCATTGAAAGAATTTTATGCTTCCTTGAGAACAGTAACTGGCGATTTGTTCAAGAAGAGTTCCTTCCAGTCTCTGAGATACGGATTATGTCGATTTATTAAGGCTCAGACTGATATTGATGTGACAGAGGATCACTTCTTTGATTCTTCACGGCAAGTGTACATGGCAGTTCTTGCAGATTTGAAAGGGAATAGGAAAGGTGAGACGGATCATTATCCGGTGATATCGACCGAGGATATATATAGCGATTCATTTGTATTCAAGGTGGATGCAGCTGTGGGGCTACAGAGAAAGGTTTTCTTTGAACTTATGTTGTATCTATGTCGAAGAGGCTGGAAAAACCTCAGAGAAATGACACGTAATACATTTGGAGTTGCATCAGATGCTAGCGGGAGAAAATATGTTTATCAAAAGACTGGTGAATTGGATAAAAACCATAGACAAAATGATGGTCCTGATGCTACCTCTGGCAAAGGACGTATGTACGAAATTGCGGGAAGTGAGTTGTGTCATGTAAAATCTTATGAAGTGTATATTTCTAAACTTCATCCTGAGAATAATGCATTATGGCAGAGACCTGCAGTTTCAATCACAATGAATGGAATTTGGTACACCAAGAGTCCCCTCAGGAAGAATACTCTCGGAACAATGATGGTGAATATCTCTGAAACTGCACATCTCTCCAAAACTCAAACAAATCACTCAATTCGCACAACTTCAGTGACAATCATGGATGAAGCAGGCATTGAGGCAAGACACATAATGCGCACATCCGGACATAAATCCGAATCTTCTATTCAGTTGTGTGCAAATCGTATGAGCGAGAGCAAAAAGCGAGACATATCAGATGTTATTTCTGCTGCAACGTCGAAAGGCTGTCAACAGTTAGATGTAATCACTAAGAAACATTGTGTTGAACCAGTTGAAAATGACAACAATGTATTTGATTGTTAAATGGATGATATTCTTGCGTTAAGTGACAGTGAACTGGACAAGGTATTGAGACTTGCGGAAACTAGTAATAATGACCTGGATACAACATTGGGACTTGCGCCAAACAAACAGCCACAACAACTTCAGTATAATGGAAATGTTAACTCTAGTAGTGGCATTCACAAAATGATAAATTTCAGACCACATTTCCACAACTGTAATGTTACAATGAACATAAATTATGCCAACATCTCGAATCCAGAACAGTAATGTCTACATTTAAAATAGAATGAGGCATATTGGGAAGACTACTGTGATAAGCTATTTAATTATTATTTGGATTTAATACTGCTGTTAATATGTTGTTACTGTTGAAGATTATATATACATTGTTACTTCAAAGTTCCTCTCTATTTTCAACTACTTTGAGTTGAATGAAATCCTGCATTATCAGTTTAAATTAAAAATAGACCTGGACCCGTGTCTTTGCGTAATTCACCAATTAAAATGTCAAGAAAACCACATTATGTGTCCCTCTCATTGGAATGAGCTGAATGAGTGTGTTCCAATGAGGGGTCACAAGATTTGGTTTTCTTAATAAATCACATCTTGTGACCCCTCATTGGAATGAGCTCATTGAGCTCGTTGCAATGAATGGTCACATGATGTGGTTTTCTTGACAGTTTTTGGAAAATTTTGCAGATCAGTTTAATTTTAAAATAGGCCTGGACACTTGATGGACGAATATGTACAATGTAGTTATTCGGTATAATAAAAAAAAAAATGGTGACTGGGTTTGAGGGGAACATTGTGGATTATCTCCCCTTGGAACTATTATCTCCCTCGGCT
Organism: Pictodentalium vernedei; assembly: GCA_031216915.1. Lineage (NCBI taxonomy): Eukaryota > Metazoa > Mollusca > Scaphopoda > Dentaliida > Dentaliidae > Pictodentalium > Pictodentalium vernedei. The sequence goes on from CM062297.1 coordinate 353,515,276, forward strand.
TCGCCTCGGGAGATAATGGTTCCTTGGAGAGATAATCCGCAATGTTTCCCTCAAACACCAGTCACTGTTTTTATAATAGGTCATGATATTTTTCAGTTAATTGCACAATACGTATGATATTATTGTCTGGCAAGAATTTACCCAGAAATATGCATATTTTAAATGGGTAGGTCTCCAAAGTGTTAAATAAAAAAATTTCCCCAAGGGTGCCAGCTGATTACCCGGTTGATTCCTCAAAGGGATACCAGAATCCACTGAGAAAAAAACTTTATACGCCAAAACATGCATCAGTGACTCGGCAGTCGGACTATAAGAGAAGGACATACATAATTCCTCTGTCTTCTCCTATTCTCCTGTAGGAGCTAATCTTTATTGAAGTAATTAAGTGATTGGATTTTCCTTTAAGTCCAAGGTCCTTCAGCCTTTTTACGATTCAGCTAGTCTGGGCCATTGGTTGTTGCATAAAAATATAAATTTAAACTAATTTGTATATTTTTAGTCGAGTTGTGACAAGGTCAAACTCGACTTATAGTTTGGTGAATGGTGGGTGGGCGGGCATAAACAATTGGTTTCCGGATGATAACTTGATAATAGTGTGACCCACATTCATGAAACTTCATAGGTAGGTTGGCCTCGGTGAGAGGAAGAACCCTATTTATTTTGGACTTGCTAGGTCAACAGTGAAGGTCACAGTGAGCTTGAACATACTAAATCATAAACAATTGGTTTCCGGATGATAACTTGACTATGGTTGAACCCACATTCATGAAACTTCATATGTAGGTTGGTTTTTTGAGAGGAAGAAGCCTATTTATTTTAGACTCACTAGGTGAAAGGTCAAGGTCACAGTGGCCTTCATCATAATAAATCCATAAACAATTGGTTTCCAGACGTTAACTTGATAATGGTTCGACCCACATTCATAAAACTCTATAGGTAGGTTGGCATCAGTAAGAGGAAAAACCTTATTTATTTTAGACTCGCTAGGTCAAAGGTCAAGGTAACAGTAACCTTGAACATAGTAAATCATAAACCATTGTTTCCGGATGATAACTTGACTATGGTTCAACCCACATTATTGAAACTTTATATGGCCTTTGTGAGAGAAAGAACCCTATTTATTTTGGACTCACTAGGTCAGAGTTCAAGGTCACAGTGACCCTGAACATAGTAAATCAAAACAGTTGGTTTCCGGATGATAACTTTATAATGGTTCGACCCACTTTCATGAAACTTCATAGGTAGGTTGCCATCAGTGAGAGGAAGAACCCTATTTATTTGGGACTCACTAGGTGAAAGGTCAAGGTCACAGTGGGCTTTAACATAGTAAATCCGTAAACAGTTGGTTTCCGGATGATAATTTGATAATGGTCTGACCCACATTCATGAACCTTCATGGGTAGGTTGGCCTAGGTGAGTGAAAGACCCCTATTTAATTTTGACTCACTAGGCCAAAGGTCAAGGTCACAGTGACCCTGAACATAAATCAAAAGAATTGGTTTCTGGATGATAACTTGATAATGGTTCGACCCACTTACATGAAACTTCATAGGTAGGTTGGCATCAGTGAGAGGAAGAACCCTATTTATTTTGGACTCACTAGGTGAAAGGTCAAGGCCACAGTGGCCTTCAACATAGTAAATCCTTAAACAATTGGTTTCCAAACAATAACTTTATAATGGTTTGACCCACTTTCATGAACCTTCATAGGTGGGTTGACCTTGGTGAGTGGAAGACCCCTATTTATTTTGGACTCGCTTGGTCAAAGGTCAAGGTCAGTGACCTTGATCATAATAAATCGTAAACAGTTGGTTTCAGATGATAATTTGACAATGCTTCCACCCACGTTCATGAAACTTCATAGGTAGGTTGGCATTGGTGCAAGAAAGAGCCCTATTTATTTTGGAATCACTACGTCAAAGGTTAAGGTCACAGTGACCCTTCACATAGTAAATTGTAAACAACTGGTTTCCGGGTGATAAGTTGATAATGATTAAACCCACTTTTGTGCAGTCACAACTTGAAATTGGATCGGTGATCCTATCAGCATTTTTTATACGTACCAAAGGCCCAGATGGGGATTGCCCTCCCATGAGTGGGCACTCATACCTCCCCGCTGATTATAACATTTAGCAGGTAATATAGAAAGAATGAGGATTCATTGGCACCAATTCGACACATGCGTAGTGAACAAAAGTATGGAGGACCATATTGGACTTAATTTTTTCAGTTCTGTATGCAAATTTTGGGGATTTGAGGGTTCAAAATTTGTGTTTGGCCCTGGATGTCATTAAGTTAGCACCAGCTAGTCTGGGCCATTGGTAAATATAAAAAATATACAAATTATTTTAAATTTATCATTTTTTGATCGCCATGATGAATACTAAATTTTCCATAGCTCTTTAAAATTAAAAAATTTAATGTCAGTTTTGAGCAATGCAAAGCTGGAAACATTCTGAAAATGGCAGATTGGATATAAAATCACTCATTTTTATCACCTCATTTATTCAGGGAAGTGACTTTGTTAAATTGTTTTGACACTGTTTATATCCTCATATTTCGCTATCCATTTGGATGCAGCCACAATTTCTTTATCTGCATTTCTGTTTTTTTTTTATCAGTTATATTTATCTAGGGTGGTTCCAAGTGTACCTTTCTTGTTTAGTACATTTTCTTAGGCATTGTATTTCTTCAGTTTCTTGAAATATCTATTCTCCAACGTCGACGTTGGACTTTGTCTCATATAGTAGGTATAGTGCATGTGCTTAAAACATGAGACATTTTCTTCTGCAGATGTTGTTATACCTTTTAGGAACTATTCCGTAAAGATGTGTTTCAGGTAATTAGCCTTATTTTTATGTCATAAGTACCCCCGCCCCAGTACCTCTATCATTAACTGCCAAGCTCTCACCCTCAGTACCCCCCTCCCCAACCCCGACTACATGGCAGCAGGTGGGGAAAGTTTACAATAGGTTTTGCTGTCACTGGATATTATTTATATTTGTTAGTTACCTGTATTCATGATAGTCACATTTCTCATCTTGGAATTAGATTCAGTTAATGGCCCTCTGCTTACAAGTAACTTGGTAATTCATATTTTCATTGACATTATTTTCTTACATCTTATACGTTATATTGTTGTTATATTTTCTTCCTGACCATGCACCGGAAATCTTTGTTTTATATTGTACTATTTTTTTTTGCAAATTACATGACTGTTATCTTTGCATATTCTTTTAGGAAATGATATATTTCAGTATCTGACATTATATTTCTACACTAACAGTTGATAGTTTCCCCCGTATTACTCATTCAATGCTTTCACTTATTGAAATCTGGATTGCATGGTTAGTTCAGGACGACAACTTTATGCGTTTTTTTTAATATATCTTCTTTTCTTCTTTTAAGACAAATAATGGTTCACCAAAGTGGTACAAAAAGTTGAAACAGAAAAATGCAGACCTTGCCAAGTTTTCAGTTTATGGAAAATCTACAGCATAGCAATGTGGGGATGAATGAGTGCTGGAATTATGCACATTTTCAGAATTTGACCTTTGCCATCATCAGCTGTGTAAATAAGATTCTGAAGTATCAAGCCTTAATAGATGTATTTGACAAAACACAAGGAGAATCACTTCCGTCCCACAAATTGAAAAATACAGAATCTCCCCCAACTAGTTTCCATTTTAACTGTATCTTGACTGTGTCGGCACAGACTGTGTAGATATATTTGCCAAGATTATGCTTGTGTAGATAATAATGAACTGACTAGGCTTATTGCTGGAAATAATTCATAACATAGTGAAGAAACAAGTTTTAGTACAAAGTTTTTAAAGTTTTTTGATCTTATAAGTCATGTGCAGGTCTGGAAACAAACTGAGAACGAGCATTTAGGTTACAAGGGGTTACGTTGATCATCAAATACGTGAACACACTACAGATTGCAACAAAATAATACAACAAATTAAATTCCTATTCCCGCATGTCTTACCAGTCAGATTATATATCAACAGACATTTTGTCCAAATAAACTGCAACAACCAATGTGCAATCTCAAGCTTTAGTTATCATTGTTCATTTTGGCGGAAATTCTGTTAAAACGTAAACAGCATGACTGGCGTCGTAAAAACAGTGAAGAGGGGAAAACATCACTATTTTTTTTTCACAGGTTACCAGCATATTATATAGTGTAACCTGTTAACTGGTTACAATATAAGCTCTTTATTTCCAGGCCTCCATGTAGGAGACTTTACTGCATCCAAGTGTCTGCTGTTTATTCCTCTGTGACTCAGGTGACTCAGGTGTTTAGATTACTCCAGTTTCACACCATTCACAGGTGTGGTCACATTAGAGAAGGTGTGAAGACATCAAAAAAATATATATCTGTGCTGCTTTAACTTTTGAGAATAACTTCCATCATAATATGATCAGAGAGACACAAAGACATGGCAGTAAAACATAACAGGATAAGGCTGTTAGTCTGTTTTTAATATGCCCAATTTAGGGTAAAACGGTGTGCTCAAAATAAATGAATTTAAAGGCCTGCTGTGACAGTTAAAATGTAACAGTTAACCCTATGGGGGATTGGTATAATAGTTATTCAAATTATGGTTTATAACAACTAGAATATACTTTGGGACACCAGCCTGGCACTGTGACTCAAATATTTGTCGCCTAATTGCTGTCAGTGGTGGTTTAATTATAGGCTAACTTGTAAATGCAAGTGAAGTACTTTACAGAGGTAATATTGCAGATGAATATTGTGCTCTTTCAAAACTGCGATCTTTTTCACAAAATATTGGTAGACCAAAAAAAAAAAAGGATTTCTCCAGGCAATCCCTCACTGAAATTGAACCCCCTCATTGGATGTTTTTATTGTCTTACAGTCCTCCAATATTACTCCAAATTCAGTAGGGCTGCAATGATTAGTCATGGAATGAATGCTTCACAATTCATTCTCTGATGATACATATCATGACATGCTTGCACTGTATCATGATACACATGAATAAAAAATTCATGAATATTATGTTAATGACTACTGACATCTATTATATGAAGTTTACTTTTGAAATCAGGTTTACAGAAGTTTGAATTTACTTTGTTTTTGAGTAACTGTTTGCCTTGAAAAGCGCAAACCATTAATTAACCTCACTTACACTCTTAAATCTTTATATAACACTATGAGGAAACCATAAATTCCAAGAAAATAGAAGAGTGCGTCCAGATGTTTCAGAGTAAAAAAGTTTGAGAAATCTAAATTTTTATACTGTACCAATGACCCAGACATAGCTGGTGCTAACTCTTAAAATATAGGGCCAAACACAAATTTTGCCCCCCAATCCCCAAAATTTGCATCTAAAACTAAAGAAAACATGTCCTGAAAGGCCCTCCACACCTCGCCCCCACTGCGCATGCGCAGTGTCAAGGACGTTCCGAAATTGGCGCCATTTATCATTCTAAGTTTGGCCCTTCATCAGTTAACATCTGACTGATCTTTGTGCTTTTAAATCTCAGTTTAAATGATGCCAGACACATAAATATTAGTGAAATGGTGATTCTAAGGAGGATAGAAAAGGAGGAGAGGAAAAGAATGTGTGACAGAATATTATCAGGGCTGTAACTTAAAATTTTTTAATGAAATTATGTTAAGTTACCTATTTTCAAGGCAGCAGCCATTTTGTTGTCATTCTGATTATTTAGTTACACTGTTTTTTCAAGTGTTTTTCCTCTCTCCCTGTCCTTTAATTCCCCCTTGCTATTCTCCCATGCTTTTGGCATAGTTTCTGTAATTATTATTACTAAAATTTCTTGGGAGTTTTAGCTTAATAACAGAATGAATTCTGTTCTTTCCCCATGTTTACGTCTTCACCTACGGGTGGTTAGGCGTTGTGTTCTGCATCTACCATCTGATGTTCTGCAGTTTCTTCCCTGGAAGTCGCTGTTTTGCATCAGATGGGGTATTTTTGGTAACTGATTTCGGGCCTGGGTGCCTGGAGTCTTATTTTAGTGTTTTTACACTCATTGTTTACATTTACAACAGCCCTCTGTGTGAGGGGGGGATTTCTAAATAATAATATCTGTATGTTATTTTAATCATAACTAGATACATTATTATTGTTCGTAAGTGTTGAATAAATTGTTTAAAATATTTTTAAAATTTTTGTCCACACTTAGGCTTGGGATCCATTGGGGCTCAACGTTACTTTTCAGAAACTTGGGCTGTTCTGAAAAAATATTTTTTCAAAATATTTTGATTTCAATTATTTTTTCTATATTAATGGATCATATTATTATTATGTATTTTGATTGCCAGGGGTTAGTGCGAGTACCAGGACTTGTTTTCTTTTCACATTGAAAGGATATTGATCAATTGTTTTAAGAGGAAGTCTTCCTCTGACCTTATTATTATTCTATATGTGGTCAGTGTACTCGCATTAACTCCTGTTCTGTATCGTATGATTTTGATGACAATATGGGAAGCGTATGTCACGGTATGTTGTTGGGGATTTGGACACTCCGGTCCTTTCCCCGCAGGGTCACTCTACTTTATCAATTTCTATTTCAGACGATCAAGATTAGGGTGATGTATCTGTGATGTCTTCCAACAGTGTGCTTCCGTCGTCACAATTAATGAAGGGCTAGCGGAAAAGTGCTCATGTAATACGCCAATTGCCTAAGAGGACCCTAGTAGGTTCGACGGCCTTTGACGTCCGCTAGCTCGCCCGGTGTAGCGTCCATTCACCGAATGGTTCGGCAGCCGGGTTCGTCCGTTGCGGTCTAGAAGGAATTTTGGGGTGATGCGAGCACTATAAAATTAACTTAATGCACACCCAGTGACGGCGGATCGGAGGGAGAACGGAGGAAGCCTTTTAGTCCGGTTCATAGCTCGTTCCGGTCCATCCGGACGGCAAGCGAGAGAGGCCCCTCTCTCGTTCAACAACATCTGGCCCCAGATGTTGTGGTACAAATGTGTCGTTAGCGGAGCATACGTCCGTCGCTCGGGACGCTCCGTTGTATAGGCAGTCCGCTGAGACTGCTAAGGCTTCCTCTTCTCGTCAGCGCACACGACCGCACCTTGGCTGCGTGACCGCCGATATATTACCAGCTTCGCCGATCTAGGATTCTTCGGCGACCAGGTCACACCATCCGGCAGCCAGGGATTCGAGACCGATGGACTCCGGACGTTCGCATAGGAAGTATGCGGGAGCCATCTGATGCGGAGCTGCCCTCGGCGAAGCACCGATAGACTGCGCCTCCGCAGGTCTCGACGCCGGACATTCTTGTGCACATAGCACAGCTTATCGCAGCATCCCAGCAGCCGACAGAAACGGTGTCGGATCGAGAATTATCCGACAGCGCTGGGTCGGTAGCCGGGGACTCGAGGCCTGCAGACTCCGGACGTTCGCATAGGAAGTGTGCGGGAGTCAACGTACACGGAGCTTCCAGCGGCAATGCATCGTAAGTCCGCTACTGCACAGGCCTCGGGAACGGACGTGCTTTCCTTAATAGCACAGTTTATCGCAGCATCCCAGCATCAACTGAATCTGTCGCATATATTTTATCCGACGATGCTGGGTCGGGACGCTCCGCGGAAGCGGGTACGGACGTCCGAAAGTTTCATCCGGTCCGACGGGATACCGAAAGGGATTCGGTGGATTTCAAGCTTTCCCTTTCGGAACAACATATGCTGCGATGCCGGATAAGAAACTGATAGCGTCGGTGGACTTAGAAATTTTTGGTTCGGTTCAGGGACATCGTCCCTCAGTTCCGACATAGTCCAATAATGTCACACAAACTTTCGAATTATTGAACGACGCTATATATATTATTATTTTATGCTTGCTATCCAAGCATTTCTGGTTTCTTGTTCGAAGAGTTATGGAGATGTCTTCAAAAGTGTGCCTCTGTCGTCATAGTTAATGAAGAGTTAGCGGCAATAAGTGCTCATGGAATATGTCTATCGCTTACGGAGTGACATTCGCTAGCTCACCCGGTGTAGCGTACATTCATCGAATGGTTCGGCTGCCGGGTTCGTCCGTTGCGGTCTAGGAAGGAGATTTGGGTGATGCGAGCACTTTAATTACTTTAGTACTCACCCAGTGACGGCAGATTGAGGACAGATCGGAGGAAGCCAACAACATAGGGGACCGCATGTTGTGGTTCAGATATTTTACATTCGGAGCATATGTCCGTTGCTCGGGACGCTCCGTTATATTGACAGTCCGAGAGACTGTCTTTAATGCTTCCTCATCCTCACAGCAGGGCACACGACCGCACATTGGCTACGTGACCTCGAGTATCCGATCAGTTTCGGCATTCAGTGATTACACAGCGAATAGGTCGCGCCATCCGGTAGCCAAAGGACACGAGGCCTATACACTCCGTTCGCTCGCATATTGGAAGTATGCACGGGGTAACGATCTCGGAGCTTCCTGCGGCAATGCATCGTAAGACCGCTGCTCCTCAGGCCTCAGTGACGGACGTGCTATCCGAGTTAGCACAGTTGTTTCGCAGCATCCCAGCAATTGACGGTTTCTCGGTCGAATCAGGAATTATCCGACGGCGCTGGGTCGGTGCGGTCCGCGGTTGCATCAAGCTACGGACGACCGAACGCTTTATAGGGTCCGACAGGATGGCGAAAGGGATTCGAAAGATTTCGAGTTTTCCCTTTAGTAGTATCGGAAGATGCCTTTCATATCTTCTGGCATTTCTTCCAGTGATTATTGTTCGGACTTCATTGCTGCGATCTTGGATAAGAGACTTATAGCGTCATTGGACTCGGATTTTTCGATCGGTACAGGGACTTTGTCCCTGACTTACCGACGCAGTCCAATATTGTCATTACAACATGTGTTTTATTTTTCGACGCTATATATTTATATATATATACAAGCCTGCTACTAAGCATGATAGTTTAGTTTCTTGTCCGCGTGGCTCATTTCTGCCATTTTATCTTTTTTACATATAGTTTTTTTTTTGGCAGAGCAGGGCATACCGAGAGTTCATATGCGTCTAGACGGTGTGATTAAAGACTGCATATATTCTTTTTCGCCGTTTATGTCTTTTCCAATTTCAATGTTGGGAACGACATTATGTATAGTAGACTTAACTTAGACGCTTTATTATACGTAATCCGCCTTACTGAGGCGTTATCATTACGTCTTCAAGAAAAGATTTACGGGATATTATTCTCAATGTAATTTCTTTTGAGGGCAGTAGTTTGTTCACGTATAACTCCGCCCTTCAGTGGCTGATTGGAGTTGGTTAGACGTGATGCAGCCCTAGCTACATCCACGCGTGGATAGTAGGTTAAGAACTCTCTCAGAGTCGCTTCGTTCTCGGAGGAGCTTCTCTTCGACGGCAACTTTCCGGCAATCCATGAATTGCTTGATTTATACATTCTCTTGTCTATCTAGTGTTACAAGAGATTCAGACTGGGGCAAACATTCGGTGGTTGACTCAGAGAGTGCCGCCGCAGTTGCCGGACCCTAGTGTGGCTGTTATGACGGTTGCCAGTCAAACAGATTGGGATATTCTGATCCCTACGGATTCGAAGTGCCAGGGTCTTTGGGTTCCGCAGTCTTTTAGCTATCAGTTTAACTTCCGCGGAATAATGTTTTTTAGGCTTGCTTTATGTCATTGCATGAACATTATTCAGAAACGCATGCCCAAATTCCTGTCCTTTAATTCGACAGTAGTGGCGTATCTCCGGATCCAGGGAGGCACTCTTTCGTTTCCGTTATTCAATTTAATGGAAAGAATCCGTCTGTTGGTTATAGTACACCAAGTTCAGTTTTGGTCCGTCATATTCTGGGTCGTCTGATTGTTTTTTCGCACTCCCGTTCTCTTACGGGTCGCTTGTTGCTGTCAGAATGGACTCTCAACAAACAAGTATTTAATCAGATTTGCTATCTATGGGAGCGCCCAATGATGTTTTATTTATGACACAGCTTGCTAATCAATTGCAGACGTATGTGTTGGCTTGTCCAGATCTCTGAGCTAATACTGTTAACGCTCTATTGATCTATAGGACGGAATGATAGGATACGCGTATCCTCCGGCGATGTTGTTTTAGCAGGTATTGCTAAGATAAACAACCACAATACATTTCTGTTGATAGCATCTCTATCTTCACAGAGATCATGAGTAATTTACTCTCTTGTCTACTGTGGATCTTAACGTGAAATCTTCCTCTATGTGAGGATCTTTTTTCACTGGGTAAATCGTGTCATCTTTATCACAACCAGCAAGGTCGCAACCTTCATGTATTCCGTTGTGTGGTCCGTATTGCATTGTAAGCACTGTACTGGACGAGCTTTGGACGCGATTTCTTACTATAGGAGATCCTCTTCTTCGCTATTCTATGCGACTAAAGTGGAGGCTCTTCCGTCGTGGTGTAGGGATCATTATGTTCATATGGTTGATCCCTCCATACTACGCATTGCTAGTTTTTAGTATACTTGTTTCACAAGATCTACTGCAGCCTGTTGTTATTTAGGTTATAGGTTTATGTTACCTCATACCTATGCACTCTACGATAGTTTACAATTGAGTCTTTTGTCTCTTTATCTAAGTCAGTTAGTAACTTTTTGATAAATAGACTTAGAATCTTTAGATTAAATTCCTATACGGATTTTAACTTCGGTTCTTATTTAGCTATGTAATCATTTGAGCCTCTGGAAACAGTAGTTTTCAAATTCTGACCTTTTAGACAGTAATTCTGTTGGTTTCTCTTTTACTGTAGAGTCAGTGAGTTTCATGCACTATCGATGGATGATTTTCACTTTCATAGTTTCGGAATCAATACTTCCGTTACTATTTAGGTTGGATTGTTGCATAAGAGTTAGGCTCCTATTTCCGGAACCTATTATTTTAAGGTCCTTCCGTCTAAGTATGGGCATAGGCCTTTACTCTTTCCGGGTACAGTTTATGTATTTATAAACAGATATCTGTTTATTACAAGGGCGTAAGCTTCTTCTGTCTTTGATGTCTAGTAGAAGGACGTTACGCTCCATTTTATTTTTAATGGATTCTATTAACTAGCGTACTGCTTATGGTATATCATTGGCTTAGCAGTTGTGCTTAAGATTTCGGCTCATGAAGTAAGAGTTCTTCTACTTCTTGGGCTTACATTAATAGTGTTGCTATTATAGATTTTTGAAGGCTGCTCATTGCGCTCAGCCATCCATTCATGAATTTTATCTCAGAAATATCGAGTCCATTTCTGGAGGCCTCTATTGTTAGGTCTATTATCTACTGCTCAGAATATCATTCTCTTAACAGTTGCTACTATAGCTAGGTAGGCTGTCTGTTTCGGCAGTGTCTCCGTTCGGCTGCCCTCTTCGCTCTGGGCTATTTGACCCAGGGCAAGAAAAAGGGGGGGGGGGGGGGGGGGAGGGTGTTCCCTTGGGTCACCTGTTTTTACTATGAAAACAAGGGGATACCTCCTCCGGAGTTAGTAATTCTGAGCTGTTATTGGGATGGTTGTTTAGTGAGAAGTTTAAGTTTATAAAATTCATTCAAGTCTTAGTTTTTAAAGTATAGCTTTTGAATATTGCATATGTCAACGGACATGATTATGCAATTCTCACACACTTTTAGGAGTATAAGAGTCTCTATTCTCTAGACTTACTTTATTATTGGCTTACTTTAAAAATTATTAGTATAAGGATTATTGGATATTAATAGAGTACATGGATGTATGAAGCTCAATTTTTGGAAGGTGTTGTATCTTTCTAATTTATCATAAATAAGAAAGATACATGTAAGGCCTATTACTTCTTTTCCCTACAGGGGATGACTCTATTTTATTTTATTGAGCGTATTCCATTTTGCTCTATGTCCTTGGCCCTCCAGCCTTTTTACTATTCAGCTATGTCTGGGTCATTGGTACAGTATAAAAATGTTAAAAAATTTATAGTAATTTATATATTTTTTATACTTACCAATGACCCAGACGGGGATGGCCCTCCCAGGAGTTGGGAACTCTTGCCTCCCCGCTGAGTACATAGCGCTTACCAGGCACTGGTTATTAGAATGATAAATGGCGCCAATTTCGGAACGTCCTTGACACTGCGCATGCGCAGTGGGGGCGAGGTGTGGAGGGCCTTTCAGGACATGTTTTCTTTAGTTTTAGATGCAAATTTTGGGGATTGGGGGGCAAAATTTGTGTTTGGCCCTATATTTTAAGAGTTAGCACCAGCTATGTCTGGGTCATTGGTAAGTATAAAAAATATATAAATTACTATAAATTTTTTAACTTTCATTGAAAGGAATTTTCTTGATCCCGACTGTAAGATGAATGTTATTTGGCTAATCTGTAGGTGGATATCAGACTTTTCCTTCCACTCACAAGTCCAGAAGAAATGTGTGAACGCAAGAAGTAAATCCTTTATGGACCACCGGGTTAACTTGTGGTCCATAACTGCAGAATTGCTTCTGGTATCCTCACATTTCCACTGGACTAGCAAGAATAAGTAATAGAAAGATCCAAACACACAGTAGCAAGAAGCAAATCACTTTTTGTAAAGTTTTGGTGATTGTGGTGGTGACACTCGACTAGTGGCATTGTATCATGATACATATCATATCGTGGGGATGATATTGCGATATGAATCGCATCATGAGAAACTGTATCATTGCAACCCTAAAATTCAGCAGACTTGAGATACTTTTTAGCTCACCTGAGCACAGCTCAAGGGGATCTTTACTAATCACCTTCCGTCCGTCCAGCATTAACTTTACACTATCAACTTCTAACAAACCACTGGACCAATTTCAACAAAATTTGCTGTTCCTGTACCCTATCATATGTCAATTCAAGTTTGTTCAAATCAAGTTGACCTGCCCCTCGGTAGGGCCACGCCTGAAAAGTGTGCTTAAATCTTAAAAAATCTTCTTCTCATGAACCAGCAGTAGCAGAGACTTGATATTTGGGGTGCAGCTTTCTTTTGAGGTGTAGACTCAGATTTGTTCAAGTGAAGTTCGAGGAGATATATTTGCCTTCGTTATGGGAGGAGCAAGAATTTTCGCCCCGCCCCGCCCAAAATTTCTTTTTTTCAAACCGAGGGGCAGATTTGAACCAAATTTGATATGAGGGCTTATTGGGTCATAAGTACTTAATTTATGCCAATATTTTTTTCCCGTCCCCCCCATGGGAACCGCAGGAGCTAAAAATAGAAAAAAATTAAAACGCCCATATCTCCAAAACTACACAGCAATGGGAATTCTTATTTGGTGTGAAGCTTCCTTAGGACCAACAGAATAAAATGGTTGAAAAAAATTGCTATCGGTTTTATCATGGGGTACTTTTTGGGGACTTTGAAAAAGTGCTGAGTCAGCATTTTTTAACACTGTGGGTAATGGGAAAATCATTTAAGACTACTTTTCTCCCAAACCACTGCTCCAAAAGCTTTCAAATTTCACATATAACATCTTTGGAAGATTGTTTCACATGTTTATTGAAATCAATTCCCTGGGTCCATATGAAAATTTGGTGTATGAGTGGGAATGGGAAAAACTTTTAAGACTACTTTTCTCCCAAACCACTGCTCCAAAAGCTTTCAAATTTCACGTATCTATTGGAGCCCAAATGTTTAAATTAGTGCAGTACCAGAAATATTCTTTAAAAATCTTCTTCAGATCTCCCAATAGGAATCTTTTGATATTTGGTATGCAGCATGCTTAGGGAGGTGAGATTCAAATTTGTTCAAGCCAAATCCCTGGGTTCATATTTGGACAGAAAATTTGGGGTCCTGGTCCGGACTTAGAAATTTTGGACCAAAATCCGGAATTAGTTTTTTGTTTTTTTATGCATTTTGGTCAATTTTAAGACAAAAAAAAAATTTTTTTTTTACACTGAAAATTTAGGGGCTGGGTGGGACTTTGAAAATTTTGGACCAAAATCCGGAAATTAGTTCTTTGGTTTTTTATGCGTTTTGGCCCATTTTAAGAACAAGAAAAAAAATTTTAGTCTGAAAAAACTTTGTTTGGGACTTCGAAAATTTCCGAACAAAAATAAAAAAAAATCTGTTTTTTATGTGTTTATCTCAATTTTGGGGCGTGCAAGTGCAGGAACTGAAAATAGAAGGAAAATCCTGTGTATTGTGTGGGCACAATAGCTTCGTCTAGTTGGTATATGATTTTCTTAGGAGGGGCGTATGCAGCTTATTCAAGTCAACTCCCTGGTTTGATATTTAGACTAAGATGTAAGGTGAGCGCCTTAAGGCCCCCTGGGGCCTCTTGTTACATTTTGTGATTGATGTATGTAACTGAAATCTTAAGAGCATAACTAAAGAACTCTACACCTTTGACTTTGCAGTTGTTTGTAGGCAAGTCTTGGCTGCCTGTATAGGCAGCCAAGACTTAACAAGAAATGACCTCCAAGGCACATGGAATGTAACTTGCAAGCTTCTTGAGAGACAGCATGGAGGTACACGTGCTGTGGCAGTAAAAGTGATCAAAGTTAGAGTTAGTCTGTTTAGGATTTAAATTAATTGAGTCAAGTTGTGTAATTATGCACTTTTTGTATATTCTGCATGTGACATGATTATGGAAAGCCTCCCAATCCATGCTCTTTATATGCCAGGAAAATTTAAAAATAAAACCCTCCCTCCCTCACCGATTTGAAAACAAAATTGCCTGACTTTTTTAGCTATGTTGGTAGCATAGACATGCATAGAAACCACAAGAAAGCCACAGGATTAAGACTGTTATGTCTGGCAAACATTGTCAAAAAGTCTAGGACTTTAAGCTAATTCAACTCAACTTGTAACTATTTTTGTGCTGGGACCTCATTCGGCATAGGGACATAAAATTTCCCAATTGTATTTATTTTTGTAAATAGAATTCAGACATGTGGCACACTTCCCTGTGGCAAACCTAGGAAGTGAATTGGTGCTTATTCATTGTGGTTGATGAGTTCTGCCTTTCTTACACAATAGGACTCTGTTAGCACTGTCCAGGTGCAAGTCTTCTAAAGTGGACAATGCATCTTGTATTGTGTTTATGATATGGCCATAGATGCAGCAGAAAGAGACTTTAACTTCTAATAAACAAACACCTTGATGGATGGAAAGTGCTCTCAGATCTTTGGAAGTGCCGTTCAATAGTTGGCCACCTTATGCTGCATCACCAACTTATAAATCAGCTCTCACATTCTTAGCCATTCAGATTTACTTAGGCACTGCATCACTTTGGATCTAAATCTACTTTTGACAGTTTTGTGGCATCAGCACGAATGTCCCACTTTGGAATAGAAAGTCTTCCAAGTCAAATTATCCTGACTGTGGTTTGTATGAAAATCATGACTTCCAGTTGAGGTGCACAAGACTCAAATAGAAATTATGTCAGACACTCGATATGAAAAAGTAGAGACTGGAAAATAGAAATTGCCTTTGACCCTTTACCTAACAAATTGCCGCTTCTCCCAGCACAATATACAAATTCAGAAGTTTAAAGAAAAATTACTTATCAAAAAATTTCACCAAAACCATATTATGTGACCACTGAAAGGAATGAGCTCCATGAGCTCATTCCATTGAGGGGACACTTGATATGGTTTTGTTGAAATTTTTTTTTAAATTTGAAAAAATATTTATTTAAAATAATGAATGAGTAAAGGGTTAAAGAACACCGTGAAAGTTACTGCTGATTATTGAAAACTTTTCTGGATAGGGAGTCAAGAGATAAAATTATTTCTCCAATATATTTTTTTTGTAAAAAGTCTTCCTTTTTTAGGCATTGTAGAAATCCTAAATCTTGTATAAAAAATGTGCTTCCTTCTATGTGTGTTATAAGATAAGAAAGTCAAAATAATATTACTCAGTTTTGTTTTAAACGCATTCATTTTATGAGTAGTGGTGAGAAACATGGCTCCAAGGCATTCATTTTGAGGGACACTCTCTAAACCATTTTCTTTCTTTCCTGTCTCTTTTTTTAAACTACAGAGGGATCTTTGACAATATAGAGTATGTCTCCTTTCAGTCAGGAAATAGCTAGCAGAAGCACACACACACCCTCATCACCATGAGGTCTATACACAAGACATAACCAGCTCTATTGTTGATGTTGCTAAAGAGCGATTGGTGACTTTGCAATCTTGCCCAATCGAGAATTAACCTTGGGACCTCTGTCTTGAGAGTCAATTGTACTCAACCTCTGTACATTCCTAGGTTCATAATTATTTCAAAAGAAAATGTTTGCAATGCTTTTGACTGCTTGTCTCGTCTTGACTTGATGAAACCT
Source organism: Pictodentalium vernedei (assembly GCA_031216915.1). Lineage (NCBI taxonomy): Eukaryota > Metazoa > Mollusca > Scaphopoda > Dentaliida > Dentaliidae > Pictodentalium > Pictodentalium vernedei. The sequence goes on from CM062297.1 coordinate 353,531,524, forward strand.
GCAAACTGAAAATATCCAAGACTAGATTTGATGAAAATTATTTTTCAAATACTCATTGGGTTAAGAATTGATCAGACGAATATGTTTGTCAGTTTAACCAATTGTCTATCCCACAGCGAACTTTGTACCAAGTGATATGTGAAATACTAATACAAATTTCTGGAAAAGTCATCATCGGCTGCTCAAACAAAATTGATATATAGTACAGCTGCCATGGAATGGTCACTTTCCATGAGTGGGCAATATTTTCACAGACACAGTAATATTGGATTCCAAACACTAATTATAGAAATAATCATCAAAAATTTAATTGAATTCATTAATTAAAATTTTGCTGATGATGAAGAGCGACATATAGTAAGAGGAACAATGCTTGATTTTGAGTGGAGTAGGTCTTTGGGCAATTCTATATTGTGATATGTATAAAAATATCATTTTTTTTGTGTAATATTTGTGATATATAAAAAAAGATATTTATTGTATAATTTCAAAAAATAGTCTATTTATATTTTCATTCTGTCATGCAATAAAATTATTTCACATCTATTCTTATTGAATTATTTTTCTATTCATTAGGTTCAAAAAGTAACTGGGAGTATACCAAACTTGCTCCATTAGGAATCTACTTAACCCTTCAGGACTGGAAACATGATAACTCTGTGGTTATGGCATTGAACTTCAAAGGTCCATGGTTTGATCCACGCCAAGAGTAACCGCATTGTCCTTGGCCAAGGCACTCAATCCAGGTTGCTGATGTAGGGACACAGTGGTGTACTAAGGCATACTACACGTCGATGGTGCACTTGTCTTCAATCAACTCTAATCCTGCTTGTGCGGAGTTAGTACGATGCTGAGTCTGATAGTTACTTACCACTGCTCGGTGGTTCTCTTTGGGTACTCCGGCTTCCTCCACCCATAAACTATCTAACCCGAGGTGACCTTTGCTGTCAAAAGTGTTGTTAAACACCAATAAATGAATAACTCGTAATGTCTAAGTGACACATTCAAAATGTATTTTCAGATAACTAAACATTTTCAACCCCCAAAACGTAGTTTATGACCAGTCACTGCTACAAGTTTGTTGAGCTCATTTTAAGGAGGGGTCAAAAGCAAAATTTTGGAGGCAAAAAATTGAAAACAAACAATAAATGGGGTCCGTGGGAAAAGTCAGCTCACAAATAAAATATAAATGTTGATTTTTAGCTCAACTAAACAAAGTCAAGATAAGCTATTGCCATTTTTGAAGGGATTCGTTTGTAACTTGGTAGGATGACTCTGTAGAATGCCTAGATGAGAATATCCCATTTTGGTTGCGATCGGTCAACTCTGATGTCTGCATGGGTTCGAAACCCAAAAACCTTTAGCATAGTCTACAGGTCAGATTTATGAAGGGATTTCAATGTCACTTGGTAGGATGACTCTGTATAATGTCTAGATGAGAACGTCCTATTTTGGTCAACCATGAGGTCCGCAGCACGTGATCTGGATTCCTTCTAGCCCAGTCTACAGGTTGTTTTTATGAAATGATTTCATTGTAAATTGCTAAGACAACTCGGTATGATGTCTAGATGAGAACATCCTACTTTGGTCATGATTGGCCAACCATGATGGCCACACAGGCCTGTGACCTAGATTTGTTTAGCACAGTCTACAGTTCATATTTATAAAGCAATTTCATTGTAACTTGTTAGGATGACTCTATGATGTCCAGATGAGACTCTTATTTTAGTCAACCCTGACGGCCGGACAGGCATGTGACCTAGATTCCTTTAGCAAAGTCTATGGGTCATACTTATGAAGGGATTAATTTGGTAGGATGGCTTGTTTTTGAATTATTTTACTATAACTTGGTAGACATACGTTAACTGTGAGGGCCACATCAACCCAGGCCTCAATTCTTTAGTACAGTCTACGCCTCAAATTATTCTTGTTGAAAACATAGCATGCAGGTACAGAACTTAACATATTCTCAATTATCACAATATTTTTATACTGTACCAATGACCCAGACATAGCTGGTGCTAACTCTTAAAAAACTAGGGCCAAACACAAATTTTGCCCCCCAATCCCCAAAATTTGCATCTAAAACCAAAAGAAATCATGTCCTGAAGGACCTCCATACTTTGCCCTTACTGCGCATGCGCAGTGTCAAGGATGTTCCGAAATTGGCGCCAATTATCATTCTCTGTTTGGCCCTTCATCAGTCAACATCTCACTGATCTTTGTGCTTGTAAATCTCAGTTTAAAGGATGCCAGACACGTAATTATTGGAGAAATGGTGATTCTAAGGAGGATATAGAAGGAGGAGAGGAAAAAGGAGTGACAAAAAATAATCAGGGCTGTACTTAAAATTTTTTATGAAATTATGTTAAGTTGCCTATTTTCGAGGCATGGGCCTGTTGTTGTCATTCTTGCTATAAAGTTGCACTGCTTATTCAGTGTTTCTTCTCCCCTGGTTTTCTAAGTCCCCCCTTGCTCTTCTCCCATGCTTTTGGCATATTTTTGAGAAAGATCATTTCTAAATTCTCTTGGGTGAATTAGCTTGGTTACAGAATGAATTCTGTTATTTTCCCCATATTTACGTTTTCACCCATGGGTATATAAACATTGTGTTCTGCATCTACCATCTGATGTTCTGCAGATTCTCCCCTGGGAGTCTCTGTTTTGCATCAGATAGTGTGTAATTTTGATGACTGATTTTGGGCCAGTATTGTCAGTGCCTGGAGTCATGTTTTCTGATGTTTTTACACTGTTTGTTTACATTGGCAACAGTCTCTTTTGAGGGGGGCTGTTTGCCTTTGGAGTAGTTTATCTCACTATAAGATACATTATTATTATCCGTAAGTGTTGCATTAATTATTTAATATAATTTTAAAATTTTTGACCACACTTAGCCTTGGGATCCATTGGGGCTCAACATTACTTTTCAGAAACTTGGGCTTCGCTGAAAAAATATTTTTCAAAAATTATTTTGATTTTCAATTGTTTTTTCAATATTAATGGATCATGTTATTATGTATCTTTGTGTTTAGGGGTTTGTGCGAGTACTAGGACTTGTTGTTGACTTTTCACAATGAAAGGATATTGTTCAAATTGTAATAGGAAGAAATCTTCCTCTGACTTTCATGATCATTGTATTAATTGTAGTCAGTGTACTCGCACTAATCCCTGTTCAATATGTCAATATTGGGATGACAAACATTGGAAACGTGTGTCACGATATGTTGTTAGTGGAGAAAGGGCTATGCCGGCTCTTTCTCCGCAGGGTCACTCTACTCTATCAGTTTCTATTTCAGAGGAACAAGAACAGGGTGATGTTTCCATGTTATCTTCCGCAAGTGCGCTTCCGTCGTCACAAATGAATACAGAGCTAGCGGCAAAAGTGCTCATGGAGATAAGACAAATGTCGTCCGCTAGCTCGCCCGGTGTAGCGTCCATTCACCGAATGGTTCGGCAGCCGGGTTCGTCCAATGCGGTCCAGGAGGAAATGTTGGGTGATGCGAGCACTATAAACATTCAACGTGCACACCCAGTGACGGCGAATAGTAGGAGAGATCGGAGGAAGTCTTTGAGTCCGGTTCCTAGCTCGTCCAGGTCCAGCCGGGCCACGAGCGAGAGAGGCCCCTCTCTCGTACAACAACATCTGGGACCAGATGTTGTGGTACAAAATGTGTCGCAAGCGGAGCACACGTCCGTCGCTCGGGACGCTCCGTTGTATAGGCAGTCCGCTGAGACTGCTCAGGCTTCTTCCTTTCACCAGCGCACACGACCGCACCTTGGTTACGTGACCTCCGATATTTTACCAGCTTCGCCGATCAGGGATTCTTCGGCGACCAGGTCACGCCATCCGGTAGCCAGGGACACGAGGCCGGTTGACTCTGGACGTTCACATAGGAAGAGTATGCGGGAGTCACCAGATGCGGAGCTGCCCTCAGCGAAAGACTGCGCCTCCGCAGGCCTCAATGTCGGACGTGCTTGTTCAAATAGCACAACTTATCGCAGCATCCCAGCAACCGACAGAAACGGTGTCGGATCGGGAATTATCCGACGGCGCTGGGTCGGTACGCTCCGCCAAAGCATCGGGTGCGGACGACCGGGAGCATCATGAGGTCCGACCGGATGGTGAAAGGGATACGGATGACTTGGAGCTATCCCTTTCGGAACAACATAAAGCTGCCGTGGACTTCATCCGGCACTTTCTTCCTCAAGTTGTTCTGTCGGGCCAGACTGCTGCGGTACCGGACAAGAGAATTATAGCATCATTGGACACTGATTTCTTTGAGCGGTTCAGGGACATCGCTCCCGAGTTTCCATCTCAGTCCAATAATGTCACAAGAACATTTGAATTATTGAACGACGCTATATTCAAACTTGCTTCCAAAACAGGAAAAGCGGGTTTCTTGTCCGCCAATACTCTTAACCTGCCTTTCATTAATGCAAGGAATAAATTCGATACGGCAGGACAGGGTATCCCGAGAGTTCCTCTGCGTATGGACGACGAGGCGGAAGACTTAGAATTATCATTACCGTCGTCTGCGTCTATTCCAACCGCGGTGTTGGAGACGACTATTTCGTCTAACAGAGCCAGTTTAGATGCTTTATCTTACGCAGACCACTTTACTAAGGCGTTATCACTGCGTCTTCAAGGGAAAGAATTCCAGGATATACAATCCTCTTTAAGACTTCTTTCAAGGGCAGTAGCTTATTCCACGTGTAACTCCGCCCTTTCAGTGGCAAACCTGGAGTTGGTTAGACGTGACGCAGCCCTAGCTACATCCACACTCGTGGATAGTAAGGTGAAGAACTCTCTCAGAGTCGCTTCGGTCTCCGGAGAACTTCTCTTCGACGGCAAGCTTTCTGCAATTTACGATAAAATTACTAAGAAAGCTTCGGATTCTCTGCTGTTTAAATCTGCTTCTAAGAAGTCGGACATGGCAGATTAGAGTAAGACAGGCACTTCTGGGTCTAATGCGCCCAAGAGAGGTTCCTATAGAGGTTCCGGTGCGTCCTCTTGGTCTTATTCAAGAGACCGTCAAAGCAGCGACTCACATGCGGGACGTCCTTCGGGCCGGGACAACCGGTCGGACGCCCCGAGGTCGACGGGACGAGGTGCGGGTCGCGGAGGATGTGGTTTCTCCTCCTGCAGGCCTCGCAGGTCCAGGAGGTGATGGCTTCAACCTCTATCGCGTGCCGGTTGGCAGAAGGTTGTCGAGTTTTTCACAAGAGTGGGCGTCGATTACGGACGACCCTTGGGTGAGAGGGGTGATTTGGGAAGGTCTAAAGATATCCTTCAAACGAAAGCCTCCATTAACTCGAAGTCCAAAATGGACTCAACTTCCGTCAAATCCGCAGAAAAGAGACGCTCTGTTATCAGAGGTGCAGTCTCTTTTAGGGAAGAACGCGGTAGAGGTCATAGAAAACCAGGAGACACCGGGATTCTACAGCCATCTGTTTCTGGTTCCGAAACCAGACGGCTCGTTCCGTCCAGTCATAGATTTGAGCTGGATAAACAAGCTGATCGTCGCTCCGAAGTTTTATATGGAGACGATTCGATCGGTCAGAGCGAGTATTCGGGTGAACGATTATGCAACAAGCATAGATCTCAAAGATGCGTACTTTCACGTCATGGTACATCCGACATTCAGAAAGTATCTACGCTTCGCAGTCCTAGGGGTGGTGTATCAATTCCGGGCGATGTGCTTCGGATTGAATCTAGCACCCTGGGCTTTCACTCGGGTAATGAACTCGGTAATGATGTATTTCCGAGCTCATTCGTCTGCGGTAACGTCGGCCTACCTGGACGACATTCTTCAGAGGTACGGCAACGAGTTAACGCTTCAGAACGATGCGCAGAATCTGCTTCTATTGCTCCGACGTCTCGGTTTTATAATAAACGAGAAGTCGGATCTGGTGCCGTCCAAGTTATTCACACATCTGGGAATGAGCTTCGAGACGCACAACAATCTCGTTCGTCTGCCGTTAACCAGAGCGAAATTAGTCAGTTGTTACGCTCGCTATTGTCTGCACGCAGACAAAGTCACAGCGAGGGAGTTCATAGACTGATAGGTCTGTGCGGAGCCGCTGCGGATCTCATTCCGATGAGGCGGTTTCGTACGCGTCCTCTCCAAATTTTCTTGACTCAGAATTGGAGTGTGAAAATTCATTCGCTCGACATTGACGTTCTCTTGTCAGATCAAGTGAAACGAGAGATTCAGACTTGGGCAAACATTCAGTGGTTAACTCAGGGAGTTCCGCTGCAGTTGCCGGATCCGAGTTTTACCATTATGACGGATGCCAGTCAAACAGGTTGGGGTGCATCATTGATCCCAACGGATTCGAGATGCCAGGGTCTTTGGGATCCGCAATTCCTGGGCAAGCACATAGACATCAAGGAAATGATGTCAATTTGGCTTGCGTTACGTCATTGGATGGACATTATTTACAATGCTCATGTCCAAATCCTATCCGACAATACGACAGTAGTGGCGTATATACGGAATCAGGGAGGCACTCATTCAATTCCGTTGTTCAATCTAACGGAAAGAATCCTTCTGTTTGCTCTAGAACATCAAGTTCTACTTTCGGTCTGTCATATACCGGGTCGTCTGAACGTACTAGCAGACTCCCTTTCACGAAAGGGTCGCTTGTTGCCGTCGGAGTGGACTCTCAACAAACAAGTATTCAATCAGATTTGCTACCAATGGGAACGGCCAATGATAGACTTATTTGCGACACATCTCAACAATCAGTTGCAGACGTATGTGTCTCCGTGTCCGGATCCAAGAGCATTTGCAGTAGACGCTCTGTCGATCCCTTGGGACAGAATGATAGGACATGCATATCCTCCAGCGCCGTTAATTCAGCAAGTATTGCTAAAGATAAAACAATCTCAATGCAAGATTCTGTTGGTAGCATCTCTGTCTCCACAGAGACCGTGGATAAATCTACTCAGGTGTCTGTTGTGGGACCTACCGCGAAAGCTTCCTCCACGGGAGGATCTTCTTTCGCAGGGGAAACCGTGTCAACTCCATCACAACCCGCAAGGTCTCAACCTTCACGTTTTTCCGTTGTGTGGTCCTTCTTGCATGGCAAGCACTTTACAGGACGAGCAGTGGACGCGATTTCTAACTGTAGGAGGACCTCCTCTTCGCTAAACTATGCGGCTAAGTGGAAGGTTTTTCGTCGTTGGTGTAGGGATCATTCTGTTGATATTTTTGATCCCTCCATACCAGACATTGCAAACTTTCTAGTATACTTGTTTGACGAAATCAAACTGCAGCCTGTTACTATTAAAGGTTATAGGTCTATGTTATCTGATACCTATGCACATCATGATAGTTTACAAATTGGATCTAATGTCTCTTTATCTAAGTTAGTTAGAAACTTCTCGATAAATAGACCCAGAACTCTTAGGTTAATTCCTAAGTGGAATTTAGCTTGGGTTCTTCTTAAACTGAAGGAAAAGCCATTTGAACCTCTTGGGACAGTAGATTTCAAATTCTTGTCTTATAAGACAGCTTTTCTCTTAGCTTTCTCTTCTGCTAGAAGAGTCAGTGAGCTTCATGCACTGTCGGTGGATGATTCTCACTATCGTAGTGTCGGGAACACTATCACCTTCACTACTAATGTGGGATTTTTAGCTAAGAATCAGGCTCCTAATAAATATCCGGAACCTATTGTTATTAAGGCCCTTCCGTCTTCAGATGGGCGTAGGCCTTTACTCTGTCCTGTTAGAGCGTTACGTATCTATAAACAGAGATCTCAGTTCATCAGAAAGGGACGAAAACGTTTCTTTCTGTCTCTGATGCCTAATAGAAAGGAGATTTCGGTCCATTCTATTGCTAGATGGATTCAATTAACTATCCGTACTGCTTATGAAAATTTATCTTCTCAGCAGTCTGTGCTTAAGATTTCAGCTCATGAAGTAAGAGCTCTTTCTACATCTTGGGCTTACGCTAATAGTATTGCTATTACAGATTTAATGAAGGCTGCTTATTGGTCTCAGCCATCTACATTCACGAATTTTTATCTCAGAAATATTGAGTCCATTTCTGGAGACCTGCATTGTTTAGGTCCGTTATCTGTTGCTCAGAATGTCGTCCACTAAACAGTTGCAACTATAGTTATGCAGGCTTTCTGTTCCGGCAGTGACTCCGTCCGGCTGCCCTCTTCGCTCTGGGCTATTTGACCCAGGGCAAGGGGAAGGGGGGGGGGGGGGGAGGGTGTTCCCTTAGGTCACCTGCTTTATAGTGAAAAGCAAGGGAATGCCTCCTCCGAAGTCAGTATTTCTGAGTCGTTTCCGGGATGGTTTTAAAGTGTAATATTAATGTTAAAAATTCATTCATGTCATATTTTTAAAGTGTAGCTCGGTGTGAAGCATTTGTATATGTCAAGTGTCGAGCGGGCGTTAATATACAATCCTCGGACACTTTTAAAGAATATAAAGAGTCTCAATTCTCTGGACTAACTTTATTTATTGGCTTACTTTAAAAATAATTAGTATAAAGGGTTATACTGGATGTTAATAGAGAACATGAATGTTATTGTGCTCAATTATGAAGGGTATTGTATCTTTCTAATTTAACATAAAATAAGAAAGATACATGTAAAGCCTAATACTCCTTTTCTCCTTGAGGGGTTGACTCTATATTATATAGTTGAGCTTATTGGATTTTCCTCTGTGTCCTAGGCCCTCCAGCCTTTTTACTATTCAGCTATGTCTGGGTCATTGGTACAGTATAAAAATGTTAAAAAATTTATAGTAATTTATATATTTTTTATACTTACCAATGACCCAGACGGGGATGGCCCTCCCAGGAGTTGGGAACTCATACCTCCCTGCTGAGTACATAGCACTGACCAGGCACTGCTTGTAAGAATGATAATTGGCGCCAATTTTGGAACGTCCTTGACACTGCGCATGCGCAGTAAGGGCAAAGTATGGAGGTCCTTCAGGACATGATTTCTTTTGGTTTTAGATGCAAATTTTGGGGATTGGGGGGCAAAATTTGTGTTTGGCCCTAGTTTTTTAAGAGTTAGCACCAGCTATGTCTGGGTCATTGGTAAGTATAAAAAATATATAAATTACTATAAATTTTTTAACTTTTCCCTTATTTCATAATCCCTGCACAAACATTGACATAATTAGGCTGAAGCGTTTGAACAAAACTGAATGGTTGGTCATCCAAGAATAATGTGGACAAAGTTTGGGTGAATTTGGTCCAATTATAATAATTATAGACTAGCATTAACATGTACCAGATGCTAAATGATTTGCACAGCATGCCTGCTTTCCAGTTAAATGAGGTAAAAAATGTTATGTTCAGCCTCAGAAGCGATCCATGAAGGAAAAGCAGAATATTTTGTCTTACAAAAATCATATCCATACCAGAGATACTGCCTACCAGCTTAGATTAAACTTGGTATGAGTGAAAGATGATAATTGGAATTGGAGTACAGATTAAATTATGCCTCTCTATGGCATTCTTATGTACTACTAATCCAGTCAATATAGAAACTTGACCTCACAATAATTGCATCAGAATTTCTGTACAGACTTGTCAATATAGAAATTTGACCTCACACCAATTGCATCAGAATTTCTGTTAATGGATTTGTATAGATTAGGTGCCAAGAAATAACATAAGCCCCCCAACTCTACCCTCAAGATCCCCAAAATGTTGTTTTTGATCACAGAAAATATACAAAATCTGAACAAGAATTGTGTGACAATCGATATGCTACAGTGACAGTTGCTTTAGGTTGTCATGACATCATGCATGTGCTTTTCTTTTGAGAGTATGATAGCTGCACTGAACACTTTCAAAACAGAAATGCTGGACAAGTTCATTTTGCTAAAGTGAAAAGGCATTGGCCAAGATGCCTCCATTTTAGCTCTCCTTGACAAAGTCAAACTGAGCTTATCTGATCACTCTCCGTCCATCATCTGTCAACATTATGTTTTGGACTTCTCCAAAACCACTGGGCCAATTCATGTCAAAGTTTGTGTGAGTGATGGTCCTGAAGGGGCATTGCATTTTGTTACTCAACATGCCCAACCCCATAGGGGAAAATTTCCAAAATTTAAAAACAATCATCTCATGAACCAGTGGGTACAATGACTTGATATTTGGTATGGAACTTCCTTTTGAGGTGTAGATTCAATTTTGTTCAAACAAAGTTCGTGGAGCAATATTTGCCTTTGTAATGGAAGGGGTAAGATTTTTGGCCCAACCCAAAATTTCTATTTTCTGAACTGATGGTCCGATTTGAACCATATTTGGTACGTGGTATTATCGGGTCACAAGAACTTGACTCATGTAGGAGCTAAAAATAGAAATAACGTCCATATTTCCAAAACTGTTATTTGGTATGAAGCATCCTTGGGGACAGTAGAATGGAATGGTTAAAAAAAAAGAAGCCATCGGTTGTGTCAGGGTGTTCTGTAGGAGGCATCGAAAAAATGCTGAGTAGCATATTTGCAAAAACTAAAAGATTTTCTCCAGAACCAATGATCAGAATCTTTTGATATTTGATATATTTATTTTTAACTCAAGGCAATATGTGGAAAAATCTTTAAACATCTTCTTCTTCAGAACCACCAGTCAGAATCTTTTAATGTTTGGCATACATCATTGTTATTGTCCTTATTGAGCACAAATTTTAACTTAGTGCAATATGAGGGAATTTCTTTAAACATCTTCTTCAGATTCCTCAGTCAGAATCCTTTCACATTTGGTATACAACATCTCTTGTTTTAAAAATAGACCGATTAAATCGTCAAATGTGTATTCATACGTGCAACTAGTGGAAAGCTGTTATTATCTCAAGACCAATTTTTGGAGGAATTTTCAATTTGAGGGATAAAGGGTTAATATCTCAGGATCAAACTATCAGATTTACACCAAAAACTATACAGCACGGCACATCAGTAACCTGAAGATATATATAAAGTAACATGACAATTGGATTGATATTTTTTAAGTTATCTAATGCCAAAGGGATTGGAAGAATTCTCAATTTGAAGGATAAAAAAGGGTTAATATCTCAGGATCAAATTATCAATTTACACCAAAAACTATACAGCTTGGCACATCAGTAACCTGAACACAAATATAAATATATTTTTCAAGTTATCGAATGCCAAAGAAATAGATACAGACGCCAGATGGATAGACAAATGATGGACGAACAATGGAAGGCCACCTGGATGCAGACATTATGTGTACCATACATGGTATGGGTACACATAATAACTTTGATCAATATTTTTTAGTTATCGTATTCCAAAGAAACTGATTGGAGTAATTCTTAATTTGATGGATAAAGGGTTGATATCAGAGGATCAAAATAACAGATTTACACCCAAAACTATACAGTGCAGCACATCAGTAACCTAAACAAATTAATAATTAATATTATTTGAGGTATTGCATGTCAAAGAAATAGATTGAAAAAATTTGATTAATTAAGTGGATCAAGGGTTAATACCTCGGGATCAAAGATCAGATTTATATAAAAAACTATACAGCTCAGCAAATCAGTAACCTGAACATCTATATGAAGTAACAAGACAATCAGATAGATATTCTTTGAGTTATCGCATGTCAAAGAAATAGAATGGAAAAATGCATAATTTGATGGATAAAGGGGTAAAATCTCAGGATCAAACTACCAGATTTACACCAAAATCTATACAGCTCGGCACATCGGAAACCTGACCGCACATATGAAGTAACAAGGCAACCTAATCAATATTTTTTAGGTTACCGCATGCCAAAGAAATGGATTGGAGTAATGCTTAATTTTATGGATAAAGGGTTAGTATCTCAGGATCGAATTGTCAGATTTACATCAAAAACTACACAGTTCGGCACATCAGTTACCTGAACATATCTATCAAGTAACATGACAATAAGATTGATATTTTTTTAGTTATCGCATGCCAAAGAAATGGATTGGAATAATGCTTAATTGGATGGGTAAAGGGTTAAAATCTCAGTATTGAATAATCAGATTTACACCCAAAACTATACAGCTCAGCACATTAGTAACCTGAACACAACTAGAGGTACTGTGAGCAAACTCACAAAGTGAAACCCCCACGCCTGAAATGTATAAGTTAGATTATCTCCCCTTGGAAATGTCAGAACGGAATTATATTGCTTCATGCACATCTTCATATGGAGTTCTTCCATTGTGTAAAGTTTCATGAAAATTCTTCAAACGGTTTAGGAGGAGTTATGCTCACAAGGATGGACAGATGGTATAAGTTAGATTATCTCCCTTTGGAAATGTCAGAATGGAATTATATTGCTTCATGCACATCTTCATATGGAGTTCTTCCATTGTGTAAAGTTTCATGAAAATTCTTCAAACGGTTTAGGAGGAGTTGCGCTTACAAGGATGGACAGACGGACAGATTATCTCCCCTTGGAAATGTCAGAACGGAATTATATTGCTTCATGCACATCTTCATATGGAGTTCTTCCATTGTGTAAAGTTTCATGAAAATTCTTCAAACGGTTTAGGAGGAGTTGCGCTGGACGAACGACGGAGGTCCACCCAGGATGCCAGCATTATGTGTACCATACATGGTATGGGTACACATAAAAATCTCATGAACCAGTGGATGTAGTGATTTCATTTTTGTTATACATCTTCCTTTTGATGTCTAGATCTAAGTTTGTTCAAACGAAGTTTGTAGTGCAGTATTTGTAATCTGCCTGTGAGGGGTTGGGGCCCCACCCAAATTTTCAAAAATCAGAACTCCTGGGCTGATTTGAATGGAATTCAGTTTGTACCAGAGGTAGGGAACATGTATTTGTATTATGTGAAAAAAATTGCCCATTACCCCATGGATGCTCTGTTAGGACTGAAAATAGAAAAAAAATAAGCTTGCGCGATTATGAAATTCCATAGTCTATTAATCAGAGCCCAAAATCGACGATTAGTTGACTTTTTTGACCACGTTTTTTGAACAACGGGTCGACTAAAACGAGATGGCTGAATGGTCCTAAAGGTAAGTATAACCAGGTATGTGGCCGTGTACATTTCAAATAACATGGTGACATAGTCAACGATCCATCATTCCCACATTATAAGGCTTGGTGAACGTCAGAATGAACGTTTCGTTGACCATATTCTGTTAAGTTGGTCTGCCATACCATTAAACAGTAATACACCCTGACGCCCAAAATTCAGATGAAACATAACGGTGAGCTGCCAGAAGGAACTAGGCCTGATCCGAGAGAGAGGGATTTTACAACTTACAAGGACTATTCTGCTGAACCCTGTAAGGGCACTAAGGATGTAAAAAGTCACACCCCTCCCCTCTCCTTCCGCACACACACTCACGATAATTTATCAATGGTGGGAAATGTGATTTTCGGATTTCCAACACGATGTGATGCAAAATACTGAAATTTCATCAAACGCAGTGAGTTTCATTTCGTGTTGTTCAAAATAAAAGATTTATGAGCAAAGAATGGTTATTGGAAACGATGTTGTTTAAAATACGGACATGTTGTTGACATGACGAGAGCAGTAATACTTGAAAATAACTTTCATATTTTCCCCCCCAAAAATCATTAATTTTTCAAAGTCGTAAAGGGGCATAACTCCAGTAATTTTTGTCAAACTGAACCCAAAATCGAACTTGATCGAGATATTTTGGTACTAAACCCAAGTGCAAAAAATTGGAAACATGCCTTCAAACATTTGCAAGTTATACCATAAACGAACAAAAATTAACAAAGAATCAACAAAGGCCCATAACATGGTAAACAAACATTCGACAGAACTGATTTAAGAACTTGATCGAGATATTGTGGTACTAAACTCACATACCAAAAATGAGAGCCATACCACAAACATGAACAAAGTTATTGCATAAACGAAGAATTTGGACGGATGCACAGACACACGGATGCACACATGGAGGTCTTTGTTATATCCCTTCCCTGTGGGGGGGGGGGGGGGGGGGTTAACAATTCCATTAGCACACCACACCTCTTACCTGATCTTCTTCAAATTTCACATGTAGCTTTGTTGTGATGTCCAGATAGGAGCTACTGAATTTTTCCGAATTTGGTTAAAAAACGTGGCTGCCAACAGTTATCTTAGATTTGGCATATAAATCGTCAACAATTCTGTTAGCACACCCTACAGGCCACATCTCTCATCTGATCTTTTTTGAATTTCATATGTAGTTTTGGTGTGATGTCTGGATGGGAGCTATTAAGTTTTTCTGAATTTCGTTGAAAAACATGGTGTCAGTGGCCATCTTTGATTTGGCACATGAATTGTCAATATTTCCATTAGCACACCCAACAGGCTGCATCTCTCACCCTATCTTTTTCAAATTTCCTGTGCAGCTTTGGTGTGATGTCTAGATGGGAGCTATTAAGTTTTTCTGAATTTCATTGAAAAATATGGCAATCTTGGATGTGGCATGTGAACTGTCAACAATTCAATTAGCCAACCCTACAGGCTGCACCTTGCACACAATCAGTGAATCTTTTTCTAATTTCATCGGTAGTTTTGTTGTCCAGACAGGAGCTATCAAATTTTTCCGTTTTCCATTTAAAAACCTGACCACCAGTGGCCATCTTGGATTTGGTAATGCTCACCCAAACTTTTTTGAATTTCATATCAACCTTTGGTGTGATGTCTAGATGGGATCTATCAAATTTTTCTGAATTTTGTTGAAAACATGGCTGGCAGTGGCAATCTTGGATTTGGCATATAAAGTGTCTGCAATTCCATTGGCACACCCTACAGACTGCACCTCCTACCTGATCTTTTTCAAATTTTGTATGTAGCTTTGATATGATGTCTAGATGGGAGGTACAACATTTTTCTGAATTTCATTGAAAAAGATGTCTGCTACCAGTGGCCATCTTGGATTTGGCATATAAATTGTCAGCAATTCCATTAGTACCCCCAACAGGCTGCATCCTCACCCAATCTTTTTCAGATTTCATATGTAGCTTTGGTGTGAAGTCTTTTCTGTAAATCTTGAGTGACTGACTTGGCATTCTTGGATCTTTCTATTTAGTTCAGTCTCTATTGGACATGCTGAGCTGCACTGTCATTGACACTTTCATTAATTTTGTTTCCAAACTTTGAGAAGGTTGGATAGTCTTACTGTCCCAAGCTTAATACCTTCCACTACTTTGCATTCGCACTTTTTGTTGGAAAATTTATGTTCTTGCCCCCCCCCTCCCCCCCCCCCCCCCCCCCACCACCACTGCCAGAAAAATGTTATTGGTACCACAAGCATCAGAACTTGATTTAATGTCCCTTCTTGTATTTGTCATTGGGTGGGTGAGGGCAACTTGGAATGGGATGAGGAGTGTATACCTTTAATGGCAATTCCTATAGTTCTTATTTGTCTCATGACAAAAGTTTTAAGGCCAGTGATAGGAACAAGATGACAAAGAGATGGAATAGTGGGAAAGGTAACATCCAGGGCAGTGAGAAACAATCGGAATATGGGATGAAAATCTTGAAGAAAAAAAAATCATTGTGTATAAACTGTTAAGGCATATCAGAAGTCTGATCACATAATTACAAACTACCGGCCCATTCTTTCCCATCAGCATTATATAAACACTACTTATCTGTGATGATGACAGGAGGCTCATTTTTCACTGAGTGGGAATAGATGAGGGAACCAAAAGCAACCACCATATTTCATCCCTTTGAAGATAGATGAGCCCTAAATCCTTTCCCATTGAAATGCTATTTCTTCAAGTGAAACTTTTAACTTATTTTGCAGGAAGATGTGCCTCAGGGCCTGACTTGCACATGTGGGCCAATATGACGTTGGATGCTGATTATTTGGGTTGGACCTGCTGATGAGGACCCATGTAGTTGGAATTTCGACATCCTGAACTACAATATAAGACTAAAGAGTATTTTGGAAATTATTGACCAAAAGTTGACAAAAATTAGTCAGGATGCAGGCACTTACCATTGGGATTGGGCACAAAACTCTCATATGGATAAGCTTAATCATTCCACTGACAGATGTGTGTGGGAGGGGTGTGTGTCGAAAATGTATTTAATCAGCACAGACCTTACTCATGATCCATTCTGTGGCAGGAGTAGGGTCGAGGGGGGAGGGGGTCTCAACGTGACAGTCAGAAACATTAAGGAGTGATTATTTCTATTTTTCTTATTGCAAAATAATGTGTATCTGTTTCTTTTACTATTTGCTGTACATTTTCAGCCATTTGGGGGTTTAAGTAAGCCAATCATATCTCTTGCAAGGAAGGACATGGCCATTTTTAAAACAATATCTCAAAATGACCTCAAATGATAATGTCAAATGTCCCAATTGGAAAAGTATTGGGTATTTAAGTAGCTGAATGACATGGATATAAGGATCAGAGAGGATTCGTTTCATATTGGATGTTTAGAGTTCCATAGCAATTAAATTCTGTAAAAGCTCATCATGCATTACCATGTACGTAAAACATGTGCTGTGTGTATGAAAGAGGGGGAAGCATCTATGTGGCAAAATAGATTAATTTAGTGTGGTACCAATCTCAGTATTCCGTTTTCAAGCATGGTCCAACTCTGGGGAAGGGGGTGGTTATGGGTAGTTTCTATTTGGTAGGCCAAGGATTGTTCCACCCCATTAATGGAGTCAAAAGACTTGTGTCCATTCAAAAGTGATTTTTAATTACGAAAAGGCGAAATGCACTTAAGCTGATATTTTTGTTGTCCTTGCACAGGTTGGGAAGGAAATTAGCATACCTCTGTTGGACCACGACTTTTTGAAAAAAGCTAGCAGGAAAGGGGAGGCCTATAACTTAGCACTTCGCAGGCCTGTGTTATCTTTTTGGCTCTTGCATCATTAACTAAGGTCATCGGTATTTCCGCGGTCTCACTTTCTCCCAAACCCAAATAAAAAGCAGTCTGACACTGGACATACAGGTCCTTCCTTTCAGACTCATCACCTCACAACACATAATTCAGGTCTAATATTTGTTTCTCTCTTATCAATCTCCATTGATTCCATACCAGTTTTCCAGATAATAATTCCTCTTGACCAATCGGTAAATTGACTCTATGGCTTCTTTTAACCTTAAACTCTGGTCGGAAAATAATTTGTGCATGTCAATTAGTCAATGGGAATCAGATGCAGTAACCATATTCGTTTGCTGTAAGAGTTGTGTGTCATCAAAAAGGCACATCCACCAAGTGCTAGCAGGGAATGAAGATAATTTGGAGTTGTGGGGAGAGAGATAAGTAATTTTCAATGGCAAAACTTCTAAAAGGGAGAGGGCATTCTGGTACCAGTCCAATCTTATTTGGTTGTTGTGGGGAATTCTGTCCACTGTCCAAAATTTGGTTTCTTAAATATTTTTTTACCACCCATAATTAGGGCATGAGCGAGTGTGACTTAATAATTTGCATTCTATCATGTTTTAATGCTGCAAGTTTCTCTTTCAACTGAGCGAGTTCCTCTTCTTAAATTCCCATACAACCTTAATGCTAGATACAAAAAAACTTGGCAATGTTCTAAGACATATAGAGCAATAACTTGGGGAGTGAATTTGACAGTCTTTTTGAGAATAAGATTCATAACTAACAGCATAGGTTTAAAAGCTCCCGTTATAACAATTCTACATGAATCTATAAATAATCTTTACAGGGCCTACATAAAATTGGACAACCCATGTTCAGGGCCAAAAATATTTTGGGACTTTTTAAATGTGAATTAGCAGGTGATGTACTTCTTAACAATGAAAAAAAAATTCTGTTGCAAGTAGTGTGTGGTCGGCTTATTTTTTAGATCAAATTGACTGCACAGTACCCCAGAAATTTCCTCTGAATACAACCAATACCTTCACATGGAGATGAAAATCAAATCACTGTACCAGCAGATTTAGTTTTTAAATATCATATTTTCCAAAACATCATCAAATATTAGTCATAGAATGTTTTGTGCCAAATATGGCTAGATGTGGCCAGGTGATTCTTTTTGTGAATGAAGGTTAATGAACACCCAAGATAGGGATTGCTGAACCACAGTGTTGGCAATAACTCACCTTGAATTTTATGGAGTCCAGTGTTCGATACTTATTAAATAAAAAAAAACCAAGTCTGACTACTCCTAAAGTGAACTCAAATCTGAGTTACACTACAGTTGAATATTTTGAAGAATACTTGACAGCAAAATCAAATCAGGCCTCCAGAATTGCTCAAATTAATGCCGGTAAATGGGGAGCCCAAATGACGAGAATATGCCCAAATTAATGCAAGTGAAAGCAGGATTTTAATTATAAAATGACGTTTAGATCAAAACCATACTGGTTGGTATTTTAATTGTACTACCAAACTTTCAGATGAACTGATCCCTTTTACTTGTCACAGTTGTAGAAGTCGCTGTGACATTCTACCAGTGATCACCTCAAGTACTCTCAGTTATGTAAGCATACCCGTAACCACAATTTGAAAATGCAGGAGTGTGTCGAATTCAGAGAATGATTAATGAACACTTCCGGCACATTTGTGTATACAATCTCATGCTTTCATGTATAGGTAGTAAAATTACAAAATCATTATAGGAAGGTTTTGTCTTATTTGTTTTATCCATCCATGAAGCAGATAAAGTCTGGAGCCAGGTCGATGTTTCTATCAACACTGTCATTGTGAACATTGAACTTATGAATATTAATGAGCTGATCAACTGAAATGGTGACATGGCTAAAAACGTTGTTGCATGTTACAGATGGGAGTATTCGGATCACAACCATCCCTTAGACTGCCATGAGTCCAGACTTAAATCCAATAGAGCACATATGGGATATCCAGGGCCGCAAAGTACAACTGCTGAACCCTCCAATAGCCAATTTACAGAAACTGGAACAAGCTTTGCATTGTCAATGGCAAAATTTACCCAAGGAGTGCATTAGACGTTTGACAGGGGGCATGGGAAGGATGGTTGAGGCAGTCATCCAATCACGTCATTCCTATACATGCTATTAAAGCCTGGTTCATAGAATGCCATCTTGGATCCTGGACTGTTATTTGTAACAACATTTTACCTGCCACATTTGTACTGGGTTTGTACTAAGTTTATCAATAACACATTCATTATAATGTTTTACAATAAACTGAATAAATTTCCTAAAATGTCAGGCTGTTTGTCTTTTTCTACCAACATAGATGTCCTCTTGCAAAAAATAACACAGGTTCTGGTGCATGTAACATATTCTACTGTTTATGTATCAGTGCACAGGTTTTTATATTTCAGAATCAAATTATTAGGTGGTGCTTAACTCTTTTTCCAGGTGTATATCTATTGATTATCTAACCCTCCAAGAATTTTCAGTCCAGTTTCCTCCAAGCTCTGGCCTTGTGAGTTGTGGTTTATGTGCATATACAGGGTGGAGAAAGAGAATGAGAAGCATGCAGAACAACAATCCATTCAAATATTAATATTGACCACTTATGTGAGCATTAATAACTAAAACAAACATCACTGAGCATCATAAAATCAAATTCAAGCACGATTTAAGCACTTTTCATGGATTCTGATCATGATTTTCAAGGATTATTATAATGCTCATATAAACTTACGACACCATGAACAACACAAAGAATTTCAGCCTCAAGGACCTGATTATGGAGAAAGAACCAAACAAGCTAGATATATATTTCCCTTGAGGGCAATTAGGCACAATCTGCAATGCTAAAGCATTGCAGATGGTGGCTTGTTGCACTCAAGGGACAATGGAGAGATCAAAGATAAGTTCCTGATCGATTTTGTAGTATCACATGTATGTGGGGCGGGTTATCATGAAACTATTTGTCTTAGAGGTTATAATTAACCCTTTACCTAACATGAAAAGCAGACGACACTTCCAAGAAAAATTCTTGAATAACTATTTTTTTTCATTTTTTGTCTCAAAAACATAGGTTATGACCCCTCATTGGAACGAGCTCGACGAGCTCGTTCCAATGAGGGGTCATAACCTATGTTTTTGAGCCAAAAAATGAAAAAATAATTAAAATTAATAGGCGATTTTTGAGAATAGCGCTGGCCAGTTTTGGACATTACGTTGGGTAAAGGGTTAAACTGAATTTAAGAACTTTTTATGGTGGGTGGTGGAAAATCAAGTACTTTTCAAGAACAGAAACAAATTCAAGGACTTTTATTTGAGTGGGAACCCTGAAGAAGAACCAAACAATGGAGAACAAAGAACATGATATGAATTGCCCACACTCCATAACAGATGTATTAATTTTCATGAACAAATAAAACTGAAGACTGCAGTGACAAATTGTGGGATATTGTTTTCGAAGAAAAGGTCATGGTACTTAACCGTGTCCTCACGTGTATGAACTGTCTACATTTTGAGATTTTAAATTAAAATAATAAAATAACCTTAAAAGTGAGTGACTAGGTAATGTTTGTACTCAGATTATATCAAGAAATGAAAGTGTCAATGACACTGTAGCTCAACTTGTCAAGACAAAGACATGTACATGTATAGTATGTGACACAGCAATGACAAACATCTTGGTAATGACCTGATAACAAAGGTACATATAAAGTATTGTAACGGTCTGTACATAAATACTGAGCATTGCCTGTAACGAATGTATAGGTAAAGTATTGTAAAGGTGGGTGACAGTCAGATGCTAAACTAGAAAAAATCTTTGAGTCCCACAGTGGGTCTGACTGAACCTCAAAATATTTGTTCTCATAGCACAGTGATAACAAAGGCACCCCAAAACACACTCATTCCTGTCCCAAGGTGAAAACAAAGGTACCCAAGAAGTTTCGTGAAGATCAGTTCACAAATATGAGCTGTGTAGAAGTTGTGACAAAAAACTGATTGGACCTAATTTCGGTACAAAATGGCCACTGGCAGCCATCTTGAATTTTGGACCGCACCCAGAAACACTTGTCTCGTCCCAAGGTGATAACAAAGGTACCCAAGAAGTTTTGTGAAGATCGGTTCATAAATACAGCCTCTAGCCTGAGCCGTATTGACATGTGCACTTACAGAGTATAAGTAGCACTGAATAAATCAAAGTTCATCTAATTTGCATAATTTCTGCACGAGAAAAAAACCCATACTATATGTGATGTATTCCATGTTACTAAACATTCATACAAAAATTTATTCAAATCAGAACTTTCATACAGAAGTTCTGTACAAAAGACTGATTGCACTAATTTTGGTACAAAATGGCTGCTGGTGGCCATCTTGAATTTTGGACCACACCCAAAAACACTCGCTCTCATCCCACGGTGATAACAAAGGTGCCCAAGAAGTTTTGTAAAGATTGGTTCATAAATATGGCCTCTTGTCTGAGCCATATAGAAGTTGTGTACAAAAAACTGATTAGACCTAATTTCGGTACAAAATGGCCACTGGCAGCCATCTTGAATTTTGGACCGCACCCAGAAACACTCGGTCTCGTCCCAAGGTGATAACAAAGGTACCCAAGACGTTTCGTGAAGATCGGTTGATAAATACAGCCTCTAGCCCGAGCCGTATTGACATGTGTACTTACTGTGTGTAAGCAGCACTGAAAATCTAAATTTTATAGTAAATTTCCTTTCTTATTATACCTACCACAATTGTTTACTACAGGCTTGCAATACAGTGGAAGTCCCTAACTCGGATAAAATACTCTCTATTTTTGTCTTTCCCAAGCAAGTTGGGAAAGAAAAGTGGTGCAAAAGCACCAATAAAAATAAGCCAAAACTGGGTCTCGTGGGCAGAAATACGATTGGTAATACAATCGCCAGCTGCTAAACGACTATAAGCCGTCTGAATAGCAAGACAAATCCATCGAGAAATGGATTGAGGAGAGATCTTCTGTCGACCTGGAATGAGAGACAGAAAAAAACGTTTTCTGCCTTTCCGTATGAAGCGTGTCCGATCAAGATAAATGCGAATAGCACGGACCTGACAGAGCAAAGGGCGAGTACCCTCAACAGAGGGAAGAGCCCTGATACAGATAGGAGGAGGAGTAGCATCTGGTAACTGATTCTTAGCCAAAAAGGAGCAATCAGTGGTAAAAGTAACACTGTTGGGAGAGCTCCTAAAAAAGGCCGGGTCAACCGAGAGGGCGTGAAGCTCACTAACCCGTCTGGCCGAAGCAAATGCCATCAGAAAAGCCGTCTTATATGTGAGAAAATGCATATCCACCTGGGATAAAGGTTCGAACGGCGCCCCCCCCCCCCCCCCCCCAAGCAAAGCAGCACCCACGAAAGATTCCATCGTGGAGTAAGCTGCAAAGTCCGAGGCCTTTTCAAAGAACAGTGCCGAACAAGCTTGGAGAGGTAAGGATTAGTGCCGATACGACGCTTCCCCACATAAGAAAAAGTCTCTGAAAGCATAGACCTGTAACCCTTCATGGTAACAGGCTGGAGACCCCGAGAATCAAACAGATATACCAGAAACTCCGCAATCTGTGAAATCGAAGGATTGGCATAATCAACAGAGTGATCAGCACACCATCGACAGAAGACCTTCCATTTAGCTGCATAAGCTAAACCAGTGGAGTGCCTCCTTGAAGAAGAAATGCACTCCACTGCTCGTCTTGAAAAACCTCTACGGAGGAGACAGGACCTGACAAAAGATATGCGTGAAGGCACAACGAAGTCGGGTCGACGTGAAACCTCCTCGGGCGACCTTGACAAAGAAGGTCGCGACGTAGCGGGAGACGTGCCGGAACCGCCGCCATCAGCGAGCGGAGCTGATTAATCCACACCCGCTGAGGCGACAGGGGAGCGATCAGAATGATTCGACAACTGCAGGTTCAAATTTTGGCGAGAACCTAAGGAAGAATCGGAACTGGCGGGAAGGCGTAGCCGACTAGACCGTTCCAATCGAGTGACAGAGCGTCCACGGCAAAAGCCAGAGGATCTGGACACGGGGACACGAAAGTGTCCACCTGATGGTTCCAACGAGTCGCAAAGAGGTCGATGTGGGGACGTCCCCAGAGATCGCAAAGCGACTGGAACACTGCCCTGTGAAGCATCCACTCGGTGGAAATAACCCTGCCCTGTCGGGACAGGGAGTCGGCTAGGAAGTTCAGACGACCGGGAATGTGACGAACAACCACTCCGGCATGAATATCCTGAGTGAGCAGTAGAAGATCCCGAGCTAACTCGTACATTGGAAGCGAGTGCATGCCGCCCTGGTTCCGAATGTAAGCAACCACTGTCGAATTGTCGGGTAGTAGAAGGACCTGGCGATTCGACAGGTGAGGGATCCACTGCCTGAAACTCAGAAGAAGAGCAAGAAGCTCCTTCTGGTTGATGTGTAGAGCTGCTTGATCCTGGTCCCACATCCCGTGCAGGGAAAGACCGAGAGGATCCAACGTCGCACCCCATCCGAGATCGCTGGCATCTGCCGTCAGAACGCGATCGGACGTGGGTAAGTCCAGTGGAACACCCTGTGTAATCCACTGAACATCTGTCCAGGGAAGAAGGTGAGGATACAGAGAGTCCGGAAACGGAAGCACCTGATCCAGAGAATCTACATTCGGCCTCCAACGACTGAGCAGAAAGTGTTGGAGAGGTCTGACACGCAGCCGACCTAGAGGAATGAGATCCGTCACCGAACCGCAGAGACCGATCAGCCGGAGAAAACTCCGAGCGGTCGCGGACCTGGACTGGGACAGAGTCAGAGCAAAAGCTGAGAGAATCACAGCCTTGGCCTGGGGAACAGCCACCAAATTGAATTTGGTTTGGAAAGACATCCCCAGATGACAAAACGAGAAGGGACCAGGTCCGACTTCTCCTCGTTGACTCTGAATCCTAGCGACGTGAGCAAGCTCAACAGAGTGGCGACATCCGATTCCAGTAAGGCAGCATTGGAATGCTTCTGGAGGATATCGTCCAGATATGCCGAAGTAGTCACCCTGGACTGTGTGTGATGGAACGCTATCACATGCGACATCAGTCTGGTGAACGCCCAAGGAGCCAGGTTGAGGCCGAAAGGCATGGCCTTGAACTTGAACTGGTAAACTCGCCCCAGAAAAGCGAACCTGAGATACTTCCGTGACGCCCGATGCATCGGAACGTGGAAGTAAGCGTCTCGCAGGTCGATGCTGGCTGCGAAATCTCCCTGGTGAATTGATTGGCGGACCGACCTGAAAGTCTCCATGCTGAACTTGGGAGCAATGATAGACTGGTTCAGGATACTCAGATCGATAACCGGTCGGAGTCGGCCGTCCTTCTTCGGCACCAAGAACAGGCGGGAATAGAAACCCACTGACTGAACGTTCTTGACGACCTCGATCGTCCCCTTTGCCAGGAGATTGGCAATCTCCGTGGACAAAAGTTCCCGACGTAAAACGTCTGAAGGAACTGTGGTTGGAAGAGGCACCCTTGATCGAGTGGGGTGCCGTCGGAAGGATATGCGCAGCCCGGACCGAACAACATCTAACACCCATGGATCGGATGTGATGGTGGTCCAATGGTCTGCGAACTCTGCTATCCTTCCTCCAACCTGGGACGAGTCGAGGTGAGGACCTTCATTTCGAGCCCCGACGAGGCCCGCGAGAGGAGAAACCACCTCCTCTGCTAAATGAAGAACCCTGAGACTTCCCTCGATTCTGCCGACCCCTACCTTTACCCCGTGAGTAAGAAGTAGAGGCGGCGGCAGAAGGACCAGCCTTTTGCTTCACAGAGGAAGCAGAAGGGTACTTGTTAGGCTTGGAACGGCCCTTGCCTCCCCGAGAAGGCTGATCAAGCTGACGAAACAGCAGCTGATCTTTGGAATGACGTAGGACGTCATCCCGGACCGTCGACACGGAACCATGGAAAAGTTGCGGACCTGCCAAAGAAGCAGATCGAAGAGTAGCACTCTGCTCCTCGGGAAGGGATCGTCCTGTGTCCAGCACAGCGTCCCTTCGAACTAATTCCAAATTAGCCGTGTTACAGGCATGCGTGTGAGTAAGGTGCATAAGCGCCTTGGACAGCACACGCAAAGGAGCCTGTACCTCGTCAAACTTATCTGGAGGCAGATAAGCAGCCAAAGCTGAGACGACGTGATCTGAGAGAGAAAGCATGCCAAGCATCTCTCTAGATAAGCCCAACGTGGACTCCAGAGTCGTCATTGGAATGACGGCAGACTTGGGCTCGGAAAGCCCGAGGGAAGTGGAGTCCTGATCCAGAACCGTCAAAGCCTGGCAGACTGACGGATTGGCGGAATCGTAGGAACGATAACGCACAGGAGGCAAAAAGGTGTCAACCCTGGTGAAGAACGAAGTCTTCAAAGCCTTGGAATTCAGCTTGGCATCCAGTGCTGAAAAAGCTTCAACCACCTGTACCGACTGGCACGGTCGAAGGCGCCCAGAAGCAGGTTGCTCCATAGGCTGTTGGCGTGCGACCGATGAATCGCGGCCAGGCTGACACTGTCGGCTGGTTAGCAGGTTTGAGCTCAGGCAGAAACCCAAACACAAAGTCAAAAGCCGCCCCAAAGTCCGAAGACTGCTGGCCCTCGACCTCAAGCATGTCGGACTCCTCCCCAGAGTCGGAAGACACATAGCCCATCGTGGGCAAACCAGCCGACGCCTCCCATGGTGTCGGGACACCAGAGGAATCGGAAACCGGCCTGTTTCCAATCCCGGGAGGCGGCGCCATAGGAGGCGCCTGGAAACCACACATAGCCTCGCTGGAAGCAACAGGAAGGCTCTTAGAAAGAACCTGAGTGAGTAAGGAGAGGGCCTCCCTAAGCTCACTGCCCGTACCGACCGGTTCGACAGGGGAGCGAACCGGCAAAGTGGCTTCACCTCTGACCCTCTTAACCAGCGAAGATCCTCCAAAACACCCGACGCGGGACGACGGGCGGCAGCCGAAACATCTGAAGGCAGACATGTATAGGGGTACGATGCACCCCGGGGATCAATATTGCGAGAACTCATGAGAGTCACCGCAGACCTCTGCGGGGCAGAAGGTCCAGGCTGCACAAAAGGTGTTGGTCCCCCAAAACTGGTTGTGTGACCAGAGTGAGTAGACGGAAACGCCACGGAGTTCATAGTGTTTCCACTACGAACATCTGAGTCCAAAGACACAACTGTGGTGCTCGACGGCGAAGAGACCACAGAGATGGGCTCGGCCGGCAGCCCCTTCCGACTCCGCCGAGTTGAAGTCAGGGAAGGCTGAGGCCGATATCCCACGTCTACAGTATCGGACAATCCTGCAGTCCCCTGCAGCGAAAAGCCGAGGCCGGCTGAAACAGACAACGAAGCAGACGGACCAGCAGCAGTAGTAGATACGTCGAGAGTCGTTGAGGCTGGTGAAATAGTGGAGAGAGCACACCGGCTCGGCTCCGAAGGAGGAGTCACAACCCTAGTGACAGCCTCAGATGTCGACTGGAGGGGGACCGTAGTCCCGGAACCAGGCATCTCTTCACCAGAACACTCAACGGCTCCCGCAGTATCCACCACAGGAAAAGACTGCACATCCCCCACGGAGGAGGAATAACTCTCACCAGACAAAGTCGGCTCGGGAGGCCCCGAACGACCACGTTCTCCTTTCCCGCGGGAGCGGGAGGCACGGCCACGAGAACGAACGACACGGTTTACTGATGCCTAGAAGGTGGAAGACCATGTTCCACAGACACCACACGGCCGCTCGGCCGAACACCCATTACAGGAGGAACAAGACGAATGTACATCGTCCACATGCTTTGGCAGCAGACATTGCCCACAAGGAATTGTCCTGGGCATGATAGAGGTGAGAGGAGCAGAGAAGGTGAGATCAGAAAACAGAACACCCCCAAAGAAGAGAGAAAGGTGACAGAAACAAAGACCCCAGACGGTCGACCGGGAACCACACAACAGGAAGACTACTCTCAAAAGAAAGAAGAAACACTGTAGGAGTGGTACCCCGCTGACACCTAACTCTAACACAATTAGAAAATTTTGCAAAAAAAGCATTATGGACATATAATAGAAAAGAGAATATAAAACTGTTCCTGAGAATACAAAGGATACACTGTGGTATAATGAATCAGGAATCATCAAACATCGAGCTGGTGGAACACTGATAAGCGTGCAAAAACATCTCGACACGAAGCGGATTATAAAAAGAATGGGTCTTTAGAGACGGTATATGCGCACTGGCAACGGAAGTCGTGGAGTTGTACTTGGGAGAGAGCGTCCCGTACTGGGTCTGCGCCGGTTGCACTCGACCCAGTTTTGGCTTATTTTTATTGGTGCTTTTGCACCACTTTTCTTTCCCAACTTGCTTGGGAAAGACAAAAATAGAGAGTATTTTATCCGATTTAGGGACTTCCACTGTAGTGCAAGCCTGTAGTAAACAATTGTGAGTAGGTTGATAAGAAAAATCAAAGTTCATCTAATTTGCATAATTTCTGCACGAGAAAAAAACCCGTATTATATGTGATGTATCCCATGGTACTAAACATTCACACAAAAAATTATTCAAATCAGCGCTTTCATATGGAAGTTCTGTGCAAAAATCTGATTGCACCAAATTTCGTACAAAATGGCTGCCATCGGCCATCTTGAATTTCAGACCGGACCCCAAAACACTCGTTCTCGTCCCACGGTGATAACAAAGGTACCCAAGAAGTTTCGTAAAGATCGGTTCATAAATACGGCCTCTAGCCCGAGCCGTATTGGCATTTGCACTTACAGTGCTGAAAGTAACACCAAAAAACATCAAAGTTAGTCTAATTTGCATAATTTACGCATGAGAAAAAAACCGTATTATATGTGATGTATCCCATGGTACTAAACATTCATACAAAAAATTATTCAAATCAGAGCTTTCATATGGAAGTTCTGTACAAAAAACAGATTTCTGCATCGTCGGTACAAAATGGCAGCTGGCAGCCATCTTGAATTTCGGACCGCACCCAAAAACACTCGTTCTCGTCCCACAGTCATAACAAAGGTACCCAAGAAGTTTCGTAAAGATCGGTTCATAAATACGACCTCTAGCCCGAGCCGTATCCAATTGTTGATGGACAGACGGCCAGATGGACGACGGGCCATGGCATAAGCTCAAATTTGGCTTCGCCAAAGTTGAGCTAAAAAAATAACTCAAAGCACTAGAAGATTTCTTTTTATTTTTCTTCATAAAATAAATTAGAAAATAATTTTGGGGGGATAGAATTTGACTGGATATACAAATTGATGACATACAATCACAACTATGATCAAAATTAACAGTCACAGATCTGAAGAATTTCTTATTTGACATGAGAAAGAACATTTTGAAATCATGTAATGCAGGTTGAAAATCTTCTTGGACACATTCTCATTAGTCTTAACATTTAACTGATGAGAAAAAGCAAAAATGACTAAATGTAATGCAGAAATGAAGAAAAATCTGTTGATATTACACAACTATAATTCTTGTGTTCCAAATAAGATTTGGA
Source organism: Pictodentalium vernedei (assembly GCA_031216915.1). NCBI lineage: Eukaryota > Metazoa > Mollusca > Scaphopoda > Dentaliida > Dentaliidae > Pictodentalium > Pictodentalium vernedei. The sequence continues at coordinate 353,559,921 of CM062297.1, forward strand.
TGAGAAGGTAAACCCCTTGACAATTTTGCAGTGCATACTTTACCCTTGGAAACTTTTGCACAGTACATTTTAAAATTTTAAAAGTCAAGTTTACTCATAGCGTTCAGTAACTTGTATGATCAGCTGTTCCAATCACAAGTGCTTGGCCCAAGTTGGAAAGTTAAAAAATGATATGTGATAACAGAATCAATCAAAAGATGTTACCACATATATATATTTTTACTTTTTGGCGTGCAGGCCTTCTCCAGTAAACTATAACAAAACATATTAAATTCTGACTACTGAAATTATTTTATCACACTAGTTGACTGATAGAGTGCTAAGTTATTTTTGGCCAACCAAATTATCTCACATGTCTTTGCCCTGTTGCAATTTATGGGAGAGTGCCCACAGGTACTCTCCCATGAATTGCAACAAGGCAAATCCTTGTAGACTAAAGAATTTCACTTAACATAATATTAAGCATATCCATATAATATGAAGCTTTGGACTTGGGGTAATCACATTTAGGAGTCAAGCCCAAATTCAAGCTTTCAGCCCTCAGCCAGTTAAAGATTTCCAAATGTTATTGATCTGAGAGAAATCCAAGAGACAACAACCATTGAAAGCATCATCATCTACACTTAATTCGAGCACCTTGGGTTTATGTATACTAATCTTAATCTCTGTTACTGTATTTTGCCATCCACGACTGATGGAGATTTTACTATTCCCTTTCCTTCTACTTTGAAGGGAACCCCTTTGTATGTTGCTATCTGATCTTTTACAAATATGTCTGGCTTCAATGTTTCCCATATTTTTTTCTTAGGGTTCAACATAGCATCTGGCTGGCCTGAAAAATAAAAACAGTTATTTATTATCAGGCACTGTAAGGCCTAAAAACATAAAAAATCTGTTTTTCAGGTCCTACTGCATGATCCGTTTCGCTGTTGCATGCTCTCTTTTTATAACCAATGCAAACTTTAAAAAAATTAAGGTTAAGTGGTTTATGTCTGATATTTTACCCAAGTTAATAAAATTGATAAATTTGTCAATTTAGTGCACCAAGGTTTTGCAATGCTAAAGCATTGCAAAGCCTTCTTGCACTCAAGGGACAAAATATACCACCACCCATGCTATTCTGTAGATTATGAGGCCTAAAACATAAAACATACCAAAAACATGAACTTTTGATGCCAAAAATATAATTACAAAAATCAAAAACAAGAGCAACGTTAACACATGTACTGATGCACCCGAAGGTAGCAAAGTCGGACTTGCATGTAAATAAATAACTTCTGAATGTTTGAAGAGAATTGGTTCATCCAAACAACCCTACAGGCTATGGTAAAATTTACCTTAGTTTACCTTAGAAACAGAGGCCAAAAACAAACGGGGGCCATAAATCTACCAAACATGAATGGACGAAACGCTAGGTATGAGGGCATCCGTTCTCCCAAGCTGCCCTATCACCATACCAAAGAACATTAAAATCCGACAACTGATGCTTGTGTTATAATACAAAATGTTCGCACAGATGGATGGAGACCTCGACTATATATCCCTGAAAAAAATTTTTCGGGGCATAATAAAATAAAACAAGAGGCCCCACGGGGCCTGAAGCGCTCACCTTGAACAGAACACAATATAAAGAAAGTCCAAGAATGAGTCGACATGAAGCAATCCATCTCCATAGGATACATTGTCAATCCTTGAGCCCCTCAGGAGTGACAAAAATAGTCCAAGCATCATGCCTTTTCTTCAGATGATCATAATGTAAAATGTAGAGCTCCCCTATGAAGCCCTTTGATACAACCTATTTGGATTAATCTTAGTTACACACCTCTGAGAGGGTACTGAATACAAAATTTGTAATTCTTCAGCTACATGGCCAATTCCGGTTCCCATAGGGAGCCCAAATATTAATCCAGGCTCTCGATTTGAACAAAGTTGAATCTGACCTACCTTGAGATGTTGTATACCACATATGAAAGCACTGATGGATCTGAAGAAGAAAAATTTTAAAGAAATTTCTTCATATTGCACTAAGTTAAAATTTGGGCTACCATAGCGAGCCCAGATATTAACCTACAGACCCGATTTGAACAAACTTGAATCTGACCCCCCTAGAGATGTTGTATTCTAAATATGAAAGAATTCTGAGTAGTGGATCTGAAGAAGATTTTAAAAAAGCATCCCCCATATTGTACTAAGTTAAAATTTGGGCTTCCATAGGAAGCCCAAATATTAACCTAGGGACTTGGATTGAACAATTTTTAATCTGACCCTCATAACAATGATGTATACCCAAACATTAAAAGATTCTGATTGGAGGTTCAGAAGAAGAAGATTTTTAAAGAATATTCCTCATATTGCACTAAGATAAAATTCGGGCTACCACAGGGAGCCCAAATATTAATCCAGGCACACAATTTGAACAAACTTGAATCGGACTCCCCTAGAGATGTTGTAAACAAAATATGAAAGGATTCTGACAGATGAATCTGAAGAAGATTTTTGAAGAAATTCCCTCATATTGTATTAAGTTAAATTTCAGGTTCCCATATGGAGCCCAAATATTAACCCAGGCACTCAAATTGAACAAATTTGAATCTGAACCCCCCCCCCCCTCCCCCCCCCCATTTTCCCATCCTCTAGAGATGTTGTATACCAAATATGAAAGCATTCTGACTGGTGGAGCTGAAAAAGATTTTTAAAGAAATTTCCTCACATTGCACTAAGTTAAAATTTGGGCTACCATAGCAAGCCCAAATATAAACCTCGGGACCCGATTTGAACAAACTTGAATCTGATCCCCCTAAAGATGCTGTATACCAAAATATGAAAGCATTCTGACTGGTGGATCTGAAGAAGAAGATTTTTAAAAATTATCCACCATACTGAACTAAGTTAAAAATTGGGCTTCCATAGGAAGCCCAAATATTCACCTAGGGACTTGGATTGAACAATCTTGAATCTGACTCTAATAACAATGATGTATACCAAACATTAAAAGATTCTGACTGGTGGTTCTAAAGAAGAAGATTTTTAAAGAATATTCCCCATATTGCCCTAAGATAAAAGTTTGGGCTCCTGTATTGAGCCCAAATATGAACCAAAGGGCTTTATTTTAATACTCCTGTATTGAGCCCAAATATGAACAAAAGGGCTTTATTTTAATAAACTTGTATCTGACCCCCCTATTAATGCTGTATACCAAATATCAAAAGATTCTGACCAAAAGATTTTTTTTAATTTTTGCAAATATGCAGGCTCAGCATTTATTTGATGCCCTCTACAAAAAACCCTAACATAACTGATGGCAATTGTTTTTTACCATTCAACTCTACTGGTCCTAAGGATGCTTCCTATGAAATAACAGCTCTCTGTTCCGTGTGGTTTGGGAAATGTAGGCGTTTGAAAATATTTCTATTTTTAGCTCCTAGGGTTTCCATGGGGATGCAGGAATTTGTTTTTTGGCATGAGTCAAGTACTTATAGCCCAATAATACCACATATCAAATTTGGTTCAAATCGGACTATTGGTTCAGAAAATAGAAATTTTGGGCGGGGCCAAAAATCTTACCCCTCCCATTACAAAGCCAAATATTGCTTCATGAACTTCCTTTGAACAAACTTGATTCTACACCTCAAAAGGAAGCTCCACAACAAATATCAAGTCATTGTACAGACTGGTTCATGAGAAGAAGATTTTAAGAATATTTTGGAGCATTTTCTTCCACACCCTTCATATGGGGCTGGGCAAGTTGAGTTGAACAAAACTACTATGCCTCTTTGGGCCCATCACTCACACAAACTTTCAGTAGAATTGGCCCAGTGGTTTTGGAGGAGAAGATCCAAACATGGTGTTGACAGAGCGATGAGATTAGCTCAGCTTGACTTTGACAAGGTGAACTAAAAACAACCACCTGCACACAACTTTACGAAAACAGAAGATTTACTTTGTGGGGCCTAATTTGTGGACATTACTTGGTTATTTAAGAGATTTAATAATAATTTCATTGTGGAAAAACATACAATTATCAAACAGAATTTACCACTTTACTACACCACACAGCAAAATCAATACAAAACCAACTTGCAAACCTCACAGACACTTTGTCTGAACACACACAAAACACACATATATTCACAGTCTTGTTTAACTGATTTTGTGAGGACTTGTTTTTAATTTTGTGACAAACAAGTCCACACAAAATCAGGAGGGACAAGTTGTGACAAAGTCAAACTCGACTCATAGTTTGATGAAGGCATATGAGTGAAAACAATTAGTTTCGGAGAAATAACTTTAGTTCGGTTTAAGATAGATCTGCCAAAAACAAGGATACTGGGGGAATCCAAACAAGTAAAGTTGCTCTTGTACAAGGGGATAACAGCCACACAATTCTATAATACTACTTGCTACTATTATAAGGGGATACAGGAAAAGTACTTTTATACAACAGAACAACCATCCAGACCTATAGCACTATGTGCTACTCTTATGACGAGGATTCTCCAGGAATCCAAACCCATTTTGGTGATTTTAGACAGTTTTTTGGTGATTTGGGGCAACTGTCAGGTTGCTTGTGGTAATTCGATATTATTCACTGTATTCAAACACATCCACAGTAGGGCTGGGTGGTTTATCGGTTTTTCGGTTTTTTTTTTTTTTCAAAACCGAAACCAAATTGCTGCCTTAACAAAAAACTGAGACTTTTTTTGTCTTGAAATTAACCAAAATCCATAAAAACAAAAAAACTCATTTCCGGATTTTGGTCCAAAATTTTCCAAGTCCCACCCGGCCCCCAAATTTTCAGTGTACAAAAAAAAAAATTTTTGTCTTAAAACTGATTGAAACGCATAAAAAAATAAAACCTCATTTCCGGATTTTGGTCCAAAATTTCTAAGTCCGGACCAAAAAACCCAATTTTTCAGCCCAAATATGAACCCCGGGATTTGGCTTGAACAAACTTGAATCTCGCCTCCCTAAGCATGCTGCATACCAAATATCAAAAGATTCTTATTGGTAGATCTGAAGATTTTTAAAGAATATTCCTCGTACTGCACAAATTTAAACATTTGGGCTCCCATTGATATGTGAAATTTGAAAGCTTTTGGAGCAGTGGTTTGGGAGAAAAGTAGTCTTAAATGTTTTTCCCATTCCCACTCATACACCAAATTTTCAGTGTAAAAAAGAAAATTTGTCTTAAAATTGACCGAAATGCATAAAAACCAAAAAACTCATTTGCAGATTTTGGTCCAAAATTTCGAAGTCTGGACTGGGACCCCAAATTTTCAGCCTAAATATGAACCCAGGGACTTGGCTTGAACAAACTTGAATCTCACCCCCCTAAGGATGCTGCATACCAAAAGATTCTTACTGGTAGATCTGAAGAAGAAGATTTTTAAAGCATATTCCTCATACTACACTAATTTAAACATTTGGGCTCCAATAGAGAGCCCAAATATGGACCCAGGGAATTGATTTCAATAAACTTGTGAAACAATCTTCCAATGATGTTATATGTGAAATCTGAAAGCTTTTGGAGCAGTGGTTTGGGAGAAAAGAAGTCTTAAATGTTTTCCCCATTACCCACAGTGTTAAAAAATGCTGACTCAGCACTTTTTCAAAGTCCCAGAAAAGTACCCCATGATAAAACCGATAGCATTTTTTTTTTACCATTCCATTCTGTTGGTCCTAAGGAAGTTTCACACCAAATAAGAATTCTCAGTGCCATGTAGTTTTGGAGATATGGGCGTTTTAATTTTTTCTATTTTTAGCTTCTGCGGTTCCCATGGGGCTACAGGAAACAAAATTGGGGCATAAATTAAGTACTTATGACCCAATAAGCCCTCATATCAAATTTGGTTCAAATCTGCCTCTCGGTTTGGAAAATAGTAAGTTTGCGAGGGGCAAAAATTCTTGTCCCTCCCATAACAATGGCAAATATAGCCCCACAAACTTCTCATGAACAAATCTCTCAAATGGAAGCCCAAACGGCCCAACAGTTAACAGTCGTCAGCAAAACGAAACTAGAGGTACTGTGAGCAAGCTCACAAAGTGATACCCCACTAATGTATAAGTTAGATTATCTCCCCTTGGAAATGTCAGAACGGAATTATTTTGCTTCATGCACATCTTCATATGGAGTTTTTCCATTGTGTAAAGTTTCATGAAAATTCTTCAAACGGTTTAGGTGGAGTTTCACTTATAAGGATGGACAGACGGAAAAATGGACGGATGGACAGGGTGATTCCTATATACACCCCCCAAACTTTGTTTGCGGGGGGTATAAGAAACAAGAGGCCCCAAGGGGCCTTGAGAGCTCACCTGACAAATTGGCTCTAAACTATGGCAAAGGTACATTTCACTTGGCTGATAATTTGATAAACAGGAAGAGACACCAATAGAAGGACTAGTCTGGATTCTCTGGATCCTCTGTTTTGAAACAAAAATTTAAAAAGCCGTGTTGGGGGGGGGTTCCTCCCAAATCAGTCATGCAACCCCTTTTGGACCCTATCTCTCAATATTTCTGCATTCTGGTACCAATAAATGGGAGGAGACTTTACTACCTGTCCCAAAAGTGTATGCTACATTTGGGGTGCAGTGATGGCTGCCCCCTCACTTATTCTTAGCCCCCGTGCCCACACAATTTTTTTTCCTGACCACACGCCTGGCATCTTCTATTTTGAAACATAAAAAAATACTATACTCAAGTTTGTGTATTCTTTGTCGTGCACAGGCGGATTTCTACCAACTATGTGGGGCGTATGTATGTACATTGTTAGATCCTAACTGGCTATATACTACGACCATGGTATGATGGCGGGTCACCAGGTAGACAATGGCGTAGATAAAGAAGGGAGGGGCGGGAGCGGTGGCCAACCATCAGACAAGTTTAGGTCATCGTAAATACTGTTGGAAGTTGCAGAATTCGATTCAAAAGTGGATGAAACCGTTTCTTTTGAGGTTAGAAAATGAAAATCTTCGCCCGCAGGGCTGTTGACTCAGCAGATTGTTGTCTTCAAATATAGCCTGTCGGAAATGCTTCATCTCTAATCCACCCCCCCCCCCCCCCCACACACACCCTCTTTGCCCCTCCATCACCACCGAAAAAAACTACGCCACTGCCGGTAGACCTATTACATTTGGGAGTCATTTGATTTTTTTTTTTTTTTAAAATATGAAATCATTTACCATAATTCAGTTATTTTATTTCACCACGTGCCTGAGCCGATTCAAACTAAATTTGCACGGGCTTATCGGAACTAAATTCATATTTTTTTTCTTTTTCTTTTTTTTGTGGCTCAGGCAGGATCGGCTATGCTGGATAAAATAAGGGGGGGGGGGGGGGGGGGGGGATATGCAAAACTTGTTGGCTGTTAAATCAAGTATTAGCACAATTCTAGGCCAATAGGGACAAGAAAAGGAAGGTGGAGGGCCTTGACACATCTGCTCACTCGCCCACACAAAAATGAAATGAAGCGAAATCGAAGCAACAAGGGTTGAAACATGCGGGGGTGAAAAATGTTATTTATTTATGTATTTATTTATTTATTGGTGTTTAACGTCATCACAGCATATAGGCCATATAATGACACAACATAGGTATAAAGTCAAGTTTTGCCAATCGTTTATGCATATGTTGCCCACTTGCGGAGGGATTGCACCTCAGCGGCATTGGTTACCGGGTGAAAAATGTGCTTTTTAGTCTGTACAATACTAAATTTATTAGCCTCCAAAAGCTAAACTTTTGCATTCAGATGTCTCAATAGAACATTTGTTATACAGGCAGCGTAAGGAGGGTTGGAAATTTTTTAATTAACCCTATGAAAAACAAGAGGCCCCATGGGGCGTTAGGCTCTTACCGAAACTGAATGTTTCATGTATCAAACTAACATTTAAAAAACAAGATTCTCCATTCCAAAAATCAAACGATTCTGCTTATTGATTCTGCAGGTTTTTAAAAATTTTCTTCTTAAATTACATGAAGTCAAAATTCATGCCCCCCCACCCCCCACCATAGTGAGGTCCAGTATTGAGCAAGTGACTCGATTTGAACAAATATGAATCAGACCCATGCCAAGATGCTTCAGTACAAATATCGAAATATTCTGCCCAGTGGTTCTTGAGAAGATTTTTAAATAATTTTTCTCAAATTGCACTAAGTGAGAATTCAAGATGCCAAGGGAGCCTGTTGGTGATTACGGACGGTGTTGATAACATCCTGTTTTCTGGCTATCGATACAGTGTAACGTTCACAACTTCACATGGATGAACAAGTACATAGAATGTCGACTTGTCAAGTGTGAGAAGTTGCTAACGTGATCTGTAATTTCGTTGGAGGGGGGGGGGGGGGAGGGGGGGCGTGGAGCTGGCGTTCTGAAAAATCTGCGAGGGTGAAAAATCCCCCTCGCCAGACTGCTTTACAATAAAGTGACGCTAATATATACCAAGCATACTCACGCCTTGATCCGCCCATATTCCATTTTTAAAAGTTCCCTTTAAATGTCCATGCTAGTCAACAGCCGTTTGAAAACTTTATCAAGAGTTTCTGGCACATACAGAACAATTGCGCACGTGCTCTCCTGATAAGTCATCAACCATTCGTTGCATGCTGATTACCTCAAAACAATAACTCTCGCCATAGTATCGCATTTCAGGCACACTGCCCACACATTCCAATGACATCAAACGGAATCATAGAGACAACGTTATCAGGATAAAACACATGCCGACTTCACTGATGTTATAAGTTTTAACAACATCATAGTGAGTACTGCATGCATTTGAAACTGACAATTCGCCGACGAGTGAGTGTGGCAATGTCTACGTAAGTCGGGGACTGTTTTTTACAGTATTAACACTTGAAATGCGGTAGTTCAAAGGTAACAGTTAATCGATCAAGGACTTTTTTGATCGATCATGCTGTTGATCGTCGGTTAATCAATTAACCGGTTAATCGTTTCAGCTCTAAACTTGTCTCCTTATAACAGTGTTGGTGTTCCGGTAGAGTGCTGAAGGTCCAAATTTGGCTTCACTTGGGCATTCATATACAGCAACTTACTGGAAAACTATTCTGTTAATGTGCTTCTAATTATGCTAAGAGTGAAATTATACACTCTTATTTAATTTGCTTTGTTGTGATTTATGGGATAGTGCCTATAGGCACTCTCCCATAAATTGCAACAAGGCAAATTAATAACATATCCTGATAGCCCAAAATAATTCAGCACTCTACTAGTACCAGTTAAAACAAACTACTGTCACTACTATTAGATGGCAATAGATGTATACATTGATTGCCCAATATTGCTGTTCAAACTGGCTGACAGTGGCAGAGAGGTGATACTATTTACCTAAAAGCTTGAAATCCTCTGACTAGTTGACTGTACAATTGAGAGTCGACTACTGGCTTGCCCAGAGTCGACATTGACTAGTCGACTAATCGTTTGAGTACCGGTTTCAGCAGACTGCCCGATTATTGTTTTGAGAATTAAAAGCAACAACAGCGGAATGTCGATGGAAATTTACGTCTCGTTGTGTGTATCAAATGAATAAAATCCCCACTCGGTTGAAAATACCACACATAAGTAATTCACTAATCAAAAACAATTGATATAAAACCCATTTTCGCATTCAGACATCGGCTATATCTCCCGGTGATAGCACTGGGGGAAACTGTCACTGATTTCACTGTACTGAATATGAATGTAGTGGGCAGCCACAATGTTCGGATAGCTGAACTATGGCACTGGACTTATGATCTGTGACTCTTTTTAATTTTTCAATTTTCAAAGAAAGATAAGTTTTAAGGCGCCATCAAACAAAACATCTGTGCTACAAAACTCCATATTTCCCCCGTAGATTTCTTGATTAAAACTGCCTGTGTTTAAGTTCTTTTCCCGATACTCTCCCTGTGAACTTTTCCAGGGACTACAGCAGAAAAACTTTTAAATTTGTGGCTGATTTCATGGAACAAAGTTGAATTTAAAATTGTGTATTTATCTAAAACAAGTTTTGTTGGATGACGCCTTAATTTTGTCTCGAAGAAGTGCGACGTTTCGGCCTTTTTGTCTCGGGTGTTTCGAGGAGGCCGAAACGTCCCATGTTGAAACGTCTAAAGCCTAGTAAAGCCTAAAGGCCGAAACGTCTCGGAAACGTATGGACGTGGGACGCAAAACGATAAAGCTGTTTTCTGTTGTCTTCAGAATCATTTGTCGTTTTCATCCGTCTGTTGAACAAAACCAAGCATTTTCATCATGTTCCACGCGATTGAAGTTCTGGATGAGAAACAAAGCAAATAAAGTGATCGCAGATCAATTGTTAACATGATGTTACCTTTTTCTCTAAAACACAATAACATGTGATACTCGATTTCATAAGAGCTAACGAAGAGGTACACTCAATTGATGATTTAGAACAGGTGTCGCTAAAAAGCGCCTACTGCAAACCACACATATCCGGCTTTATGATTTAGAACAGGTGTTACTAAAAAGCGCATAGTACAAACCACAAATATCCGGCACACGTCAGGTATTACAACCCATGTTCCAAAAGCACAAAATGAGAATCTGAAAAATTCTGAATAGCGAATTTTTGGTTGAAGCCCTAGGCTTGCTCATGTTAGTTATTTGTCTACAATTTTGAAGCACAAAACCATACACCAGTCAAACTAAGTCTCTCCATTTGTTTGACCAACTATTCCTCAAGGTGCCCAGGCAATTCTGTCAAACTTACTTGTTGTCTGAATGGTTGACCCAGATTGTCCTTCTGTTGTATTTGCCTATAATTTTGAAACATGAAACCATTTACCATACTTCAGTTATTCTTTTCTCAATGGTGCTTAGGTTGATCTCCACAAAACTTGCAGAGTGGAATTGCCTTTGGGGGTGTCTGCCCATAATTTTGAAACACAAAACCATTTACCATACTCCATCTCCATTTGCTGACAGGAAATTCTTATTTCTGTACCAACAACTTAACCTCTTCCAATGAGGTAAACCATGGTCACCCTCATTCCGCCCTGTTGACCAAGGTACTTAAACCCAGACCCCTTTATAAATCTCCCCCACTATTTTTGATTTTTTTTTTTGTACAGCTCTATTCGGCTGGTCATGAGGAAGCTTAGTGCTTAAAAAAATGTTCTGAGCCGTGCAATTTTTGAGATATGGCCATTTTTATTTTTTTTACTTTACTGTTTCTGGAGAAGATTTTTAAAGGTTTTTGCACCTTTCCGCCCCTTCTGGGGTCCCCATTGGGCGCGGTAACTTTAGTCACACAATTTCTAAATGACACATGCTAAGGAAGATACCAACCAAATTTGGTTCAATTTGGACCAGTGATTTAGGAGGAGAAGTTGTTTGAAAAGTGTTCACGACGACGGACGACGACGGACAACGGATGGAAAGTGATAAAGTTGAGCTCCCTTCAGTGAGCTAAAAATAGCAATTTAGGGGTGGGCCGTTAGCTAATCAGAAGCTGTGGCAGCCATGTTGGATGGTGGGCAGACATACCGAACACAATTCTGAAAGAGGACCACCCACTGGTTAACCTCAGCAAATTTTATTCAAATTGATCCAGCAGTTCTGAAGAAGAAGATTTTAATGTGTTTTCCTAATCACCAGCCATGGCAGCCATGTTAGATGGGCGACAGAGATTTCAAACACAATTCTTTGAGTGTTCCATCTAATGATCAATCCCAGAAAATTTTATGTGGCCCAGTGGTTTGGGAGGAGATGATTGTTGACGCGAGAAAAAGATTTTTTAATGTTTTTCCATTACCTTCAGTGTTAAAAAGTGCCGAGTCAGCACTTTTTCAGAGTCCCGAAAAAGTACCTTAGAAAAAAACCGTTAGCGATTTTTTTCTACCATTCCTTTCCATTGGTCATAAGCAAGCTGCACAGCAAATAAAAAGTTTCTGAGCCGTGCAGTTTTGGAGATATGATCGATTTTAATTTTTTCTATTTTTAGCTCCTGGGGTTCCCACGGGGCTACGGGAAAATTTTCTTCGGCATAAATTAGATACTTATGACCCAATAAGTCCTCAAAAAAAATTTGGTTCAAATCGATTTCTTGATTCAAAAAATAGAAATTTAGGGGTGGAGCGTCAGCCAATCAGAAGCTGTGGCAGCCATGTTGGATGGCGGGCGGACAAACCGAACATAATTCTGAAAGAGGACCACCCACTGGTTATCTCCAGCAAATTTTATTCAAATTTATGCAGCGGTTCTGAAGAAGAAGATTTGAATGTGTTTTGCCAATCAGCAGCCAAGGCAGCCATATTAGATGGGCGACAGAGATTTCGAACACAATTCTTCGAGTGTTCCACCCAATGATCAAGCCCAGAAAATGTTATTGAAATTGGCCCATTGGTTTTGAAGGAGATGATTGTTGACGTGAGAATAAGAGTTTTTAATGTTTTTGCATTACCTTCAGTGTTAAAAAGTGCCGAGTCAGCACTTTTTCAGAGTCCCGAAAAAGTACCTTAGAAAAAGACCGTTAGCGATTTTTTTCTACCATTCCTTTCCATTGGTCATAAGCAAGCTGCACAGTAAATAAAAAGTTTCTGAGCCGTGCAGTTTTGGAGATATGAGCGATTTTAATTTTTTCTATTTTTAACTCCTGAGGTTCCCACAGGGATATGGGAAAAAATTTTTCAGCATAAATTAGATACTTATGACCCAATAAGTCCTCAAAAAAAATTTGGTTCAAATCGATCTCTTGATTCAAAAAATAGAAATTTAGGGGTGGAGCGTCAGCCAATCAGAAGCTGTGGCATCCATGTTGGATGGCGGGCGGACAAACCAAACACAATTCTGAGAGAGGACCACCCACTGGTTATCCCCAACAAATTTTATTCAAATTGATCCAGCGGTTCTGAAGAAGAAGATTTTAATGTGTTTTGCCAATCAGCAGCCAAGGCAGCCATATTAGATGGGCGACGGAGATTTCGAACACAATTCTTCGAGTGTTCCACCTAATGATCAATCCCACAAAATTTTATTAAAATTGGCCTAGTGGTTTGGGAGGAGATGATTGTTGACGCGAGAATAAGAGTTTTTAATGTTTTTGCATTACCTTCAGTGTTAAAAAGTGCCGAGTCAGCACTTTTTCAGAGTCCCAAGAAAGTACCTTAGAAAAAAACCGTTAGCGATTTTTTTCTACCATTCCTTTCCATTGCTCATAAGCAAGCTGCACAGCAAATAAAAAGTTTCTGAGCCGTGCAGTTTTGGAGATATGAGCAATTTTAATTTTTTCTATTTTTAGCTCCTGAGGTTCCCATGGGGCTACGTGAAAATTTTTTTTGGCATAAATTAGATACTTATGACCCAATAAGTCCTCAAAAAAAATTTGGTTCAAATCGATCTCTTGATTCAAAAAATAGAAATTTAGGGGTGGAGCGTCAGCCAATCAGAAGCTGTGGCAGCCATGTTGGATGGCGGGCGGACAAACCGAACACAATTCTGAGAGAGGACCACCCACTGGTTATCCCCAGCAAATTTTATTCAAATTGATCCAGCGGTTCTGAAGAAGAAGATTTTAATGTGTTTTTGCCAATCAGCAGCCAAGGCAGCCATATTAGATGGGCGACGGAGATTTCGAACACAATTCTTCGAGTGTTCCACCCAATGATCAATCCCACAAAATTTTATTAAAATTGGCCTAGTGGTTTGGGAGGAGATGATTGTTGACACCCAACGACGACGGACGACGGACGACGACGACGGGCGGAAAGTGATCAGTAAAGCTCATCCTGAGCTTTGCTCAGGTGAGCTAAAAATACAGTATAAGAAAATACATCCGTTGTGTATACATTTTCAGTATCCTAAGCAAGGTAACCTACTTTCAAACTGGGTTATTTTGTTGAGTCGCATAAGTCACCTATTTTTGTTTCGACACTTAAAGCTCCGACTGAAACGGAACAAAATAGAAATGAAAAATCCGCCAAAAACGACAATGGACAATTGATTGTCGTGTGATTTCAAATAAATGGTTTATTTGACGAATGAAAATGCCCATTTATCACTCTCAAGCACATTCGATTCTTGAAAATAATCATTTTTATGTAAACCTCGGATCACTCAGTTCAGCCTTTCCTCATTTTGGCAAATTTTTAGAGGGCGACTTGTAATCGCCCTGACTATTTTTCTAGGCAATTTTGGGCTTAGAAGGGCGACACAATCGTTCTAGTCGCCCTCATGGCTGGTCCCTGGTTGGGAGGAGGGGGAATCTAGGACTGACAGTACCGAACTGTACTTGTGCTGAGGGAAGGAAATCAAAAAGAATCTTTTCACATTTGGGATGAGAGGAGCAAGTGGAATTTGGTGGGGGGGGGGGGGGGGGGGGGGGGGGGGGGGGGGGGAGGTGTCTCTTTAGATACCCCATGACTCCACCACTCTATCCCACTACAGTAGCCCACCACAGTATGTCCATTAGCTAAGACGCGTGATGAGCACTAAGTAACCCGGGTGACTCAACACGCTGTATGAGTACTCATGACTTGGATGACAAATACACACACATTTTATGTGTACATTACCCTCTAAAATGTGTATTTCTACAATATATTTTGAAAAACCGAACCAAAAACCGAGTTTTTGTTCAAAACCAAAACTGAACCGAAATGCAAATTTCAAACTGGCCAGCCCTTATCCACAGAACACACTCCACTATACTGGAAGCCTTTCAGATGCATAGTAATCATGTGCCATCAAAGATGATGCTTTAGGTATGTAACTAGAGCGCACTGCCACAGTGCCGAAGCTGCGACGATTCGTGCAATGCCAAAGATGTTTTAAAACTTGCTGGTGACAAAAAAAAATCGTTGGTGACAAGTCCATAAATGTGACAGAAATTATCTGAATGACATGCACCATTGAGAGGGTGTAGACATGAAGACACACTTGCATACCAAGTATGGTGTCATTCCATCAAGTATTTTAGGAGTTATGGTGTTTTTTAAACTTGTGGGTGACAAAAAAACTCGTTGGTGACAAAAAAACTCGTTGGTGACAAGTCCACCAATGTGATAGAAATTATCCGAATGACATACACTATTGAGAGGGTGTAGACATAATGAAGATACACTTGCATACCAAGTATGGTGTCATTTCATCAAGTATTTTAGGAGTTATGGTGTTTTTTAAACTCGTTGGTGACAAAAAAAACTTGTTGGTGACAAGTCCATAAATGTGACAGAAATTATCCAAATGCCATGCACTATTGAGAGGGTGTAGACATAATGAAGATACACTTGCATACTAAGTATGGTGTCATTCCATCAATTATTTTAGGATTCGTGGTGTTTTTTAAACTCGTTGGTGACAGACCGACTGACAGACAGACCGACCGACCGACAGACAGACCGACATTGCCAAATATAGTCGTCGCAGCTAAAAAATGCGGATTTAGTGGGAAATCAAAGCCAAATAAATAGTTACTGCGTTGTTTGTGATAATTAGATTTACTCCTATCAAATCGAACACCGCCCCCCCCCCCCCCCCCCCCCCCCCCCCCCCACCACCACCCCTCCTATTAGAAGGTGTTGGGTCAAATAGCAACAATGTGCCACAATAGATGGCAAGATGGCAGCCTCCAGTATATAAAAGGGACTACAGATACAGCCTCATCCTAACAACACGTGCTGCAGAAGTGCACTGACAACATGTATCTCTATGGTAAAAATGTCACAGACTGGCCACACATGCAGAGTACCATGACAACCAACATGGCACCACTGGGTCACAAGATATGTTGTCACATCCAGTGAGGTCCCACATTTTAGGGTCGAAAACCACATTAATTTCTACTTGTGTGCATTGGGTAAAGGATTCAAAATTAGATGCTGAGCATGGATACTTGCCCACAGATAACTGATGGTAAGTAATTAGAACATTTCACATCTACCAGAACCTAGGATTGATGTAAAACAAAGAATTTTTTACAAAGGGCCAGATTCCCTACCAGTGAACTTGTTTGATGCAGCCAATGATTGCAGAACAGGTACAACATAATTTTGTGGCACACTGTTGGAAATATGATCTCAATGATCTCAAAGAAAAATACTCTAGAAAGGAGCTGTTAAATATTAAGTTGAACTGATGCAGTGTTCATTTTCTTAATGATGAGGTACTTTCAAGGAGGACCTAAAAGTTAAAAAATTTATAGTAATTTCTATATTTTTTATACTTACCAATGACCCAGACATAGCTGGTGCTAACTCTTAAAATATAGGGCCAAACACAAATTTTGCCCCCCAATCCCCAAAATTTGCATCTAAAACCAAAGAAAACATGTCCTGAAAGGCCCTCCACACCTCGCCTCCACTGCGCATCGCGCAGTGTCAAGGACGTTCCGAAATTGGCGCCATTAATCATTCTAAAAACCAGTGCCTGGTAAGCGCTATGTACTCAGCGGGGAGGCAAGAGTTCCCAACTCCTGGGAGGGCCATCCCCGTCTGGGTCATTGGTAAGTATAAAAAATATAGAAATTACTATAAATTTTTTAACATTTTTATACTGTACCAATGACCCAGACATAGCTGAATAGTAAAAAGGCTGGAGGGCCAAGGACATAGAGCAAAATGGAATACGCTCAATAATATAAAATAGAGTCATCCCCTGTAGGGAAAAAGAAGTAATAGGCCTTAAATGTATCTTTCTTATTTATGATAAATTAGAAAGATACAATACCTTCCATAATTGAGCTTCATACATCCATGTACTCTATTAATATCCAATATAATCCTTATACTAATAATTTTTAAAGTAAGCCAATAAATAAAGTAAGTCTAGAGAATAGAGACTCCTATACTCCTAAAAGTGTCTGAGGATTGCATAATCATGTCCGTTGACATATGCAATAATCAAAAGCTATACTTTAAAAACTAAGACTTGAATGAATTTTAAAAACCTAAACTTCTCACTAAACAACCATCCCAATAACAGCTCAGAATTACTAACTCCGGAGGAGGTATCCCCTTGTTTTCATAGTAAAACAGGTGACCCAAGGGAACACCCTCCCCCCCCCCCTTTTTCTTGCCCTGGGTCAAATAGCCCAGAGCGAAGAGGGCAGCAGAACGGAGACACTGCCGAAACAGACAGCCTACCTAGCTATAGTAGCAACTGTTAAGTGAATGACATTCTGAGCAGTAGATAATAGACCTAACAATAGAGGCCTCCAGAAATAGACTCGATATTTCTGAGATAAAAATTCATGAATGTGGATGGCTGAGCGCAATGAGCAGCCTTCAAAAATCTATAATAGCGACACTATTAATGTAAGCCCAAGATGTAGAAGAACTCTTACTTCATGAGCCGAAATCTTAAGCACAACTGCTAAGTCAATGATATACCATAAGCAGTACCGATAGTTAATAGAATCCATTAACAATAGAATGGAGCGTAACGTCCTTCTACTAGGCATCAAAGACAGAAGAAGCTTACGCCCATAGTAATAAACAGATATCTGTTTATAAATACATAAACTCTACCCGGAAAGAGTAAAGGCCTATGCCCGTACGAAGACGGAAGGACCTTAATAACAATAGGTTCCGGATATTAGGAGCCTAACTCTTATGCAAAAATCCAACCTAAATAGTAACGGAATAGTGATTCCGAAACTACGAAAGTGAAAATCATCCATCGATAGTGCATGAAACTCACTGACTCTACAGTAAAAGAGAAACCAACAGAATCACTGTCTAAAAGGTCAGAATTTGAAAACTACTGTTTCCAGAGGCTCAAATGATTACTTAGCTAAATAAGAACCGAAGTTAAAATCCATATAGGAATTTAATCTAAAGATTCTAAGTCTATTTATCAAAAAGTAACTAACTGACTTAGATAAAGAGACATAAGACTCAATTGTAACTATCCTAGAGTGCATAGGTATGAGGTAACATAAACCTATAACCTTAATAAAAACCGGCTGCAGTAGATCTTGTGAAACAAGTATACTAAAAAATTGCAATGAGTAGTATGGAGGGATCAACAAAATGAACATAATGATCCCTGCACCAACGACGGAAGAGCCTCCACTTTAGCCGCATAGAATAGCGAAGAAGAGGATCTCCTATAGTAAGAAATCGCGTCCAAAGCTCGTCCAGTACAATGCTTACAATGCAATACGGATCACACAACAGAATACATGAAGGTTGCGACCTTGCGGGTTGTGATAAAGATGACACGATTTACCCAGTGAAAAAAGATCCTCACATTGAGGAAGATTTCACGTTAAGACCCACAGTAGACAAGAGAGTAAATTACCCATGATCTCTGTGAAGATAGAGATGCTATCAACAGAAATGTATTGTGGTTGTTTATCTTAGCAATACCTGCTGAAACAACAGCGCCGGAGGATACGCGTATCCTATCATGCCGTCCTATAGATCAATAGAGCGTTAATAACATTAGCTCAGAGATCTGGACAAGCCAACACATACGTCTGCAATTGATTAGCAAGCTGTGTCGTAAATAAATCATCATTGGGCGCTCCCATAGATAGCAAATCTGATTGAGTACTTGTTTGTTGAGAGTCCATTCTGACAGCAACAAGCGACCCCTAAGTGAACGGGAGTCAGGTAAAACAATCAGACGACCCGGAATATGACGGACCAAAACAGAACTTGGTGTACTATAACCAACAGACGGATTCTTTCCATTAAATTGAATAACGGAAACGAAAGAGTGCCTCCCTGGTTCCGGAGATACGCCACTACTGTCGAATTAACGGACAGGATTTGGGCATGCGTTCCTGAATAATGTTCATGCAATGACATAAAGCAAGCCTAAAAAACATTATTCCGCGGAAGAAAATTGGTTGCTAAGAGACTGCGGAACCCAAAGACCCTGGCACTTCGAATCCGTTGGGATCAGTATTATATCCCAATCTGTTTGACTGGCAACCGTCATAACAGCAACACTCGAGTCCGGCAACTGCGGTGGCACTCTCTGAGTCAACCACCGAATGTTTGCCCCAGTCTGAATCTCTTGTAACACTAGATAGACAAGAGAACGTGTAAATCGAGCAATTCATGGATTGCCGAAAAGTTGCCGTCGAAGAGAAGCTCCTCCGAGAACGAAGCGACTCTGAGAGAGTTCTTAACCTTACTATCCACGCGTGTGGATGTAGCTAGGGCTGCGTCACGTCTAACCAACTCCAATCAGCCACTGAAGGGCGGAGTTATACGTGAACAAACTACTGCCCTCAAAAGAAATTACATTGAGAATAATATCCCGTAAATCTTTTCTTGAAGACGTAATGATAACGCCTCAGTAAGGCGGATTACGTATGATAAAGCGTCTAAGTTAAGTCTACTATACATCATGTCGTTTCCAACATTGAAGTTGGAAAAGACATAAACGGCGAAAAAGAATATTTCCAGTCTTTAACCACACCGTCTAGACGCATATGAACTCTCGGTATGCCCTGCTCTGCCAAAATAAACTATTCGTATAAATGATAAAACGGCAGAAATGAGCAACGCGGACAAGAAACTAAACTATCATGCTTGGTAGCAGGCTTGTATGCATATATAGCGTCGAAAAATAAAACACATGTTGTAATGACATTATTGGACTGCGTCGGTAAGTCAGGGACAATGTCCCTGAACCGATCGAAAAATCCGAGTCCAATGACGCTATAAGTCTCTTATCCAAGACCGCAGCAATGAAGTCCGAAATAACAATCACTGGAAGATAATGCCAGAAGATATGAAAGGCAGCTTCCGATACTACTAAAGGGAAAACTCGAAATCTTTCGAATCCCTTTCGCCATCCTGTCGGACCCTATAAAGCGCTCAGTCGTCCGTACCTGATGCAACCGTGGACTG
The DNA here is from genome assembly GCA_031216915.1 of Pictodentalium vernedei. Classification (NCBI taxonomy): domain Eukaryota; kingdom Metazoa; phylum Mollusca; class Scaphopoda; order Dentaliida; family Dentaliidae; genus Pictodentalium; species Pictodentalium vernedei. The sequence continues at coordinate 353,579,737 of CM062297.1, forward strand.
CACCGACCCAGCGCCGTCGGATAATTCCTGATTCGACCAAGAAACTGTCAATTGCTGGGATGCTGCGAAACAACTGTGCTAACTCGGATAGCACGTCCGTCACTGAGGCCTGAGGAGAAGCGGTCCTACAATGCATTGCCGCTGGAAGCTCCGTGATCGTTACCCCGTGCATACTACCAATATGCGAGCGAACGGAGTGTATAGGCCTCGTGTCCCTTGGCTACCGGATGGCGCGACCTATTCGCCGTGGAATCACTGAATGACGAAACTGATCGGATACTCGAGGTCACGTAGCCAATGTGCGGTCGTGTGCCCTGCTGTGAGGATGAGGAAGCATTAAGGACAGTCTCTCGGACTGTCGATATAATGGAGCGTCCCGACCGACAGACATATGCTCCGAATGTAAAATATCTGAACCACAACATGCGGTCCCCTATGTTGTTGGACGAGAGAGGGACCTCTCTCGCTCACAGCCCGGACGGACCTGGACAAGCCAGAAACCGGACTAACAGGCTTCCTCCGATCTGTCCTCAATCTGCCGTCACTGGGTGAGTACTAAAGTAATTAAAGTGCTCGCATCACCCAAATCTCCTTCCTAGACCGCAACGGACGAACCCGGCAGCCGAACCATTCGATGAATGTACGCTACACCGAGTGAGCTAGCGAATGTCACTCCGTAGGCGATAGACATATTCTATGAGCACTTATTGCTGCTAGCTTTTCATTAACTATGACGACAGAGGCACACTTTTGAAAGACATCTCCGTAACTTTGCGAACAAGAAACCAGAAATGCTTGGTTATAGCAAGCATATAATAATAATATATATAGCGTCGTTCAATAATTCTAAAGTTTGTGTGACATTATTGGACTATGTCGGAACTGAGGGATGATGTCCCTGAACCGAACCAAAAATTTCTAAGTCCACCGACGCTATCAGTTTCTTATCCGGCATCGCAGCATTCTGGTGTTCGACGAAAGAAGCTGTAGAAGACCAAGTCAGATGACATACACAACAGCATATGTTGTTCCGAAAGGGAAAGCTCGAAATCCTCCAAATCCCTTTCGGTATCCCGTCGGACCGGATGAAATTTTCGGACGTCCGTACCCGCTACCGCGGAGCATCCCGACCCAGCATCGTCGGATAAAAAATATGCGACAGATTCAGTTGATGCTGGGATGCTGCGATAAACTGTGCTATTTAGGAAAGCACGTCCGTTCCCGAGGCCTGTGCAGGAGCGGTCTTACGATGCATTGCCGCCGGAAGCTCCGTGTACGTTGACTCCCGCACACTTCCTATGCGAACGTCCGGAGTCTGCAGGCCTAGTGTCCCTGGCTACCGGATGGTGTGACCTGGTCGCCGATGATTCTCTGACTGGCGAAGCTGACTGGATATCCGTGGTCAGGTAGCCAAGAGCGGTCGTGTGCGCAACTATGAGAATGAGGAAGCCTTATTGACAGTCTACTCCGGACTGACTATATGTCGGAGCGTCCCGAGCGACGGACGTATGCTCCGAATGCGAAACATTTGTACCACAACATCTGGGGCCAGATGTTGTTGAACGAGAGAGGGGCCTCTCTCGCTTGCCGTCCGGATGCACCAGAACGAGCTATGAACCGGACTAAAAGGCTTCCTCCGTTCTCCCTCCGATCCGCCGTCACTGGGTGTGCATTAGGTTGATTTATAGTGCTCGCATCACCCCAAAATTCCTTCTAGACCGCAACGGACGAACCCGGCTGCCGAACCATTCGGTGAATGGACGCTACACCGGGCGAGCTAGCGGATGTCAAAGGCCGTCGAACCTACTAGGGTCCTCTTAGGCAATTGGCGTAATTACATGAGCACTTTTCCGCTAGCCCTTCATTAATTGTGACGACGGAGGCACACTGTTGGAAGACATCACCCTAATCTTGATCGTCTGAAATAGAAATTGAGAAAGTAGAGTGACCCTGCGGGGAAAGGACCGGAGTGTCCAATTCCCCAATAACATACCGTGACATACGCTTCCCATATTGTCATCGAAATCATACGATACAGAACAGGAGTTAATGCGAGTACACTGACCACATATAGAATGATTATAAAGTCAGAGGAAGACTTCCTCTTATTACAATTGAACAATATCCTTTCAATGTGAAAAGAAAACAAGTCCTGGTACTCGCACTAACCCCTGGCAATCAAAATACATAATAATAATATGATCCACTAATATAGAAAAAATAATTGAAATCAAAATATTTTGAAAAAATATTTTTTCAGAACAGCCCAAGTTTCTGAAAAGTAACGTTGAGCCCCAATGGATCCCAAGCCTAAGTGTGGACAAAAATTTTAAAAAATATTTTAAACAATTTATTCAACACTTACGAACAATAATAATGTATCTAGTTATGATTAAAATAACATGAAGATATTATTTTCCAGAAATCCCCCCTCACACAGAGGGCTGTTGAAAATGTAAACAATGAGTGTAAAAACACTAAAATAAGACTCCAGGCACCCAGGCCCGAAATCAGTTACCAAAAATACACTATCTGATGCAAAACAGAGACTTCCAGGGAAGAAACTGTAGAACATCAGATGGTAGATGCAGAACACAACGCCTAAACACCCGTAGGTGAAGACGTAAACATGGGGAAAAGAACAGAATTCATTCTGTTATTCAGCTAAAACTCCCAAGAAAATTTAGTAATAATAATTACAAAAACTATGCCAAAAGCATGGGAGAATAGCAAGGGGGGACTTAAAGGACAGGGAGAGAGGAAAACACTTAAAAAACAGTGTAACTAAATAATCAGAATGACAACAAAATGGCTGCTGCCTCGAAAATAGGTAACTTAACATAATTTCATTAAAAAATTTTAAGTTACAGCCCTGATAATATTCTGTCACACATTTTTTCCTCTCCTCCTTCTCTATCCTCCTTAGAATCACCATTTCACTAATATTTATGTGTCTGGCATCATTTAAACTGAGATTTACAAGCACAAAGATCAGTCAGATGTTAACTGATGAAGGGCCAAACTTAGAATGATTAATGGCGCCAATTTCGGAACGTCCTTGACACTGCGCATGCGCAGTGGAGGCGAGGTGTGGAGGGCCTTTCAAGACATGTTTTCTTTGGTTTTAGATGCAAATTTTGGGGATTTGGGGGCAAAATTTGTGTTTGGCCCTATATTTTAAGAGTTAGCACCAGCTATGTCTGGGTCATTGGTACAGTATAAAAATATCAAATTTTGCGATTACACCAAGTTATGTGCATATAGCTTTTGTGTAAGACTTCTCTAAGAATGCAGATATTAGGTCACACAAAGTAGATCTTGTTTCTCAGGTCATTATTTGTAAAATTGCATGCAGCGAGTGTTTTTTTATTTTATTTTTTATTTCTGTAATTATTTCTTTGCCATCAAGAGTTCATGTTCTTGGTTCAAGTTTTAGGCCTCGGCTTCATATCTACTAAATAGCATGGAGGTGGTGTATTTCATCCTTTGAGTGCAAGAAGGCTTTGCAATGCTAAAGGACTGCAAAGCCTTCTTGCACTCAAGGGAGAAATTTATCAATTTTTTTAACTTGGATAAAATATCAGACATAAACCATTTAATTTTTATTTTTTTTAAGTTTACATTGGTTATAAAAAGAGAGCATGTGGCAGCCAAAAGCACCATGTGGCAGGGCCTGAGAAACAGATTTTTAATTTTTTTAGGTTTTAGTAACACCCAGAAGACTAAAGACGAGTATGCATGCATTTGATGTTGCACAACAGGGACTTGTACTGATGTTTGCCTAATAGAGAACAACCTGAGCAGTTGTTTTTAGTTAAGTATCATCTGCCTATTCTGGCAGTTGATACTTGCCTATAAACAACTACTGAGCCGTAAGTCTTGATACTGTGTAATATTCCTTAAGTTCTCTCATATTTCTCCTACTTATTCAACTTAAAACTCGTAAGGCTAATGCATTAATTTCAAGTACTTTCTTGAAAATCTATTTCTCTATTCAAGGATTTTCATGGACTACAATGACATCTGTGATGGGTTATTATAACTGTTATATTAAAACTAGTTATTTTGGGAGTAATGTGTTATGTAACTGTATACATCCTTCATGGAAGGAACTTGGCATTTGGCTGTTACTTTGCTTGGACTTCTGCATTTTCACAGAAGATGAATTATTATCTATTTGGAATTTCCACTTTGTTAGCAAACCAAATCTTACCTTGATAACCGTCACATGATACTCGATCTCCTGGCACACAACCTGGTGGTGGGATAAGAATTTCTGTTTTGTCATCTGTTACTGCACACATGATCATGGCTTCTGATAAAATTCCCCTCACTTTTGCAGGTTTTAAATTGCACATGAAAACTGCTATTCGGTTTTGCATCTGTAAAAAAAAAGAAGAAACTGAAACAATTTTTACACATATAAAGAGACAACACAATATCATTAACCCTTTGCCTAACGAATCGCAAATTGAGCAGTTGAAAAAATTAAAAAATTCTAAATATGTCAACAAAATCATATCATGTGACCCCCTCATTGGAATGGGTTCATTGAGCTCATTCCAATGAGGGATCACATGATATGGTTTTGTTGAAATTTTTTGAAAAATTTTTAAAAAATATTTAAAATAAATTTTGATATCGTCTGTGTTGGGTAAAGGGTTAACTTTATTCAATGATGGAACAAATATAGTACAGTGATCACAAAAGAAGACAGAGAATTTCAATAGGATTATGACAGAGTCCAGGTTCCCATTGATATCAGACAATTTAAGTCAAACATTACATAAACGTGTCAAGGACTCTGACAACTTTCAAGGACTATTATATTTTTCATTTGAACTGACAAAAACCATGAAAAACACAGAATTTCAGCCTCATGAACCTGATTTCTGGAAAACCCAGCAGGTGAGATATTATAAGTTATGGGATGTTCAGTGGTCAGATATGGTGTCTTGTGAGGCGAAGTGAGATCAATATTAGGCAAGGTATTAGCCAAGAGGACAAAATCCTGTATGTCCCTTTAATTAATCACTCTGGTAATTTTTATTTGTGAAATTGTAAACAAGCAGCCTTAAGTTTACAATGTAAGAGGAGTAATTCTATCTAGCAATCATTTTACGTTGAAGTGATTATTGATCGGTACAATTAACCTATTTCATTGGGTTATCAATCGAAATAAGTTTCTCAATATGGGACACATATTATAAACAGAGTATTTCTTTTCGTTCAAGTGAGTTTAATGAAACTTCTAATCACATTGAACCGACGATTCAGAACGTTAGCAGTTAGACTGCCATTTTTAAGATGAGGCGGTTGTATTTTATTTCTAAGAACAATATGGTGGACACACACCTAATATTGCTTTCAAATGGGGTCACCGATGACGTCATTATTGACCTGATGTGGCTTCATAGACCGCCATCATTTATCCACGCTGATTGGTTGATCCCAAGGTGCAACCAATTTCTATCTGCATCTTTTTGCACTCAAGGGACAATATAGCGATGAAAGAGATATAGTTCCTGACCTATGTACATGCATGCTAGGAGGGTTATCATGAAACTTCTTGTCTCTGAGTTACAGATAAGCCAAATTTAATGTGTCAGGGAGGGTGATGGAAAATTATAAATTCATAATAATTTGTATATTTTTTATATTTACCAATGGCCCAGACTTAGCTGGTGCTAACTCAAAAATATCTAGGGCCAAACACAAGTTTTGCCCCCCAATTCTCAAAATTTACATGCAAAACCGAAAATTCAAAGTCCTATCTGGCCCTCCATACATTCACTCTCTGCACATGCATAGACGCCAGGAAGTGACTGGAATTGGCGCCAACATCATTCTTTGTAAAAGAGAGTATTACATAATGATTCAGCGGGGAGGTATGAGTGCCCACTCATGGGAGGGCCATCTCTGTCTGGGCCATTGGTAAGTATAAAAAATATACAAATTATTATGAATTAATAATATTTTTATACTATAACCCAATGGCCCAGACTAAGCTGAATTGTAAAAAGGTGGAGGGCCTAGGACTTCTGAAATAGTAGATCAACATAGTTCCAATCCTGCAATCCAAGATGAAAGGAAATTAGAATAATTAGGAATTACATGAATGTCTCTCTATACAGTAATAGAGGAGACATATCCTAAATAAGGAGCCCAATTTAAGTAATTCCTTATTCTAAGCATGAAAACTATGCTAATTAGGATGTAACAAGTTCCTAATTTTTAAGGCTAGTCCGGACTAAGACCCAAAAATTAGGATGTCGTATCTGAGAATGAGAGAAAATTCCCCACAAACATACGCCATACAATAACACTTCAGCTGTATGGAGGATATAATTAAGGACAATACAGCTTCCTTCATAGTTACATACCTATCAAGCCAGAGAAGAGGTAAAAATCCCCCCCCCCCCTTTCTTTTGAAGGAATCTTCAAAAGAAAGAGGGGAGAGCTCTGGAATCGGTAAGAGCGGTACCAAAAAACAATATAAATACCCATTAAACAGGCACTCAAGTATTAATCCATGATTAATAAATGGTGCTTAATGCCACTTCAGAAGTTAAGGCTATAGCGACGATCCTGGTAATAAATATTGCCCACTATATAACATACACTGCAGACAGCGTACACAGATACATCGAAAACCAGTGATATAAAATATAACATACACATGTCCAATCGAGCCACACTGAATGATCTCTGGAGAGAAAACACACTTCCGAGGTAACCCACAGGCGACCTCTGTACAATAAATTCCAGTAACAACACTCTCCAATGTGTACTATCCGATATCTATGACCGTAAACACGTGTGAATATGCGATTTGAGTACTGCCATAATAGAAAGCTTGATCTAGAAATGGAAATATGTATGATTAACAGGCTCCGACACAGACCGCCCCCGAAATAGTTCATAATTTCAAGGTCCATAAAATACAATAAAGCATTAGCCTAATAATTATAATGTGCGAGAGCATTAAATTAATCATCTGAATACTAGTTAACTGGTTATGCAGCCTCCGAGATACCCAAAGAGTAGCAATTTAATTATGATGAAATAAGCGCTCATAGATAACAAATCAACAAATAATCACAGGAAACTAATCCAACTAAAAAGCAGATGTGTCCATGAGGTCGCCATAGAACATGACCCAAATGCATAGTATGTATGTATTAAACTATACAAGGCTTACGGGAAGAAAACTACGTCTTGCCCGGTAATTGCCTCTAAACACATTGGCAGTGTGTGTGGGGTGGGGGATTCAAAGTCATATCAAAATTCAAAATCTCCTCACCCGCATTACTTAATCGTTCCTGTGTTAGTCATCAAATAAAATAGGAACCGCAATGGTTCACTCATATCTAACCGACTTCATTATGCCACTGTGGACGGAGAAGGACGTGAAGAACAAAAACTTCCCCTGAAAAAGAAGGTCCTTTCATGGAGGAAGCTTCTGGGGAGCGTCCCATAACAGACACTTGAGAAAACTGATCCAAGGTTTCTGTGACGACAGAGGTGCTACTGATAAGATTCACAACGAGACTTTTGATCTTAAACATAATCTACTGAATCAAATGAATTCGAGGATACGCTTATCCTATCATCTAACCCAATGAGATTAGCAGAGCGTCAACTGCATGCACTCAATGGTCTGGGCATGGCGACACAAACGACGGTAACTAATTGTTCCGGTTCGTCGCAAAGTTGAAACTGATCTATCATGGGGCGATCCCACTGGTAGCAAAACTGTTCAAACGCTTGCTTGTTGAGCGGCCATTCCAACTGCAACAGGTGACCATTCCGAGGAGCGAGTCTGCCAGTACGTTCAGATGACCAGTAAATGACGGATAGAAAGATGAACATGATGATACATGACGTTAATAGAAAAAGCTTCTCCGTTAGTTGGCATAATGAAAATGAATGGGTGCCGCCCTGGTTCCTGATGTACGCTACCACTGTCAAGTTGTCAGATTATATTTGAGCATGCGCATCCACTATAATGTGAATCCATTGATGTCGCGCTAACCATATTGACATCATTCCTTTGATGTTTATGTGTTTCTCCAGGAACAGAGGGTCCTAAAGACCCCCTGAATTTTGAGTCTGTCGGGCTCAGGGTCGTGCCCCAAACTGTTGACTTGCATCCATCATAATCATGAAAGCCAAATCTGGCAGCTGCTGCGGAACTCCCTGAGTTAACCACTGAATATCAGTGCAAACCTGGACCTTTTGTTTACTAGATTCATTAAAACAATACTGGTTTCGAGTGAATGTGTCTTCACACTAAAGAATAACTGGAGGGGACGTGTGCGTAAGCGACCCATCGGAATAAGATCCGCAGCTGCTCCGCACAACCCCATCAGTTGCATAAATCCCCTCGCTGTTAATGCGTCTGAGTGTAGACAAAAGCGAGCATAACAACTGACTAATTTCGCTCTGGGTAACGGCAAATGAACCAGATTGTTGTGAGTCTAGAAGCTCATTCCCTTCTGAAGAGTAATTGATGCTGTATCTCTGAAGAATGTCATCCAAGTAAGCCATCGTTACCGTAGACGAATGAGCTCGAAAAAGAGACATTACCGTGTTCATTATTTGAATGAACGCCCAAGGCGCTAGGTTCAAACCGAAGCACATCACTCGGAACTGAAATACTATCCTTTGAACGACGAACCGTAGGTACTTTCTGAATGCCGGATATACCAGGACATGAAAGAACGGATCCTTAGATCTATGCTTGCCGCATAGTCGATCACTCGAACGCTCGCTTTTACCAACTGAATGATTACCATAAATAAACTTTTAGAGCAATGATAAACTTGTTATCCAGCTCCAGTTTATTACCGGTCGGAATGAGCTGTCTGGTTTCGGTACGAAGAACAGGTGACTGTAGAATCCTAGAGAATCTTGGTTCTCTACAACCTCTATTGCTTCCATTGCCAAAGAGCCTTTACCTCCGATTGGAGAGACTCTTATGCAAGGATTTGACGGAAGTTTTGTCCATCATGGACATCATGTTAGTGGTGGTTTCTGTCGGAAAGATAACTGTAGGCCATTCGAGACCACACTTCTCGCCTACTGGACTTCTGTAATAGTTATCCAGTTTGATGCGAATCTTGATAACCATCCACCAACTGCCAAGCAACAGAGGTCCTAACCCTCACCTGTAGTACCTGCGAGGTTTATGGGAGGAGAAACCATGTCCCCCTCGCAAAGAGCCCCGACCCGCCGGCTTAGAGGCGTCTGACCGGTAGTCTCGATCAGACCTACGCCCCCTTTCCGGGTCGCTGTATTGACGATCCCTCAAGAAACGTCCTCCCTTACTCTTTTCTGCTGCTGCAGTCGATTAGACGCCGACTTAAGAAGCAGAGTATTAATGCTTTCTTTGTAGCTTGGTCATAAACCAATGAAAGCTTATCGTCAAGAACTTAGTGTCCGGATACCGGAGAGACTCGTAGAGAGATTTTCACCTTGTCATCTATTAACAATGATGACGCAAGGACTCAGTCACGTGTGATTAGCCAAATTAGCCACTGTTAAGACAGAGTTATACGTGATAAACATAATAGCCCTGGAAAGGACTCTTAAAGAGGTACGAACGTCCTCAAATTCCTTTTCATTGACATGTTGCGCCACAGCTCTTGAAGGTGATCTGCATAAGACACTGCGTCTAAGTTTGCTCTGAATGAAGAAATTGCCGTCTCAATTGTGTTCGAGCGAATAGTGAATGACGAAGGAAAGGCCATGACTAGGTCCTCAGCCTGCTCATCCAAATGCAGAGGAACTCTCTATACATCTTCCCCGACCGTTTTAAATGAACGTAGTCCAACAAACGGTAAAATTATGGAAGATCATGACAAGAAACCGCCTTTCTTCTTCCCACTGGAAAGTTGAATATGTCATTGTCTAAATAATGTCTAGACTGAACCAGAAAAGACATGACCTCCTTTGTCCGGATAAAGTCAGCATCCAACGACGCCAGCGGTTTCTTCCTATTAGTCGCAGCATTCTGATTCGCTGGAACAAATTCAGGGTAGTGGTGACGGATTAAATCCATCACAACCATGTGTTGTTCCGAAAGGGAAGGTAATCCGTATCCCTTTCACCATCCATCTGAATCAGTTGAAATTCTCGGTCAGTGGCATCTGAACTTGCAGATGACTGGACCGACCCAGAACAATCTGGCAGCTCAGGTTCTGAGACTGCCGTCGGCTGCTTCTGCACTTGTTGGGATGCTGCGATGAGCTGCGCAATCTGCGACAGCAAGTCCATTACGGAGGCCTGAGGAGCAGCGGTCCTCCGTTTCCTGGCCACCGGCTGTTTCCGGGATGGTGTGTCCGAGATGGCTCTTTTCTCTGGACGTTCCAATAAATGAGGCCTCGTCTCCTTAGCTACTGGATGGGCTGACTTCCTGACGATGAGTGGTCCCTTCTCGGCGATGTAGGCTGGATATCTTAAGTTGTGTGGCTAAGGTGCAGTCGTGTGTGGTTGGAAGATGCCAATGCAGAAGCCAAAACTGTAGCAGACGCCGGCTGTGAACTGAACGGAGCGCCCCGGACAGGAGGCGTGGACGTATGCTCTGACGCAAGTTCTGATCACCACATCTGGCCCCAGATGTTGTTGGGAAAGAGAGAGGGCTCTCTCGCTTGCAGTCCTTTCAGACCTTGCCGAGCTTCCCAATGAACTTGCCGGCTTCTTAGTCTGTTCCGTCGTTGCTGAGTGAGCCTGTTTATATTATAAGGTGCTCGCTCTACCCAATCCACCTCTTAGACCGCAACCGACACACCCGGTGTCACGGTACCCACAGACGGAGTAACGCTTCACCGGTCGAGCTAGCTGGCAACAGGGAACTGAAACCACTGGTTTGTGGTTTATAGCCTTGCATAATGTTCATGAGCACCTTGACGCTAGCTCTGTTTGATTATCTAAATGCGACGACGGCAGCACACCCTGTCTAGGCGTCACGTAAACATCACCATGTCTTTGTTCCTCTGAAATAGAAAGTAAGAAATGAGAATGACTCTATGGCGAGAGAACCGACAGTGGCCTCTTGCCGCTAACAACGACGTACCGTGACACCCGTCTCCAGTGTTTGTCATCCCATCCGAGACATGTTGAGCAAGAATTAGTGGGAGTACATCGACTACAAGCAAGGCAACCAACATGAAAATCAGAGGAAAGGCTTCCTCGCCTTACATTTGAGCAATATGCTTTCATAATGAAGCAAAATAAAGTCGATCATACTCCCACCAACTCCACATTAAATATTAGAAAAAGATATATAACAAATAACATTCAAAATACAAATCGAAAAATAATTTACACAAAAAATTTTTTCAAAAAATTTTGACAAGAGCCCAAGTTCCCAAAGGCAACGATGAGCCCAAATGTATCCCAAAAGAGCCTAAGTGTGGACAAAAATTATTTTATTATCCAAAAAATTAATTGCTACACTACCGGAATATTTAATGTATCTTACAACAGTCCTATCATAATAATAATTAGGAAACTACATATACAACTAGAGCGTTGTCAATGTAAACGTCAGAATAAAAGCCGGAAACAAGACCCCAGGCAACACGGCCCAAAGTCAGTAACCGATTTTGAACTATCTGATGAAAAGCAAGATCTTCATCAGAAGAAACAAGTGTTTGACCACCGAGGTGGTATTAGTCCCCTACGGCACATTTGTGACATAAGGTGTTTTTGTCACATAAGGCATGACCACAGTCAGCAGGAGTATCAGACCTGGATGCAGTTTTGGTAAAATAATTGGGGATGGTTCGCCCTGGGGATGCTTCGGCTTGGGGACAATTCGGGTTTCATGACAACAGTCAACAGGAGTGAAAGACCTGGGGGGTGGTTTGGGTAAAATACAGGTTATCAGACAGGATTTCAAATGTGAATGGAATCTAAAAATTGAGAATTGAGAGAAGTGTAGCTTCAACCATGTTGGAAGGAGGGGTGGTAACATGAAAATAGAGAAAAAAAAGCTTAAAAAAACACAGCAAAAATGGTCGCCATTCTGCCATCTTGGATTTTGAAAAAAAAATATTGAGCGTGAATCATCCCCTCAGAACCATTTATCCATGTACCAAATACGAAAGGTGTAGCTTAAATCACTTTGAAGGGAGAGGTTGGAACATAAAAGCAGACAGACAGACAGACGGACAGACAGACAGATCTTAGATTTTGAAAAAAAAATATTGAGCATGCATAATCCCTCACAACCCTTTATCCATGCACCATATATGAAAGGTGTAGCTTGAACCATGTTGGAGGGAGGGGTGGTAACATAAAATAGACATTATATGAAGTCAACCTACCAAGTTACAATAAAATCCCTTCATAAATATGACCTGTAGACTGTGCTAAAGGTTTTCGGGCTCGGGCAGCCATCATGGTTGAATGATCGCATCCAAAAGGGGACATTCTCATCTGGGCATCATATGGAGTGATTCTACAAAGTTACAATGAAATCACTTCATAAATATGACCTGTAGACTGTGCTAAAGGTTTTCGGGCCCCTGTAGCCACCACAGTTGCCCAATCACATCCAAAAGGGGACTTTCTCATCTAGACATTATATGAAGTCAACCTATCAAGTTACAATGAAATCCCTCCATATATATGACCTGTAGACTGCGCTAAAGGTTTTCGGGTTTTGGGCTCGGGCAGTCGTCACGGTTGACAGATCACACCCAAATGGGGAAATTCTCATCTAGACATCATACGGAGTCATCCTACCAAGTTACAATGAAATCCCTCCATATTAAACATGACCTGCAGACTGTGCTAAAAGTTTTTGGGTTTCGGGCTTGGGCAGCCATCACGGTTGACAGATCATGCCCAAAAGGGGACATTCTCATCTAGACATTATACAGAGGCATCCTCTCAAATTACAATGAAATCCCTTCATAAATACGACTTGTAGACTGTGCTAATGGTTTTCAGGTTTTGGGCTCGGGCAGCCATACCGGTTGACTGATCACGACCAAAAGGGGACGTTCTCATGTAGATATGACCTAAAATCTGCATATGAAATTTTGTCAGGATCAGACAAGAACTACAGGGTGTAGCCTGTACTTGAAGGTTGAATAAAAAACTTCAACCACAAACTTTAACTAAAACTCCAAATGTCAACTAAACAGGGAAAATTTAACCACAAACTTTAACCCAAACTCTAAATGTTAACAGACGGACAGACGGGCGGACAGACGGACAAAGGTCATGACTATAGCCCTCACTGTAAACAGTCAGGCTAAAAATGGACTTTTCATGCAAATTTTGCGTACTTGGAGATATGGGTGAATGTTTACGTGAATCTATTCGCAGATTAATGTCAAAATTTTGACCCTGTTACAGATGACAAAAACAATAATTTTTCAGATTTATTGCCCTCTACAGACTCAGAAAATTTCCCATGCTTTTAATATTTCAAGTTTGCTCTCACACTCATCGATGAATGTTTGATTGGCAACCTTTTTGTCCACTTCAAAATATCGCTCATACTTCCTCACTTAAAGCAAATGAAGAACTTGCTCCAAATAGGGTACAATGACCTTGTTTTACTAGAATAAGATTTGAAGAATTACTAAAATTAGTGTAAAAATTTTCATGTGGAGCTCTGGCAGATTTTTGCAACATGAACTTCTGAGGTTAAACCTTTATCCAACTCTCAAAACATAAACATTTTTCTTTTAATTACTTTTTTTCAAATGTTTCAATGAATTAAAAAAATTGCCTTGTCAGCCCTCAGTGGAACAAGCTTAATGAGCACATTCATGAGTTGGTCACATGATATGTTTTTAAAAAATATTGAAATTTTCATGTAGAGCTCTGGCAGATTTTTGCCCCATGAACTTCGGATGTTAAACCTTTAGCCAACCCTCACAACCAGACCTGTTAACCCTTCCGATTTCACCAGGAGACTGCTGGTTTGGCATCCAATCCCCCATCCTCATGGCAGTCCCCTATTTTCTCCTGCTTTGTAATTTTCCAAACCTGTTTGACTTCGGTGGTGAACACTGGGAATGTCTTCACGAATAGCATGAACATCTAAGTCGGACAGCTAGTGAGCAGTCTAATGTGCTTTGCCCAAGACGAGGAAGAAGCCGTAACTGCTGCGGACCCCAGCTGCAGTGTAGAAGGAGCATCCCGAACTGCAAGTGAGGATGTTAGCTCTGACTCAGTGAAATTTATCGCAACAGAAACAGTCGACCCCGACTACTGACTGGACGGAGAGGGTTCTCCCGCTCGCGATCTGGCCCTAGATCTCGCCAAGCGTACCGATGAGAAACTTGCAGGCTTCTTCCTCTTTGCCATCGTTGTTGGGTGAGCTTTTATTTTTGAGGCACTCGCTCGACCCACGTCTACACTCTCCTCGACTGCTACAGACTTACCCGGTGTACCGGGCCCACTAACAGGGTAACAGGGTAACTGCTTCACTGGTCGAGCTAGCAGCTTGCAAAGGATTACGAGCACTAACTAAAGGCCTTATCCCTTACTTAATATTCATGAGCACCTTTGCAGCTAGTTCTGTTTGCTCATCAGAGCATGGCAATGGCAGCGTATTATGGATGGGTGTCGGCAAACCAAAAGGGGACGTTCTCATCTAGACAATATACAGAGGCATCCTACCAAGTTACAATGAAATCCCTTCATAAATACGACCTGTACACTGTGCTAATGGTTTTCGAGTTTTGGGCTCGGGTAGCCATCACGGTTGACCAATAGCGACCAAAAGGGGACGTTCTCATCTAGACATGTCCTCAAACATGCAAATGAAATTTCGTGACGATCGGACAAAAACTACAGGGTATAGCCTGTGCTAAAGGAAAATGTGAACAGACTCCTAGACGAACAGACTTCTGCATGCGTGATGGCAACAGCTTATCTTGACTTTGTCAAGTTAAGCTAAAAATGAGATTTAAAGCAGAGATGTCAGTTCAGATGTTTACTGACTTGGGCCAAACAAAAGAATGATGCTTTTGCCAGTTTCGGTACCTTCCTGGTTACCGTGCATGCGCACTACACAAAAGTATGGAGGACCAGATAGGACATTTAATTTTCGAATTTGTATGCATATTTTGGGGATTTGGGGTTCAAAATTTGTGTCTGGCCCTGGATATTATTGAGTTTGCACCAGCTAAGTCTGGGCCATTGGTTTTAGTATAAAAATATGAGACTTTTTGTCAACAAGCCTAAGTTTTACTATTTTCTGTCAAATTGTATCAACTGTCTTCTTCAGTATTATATACAAATATATTGGCATTTCATCCATATTTAAAATAGTCATCCTCAAATTCAACACAGTTGTCTTTTCTCCCACAGTCTTGAAGTTTTGTGGTCTTCGATTCCATAGCATTTGATAACTTCTGAGCATGTGTCTTTAAGAGCATTGTGTTGTGCCCAAAATTAAGTTTCTCTGCCAACTTGCTTTGAATTCAGTCTCAATTGTCTCTATCTTGACAAAGTCTTGAGCACAGGAACAGATCAATTCCACTGGGTTGGAGAGCTGTAAATCACATCAAAGCCCATCCAAGAATCTTTTTGTCAAGAAAGCTGCTGTATGTGACAATTTCTCAAACTTTTCTGCATCATCAGATATATATGTCTTCTTCAAGTTTAACTTTGTAAAGTGGTGCAGGGTCTCTACTAGACTTTTCAACTTACATGTTCCTTATCTCAAGATTGTTAATTTTAAAATCCTGATAACTTTTCTTCTTTTCCAAGATGTAGTTTATATAATGTCCCTGACCCACAATAGGAGCTGCTTATATACTGGAATCTTTCATAGTATTTATAGCCAGTCTGTTTGCTCTTTTATTTGATATGTGAACAGATTCAGTGATAGAAGATACTGGTTGACCAGCAAAATGCTGCTTAGAAGATGGATCAATTTATTTCAGTTGTATCTGGTTCTTTTCTTTTCAGTAGTCTGCCAATAGAGCATTTTATAACAAGTTTGTACGTGATTAGAATCTGATTAAATCTAACTTCTTCGGCAGCTTTATAGTTAACAATGTACCTGTCGATGATTTGAGACTTTGACATATCAAATTTGAGGTCTGAATATTAACTAGCCATCAAAGAAAAAAAGGGTTAGGCTTTTACAAAAATATCTTGTTTCTCAGGCATCTCCCTTGCCAATGAATTCTGTCTCATAAAGTTTTATACACTTAAGTTTATTTTTAACAGGTCAAAATGTTTGTCACATTAGATGATATATGTACTACTTGTACATCTTCACTGACTAGAACCAATTCTTTCAAGACCATTTTTTTTTTTAAGTTTGCAAGTTTCCATTGGTAATAAAAAAGAGAGTGTATGGCTGCCAAAATAACTGTGTCAGAGGGCCTGAGAAACTTTTTGGCCTAATATTTATGATGAAGCTTTCGCATATAAATAATACAGCTACTGAATGACTAACTTTCCTGGAGTGAAAGTTTTACCCTAAATACACCGTCATTCAATATAAATATCTTCGATGGTACTATTATTTTGCGCTTGAAGGACTAAAAATTCAACTATTATATCTTGTAAGACAGAGCTCACTGAGCTGTGTCGAATAATATATAGTTGATTAAATTTCCAGCTGCATTATGGAAAATGTTTCCTGATGAAAACGTTGGTTTTTCGACATCAGAGTGTAAAGGCTTAAATTTCTGAGACAATTCCAACTATTTGCTGTACTGTTTTTATGGATTAAACCCCCATACCCTCCCCCAACCTTCCTCCCTCATCATAAAATTGAGAAAAATTGCCAGAGAAGCAAGAACTTTTTTCAAAGGCCTTTTAATGTTCCCATTTTCACTGACCTCTTCCAGCGGAACACTCCTGACAAGACCTGACACAACAGTTCTTAGTTTTTCTTCTCCAACATCCACGCTTTCTACATACAAGGTGTCAGCATCTTTGTGCTTTTCTGCAGAAACTATTTTACCAATTCTGAAATCTAGTCGAGATACATCCATCCTTTCCTCACCAACTTCTGCAGCTGCTTTCTTTTCTGTTTTCTTTGACTTGGCACCTTTTGGCTCATTTACTAAAAATATTGATTTGAAAGTTCAGTTAACAAATGTTCTCTACAAAATTTCTCACTCATACTCACCAGAAATTGGAATTTTTTCTCTGACACACAGCACTAGCTGATGCAAACTGCAGGATGAATACAAATTTTGTTTGTATTTTTCGATCACTGACAATGAAGCCTTCAATATTAAGTTTGAGAAAGATCCCTCCTCCCAAAATTAATGCTGGAAGACTGGCATCAGTACAAAAATGAGACTTCAACATCACTGAGGAGAAAAACTGTGGACATATTTTTATTCGAATATTTCTGGCCTCTTAATTGCAGTTCATCAGAGAGTACACTAAAGATTCTGTAAAAAAAAATCTTGTATTGCAAGAGACCGAAGTGTGACCAATGCAAATAAATTCCACCAGATTCAAACCCTCTTAAGACATGTATAACATACCATTCCAAACTGAAGGAGTGGAACCTTTCAACTGTTCAGTGCATATTTTAAGGAACAAGACCAGAATAACGATATTTCAAAACATTCTCTCTTAAACCTGATCCCTCCTCTATGGAACCCTTCCAAACAATAGAGCAGAATGCAATGACTGAACAAAAATCCTTCAAAAGATACCTGTAATGTTATTTACCAGTTATGAAAAAAACAGAACATCAGCCTCTGTAAAGATCTTTTTTTGGAAGTTGGTTAATTAGTCACCTTGGCTGGTAGAGTGGTAATTTCTTTTAGTCACCAAAATTTGTTGACATGCGTTTGCCTTGTTGGAAGAGTGTCCCTCCCCCCCCCTCCCCCCACCCCCCACAAAAAAATATGAATAATTTTACTCCACGAAGGACATTCACAGAACATTAAGAATTTAAGCATAAAAATGAAGCTAAATATGGACCTCCAGAAGTCAACCAGTTAAGGACCTAATCACAACTAGCAGAAACTTTGCGGCTTCAAAACAGGTACTCCAACATTCATTCATTAGGAAACGTTGCAAGCAATGATCAATCAACACTGTTTTCTAGTTTAGTCTTGCTGCCAAGATCTGACCAGGAATAACTGCAAATCACATGGACATGTGGATAAGGGGGGTTCTGTTTAGTAAAAAATCTATCAAGGTTCTTCTTAAGGGTAAAAATGGAATTTTGCCTTGCTTTCGGTGTCAAATTAGTTTTTTGACAAAAGACAACCAAAAAAAAAATTCAAGAACAGATTCATTATAAAATGATAGTTTACCAGGCAGGAAAGCAATAAAAAATCCTGGAAATTCTCTGTATAGTTTCCAGCCTCCTGGGAATGAATTACTTGGAGCCAAAAGTTCTCAAAAATATTTTCTTACTATGAGATGTGTGATTATTTATTTATGGGTGTTTTAAGGTCAAATATTTCTGCACAACGGCTAATCATGACTACAATATGGAGATAAAACCAAGTTTGGTCAATTTGTCGAAAACCAGGCTTTGTCGCTGCTGGAAGAAATAGATTCATGCCACGTATTCAGCCAAAACTCAAGGAGTGTTGCTTGAATCCGTACCTGAATGAATGTCTCACCATGACGAACCCGCCCATTTCACTTTTGTTGGGGTGGTTCTTATCCTGAAGGGGTTAATAACTTTTCCTCGAAAAGCATAAATCAACAGGGGTTCACTGAAACAACAATTTTAATACATATATATGAAAAAAATGAATATGATAATTGGTGACTTACATGGAATCCAAAAGAATAAGAAAACAAAATGTCAATCACCCCCTACACACACAGTTTTTGAGTCACTTGCGGGCCCGCATTCTCTGTTGTTGCTGTTTTTTTCTCCTTTTCACTGGTATTTCTTCCTTGGTTGCCTCTTCACTTCACTTCTTTCACTGCCATTGCACGCCCACTAATGTACTGTCACTTTATCGGGATGCTTTTACTCCAACAAGTGACAGGATGTCACTCTACCACTGCCGTCGCACGGCCACTAGCTTATTGTCACTTCACTTGACACTCTACCACTGCCGTCGCACGGCCACTAGCTTATTGTCACTTCACTTGACGATTTCCACTGAAGCAGTCGTCACCATTGGGGTTAAACTCTCCCCTACATCTCAGAATAATGTTCATACAGGCAAAGCCTACTCTGCCCATGTAAGGCTTGCCTTCTAAAACAGGTAAT
The DNA here is from genome assembly GCA_031216915.1 of Pictodentalium vernedei. Lineage (NCBI taxonomy): Eukaryota > Metazoa > Mollusca > Scaphopoda > Dentaliida > Dentaliidae > Pictodentalium > Pictodentalium vernedei. The sequence continues at coordinate 353,598,926 of CM062297.1, forward strand.
GCTGTTTATCTAAATGCAAATTAGCTCCCTGAGTTCGTACTTCGTGTTTCTGATCCTATTCTCATATATGGCCACCAACTTGGCCTGCGACTGCTCCTATTCTAAATATGAGCTCTGTGGCCCTACGACCAACGTGCCTATACTTTCGCACCAATGCAGTACCTCCTCTAACCTATAGCATGGGACATCCCCACCTACATGCAATGACCCACAGCCTTACACACCTTCAGACTGGAATTGACTGGAATGAAATTTTCAAGAAACTCACCGGTATTCATTTCCATAGCCAGAACATTTATTCTCAGTTTAATAGCTTCTCTTGAACTCGGTCACACAGATCCATCTTAATTTAATACTCGCTTTTATGATCCTTTGAAAGTCTGAAATTTTGGTATCTCCGTGACATTCGATGACAAGATAGATGCGTAATATGGGTGTGTGTCCAGAACATGTGTGATGCACTTTTTTCCAACAATTAGCTATTAACTGGCCATAATTACATAGATAACGATTTGCAGGAGAATATTGTCTCTCTTACTATTGATCTGTTATCAGATAGCCTATGTGGCATTCAACAAGTGCGCCATAATGGACATTAAACGTCATGCTTAATTTGGCAGCATTTGAATTATTGCCGGTCTGTTTTAAATGACAAATCGGTTTTCGGAGTCCGTTATAACCTATCTTTACATTTTTTGTTTAACATAAAAAAGACTGTCGAAAATATTTACACTTTTCAACAAGAAAATTGCTACTTTTAGCTATCACCTTGACAACCATACTCTCAGTTGTTTCAAAAACACGAAGGGGATAGCATTCATGCACATAAACTTTCACACTTCTCTCTTAGAGCTACCTAACAACCTCGCACCGCAATTCAACCTTTATACTCATAATTTTTCATATACACATGCGCACACTGACGGGCACCACAAATAACTCCAGTATTTTGATTCGGTTCCCCATTGGAATATATGAGTCTTTCCACATCTCACATCAACTTTGCGTGCACACTTCAAATGGCGCACAATAGGAGGTGCTTCTTTGGTACACATGCAGCCAACAGGTCCCCCTATACACTCACACCCTCTCTATTGCAAAATATAACACTAATCTATCATACACACTCATGCAACACCTGCTTAAAAAAAAATGTTAGCAAGGGGTATCCATCCTGACCCAAGCCAGCCAATGGGCCCCTTGCCCTAACTCCTATCATCTCACTAACTTGCCACTCCTCCTTGGAAAGGGTGTCCGGCCCGGATCATGCCCGTCAGCGGGTTACATGCTCTATTAGGCATCAACTAAATATTCCCATGTATGCCATAGAGTACCCTTCATACCTCTCCACAGAGAACCTATTCCTTGGGCGCGTGTTCCACCAAGGATCCCACTCGTCTTCACACCCAACACCTACATGCCCACAGCCGATGCCTGCCGTACCAGACCTCGCTGCCTCAAATACAAGGCCCTGTTGTTTGACCTCTGCCAATCCTTCCTTGGGTGGACCACTCCAAAGTCCCAGGGCCCTCCTAATTCTACATCTCTGATGCCATTGTGAGGCCACTCCGGCCACCTCCTGCGGCCTCTCTTGGCCCAAGGTACCTCCCCCACCGTTCGCGTGAGTTCAGCGTCCTTTATATGTTGGAATCTCCGCAAAAAAACGTGCATGGTAAACCACTCCACATCCATCTATGTCTACTCGGTAATGCCCGTTGCCCATTATTTTTGTTACAGTGAAAGGTACCTCCCACTGCAGCTGCAGTCTACCTAAGTGTGTCAGCACAGTCACCTTTTGACCAACCCAAAAGCTCCTAAGCTTTAGTCTACTTCCATACCGATCCTTACTATGCCCCCTCTCATTCACATACATCGGCCGCTTCTGTTCAGCTACTCCCTTGACTTCCATCGTGAAAAGGTCAACCTTTGGGGTCTCCATTATGCACTGTACCAGTGCATCCTTGCTCGACTCCACTGGCCTCTCCAGTGACTTCACCGGCCACCCTGCCCCCGCAGCTTGGGCTCTGGTAACCTCCCCCGATGCCCTTTTGGGTGTTTTCCTCTCCATGTCATGTCGGGTTCTGAACATACCCCAGGTATGTTCCCAAATACGAGGTCATAGGTGGGCGTCTCATTATAGACTGCCTCCACCTCACCGCTCTAGAAAGGGGTATCCACCCTCACCCTCGCAAGGGGGAACCTCCTAATTGTCCCATCTATTAGCACGCACATGTGGTCATGCCCCATTAGCTGTCCGTCGCTAATGAGTTCCTTCTTCACTGCCGCGCTACTGCACCCTATGTCCCGTAGCATATGGACTTCTCGGTCGCCCAATATGTTGGGTAAACCGGCATCTCGTCAATTTTACCAAGGGAGGGGTATCCCTCGCACAGTCCACTAATTATAGGCAATACCTGCCACCCTTCCAGCCTGAGCTGCCCAGCCTCTAATGCTCGGCACTGTGGGCTCCTCTCTGGCTTAATTGTTTGGCAGAACGCTGCTGTATGCCTCCTCACCACAGGCTGTATCAAATTATTCCACCTTCCGTTTCTAATAGGAGACGGGTCTCTCCCTCCAATTCTTTGGGGGACCCCATTTTGTCTCCCCGTGACTGTCCTTCTCCAACAGTCTCAGGCCGGTGCCCCTTCTTATTACACACAATGCAAGTTGTGTCCCTGAGCCCGGACCCTCTCTGATTCCCCCTGGAACTTTCCGGCTTGGGGCTTGGGTTCCTAACGGGTGCCTTTGCAACCTCGTTACACACATTCCTGCCCGACCTACCCTGGGTCAGACATCCCCTAGGGCCTCCAAATACTGCTTGGCCACCCTTGTCATTTCCTCCACTTGTCTTGGCTTCCTCTCCTTAACAAACAATGTCATCTCCGGTGCACACGACAACATTTATTATTTATTTATTTACTGGGGTTTAAGGTCACATACTTTTGCACAATGGCTAATCATGACCATGACAGTTTTACGGGTGGAGGAAGCCAGAGTACCCGGAGGGAACCACCGAGCAACTGTCAGCTCCCCAACATACTAACTCCACACAAGCAGGGTTAGCATTGGTTGAAGACAAGTGCACCATCGACATGCAGTACGCCTTAGTACATGATGTCACCGTGCCCCCACATGGGCAATGGGAGTGAAGTGTCTTGTCCAAGGACACAACGCGGTTGTCGCAGGTGGGATTCGAACTGAGGACCTCTCGGCTTGCAGCCTGCACCTCTACCAATGGAGCCACCGCGCCCCCACACGATGACATAAACTGCTCTCTGATAAGCAAGTCTTTCAAGGTGGGAAATGACTCTTCAATTTCAGATAATTCGACCCATCTGTCAAAATATCTTGTGGCCCTTGACACAAACTGGTACACGCTTTCACCCTTCTCAGCCTTACATTCCCTGAATTTCATCCTGAAACCCTCCTCAGTGAGCTGGTACCTCTTGAGTATAGCCTTTTTCAGCTCACTGTAGTCATTAGCTTGGTCAGGGGGCATGCTCACATATACTTGCAGCGAATTGCCCGCCAGCAGCAGACTAAGACTGACCCCCAGGCATCATCGGGCCAACCCTGACTCGAAGCAAACCTTTCAAACCTATGTAAGTAAGCGTCAATGTCATCAGTCTGTTCATTGAACTTTGGCAACTGGGGATAAGGTGCCCTCACATTTCCCACAGGACTTTCTCCACCCTGTCTACCATTAGCTCCGGGTAACTGCGAGCTAGCCCTTAAAATTTCCATTTCCCTCTCATGTTGCCTTTCAGCCTCCTCACGTGCCCTTTCAGACCTTTCGCGCACAACCTGAATCTCTTTCTCTCGCTCCGAAGCTCTTAGTGCTGCCTATCTCCTCTTTCATGCTCCGGCGCTGCTTCTCTCTCCCATTCGGCTGTCCATAAAGTGGCCTCCTCGTGCTTCAACATAACCAAACGTTCTAACTCTGTGGTAATTTCTTTCGCCATGCGCTTTTGTTCATCTTTCACAAATTTTTGCAACTCACTACCCGCAAAGCCCAACCGCTCTCCCATACTAATTAACTGTTCCAAGTTTGGGTTTCCATTATTGAAATTTATCACTACAAATTCTACACAAAAAATTTTTTTTTCCGAGTTAAAGGGTTAATTATTCCCTATCCTACACTGCGTCCTATTACTACGAGAGAATTTCCACCACCATTATTTTAAATTCGTCGATCAAATTTTAAAAGCTATCTTAACCAATGATTAACACCTGCACAACTTACGAAAAATATTAACATATCAATGCGGCAACCTGTATGAACATTAAAACTGAAGCATGTATTAAGACTGTTATTGAGTGATCCTGTTGATTTTGAACTTTTCAATTGTTACCTTTTAGGAAGATCCTCGCCAGATGTCGGAAACCAGGCTTTGTCGCTGCTGGAAGAAATAGATTCACGCCGCGTATTCAGCCAAAACTCAAGGAGTGTTGCCTGAATCCGTACCTGAACGTATGTCTCACCATGACGAACCCGCCCGTTTCACTTTTGTTGGGGTGGTTCTTATTCTGAAGGGGTTAATAACTTTTCCTCGAAAAGCACAAATCAACAGGGGTTCACTGAAAACAACAATTTTAAAACATATATATAAAAAAAATAAATATGATAATTGGTGACTTACATGGAATCCAAAAGAATAAGAAAACAAAACATCAATCACCCCCTACCCACACAGTATTTGAGTCACTCGCGGGTCCGCATTCTCTGTTGTTTCTCCTTTTTGCTGGTATTTCTTCCTTGGTCGCCTCTTCACTTCACTCCTTTCACTGCCGTCGCATGGCCACTAACGTATTGTCACTTTATCGGGACACTTTTACTCCAACAATTGAGGGAATGTCACTCTACCACTGCTGTCACACGGCCACTAGCTTATTGTCACTTTGACGCTTTCCACTGAAGCAGTCGTCACCATTGGGGTTAAATTCCCCTCAACATCTATCTCAGAACAATCTTCATACAGGCAAAGCCTACTCTGCCTATGCATGGCTTGCCTTCTAAAACAGGTAATGCTGTTTACCTAAGTGCAAATTAGCTCCCTGAGCTTGTACTTCATGTTTCTGATCCTATTCTCATATATGGCCACCGACTTGGCCTGCAACTGCTCCTATTCTAAATATGAGCTCTGTGGCACCCCTACGTCACAACGTGCTTATACTTTTGCACCAATGCGGCACCTCCTCTAACCTATAGCATGGGAAACCCCCGTCTACAAGCAACGACCCACAGCCTTACACACCTTCAGACTGGAATTGGCTGGAATGAAATTTTCGAGAAACTCCCCGGTATTTATTTCTATAGCCAGAAAATTTATTCTCAGTTTAATAGCTTCTTTTGAACTCGACCGCTTAGATCCATCTTAATTTAATACTCGCTTTTAGGATTCTTTGAAAGTCTGAAATTTTTGAACCTCCATGACATTCGATGACAGGATAGATGTGTAATATGGGTGTGTGTCCAGAACACGTGTGATGCACTGTTTTCCAACAATTAGCTATTAACTGGCCATAATTACATAGATAATGATTTGCAGGAGAATATTGTCTCTCTTACTATTGATCTGTTATCAGATAGCCCAGTGGCATGCAACAAGTGTGTCATAATGGACATTAAACTTCATGCTTAATTTGGCAGAGTTTGAATTATTGCCGGTCTGTTTTAAATGACAAGTCGGTTTTCGGGGTCCATTATATTCCTATTTTATGTTTAACCCAGCCAGAAAGACTATCGCAAATATTTACACTTTTAAACAAGTCAATTGCTACTTTTATCTCTCACCTTGACACACCTTGACACAATTGTTTATGCCCATTTTAGAAGGCTTCCACCTCAAGAATTGGTGATTGGGTCTTATTCTACCAGTAAAACAAAGCATGTTTACCACACTGAACAAGCATCTCTTCACTTCCCAGAGATCTCACAGCAGTGAGATGTGTCAAATCACAGGCCCTCTTAGCTCTCATTACAATAAATGAAACAAAAAATATGGACAGCAGTGGAAGTCTTTTATTACATCTATTTCACTAATATACATATTTTGTTCTGTTTTATTCATAACAATCTGAGCTTCGTGCTAGAATTTACAACTGTCAGAGAAAAAACGGCGACTTAAACTGCATCATTTTTCAAATTTTCCTTTATCCAAATAGTGTTTCCAGATGAGTAAAAAATACGATAATGAATAAAATAATATACAGTGACTTATTTAGTGCAAATACAGACTTGTTTTCTCATTCAGATCTCCAATCAAAGCCTAACCCATTGCAGCTTTGCAGAATAAAAATTGCATGCAATTTGTACACAACTATTCACACAAACCTCACAAACAGTCACTAATAATGTTGTTTATTCTGTTGTACTGATTCATAGGGGTGTCTATTCCCGTAAAGTTTTAATATATAATATATAATTCGAGTGGTTAAAACCCTTATACTATGAGTGGTTTAAATCTGATTACCGGCCCTAGTACATATTTGTTTTATTTACGCCATACTCTTAATAAATAATCTACTTTGTCACTTAAAATGGAGAAAAAATTGACACTTTCCGTCGCAAAAACACAACCTTGTTTACATCTGTGCTTGTAGGCATTACTACTGGATGCATGTGAATGCTTGATTGACAGCTAAATACATCGTCAAAATTAATTGAATTTACCTAGCTTTTTCAGTCAAATTATTCTTAAATTTTGTTCAAAATATTTAATTATAGGTATTTTAAACTTAACAAGCTAATATGACAAATCTGTCCACAAATTTCAATTGTTTGTGAAGGCAAAATCTTCTGAGTGGAAATCTATATGCTCTGAAACTTAAATTTGCTTATTGTAAATCTGAAAAGTTAAAAAATTTATAGTAATTTATATATTTTTTATACTTACCAATGACCCAGACTTAGCTGGTGCTAACTCTAAAAAATCCAGGGCCAAACACAAATTTTGCCCCCCAATCCCCAAAATTTGCATCAAAAACCAAAAGAAATCATGTCCTATAGGACCTCCATACTTTGCCCTTACTGCGCATGCGCAGTGTCAAGGACGTTCCGAAATTGGCGCCAATTATCATTCTTACTGGCAGTGCCTGGTCAGCGCTATGTACTCAGTGGGGAGGTAAGAGTTCCCAACTCCTGGGAGGGCCATCCCCGTCTGGGTCATTGGTAAGTATAAAAAATATATAAATTACTATAAATTTTTTAACATTTTTATACTGTACCAATGACCCAGACTTAGCTGAATAGTAAAAAGGCTGGAGGGCCTAGCACATAGAGGAAAATCCAATAAGCTCAACTATATAATATAGAGGCAACCCCTCAAGGAGAAAAGGAGTATTAGGCTTTACATGTATCTTTCTTATTTTATGTTAAATTAGAAAGATACAATACCCTTCATAATTGAGCACAATAACATTCATGTTCTCTATTAACATCCAGTATAACCCTTTATACTAATTATTTTTAAAGTAAGCCAATAAATAAAGTTAGTCCAGAGAATTGAGACTCTTTATATTCTTTAAAAGTGTCCGAGGATTGTATATTAACGCCCGTTTGACACTTGACATATACAAATGCTTCACACCGAGCTACACTTTAAAAATATGACATGAATGAATTTTTAACATTAATATTACACTTTAAAACCATCCCGGAAACGACTCAGAAATACTGACTTCGGAGGAGGCATTCCCTTGCTTTTCACTATAAAGCAGGTGACCTAAGGGAACACCCTCCCCCCCCCCCCCTTCCCCTTGCCCTGGGTCAAATAGCCCAGAGCGAAGAGGGCAGCCGGACGGAGTCACTGCCGGAACAGAAAGCCTGCATAACTATAGTTGCAACTGTTTAGTGGACGACATTCTGAGCAACATATAACGGACCTAAACAATGCAGGTCTCCAGAAATGGACTCAATATTTCTGAGATAAAAATTCGTGAATGTGGATGGCTGTGGCCAATAAGCAGCCTTCATTAAATCTGTAATAGCAATAATATTAGCGTAAGCCCAAGAAGTAGAAAGAGCTCTTACTTCATGAGCCGAAATCTTAAGCACAGACTGCTGAGAAGAAGATAAACTCTCATAAGCAGTACGGATAGTTAATTGAATCCATCTAGCAATAGAATGGACCGAAATGTCCCTTCTATTAGGCATCAGAGACAGAAAGAAACGTTTTCGTCCCTTTCTGATAAACTGAGATCTCTGTTTATAGATACGTAATGCTCTAAAAGGACAGAGTAAAGGCCTACGCCCGTCTGAAGACAGAAGAGCCTTAATAACAATAGGTTCCGGATATTTATTAGGAGCCTGATTCTTAGCTAAAAAACCCACATTAGTAGTGAAGGTGATAGTGTTCCCGACACTACGATAGTGAGAATCATCCACCGACAGTGCATGAAGCTCACTGACTCTTCTAGCAGAAGAGAAAGCTAAGAGAAAAGCTGTCTTATAAGATAAGAATTTGAAATCTACTGTCCCAAGAGGATCAAATGGCTTTTCCTTCAGTTTAAGAAGAACCCAAGCTAAATTCCATTTAGGAATTAACCTAAGAGTTCTGGGTCTATTTATCGAGAAGTTTCTTACCAACTTAGATAAAGAGACATTAGATCCAATTTGTAAACTATCATGATGTGCATAGGTATCAGATAACATAGACCTATAACCCTTAATAGTAACAGGCTGCAGTTTGATTTCGTCAAACAAGTATACTAGAAAGTTTGCAATGTCTGGTATAGAGGGATCAAAAATATCCACAGAATGATCCCTACACCAACGACGAAAAACCTTCCACTTAGCCACATAGTTTAGCGAAGAGGAGGTCCTCCTACAGTTAGAAATCGCGTCCACTGCTCGTCCTGTAAAGTGCTTGCCATGCAAGAAGGACCGCACAACGGAAAAACGTGAAGGTTGAGACCTTGCGGGTTGTGATGGAGTTGACGCGATTTCCCCTGTAAAAGAAGATCCTCCCGTGGAGGAAGCTTTCGCGGTAGGTCCCACAACAGACACCTGAGTAGATTTATCCACGGTCTCTGTGGAGACAGAGATGCTACCAACAGAATCTTGCACTGAGATTGTTTTATCTTTAGCAATACTTGCTGAATTAACGGCGCTGGAGGATACGCATATCCTATCATTCCGTCCCAAGGGATCGACAGAGCGTCTACTGCAAATGCTCTTGAATCCGGACACGGAGACACATACGTCTGCAACTGATTGTTGAGATGTGTCGCAAATAAGTCTATCATTGGCCGTTCCCATTGGTAGCAAATCTGACTGAATACTTGTTTGTTGAGAGTCCACTCCGACGGCAACAAGCGACCCTTTCGTGAAAGGGAGTCTGCTAGTACATTCAGACGACCCGGTATATGACGGACCGAAAGAAGAACCTGATGCTCTAGAGCAAACTGAAGGATTCTTTCCGTTAGATTGAACAACGGAACTGAATGAGTGCCTCCCTGATTCCGTATATATGCCACTACTGTCGTATTGTCGGACAGGATTTGGACATGAGCATTGTGAATAATGTCCATCCAATGACGTAACGCAAGCCAAACTGACATCATTTCCTTGATGTTTATGTGCTTGCCCAGGAATTGCGGATCCCAAAGACCCTGGCATCTCGAATCCGTTGGGATCAATGATGCACCCCAACCTGTTTGACTGGCATCCGTCATAATGGTAAAACTCGGATCCGGCAACTGCAGCGGAACTCCCTGAGTTAACCACTGAATGTTTGCCCAAGTCTGAATCTCTCGTTTCACTTGATCTGACAAGAGAACGTCTATGTCGAGCGAATGAATTTTCACACTCCAATTCTGAGTCAAGAAAATTTGGAGAGGACGTGTGCGTAACCGCCCCCATCGGAATGAGATCCGCAGCGGCTCCGCACAGACCTATCAGTCTCATAAATTCTCTCGCTGTGACTTTGTCTGTGTGCAGACAATAGCGAGCGTAACAACTGACTAATTTCGCTCTGGTTAACGGCAGACGAACGAGATTGTTGTGCGTCTCGAAGCTCATTCCCAGATGTGTGAATGACTTGGACGGCACCAGATCCGACTTCTCCTCGTTTACTATAAAACCGAGACGTCGGAGCAATAGAAGTAGATTCTGCACATCGTTCTGAAGCGTTAACTCGTTGCCGTACCTCTGAAGAATGTCGTCCAGGTAGGCCGACGTTACCGCAGACGAATGAGCTCGGAAATACATCATTACCGAGTTCATTACCCGAGTGAAAGCCCAGGGTGCTAGATTCAATCCAAAGCACATCGCCCGGAATTGATACACCACTCCTAGGACTGCGAAGCGTAGATACTTTCTGAATGTCGGATGTACCATGACGTGAAAGTACGCATCTTTGAGATCTATGCTCGTTGCATAATCGTTCACCCGAATACTCGCTCTGACCGACCGAATCGTCTCCATATAAAACTTCGGAGCGACGATCAGCTTGTTTATCCAGCTCAAATCTATGACTGGACGGAACGAGCCAACTGGTTTCGGAACCAGAAACAGATGGCTGTAGAATCCCGGAGTCTCCTGGTTTTCTACGACCTCTACCGCGTTCTTCATTAAAAGAGACTGCACCTCTGATAATAGAGCGTCTCTTTTCTGCGGATTTGACGGAAGTTGAGTCCATTTTGGACTTCGAGTTAATGGAGGCTTTCGTTTGAAGGATATCTTTAGACCTTCCGAAGTCACCCCTCTCACCCAAGGGTCGTCCGTAATCGACGCCCACTCTTGTGAAAAACTCGACAACCTTCCGCCAACCGGTACGCGATAGAGGTTGAAGCCATCACCCCCTGGACCTGCGAGGCCTGCGGTAGGAGAAACCACGTCCTCCATGACCCGCACCTCGTCCCGTCGACCTCGGGGCATCCGACCAGTTGTCCCGGCCCGAATGACGTCCCGAACGAGAGTCACTACCTTGACGGTCTCTTGAATAAGACCAAGAGGATGCACCAGAACCTCTATAGGAACCTCTCTTGGGCGCATTAGACCCAGAAGTGCCTGTCTTACTCTTATCTGCCGTGTCCGACTTCTTAGAAGCAGATTTGAACAGCAGAGAATCCGAAGCTTTCTTTGTAATTTTATCGTAAATTGCAGAAAGCTTGCCGTCAAAGAGAGGCTCTCCGGAGACCGAAGCGACTCTGAGAGAGTTCTTCACCTTAGTATCCACGAGTGTGGATGTAGCTAGGGCTGCGTCACGTCTAACCAACTCCAGGTTTGCCACTGAAAGGGTGGAGTTACACGTGGAATAAGCTACTGTCCTTGAAAGAAGTCTTAAAGAGGATTGAATATCCTGAAATTCTTTCCCTTGAAGGCGCAGTGATAACGCCTTAGTAAGGTGATCTGCGTAAGATAAGGCATCTAAACTGGCTCTGTTAGACGAAATAGTTGTTTCCAACACCGCGGTTGGAATAGACGCCGACGACGGTAATGATAGCTCTAAGTCTTCCGCCTCGTCGACCATACGCAAAGGAACTCTCGGGATACCCTGTCCTGCCGTGTCGAATTTATTCCTTGCATTAATGAAAGGCAGGTTGAGAGTATTGGCGGACAAGAAACCTGCTTTTCCCGTTTTGGAAGCAAGTTTGAATATAGCGTCGTTCAATAATTCAAATGTTCTTGCAACATTATTGGACTGAGACGGAAACTCGGGAGCGATGTCCCTGAACCGCTCAAAGAAATCAGAGTCCAATGACGCTATAATTCTCTTGTCCGGAACCGCAGCAGTCTGGCCCGACGGAACAACTTGAGGGAGAAAGTGCCGGATGAAGTCCACGGCAGCTTTATGTTGTTCTGAAAGGGATAGCTCCAAGTCATCCGTATCCCTTTCACCATCCGGTCGGACCTCATGATGCTCCAGGTCGTCCGCCCCCGATGCTTCTGCGGAGCGTACCGACCCAGCGCCGTCGGATAATTCCCGATCCGACACCGTTTCTGTCGGTTGCTGGGATGCTGCGATAAGTTGTGCTATCTGCACAAATACGTCCGACATCGAGGCCTGCGGAGGCGCAGTCTTTCGCTGCTTCGCCGAGGGCAGCTCCGCATCTGATGACTCCCGCATACTCTTCCTATGCGAACGTCCTGAGTCGATCGGCCTCGTGTCCCTGGCTACCGGATGTTGTGACCTGGTCGCCGAAGAATCCCTGATCGGCGAAGCTGGTAAAATATCGGCGGTCACGTAGCCAAGGTGCGGTTGTGTGCGCTGACGAGAGGAAGAAGCCTGAGCAGTCTCCGCGGACTGCCTATACAATGGAGCGTCCCGAGCGACGGACGTGTGCTCCGCTTGCGACACATTTTGTACCACAACATCTGGTCCCAGATGTTGTTGTACGAGAGAGGGGCCTCTCTCGCTCGCGGCCCGGCTGGACCTGGACGAGCTAGGAACCGGACTCAAAGGCTTCCTCCGATCTCGCCTCCTATCCGCCGTCACTGGGTGTGCACGTTGAATGTTTATAGTGCTCGCATCACCCAACATTTCCTCCTGGACCGCATCGGACGAACCCGGCTGCCGAACCATTCGGTGAATGGACGCTACACCGGGCGAGCTAGCGGACGACATTTGTTTAATCTCCATGAGCACTTTTGCCGCTAGCTCTGTATTCATTTGCGACGACAGAAGCGCACTTGCGGAAGATAACATGGAAACATCACCCTGTTCTTGTTCCTCTGAAATAGAAACTGAGAGAGTAGAGTGACCTTGCGGAGAAAGAGCCGGCATAGCCCTTTCTCCGCCAACAACATATCGTGACACACGTTTCCAATGTTTGTCATCCCAATATTGACATATAGAACAGGGATTAGTGCGAGAACACTGACTACAATTAATGCAATGATCATGAAAGTCAGAGGAAGATTTCTTCCTATTACAATTTGAACAATATCCTTTCATTGTGAAAAGTCAACAACAAGTCTAGTTACTCGCACAAACCCCTGACACAAAGATACATAACATGATCCATTAATAATGAAAAAACAATTGCAAATCAAAATAATTTTTGAAAAATATTTTTTCAGCGAAGCCCAAGTTTCTGAAAAGTAACGTTGAGCCCCAATGGATCCGATGGCTAAGTGTGGTCAAAAATTTTAAATTTATATTAAATAATTAATGCAACACTTACGGATAATAGAAATGTATCTCATAGTGAGATAAACTACACCAAAGGCAAACAGCCCCCCTCAAAAGAGACTGTTGCCAATGTAAACAAACAGTGTAAAAACACCAGAAAACATGACTCCAGGCACTGACAAAACTGGCCCGAAATCAGTCATCAAAATTACACTCTATCTGATGCAAGACAGAGACTCCCAGGGGAGAATCTGCAGAACATCAGATGGAAGATGCAGAACACAACGTTTATACACCCATGGGTGGAAACGTAACTATGGGGAAAATAACAGAAAACATTCTGTAACCAAGCAACTCTCCCAGGAAAATTTAGAAATGATCTTTCTCAATAATATGCCAAAAGCATGGGAGAATTGCAAAGGGGGGACTTAGAAGACCAGGGGAGAGGAAACACTGAATAAGCAGTGCAACTTTTTAGCAAGAATGACAACAAGAGGCCCATGCCTCGAAAATAGGCAACTTAACATAATTTCATAAAAAATTTTAAGTACAGCCCTGATTATTTTTTGTCACTCCTTTTTCCTCTCCTCCTTCTATATCCTCCTTAGAATCACCATTTCTCCAACAATTACGTGTCTGGCATCCTTTAAACTGAGATTTACAAGCACAAAGATCAGTGAGATGTTGACTGATGAAGGGCCAAACAGAGAATGATAATTGGCGCCAATTTCGGAACGTCCTTGACACTGCGCATGCGCAGTAAGGGCAAAGTATGGAGGTCCTATAGGACATGATTTCTTTTGGTTTTTGATGCAAATTTTGGGGATTGGGGGGCAAAATTTGTGTTTGGCCCTGGATTTTTTAGAGTTAGCACCAGCTAAGTCTGGGTCATTGGTACAGTATAAAAATATTGAACTGAAAGCAAAACAACAGATTTAAAAAAACAAGAAAAATGTTACTAAGGTAACACATGCTCCCCCCCCCTTGTGACCTTCACCTTGCAGATGCGGTAGAAATTATTATATGCAACACACATTCTGACTGTCCTTAACATTTGTAAAAAGTTTAACAATTGTACTATGATTCGTTTCGGAGTTGTGGCTGAGACACGAATATTGACCGATTTTTAGTGTGACCTTGACCTTGAAGGTATGAACCCGACTATGGTGTGTGACACATCCTCCCATGGTCCTTTATAATTGTGTGAAGTTTGATGACTGTGGCCCTGACCATTTTCGAGTTATTGGCTCGGACACACACACACACACACACAGACGGATGGACGGACAGACGAACACATGCACACTTCAATCACTATATGCCACCAGACTTAAATCGGGGGACATAAAAAGCATTAGGGTGACACAGGAACCACTGCACCAATATGAATTATACTTTGTTTCACCTAACTGCTCAGGTAAAGTAACAAAATGAAAGTATCAATGACACTGTAGCTCAACTTGTGTAAGACATGTACATGGATAGTATGTGACACGGCAATGACACACATCTAGGTAATGACCTGATAACAAAGGTACGTGTAAAGTATTGTAAAGGTGGTTGACAGTTAAATGCCTCTAGCCAGAGCCGTATTGAAATCTGCACTTACTGTTTATAAGTAGCACTCAATAAATCAAAGTTTGTCTAATTGGCTGCCAGCGACCATCTTGAAATTTCAGATCGCACCTAAAAGTTAAATGAAAGTGTCAATGACACTGTAGCTCAACTTGACAAACTTGAACTTGGTAAGTTATAAATGAAATGGCAAAATTGAAGATCATTGGTACCAATGTAATTTTTTTTGCCAGTGGCAACATTTTTTGACAGAAACCGAAGAAAATCAATAGCTCCCACCTAGAGGCCTCCCCAAACAAGCATGCCAGGTTTTAAAGCCCTGTAGGGTGTACAAAAGGGAAATATTGTGGTCTGACTCGACTAAATTCTAAGAACGTTGGCCGTGGCAACATTTTTTGACGGAAATGGAAGAAAATCGATAGCTCCCATCTAGAGGTCACTGTAAATAAGCATACCAGGTTTCAAAGCAATCTAGTCATAAATGTGCCCTGTAGGGTGAGCCAAAGGGAAATATTGTGGTCTGACTAAACTAAGTTCTAAGAATGTTGGCTGCGGCAACATTTTTTGATGGAAATTGAAGAAAATCGATAGCTCCCATCTAGAGGTCACCCCAAACAAGCATGCCAGGTTTCAAAGCAATCCGATCATAAATGTGCCCTGTAGGGTGTGCCAAAGGGAAATATTGAGTCTTCTGACTAAAGTAAGTTCTAAGAACGTTGGCCACGGCAACATTTTTTGACGGAAATTAAAGAAAATCGATAGCTCCCATCTAGAGGTCTCCCCAAACAAGCATATCAGGTTTCAAAGCAATCAAATCATAAATGTGCCCTGTAGGGTGTGCCAAAGGGAAATATTGTGGTCTGACTAAACTGAGTTCTAACAAGAAGGACGCCAACGCCCTATAGCTCACCAACATTCCTCTTTGATAGTAACTTTGACAAACACAAGAACTGTATCAAACAGGCTCATAACATGCGACAAAGCTTACCTAAACACAACCTCTTAAAAGTAAAACACAGAAACTGACATAAACGCTAAGTTAAGCATGAAATTCTGAGCTAAACAGAAAACTAAACGCAACTAAAAATGTCAAGAATGAAAGTGTCAATGACACTGTAGCTCAACTTGACAAACTTGAACTTGGTAAGTTATAAATGAAACGGCAAAATTGAAGATCATTGGGACCAATGTCAGTTTTTTTGCCAGTGGCAACATTTTTTGACAGAAACCGAAGAAAATTGATAGCTCCCATCTAGAGGCCTCCCCAAACAAGCATGCCAGGTTTCAAAGCAATCCGATCATAAATGTGCCCTGTAGGGTGTACAAAAGGGAAATATTGTGGTCTGACTAGACTAAATACTAAGAACGTTGGCCGTGGCAACATTTCTTTGACAGAAATGGAAGAAAATCGATAGCTCCCATCTAGAGGTCACCCCAAACAAGCATGAAAGGTTTCAAAGCAATCTGATCATAAATGTGCCCTGTAGGGTGTGCCAAAGGGAAATATCGAGTCTTCTGACTAAACTAAGTTCTAAAAACGTTGGCCACGGCAACATTTTTTGATGGAAATTGAAGAAAATCGATAGCTCCCATCTAGAGGTCTCCCCCAAACAAGCATACCAGGTTTCAAAGCAATCAAATCATAAATGTGCCCTGAAGGGTGTGCCAAAGGGAAATATTGTGGTCTGACTAAACTGAGTTCTAAAAACGTTGGCCGCGGCAACATATTTTGACGGAAATTGAAGAAAATCGATAGCTCCCATCTAGATGTCACCCCAAACAAGCATGCCAGGTTTCAAAGCAATCCGATCATAAATGTACCCTGTAGGGTGTGCCAAATGGAAATATTGAGTCTTCTGACTAAACTAAGTTCTAAGAACGTTGGCCGCGGCAACATTTTTTGACAGAAATTGAAGAAAATCGATAGCTCCCATCTAGAGGTCTCCCCAAACAAGCATACCAGGTTTCAAAGCAATCTGATCATAAATGGGCCCTGTAGGGTGTGCCAAAGGGAAATATTGAGGTCTGACTGAACTAAGTTCAACGAAAGTTGGCCGTGGCAACATTTTTTGCCGGATATTGAAGAAAATCGATAGCTCTCATCTAGAGGTCACCCTAAATAAGCATACCCGGTTTCAAAGCAATCAAATCATAAATGTGCCCTGTAGGGTGTGCCAAAGGGAAATATTGTGGTTTGACTAAACTAAGTTCTAAGAACGTTGGCCGCGGCAACATTTTTTGACAGAAATTGAAGAAAATCGATAGCTCCCATCTAGAGGTCACCCCAAACAAGCATGCCAGGTTTCAAAGCAATCCGATCATAAATGTACCCTGTAGGGTGTGCCAAAGGGAAATATTGAGTCTTCTGACTAAACTAAGTTCTAAGAACGTTGGCCGCGGCAACATTTTTTGACAGAAATTGAAGAAAATCGATAGCTCCCATCTAGAGGTCTCCCCCAAACAAGCATACCAGGTTTCAAAGCAATCAAATCATAAATGTGCCCTGAAGGGTGTGCCAAAGGGAAATATTGTGGTCTGACTAAACTGAGTTCTAAAAACGTTGGCCGCGGCAACATATTTTGACGGAAATTGAAGAAAATCGATAGCTCCCATCTAGATGTCACCCCAAACAAGCATGCCAGGTTTCAAAGCAATCCGATCATAAATGTACCCTGTAGGGTGTGCCAAATGGAAATATTGAGTCTTCTGACTAAACTAAGTTCTAAGAACGTTGGCCGCGGCAACATTTTTTGACAGAAATTGAAGAAAATCGATAGCTCCCATCTAGAGGTCTCCCCAAACAAGCATACCAGGTTTCAAAGCAATCTGATCATAAATGGGCCCTGTAGGGTGTGCCAAAGGGAAATATTGAGGTCTGACTGAACTAAGTTCAACGAACGTTGGCCGTGGCAACATTTTTTGCCGGATATTGAAGAAAATCGATAGCTCTCATCTAGAGGTCACCCTAAATAAGCATACCCGGTTTCAAAGCAATCAAATCATAAATGTGCCCTGTAGGGTGTGCCAAAGGGAAATATTGTGGTTTGACTAAACTAAGTTCTAAGAACGTTGGCCGCGGCAACATTTTTTGACAGAAATTGAAGAAAATCGATAGCTCCCATCTAGAGGTCACCCCAAACAAGCATGCCAGGTTTCAAAGCAATCCGATCATAAATGTACCCTGTAGGGTGTGCCAAAGGGAAATATTGAGTCTTCTGACTAAACTAAGTTCTAAGAACGTTGGCCGCGGCAACATTTTTTGACAGAAATTGAAGAAAATCGATAGCTCCCATCTAGAGGTCTCCCCAAACAAGCATACCAGGTTTCAAAGCAATATGATCGTAAATGTACCCTGTAGGATGTGCCAAAGGGAAATATTGAGGTCTGACTAAACTAAGTTCTACGAACATTGGCCGTGGCAACATTTTTTGCCGGAAATTGAAGAAAATCGATAGCTCCCATCTAGAGGTCACCCTAAATAAGCGTATCAGGTTTCAAAGCAATCAAATCATAAATGTGCCCTGTAGGGTGTGCCAAAGGGAAATATTGTGGTTTGACTAAACTAAGTTCTAAGAACGTTGGCCGCGGCAACATTTTTTAACGGAAATTGAAGAAAATCGATAGCTCCCATCTAGAGGTCACCCCAAACAAGCATAAGAAGTTTCAAAGTAATCTGATAATAAATGCGACCTGTGAGGTGTGCCAAAGGAAATTGTGGACGTACGTACTAACGTACTAACGTACGTACGTACGTACGGCGACGGACGAGAAGTGATGGCAATAGCTCAGCTTGACTTTGTCAAGTTGAGCTAAAAATGTTTAAAATGCAGGGTACGAGGGGTTAATCATGGAACAATGATACTGAGGAACATGTATGATGAATATAAGTGCCATTGGAAGAGAAGGAGCACAGCAGCTGACCTAAACACTTAGTTAAACATGAAATTCTGAGCTAAACAGAAAACTAAACGCAACTAAAAATGTGATGAAAAACGTTTAAAATGCAGGGTATGAGGGGTTAATCATGGAACAATGATACTGAGGAACATGTATGAGGAATATAAGTGCCATGGGAAGAAACGGAGCACAGCAGCTGACCTAAACAATTAGTTAAACATGAAATTCTGAGCTAAACAGAAAACTAAACGCAACTAAAAATGTCAAGAAAAATGTTTAAAATGTAGGGTATGAGGGGTTAATTATGGAACAATGATACTGAGGAACATGTATGATGAATATAAGTGCCACTGGAAGAGAAGGAGCACAGCAGCTGACCTAAACACTTAGTTAAACATGAAATTCTGAGCTAAACAGAAAACTAAACGCAACTAAAAATGTGATGAAAAACGTTTAAAATGCAGGGTATGAGGGGTTAAGCATGGAACAATGATACTGAGGAACATGTATAATGAATATAAGTGCCATGGGAAGAGAAGGAGCACAGCAGCTGACCTAAACACTAAGTTAAACATGAAATTCTGAGCTAAACAGAAAACTAAACGCAACTAAAAATGTCAAGAAAAATGTTTAAAATGCAGGGTATGAGGGGTTAATCATGGAACAATGATACTGAGGAACATGCATGATGAATATAAGTGCCATGGGAAGAGAAGGAGCACAGCAGCTGACCTAAACACTAAGTTAAACATGAAATTCGAGCTAAACAGAAAACTAAACGCAACTAAAAATGTCAAAAAAAATGTTTAAAATGCAGGGTATAAGGGGTTAATCATGGAACAATGATACTGAGGAACATGTATGATGAATATAAGTGCCATGGGAAGAGAAGGAGCACAGCAGCTGACCTAAACACTAAGTTAAACATGAAATTCCGAGCTAAACAGAAAACTAAATGCAACTAAAAATGTCAAAAAAAATGTTTACAATGCAGGGTATGAGGGGTTAATCATGGAACAATGATACTGAGGAACATGTATGATGAATATAAGTGCCGTGGGAAGAAAAGGAGCACAGCAGCTGACCTAAACACTTAGTTAAACATGAAATTCTGAGCTAAACAGAAAACTAAACGCAACTAAAAATGTGATGAAAAACGTTTCAAATGCAGGGTATGAGGGGTTAATCATGGAACAATGATACTGAGGAACATGTATAATGAATATAAGTGCCATGGGAAGAGAAGGAGCACAGCAGCTGACCTAAACACTAAGTTAAACATGAAATTCCGAGCTAAACAGAAAACTAAACGCAACTAAAAATGTCAAGAAGAATGTTTAAAATGCAGGGTATGAGGGGTTAATCATGGAACAATGATACTGAGGAACATGCATGATGAATATAAGTGCCATGGGAAGAGAAGGAGCACAGCAGCTGACCTAAACACTAAGTTAAACATGAAATTCCGAGCTAAACAGAAAACTAAACACAACTAAAAATGTCAAGAAAAATGTTTAAAATGCAGGGTACGAGGGGTTAATCATGGAACAATGATACTGAGGAACATGTATGATGAATATAAGTGCCATGGGAAGAGAAGGAGCACAGCAGCTGACCTAAACACTAAGTTAAACATGAAATTCCGAGCTAAACAGAAAACTAAACTCAACTAAAAATTTCAAGAAAAATGTTTAAAATGCAGGGTATGAGGGGTTATTCATGGAACAATGATACTGAGGAACATGTATAGTGAAAATAATTGCCATGGGAAGAGAAGGAGCACAGCAGCTGACCTAAACACTAAGTTAAACATGAAATTCCGAGCTAAACAGAAAACTAAACGCAACTAAAATGTCAAGAAAAATGTTTAAAATGCAGGGTATGAGGGGTTAATCATGGAACAATGATACTGAGGAACATGCATGATGAATATAAGTGCCATGGGAAGAGAAGGAGCACAGCAGCTGACCTAAACACTAAGTTAAACATGAAATTCCGAGCTAAACAGAAAACTAAACACAACTAAAAATGATTAAAATGCAGGGTATGAGGGGTTAATCATGGAACAATGATACTGAGGAACATGTATGATGAATATAAGTGCCACTGGAAGAGAAGGAGCACAGCAGCTGACCTAAACACTTAGTTAAACATGAAATTCTGAGCTAAACAGAAAACTAAACGCAACTAAAAATGTCAAGAAAAATGTTTAAAATGCAGGGTAGGAGGGGTTAATCATGGAACAATGATACTGAGGAACATGTATGGTGAAAATAATTGCCATGGGAAGAGAAAGAGCACAAAAGCTGACCTAAACACTAAGTTAAACATGAAATTCCGAGCTAAACAGAAAACTAAACGCAACTAAAAATGTCAAGAAAAATGTTTAAAATGTAGGGTATGAGGGGTTAATCATGGAACAATGATACTGAGGAACATGTATGATGAATATAAGTGAGGAACATGTATGATGAATATAAGTGCCATGGGAAGAGGAGCACAGCAGCTGACCTAAACACTAAGTCAAACATGAAATTCCGAGCTAAACAGAAAACTAAACACAACTAAAAATGTCAAGAAAAATGATTAAAAGGCAGGGTATGAGGGGTTAATCATGGAACAATGATACTGAGGAACATGTATGAGGAATATAAGTGCCATGGGAAGAAACGGAGCACAGCAGCTGACCTAAACAATTAGTTAAACATGAAATTCTGAGCTAAACAGAAAACTAAACGCAACTAAAAATGTCAAGAAAAATGTTTAAAATGCAGGGTATGAGGGGTTAATTATGGAACAATGATACTGAGGAACATGTATGATGAATATAAGTGCCACTGGAAGAGAAGGAGCACAGCAGCTGACCTAAACACTTAGTTAAACATGAAATTCTGAGCTAAACAGAAAACTAAACGCAACTAAAAATGTGATGAAAAACGTTTCAAATGCAGGGTATGAGGGGTTAATCATGGAACAATGATACTGAGGAACATGTATAATGAATATAAGTGCCATGGGAAGAGAAGGAGCACAGCAGCTGACCTAAACACTAAGTTAAACATGAAATTCCGAGCTAAACAGAAAACTAAACACAACTAAAAATGTCAAGAAAAATGATTAAAATGCAGCGTATGAGGGGTTAATCATGGAACAATGATACTGAGGAACATGTATGATGAATATAAGTGCCATTGGAAGAGAAGGAGCACAGCAGCTGACCTAAACACTTAGTTAAACATGAAATTCTGAGCTAAACAGAAAACTAAACGCAACTAAAAATGTCAAGAAAAATGTTTAAAATGCAGGGTAGGAGGGGTTAATCATGGAACAATGATACTGAGGAACATGTATGGTGAAAATAATTGCCATGGGAAGAGAAGGAGCACAGCAGCTGACCTAAACACTAAGTTAAACATGAAATTCCGAGCTAAACAGAAAACTAAACGCAACTAAAAATGTCAAGAAAAATGTTTAAAATGCAGGGTATGAGGGGTTAATCATGGAACAATGATACTGAGGAACATGTATGATGAATATAAGTGCCATGGGAAGAGGAGCACAGCAGCTGACCTAAACACTAAGTTAAACATGAAATTCCGAGCTAAACAGAAAACTAAACACAACTAAAAATGTCAAGAAAAATGATTAAAATGCAGGGTATGAGGGGTTAATCATGGAACAATGATACTGAGGAACATGTATGAGGAATATAAGTGCCATGGGAAGAAACGGAGCACAGCAGCTGACCTAAACAATTAGTTAAACATGAAATTCTGAGCTAAAACAGAAAACTAAACGCAACTAAAAATGTCAAGAAAAATGTTTAAAATGCAGGGTATGAGGGGTTAATTATGGAACAATGATACTGAGGAACATGTATGATGAATATAAGTGCCACTGGAAGAGAAGGAGCACAGCAGCTGACCTAAACACTTAGTTAAACATGAAATTCTGAGCTAAATAGAAAACTAAACGCAACTAAAAATGTGATGAAAAACGTTTCAAATGCAGGGTATGAGGGGTTAATCATGGAACAATGATACTGAGGAACATGTATAATGAATATAAGTGCCATGGGAAGAGAAGGAGCACAGCAGCTGACCTAAACACTAAGTTAAACATGAAATTCTGAGCTAAACAGAAAACTAAACGCAACTAAAAATGTCAAGAAAAATGTTTAAAATGCAGGGTATGAGGGGTTAATCATGGAACAATGATACTGAGGAACATGTATGATGAATATAAGTGCCATGGGAAGAGAAGGAGCACAGCAGCTGACCTAAACACTAAGTTAAACATGAAATTACGAGCTAAACAGAAAACTAAATGCAACTAAAAATTTCAAGAAAAATGTTTAAAATGCAGGGTATGAGGGGTTAATCATGGAACAATGATACTGAGGAACATGTATGGTGAAAATAATTGCCATGGGAAGAGAAGGAGCACAGCAGCTGATCTAAACACTAAGTTAAACATGAAATTCCGAGCTAAACAGAAAACTAAACGCAACTAAAAATGTCAAGAAAAATGTTTAAAATGCAGGGTATGAGGAGTTAATCATGAAACAATGATACTGAGGAACATGTATGATGAATATAAGTGCCATGGGAAGAGAAGGAGCACAGCAGCTGACCTAAACACTAAGTTAAACATGAAATTCCGAGCTAAACAGAAAACTAAACACAACTAAAAATGTCAAGAAAAATGATTAAAATGCAGGTTATGAGGGGTTAATCATGGAACAATGATACTGAGGAACATGTATGATGAATATAAGTGCCATTGGAAGAGAAGGAGCACAGCAGCTGACCTAAACACTCAGTTAAACATGAAATTCTGAGCTAAACAGAAAACTAAATGCAACTAAAAATGTCAAGAAAAATGTCTAAAATGTAGGTTATGAGGGGTTAAATCATGGTAAAATGATAATAATCATCATATAGCAGCATTATAAAAGCCATGATATGGAAATAGGGCGAATAAGTGACCTAAACAGAAACTTTAACATTATTGGACACGTACGCTGACGCCGACACTGACGCCGACCGATCGAGCCATTCCATAAGCTCACACAACTAAAGTTGGTGAGCTAAAAACGTTGGCCGGGGCAACATTTTTTGACGGAAATTAAGAAAATCGATAGCTCCCATCTAGAGGTCACCCCAAACAAGCATGCCAGGTTTCAAAGCAATCCAATCATAAATGTACCCTGTAGGGTGTGCCAAAGGGAAATATTGTGTCTTCTGACTAAACTAAGTTCTAAGAACGTTGGCCACGGCAACATTTTTTGACAGAAATTGAAGAAAATCGATAGCTCCCATCTAGAGGTCTCCCCAAACAAGCATACCAGGTTTCAAAGCAATCTGATCATAAATGGGTCCTGTAGGGTGAGCCAAAGGGAAATATTGAGGTCTGACTAAACTAAGTTCTAAGAATGTTGGCCGCGGCAACATTTTTTGACGGAAATTGAAGAAAATCGATAGCTCCCATCTAGAGGTCACCCCAAACAAGCATGCCAGGTTTCAAAGCAATCCAATCATAAATGTACCCTGTAGGGTGTGCCAAAGGGAAATATTGAGTCTTCTGACTAAACTAAGTTCTAAGAACGTTGGCCGCGGCAACATTTTTTGACAGAAATTGAAGAAAATCGATAGCTCCCATCTAGAGGCCTCCCCAAACAAGCATACCAGGTTTCAAAGCAATCTGATCATAAATGTGCCCTGTAGGGTGTGCCAAAGGGAAATATTGAGGTCTGACTAAACTAAGTTCTACGAACGTTGGCCGTGGCAACATTTTTTGCCGGAAATTGAAGAAAATCGATAGCTCCCATCTAGAGGTCACCCTAAATAAGCATACCAGGTTTCAAAGCAATCAAATCATAAATGTGCCCTGTAGGGTGTGCCAAAGGGAAATATTGTGGTTTGACTAAACTAAGTTCTAAGAACGTTGGCCGCGGCAACATTTTTTGACGGAAATTGAAGAAAATCAATAGCTCCCATCTAGAGGTCACCCCAAACAAGCATACCAAGTTTCAAAGTAATCTGTTCTCAAATGCGACCTGTGAGGTGTGCCAAAGGAAATTGTGGACGTTCGTACTAACGTACGTACGCTGACGGACGAGAAGTGATGGCAATAGCTCAACTTGACTTTGTCAAGTTGAGCTAAAAATTTATAGTAATTTATAAATTTTTTATACTAAACAATGACCCAGACTTAGCTGGTGCAAACTCTAAAATATCTAGGGCCAAACACAAATTTTACCCCCCAATCCCCAAAATTTGCATCTAAAACCGAAAATTACATGTCCTATATGGTCCTCCATACCTTTAATCCACTGCGCATGCGCAGTGTCAAGGAGGTCTTGAAATTGCGGCCAAAAGTCATTCTTACAACCAGTGCTTGGTAAGCGTTATGTACTCAGCGGGGAGGTATGAGTTCCCAACTCATGGGAGGGCCATCCCCGTCTGGGTCATTGGTAAGTATAAAAAATATATAAATTACTATAAATTTTTTAACATTTTTATACTGTACCAATGACACAGACTTAGCTGAATAGTAAAAAGGTTGGAGGGCCTAGGACATAAGGAAAATCCAATAGACTCAATTACCCATAACAGACCTATTCCCATTAGGAGAAAAGGAGAGTTAGGTTTACATGTATCTTTCTTATTTGTATCAAAAAAGAAAGACACAACACTATTCTGTAATTGGGCACAAAAACATCAATGATCTCTATAAACATCCAGTATAACTCTTTATACTAATATTTTTTAAGGAAAGCCAATAAATACGGGAGTCTAGATAAATGAGACTCTATATACTCATTTAAAAATATTCAAGGATTGTATATTAACGTCCAATTAATTACGTGATATATACAAATGTTTCAAACCAATCAATACTTAAAAATTACACCGATGAGTAAACTTAGGCTTTACCCTAAAAATCATCTCGGAACCGACCTGGAATTACTGACTCCAAGGGAGGTATTCCCTTGCTTTACACTATAAAGCAGGTGACCTAAGGGAACACCCCAACACCCCCCCCCCCCCCCCCCCCCTTTCCCTTGTCCTGGATCAAATACTCCAGACAGAGTCACTGCCGGAACCGAAGGCCTATACACACATAGTTGCCACTGTTTAGTGGACGACATTTCGAGTAAAAAAATAACGGACCTAAACAATGTAGATCTGCAGAAAAGGACTCAATATTCTCTGATACAAAATCATGAAAATGGAGGGCTAAGACCAACATGCAGCCCTCATTAGATCTGTAAATAGCAACATTATTAGCTTAAGCCCATGATGTAGAAGAACTCTTACTTCATGAGCTTAAAACTAAAGCACAGACTGCTGATTGAAGATATTATCATAAGCAGTACTGATAGTAGATTGAATCCATCTGGCCATAGAATGGACCAAAATATGGAGGCAGCTACCACGGCATGTCCCACAACAGACGCCTATTATGTTGTTCCGAAACGGAAAAATTCAACTATTCCGTATCCCTTTCGCTATCCAATCGGACCACTTGTAATACTTGGTCGTCCATGTCTGCACCTGCAGTGGAATGTACGGACCCAGCTACTACGGATAATTCCTGATCCGACAGAGTTTCTGTCGGTTGCTGGGATGCTGCGACAATTTGTGCTAACTGCAGTAGCACGTCCGTAACGGAGGCCTGTGGAGCTGCGGTCTTACGATGTTTACCCGCTGGAAGCTCCCAAGACGTTGACTCCTGCATACTTTATAATGCGAACGTCCGAAGTATGAAGGCCTCGTATCCTTGGCTACCGGATGGCGTTACCTGGTCGCCGTGAATTCCTGGTCGGCGAGATTGTCTGGATATCACTGGTCACGTAGCCAAGGTGCGGTTGTGTGCACTGCCGTGAGGATGAGGAAACCAATAAAGCAGTCTCTCCGGACTGTTTATATCACGGAGCGTCCCGAGCGGTGGACGTATGCCCCAACTGAGTACGACAACATCTGTACCCCGATGTTGTTGCACGAGAGAGGGACCTCTCTCGCACACAGCCCGTGCGAAGCTGGACGAGCTAGGAAACAGACTAATAGGCTTCCTCCGTACCATCCTCGTATCCGTCATCGCTGGGTGTGCACGTGTATTTACAGTGCTCGCATCACCAAAACCTTCTCCTGGACCGCAATGGACTAACCCGGGTGCCGAGCCATTCGCTGAATGGTTGCTACACCGAGCGAGCTAGCGGACGCCAAAGCCGTCGATCCTACTTGGGACCTCTTAGGCAATTGACGTATCGGCATGAGCACTCTTGCCGCTAGCTCTTCATTTGATTGTGACGACGGAAGCACACTTTGAAGACATCATGGAAACATTACTTTGTTCTTGATCGTCAAAGAGACCTGTGGAGCCGCGGTCTTACGTAAATAGCCGCTGGAAACTCCAGGGACATTCATTCCTGCATTTATATAATATGCAAACGTCCCAACTGGAAAGGCCTCGTGTCCTTGGCAAGCAGATGTAGTGACCTGGTTGACGTGGAATCCCTGGACGGCGAAGCAGAAGATCCTGGAACGTTTCTTCCTGCCTTATATCATATATGAACGTCCTCCGGAATCTGTGGTCGCAAATCCAAGGTGCGGTTATGTGTGCTGACTTGAGGATGAGGAAGCCAATAGAACAGCCGTGTCAGGAGGAGTGGACGTATGCTCCGACTATCAAACGAACATACAATAACATCGTGGCACAGATGTTGATGTAAGAGAGAGAGGGCCTCTCTCGCTCGCAGTCCGGATGAACCTGGACGAGCTAGGAACCAGACTAACAGGCTTCCTCCGTAATATCCATCAGGACATTTTGAAAAATTAATGTAACACTTACGGACAATATTAATGTATCTTACTATGAACTAAATTAAGCAGAAGACAAGTAATCACTGTCTGAAGTAACAGTTGTCAACATAAGCAAAAGTGTCAACAAACCAGAAACATGACTCCAGGCACTGAAACAAACATGGCTCGAAATCAGTTACGAATTAAAAAATTATCTGATGCAAAACAGAGGCTTCCAGAGAAGAAACTGTAGAACATCAGATGGTAGATGCAGACCAAAAAACCTAAACACCCCTAGGGTGAGGACAAAACATGGGGAAAAAACAGAAAATAATTCTGTTACCAAGTCAAAACTCCCAAGAAATTTTAGTAATAAACATTACAAAAATAAGCCAAAAGCATGGGAGAATAGCTAGGGGGGAATAAAGGAAAGGGGAGAGAGGAAACACTGATTAAACAATGGGACATTCATAGCAAGAATGACCACAACAAGGCCATGCCTCGAAAATAGGTAACATGAATAATTTCGTAAAAAAATTATAAGTTACAGCCCTGAACATTGGTATCCACTGTTTTTTCCTCTCCACCTTCTATTTCCACCATATATCCACCAATTCTCTCATAATTATGCGTCTGGCATCTTAAAACTGAGATTTACAAGCACAAATAACAGTGAAGTGTAACTGTATTGAGGGCCAAACAAAGAATGACTTTTGGCGGCAATTTCGAGACCTCCTTGACACTGCGCATGTGCAGTGGAGTAAAGGTATGGAGGACTATACAGGACATGTAATTTTCGATTTTAGATGCAAATTTTGGGATTGGGGGGTAAAATTTACGTTTGGCCCAAGATATTTTAGAGTCAGCACCAGCTAAGTCTGGGTCTTTTATACAGTATAAAAATACACTTGTTCTTGTCCCAAGGTGATAACAAAGGTACCCAAGAAGCTTCGTGAAGGTCGGTTCATAAATACAGCCTCCAGCCCAAGCCGGCCATATTGACATGTGTACTAACTGTGTATTACAAACACTGAATAAATCAAAGTTCATCTAATTTGCATAATTTACGCACAAGAAAAAAAACAGTATTATATGTGATGTATTCCATGTTACTAAGCACTCATACAAAAATTTATTCAAATCAGAACCTTCATATAGAAGTTCTGTATAAAAAAACTGATTGCACCCAATTTCAGTATAAAATGGCCACTGGCAGCCATTTTGAATTTCGGACCGCACCCAAAAACACTTGTTCTCGTCCCAAGGTGATAACAAAGGTATCCAAGAAGTTTCGTGAAGATCGGTTCATAAATAAGTCCTCTAGCCTGAGCCGTATAGAATTGTTGACAGACAGACAGACAGACGACGGGCCATATCAAAACCTCAAATCTGACTGGGTCAGCTGTTGAGCTAAAAATCAAATGCTACCAGTTCTTCAAAATGCAAACAGCAGACCTTGGTAACACTCTAGTCACAAAATCCTACTTATTGAGCCCACATGGCAAGAATGAATAATTTTCTGACATGAACTTCTTACTGAGAAGTTTCTCGTCAAATTATTCCTAAATCAACTTTTTACAGGTTAAGGGCTGAGTTAATTTGACCCTTTGACCAATAAAATTACTACATATGACCAGCGCTATAAACAAACAAGAGTCCCCAAGGGGCCTGAGGGCGCTCACCTGACATGGCAGCCTAAATATCAACCCAGAGAATTGATTTCAACAAGTTGCATCTGCTCCTCCTAAGAAAAGCTTATACCAAATATCCAAAGATTCTGACCAAAATATGAATCCAGGTGGCCGATTTGAACAAACTTGAATCAGATCCACCCCGCAATGTTGCATACCAAATATGAAAAGATTCTGCCTGCTGGATCTGGAGAAGATTTTTGAAGAAATTCGCTTGAAATGCACTAAGTTCGAATTCGGGCTTCTATAGTGAGCCCAAATATGAATTCAGGGGGCCGATTTGAACAAACTTGAATCAGATCCACCCCACAATGCTGCATACCAAATATGAAAAGATTCTGCCTGCTGGATCTGGAAAAGAAGATTTTTGAAGAAATTTGCCTGAAATGCACTAAGTTCAAATTCAAGCTTCTATTATAGTGAGCCCAAATATGAATCTAGGGAGCCGATTTGAACAAACTTGAATCAGATCCACCCCACAATGTTGCATACCAAATATGAAAAGATTCTGCCTGCTGGATCTGGAAAAGAAGATTTTTGAAGAAATTTGCCTGAAAAGCACTAAGTTCGAATTCGAGCTTCTATAGTGAGCCCAAATATGAATCTAGGAAGCCGATTTGAACAAACTTGAATCAGATCCACCCTACAATGTTGCATACCAAATATCAAAAGATTCTGCCTGCTGGATCTGGAGAAGAAGATTTTTTAATCTTTTTCCCATTGCCTACAGTGTTAAAAAGTGCTGACTCAGCACTTTTTCAAAGTCCTGAAAAAAGTACCTTGTGATCAAACCGATAGGGATTTTTATTAACCATTCTATTCCACTGGATAAAAATAAGCTTTATACAAAATAAGAATTCTCTGTGCCGTGTAGTTTTGGAGATATGGCAGTTTTAAGGTTTTTCCTATTTTTAGCTCCCGAGGTTCCCACGGGGCAACGAGAAAATTTGTTTGCATGACCCATTATCATCTCATATCAAATTTGGTTCAAATCGACCTCACGGTTCAGAAAATAGAAATTGTAGGCGTGGCCAAAATGTTTGCCCCTCCCAAAACGAAGGCAAATAATGTCCGACAAACTTCTCTTGAACAAACTTGATTCTAAACCTCAAAAGGACTCTGTATACCACATATCAAGTCTCTGCTACTGGTGGTTCATTAGAAGATTTTCAAAAAATTTGGCCATTTTTCCCCACACCTCTGCTCAATATGAGCCGAAACCTAATTTGGATAAAAATCAAAATGCCCCTATATAACCACTACTTACATGAAATTTAATTAAAATGTGGCCAGTGGTTTAGGAGAAAGAGGCTCAAACACCACCTCCACGCAGGACGATGGACAGATGATGGACGGACGACGGACGAAGAGTGATAAGAAAAGCTCACCCTGACTTTCAGTCAGGTGAGCTAAAAACCCAACACCCCCCCCCACCAAAAACAAAACAAACCGTCATTCAAATTTCATATTTAGAATTACATTCCAAAAGCTAGTTTATGACCTCTCAACAGAATGTGTTTCTCAAGATCATACCGAAGGTAATAATAAGCTAAACTTTGAAGGTAAAAAGGGATGATTATTCTAAGACAAAGAGGGACACTACTCTGGTAAAAAAAAAAGTCTGATCAAAATATAATCACAGGTGCACAGGTTACATCCATACAGAGTTTCAAAGGAACTGACCCCAAAACATCAGAGAAAATCTCTGGACAAAATTCAAGTATTCTAAGACAAAAAAGGGCATAACTCTGGAAAAATTCCAAAGTCCAATCAAAATTATAATCACTGGTGCTCAGGTTCCCATGATAGTGAACATCTATACCAAGTTTCAAAGGAACTGCCCCATAAACATCCGAGAAAATCACCGAACAAAATTAATTAGCCTAAGATGAAAAGGGGCATAACTCTGGCAAAAAAAGTCTGATCAACACCATAATCGCTGGTGCACAGGTTCCCATCGTAGTAAACATCCACACCAAGTTTCAAAGGAATTGACCCATAAATGTCAGAGAGAATCTTAGGACAAAATACAGGCATTCTAAGACAAAAAGGGTCATAACTCTGGCAAAAAAATTCCGATCAAAACTATAATCAATGGTGCGCAGGTTCCCATGGTTGTGAACATGCATACCAGGTTTCAAAGGAATCAACCCATGAACATTTGAGAAAATCTCGGGACAAAATTAATTATTCTAAGACAAAAAGGGGAATAACTCTGACCAAAAAAGTCCAATCAAAACTGTAATTGCTGATGCACAGATTCCCATGGCAGTGAATATCCATACAAAGTTTCAATGGAATCGACCCATAAACATTTGAGAAAATCAACAGGTTAAAATGTATCTCTGATAATACAATGATACTACATTATGCAATACACTTTTGGAAAGGGCTGTTGTATAACAGTGTAGGGCTGAAACGGTTGGCTCATTTTCACAACTGACTAACGGAGAGCTATTACCGGATACTATCTGGTTATCCATGGCAATTACTTCACCCAATATGGGATCACAATTATAGGAATTGGAAAATAGTATTTTGCAGAAACTATTCTGTAGTGTGTATACAAATGAACATTGTCGAATACTCAACATGTTCATTTGTATACATACTACAAAATAATTTCTGTGATAATTCAGTACTTGTGGAAATTTCTGATCATTAACAAAGTCTTGAATGCCAAACTTGATTATTTCTCAATATATACAACACAACTTCCAAGGCACAATCTATCCAAAAGGAGAAGAAGCAGATTTACAACGTTGTAACCGTGGAATGACGATCGCTATTGATGTTTTGGATAACCGGTTGACAGTTTTTCTAATGAGTTTGGTAGGTAACTGGTTTCAAACCGGTTGTCCAGTTAACCATTTCAGTACAACAGTGTCACATGAGAGAATATCATCAGTTTAGTGATGAAGACTTCAGTAATCAACTATTATACTATGGCTGCTCAAATCAATTTTCAACCCTAAGTAGTAACTGTATACTAAGAAAATAAAAACTCTGCTAATATAATCAATATTTCACAGATATTATTAAATTCCACAAGAACCTAAAATATTTGCACATTTTTTTATGAGTTTTGTATAACTGGACAACAACCAATGATTGGAACCAGCCACCACAATCGGCTAAGTGTGGGCAATCGGATGAAAACGGCAACGATTCCTGGAACATCGGTTCAACCGATTGTTGCAAAGCATTTTGTGATGATTCATTAACCACATTTTATTATCTTCTGCAATTATTCAGTTATTAATTAAAATGATGTCAATTA
Organism: Pictodentalium vernedei; assembly: GCA_031216915.1. Taxonomy (NCBI): domain Eukaryota; kingdom Metazoa; phylum Mollusca; class Scaphopoda; order Dentaliida; family Dentaliidae; genus Pictodentalium; species Pictodentalium vernedei. The sequence goes on from CM062297.1 coordinate 353,631,252, forward strand.
CACCATTCAATAAAGTTGAGAAACTGAGAAACAACCACAATATGCATTCTTAGTCTCTCTAGATGCCCCTTTTAGTCCAGGCACATTAGACATAAAAATAGGAAAGTAAAGAAAAAAATCGGAGAAAGCTGATTTTTTTATATGTTTCCGGGACACACATTGCGGATAAAGTGTGAAAAGTCCCCGTGAATCCGAGTTGAGCTTTTTTAGTTATAGCGTTTTTTTGATGAAAAAAAAAATTAAAAAAAAAATTCGACCCAGCTCCATATTTCTCATTCTTATTCGCCTTAGTAGGGTGAGAATCATAAATATCGTGCTGAATTATATTGAGAATACATATCCCCAACAGAAAATGCCAACTTTGTACCAATCCTCACACTCAATGGTGAAATATTCACGAAAATGTACAAAATTACGAAAAAAAATTTATTGTTTTCATACACACAACGGTACACAACGTCCATTAAATCAAATCTACGACTACTTTGGGAATTAAATTATATATCAAAAATTGCAGAAAGCAGTGGCTTTATAATGATATATAACAATAGTCATTTATTCCGTAATGAACTGGTGAAACGTGTGAAATATTAACCATACCCCCTAAACTCAAATTCAAACGGCATCAACTTTTCCCATTCAAATACCGTATTATAGCATCATTGTTTCAATTTCCATGTTCGATTAAATCACATAATGTGGTGTTCGCCTACACTCAAGATGCATTGGCATGTAATGTGTGCACGCCCTTGATGTGTACTCATAAACAAATTTGTATTGTACAGATAAGTTGACAAAAGTTTTCGTTAGACTCGGCGGCTTCCATATGATTACGTCATATTTAGGGGCAATTGGTTCGATCATGGCTGGTAGCGGCTTGGATGAACTTTGGGGGACTGTTTATGCTGGAGGGTCAATCCATCATTTGATCAGTGGTCATGCATATTCAAGAGCAGTTCGTGCCCATTTGCTAACACAAATTGCCATTAAAAAACTTGTGTTTGAAGAAAGCCGAACACTAGATAGCATAGACTGCACAGAAGTCAATGAAATATTCTGTGGACTTGCCAGAGGTGACTGTACAACAGCTGATGCTGTCAATCAAGAAAGTGTCAACCATCTACTGTCAAAATTACACGAACTGCTCCAGAATGCGTCCGTAGGACACACAGGAAAGCTTTGGGTACAATACTATGAGCAAATAGGTCTTCTCCAGTTGTTCTTGAGAGCAGAGCGCACAGGCGACTGGGAACTCCACACATATTGTGTTCGCAATATGATTCCAGTATTTCACGCAGGTGGTCATTTTGCATACGCAAAAAGTTCTCATCTTTATTTGCAGCAGATGAATGAGCTAACAGAAAGTTGTTCACTGAGAAAGGTTACTTTACCATAAGGCACTCAGATAAATTCTGGGACGGGATATATTCTGATCAGACCATAGAGCAGTGTTTAATGAGAATGTTCAAGCTCCCTGGTGGTCTCACACATGGCAGGGGAATAACCGATAGCACTGTTGCGAAATGGGTACATGGACTACCTCTTTGCCTTCCGATATGTAATACTCTCGAAAATTTTGTTCATGTTCACACTGGTCATGGCGAACAACATCGGGATCTCCGTCAAAGTTCACAATTGACTGATGCCAATGATATCACCAAATAATTGAACTGGCTCAGAGTGCATTCCCCCTTTCAGAATAGAGATCCACTACAATTAGTCTCTATAGCGACCGGGCTTGTGGCCGACGAAACTGTGAACTGTGACCAAGTTCGCAAAATTGGTGAATGTTGCGTATCGAATGTTGTAAGCAAAACGTTCAACAGCATCAAACTACGACGTGTTGACACTGTGAAGTCTTTCGCATCGATGGCAAATAGCATCAAAGTCCGTGGAAGTAAGGTAGTGATTGACCCCACAATTCTGTTCAACCGCATCACATGTGTTATTCAGTCACAAGCAGAGATGGAAGAGTATCTCAAATATGAACTCGCCCCGAAACCACCAGCATTGTTTGATTCTGCTGGAATGAGGAAGACACAGAAAAGCACGCTCGGTAAGATCCTCAAAACATACGGTTCCGAGCAAACTAAAATCCCAGAACATTCTCTGTTTGTTGTAGATGGTGGATTTTTATTGAGGGCAGTTGTATGGCCTAAACAGTCGTCATATAAGGACATATGTACATCATATTCCAATTATCTAGTGAGACATTTTGGGGCGAACGTCGTGGTTGTTTTTGATGGTTATGCTTGTACAATGTCGACAAAGGGCATGGAACAAGCCTGTAGATCTAAAGACAGGTATTCCATTGATATCAATATCTCACCCGAGTTACCAGCCACCACACCCCAATCCGATTTCCTTGCAAATGCCAAGAACAAAACCCAACTGATCGATCTTCTAATGCAGGAGCTATCTGCTATCAATATTCAGTCCGAGCAGGCCGAGGCTGATGCTGATGTACTGATAGCCGAAACTGCACTTGACATCGCTCAAGATGACAACAATGTTGTCGTTGTGGGAACAGACAGACTTGTTAGTCATTCTTACCTCTCGAGTTCAACCGGGATGTAATATTCACATGATGTATTCCATTACCCCAAACTTACTAGTTTCAGTTAGTGAAATAGCAACCAAAATGGGTGACCATAGAAGCAACCTCCTTGTAGCTCATTCTATAAGTGGTTGTGACACTACTTCTGCACTCTTTCGAGTTGGTAAGAAGAAAGTATTCAGTACAATTGTCTCCGATGTTACTAGCGACTCACAACAGTATGTCAACACAATTTTCGGGGATGACAGTACACCAAGTGCAGTAGCCGCTGCCGGGGAACAACTTCTCCTGATCTTATACGGGAGTAAAACTGTTTCCTCTCTCGACCAATATAGATATGTCACTTACAAGCGTTATGTAGCAAAATCTAAACTGAATAAACCCATCGACCTAGCCTCACTCCCACCAAGCAGCGATGCTGCACAACAACATGTCTACAGATGTTATCTCCAGGTCCAACAATGGCTGGGCACTTCGCTTCCTCCGACGGATTGGGGGTGGTCGCGAGACAATGGACTTCTTGTACCGACTGCAGCCACAAAGCCATGTGCCCCCGATAACCTACTGAATCTGATCAGTTGTGGTTGCAAGAGTGCTTGTACAAAAAGGTGTGGGTGTAAGAAGGCAGGACTCTCTTGCTTAGGTTTGTGTAATTGCAGTTCGGATTCTTGTAACAACCACAGAAACACTGTCCTGTCGGAAATTTCTGAGTTCGATGAATAATATGTATATAGGTCATGTCATTTCTGTATATAGCGTTGATAATAGTCAATGTAACTTAATCCATGTTGATTGATTTGTACATTCTGTAAATATTATTTATTGATTTTTGTACATTCTGTAAATATTATTTATTGATCTAATGCTGACAGACACAGACGTGTCTGTTCGGTCCCAAGCCCGAAAATAGTTGAGTTCTCATGCTGACGAATTTTATGCCAAAAGGGGAACTCGGCCAGAAGCAGAGGGGGGTCTTCCATAATGTCTATTTTGTAAGCAATGATAAAAGTCTTCAAATGGTGGTGGATTTTTTATCGTCTGTCCAACTAACATCCCGTTCTGTACTACGACCCTTTGGGCAAATCCGTTAGGAAAATCGTCATTTTTTGCGTAAATCCGATACTTTTTTGTGAATTTTCAATAATTTTTCGCAGATATTATCACAGAATGCACATTTTCCTCTAGGTAAATGTATATTAGACATTATGTAGCTCGAAATACGCGTAAACAAAAAATACAGTTGGATCAATTCGAGGTTACAAAGTTCGTGCGATTTTTTTTTATTTTTTTCAAACGCGTTTTCGAAAAAAGGCTGTAGAAAAAAAAGCTCAACTGGGATTTTAGGGGACTTTTGTCTAATCGTTCAGTGACATGTAATCGACATTCCCTGAAAAAATCAGCTTTCTCCGATTTTTTTCCCTAGTGAAACCTAATGTTCTTGGGCTATTTATGGGATATACAAGGTAAATGACATGTAAAGCTTACACTTGAGTGCACGTGCCTCAATTTCCAAGTTCATACCGGACAAGTGAAGATTGAACTCCATTGACTCAGTTCGCAGTAAAATTATCAGTCGCATACACTTGGGCAGTAAACATGGCTCTGAGAGCCGCATTTACTGCCCAAGTGTGAGCGACTGGTAATTTTACTGCGACCCCCAGTCAACGAAGTTTAACACTGTGAAAAATGATAAATTCATAGTAATTTGTATATTTTTATACTTATCAATGGCCCAGACTTAGCTGGCGCCAACTCTAAAATGCTAGAAAAATTTATAGTAATTTATATATTTTTTATACTTACCAATGACCCAGACTTAGCTGGTGCTAACTCTTAAAATTTCAGGGCCAAACACAAATTCCCCCCACCCCCCAATCCCCAAAATTTGCATCAAAATCCCAAAAATCTATGTCCTATATGGTGCTCCATACTTTTGTCCACTGCGCATGCACAGTGTAAAGGAAGTACCGAAATTGGCACCAAATCTTCATTCTTACAACCAGTGTCTGGTAAGTGTTATGTAATCAGTGGGGAGGTATGAGTTCCCAACTCGTGGGAGGGCCATCCCCATTAGGGTCATTGGTAAGTATTAAAAGTATATAAATTACTATAAATTTTTTAACATTTTTATACTGTACCAATGACCCAGACTTAGCTGAATAGAAAAAAGCTGGAGGGCCTAGGACATAAAGGAAAATCCAATAGGCGCAATTACATGTAAACAGAATTATCTCCTCAAGGAGAAAAGGAGAGACAGGATTTACATGTATCTTTCTTGTTTATACAAAATAAGAAAGACACATTACCAGTCCGTAATTGACCACAATAACATCAATGATCTCTATTAACATCCAGTATAACCCAATATATTAATTCTTTAAAGGAAAGCCAATAAATAAAGATATACCAGAGAATGAGACTCTTTATACTCATTTAAAAGTGTCCGAGGATTGTATATTAACACTCGTATGACACGTGACATATACAAATGCTTCACACCGAAATACACTTTAAAAATATTACATAAATGAGATAAACATTAGCTTTACACTTTACAACCATCCCAGCACCGACTCGGAATTACTGACTCCAGAGGAGGTATTCCCTTGCTTTTCACAACAAAGCAGGTGATATAAGGGAACACCATCCCCCCCACCTTCCCCTTGCACTGGGTCAATCACCCCAGAATGAAGAGGGCAGCAGGACAGAGTCACTGCTGAACAGAAAGCCTGCATAACTATAGTTACAACTGTTTAGCGAACGACATTCTGAGCAACAGATAACGGACCCAAACAACGCAGGTCGCCAGAAATAGACTCAATATTTCTAACGTAAAAATTTGTGAACGTAGAAGGCTGAGACCAGTATGCAGTCTTCATCAAATCGGTAATAGCAATACTAATAGCATAAGCCCAAAATGTAGACAGCGCTCTCACCTCATGCGCCGAAATCTTAAGCACAGACTGCTGAGTAGAAGATAATTTTTCATAAGCAGTACGAATAGTCAATTGAATCCACCTTGAAATAGAATGGACTGTGATGTCCCTTCTATTAGGCAGCAGAGACAGAAAGAAACGTTTCGTCCCTTTGTGATAAACTCAGATTTACGTTTGTAAATATGCATAGCTCTTACTGGACATAGCAAAGGCCTATGGCCGTCCGAGGACGGAAGAGCTTTAATAACAATGGGTTCAGGGTACTTATTAGGAGCCTAATTCTTAGCCAAAAATCCAACATTAGTAGTCAAAGTAATAGTATTACCAACACTACGATAGTGAGAATCACCAACAGATAGTGCATGAAGCTCACTAACTCTTCTAGCAGAAGAGAAGGCTAAGAGAAAAGCTGTCTTATAAGATAAGTATTTGAAGTCTACATTGACAAGAGGTTCAATTGGCGCTTCTTTTAGCTTCAGAAGAACCCAGGCTAAATTCCACTTAGGAATTAACCTAAGGGTTCTAGGTCTATTTATCGAAAAGTTTTTAACTAACTTTGATAAAGAGACATTAGATCCAATTTGTAAGCTATCATGATGAGCATAAGTATCCGATAGCATAGACCTATAATCCTTAATAGTTATTGGCAGCAGTTTGATCTCGTCAAACAAGTAGACCATAAAATAGTAATGTCTGGAATGGAGGGATCATAAATACCAATAGAATGATCCCTACACTGAGCGAAAATCTTCCACTTAGTAGCATAATTTAGCGAAGAGGAGGTCCTCCTACAGTTAGAAATTGAATCCACTGCTCATCCTGTAAAATGCTTGCCGTGCAAGAAGGACAGCACAACGGAAAAACGTGAAGGTTGCGACCTTGCGGGATGTGATGCAGTGTGCGCGATTTCCCCTGCGAAAGAAGGTCTGACCCACAACAGACACCTGAGTAGATTTATCTATGGTCTCTGGGGTGACAGAGATGCTACCAACAGAATCTTGCAGTGAGATTGCTTGATTTTTAGCAATATCTGTTGAATCAACGAAGCTGGAGGATACGCGTATCCTATCATTCCGTCACAAGAGATCGAGAGAGCGTCTACTGCGAACACTCGAGAATCTAGGCATGGCCACACATACGTCTGCAACTGATTGTTGAGATGCGTTGCAAACAAGTCTATCATAGGACGATCCCATTGGTAGCAGATCTGACTGAATACTCGTTTGTTGAGAGTCCATTCTGACGGCAACATACAACCTTTCTGAGAAAGGGAGTCCGCCAGAACGTTCAGATGACCCGTAATATGACGGATCGACTGAAGAACCTGATGCTTCAGGACAAACAGAAGGATTCTCTCCGTTAAGTTGAACAACGGAATGAAATGAGTGCCTCTGTGGTTCCGACTGTACACTACTACAGTCGAATTGTCGGACAGAATTTGAACATGTGAATTCTGAATAATGTTCATCCAATGACGTAGCGCAAGCCAAATTGACACCATTTCTTTGATGTTTATGTGCTTGTTTAGGAACTGCGAATCCTAAAGACCCTGGCAGCTCGAATCTGTTGGGCTCAAAGTTGCTCCTCAACCTGTTTGACTCGCATCCGTCATAATCGTAAACATCGGATCCGGCAGTTGCAGTGGCACTCCCTGAGTTAACCACTGAGTATCTGCCCAAGTCTGAATCTCTTGTTTTACTTGGTTCGACAAGATGATGTTCGTTTCGAGCAAATGAATCTTCACACTCCAATTCTGAGTGTGTAGGTGTCCCATCGGAATAAGATCCGCGGCGGCTCCGCACAAACCTATCAGTCGCATGAATTCTCTCGCTGTTACTACATCTGAGTGAAGACAAAAGCGAGTGCAGCAACTGACTAATTTCGCTCTGGGTAACAGCAGATGAACCAGATTGTTGTGCATCTCGAAGCTCATTCCCAAGTGGATGAATGACTTGGACTTGGACGGAACTAGATCTGACTTCTTCTCATTTACTATGAAACCAAGACGTCGGAGCAGTTGAAGCAGACTCTGAACATCGTTCTGAAGCGTTAATCTGTCGCCGTACCTCTGAAGAATGTCGTCCAAGTAGGCCGACATTACTGCAGACGAATGAGCTCGGAAATGAGTCATTACCAAGTTCATTATTCGAGTGAAGGTCCAGGGCGCTAGATTCAGACCGAAGCACATTGCTCGGAACTGATAAACGACTCCTAGGACAGCGAAGTGAAGGTACTTTCTGAATGCCGGATGTACCATGACGTGAAAGTACGCATCCTTGAGATCGATGCTCGCAGCGCAATCGTTCACTCGAATGCTCGCTCTTACTGATCGAATGGTCTCCATATAAAATTTTGGAGCAACGATCAGCTTGTTTAGCCAGCTTAGATCTATAACTGGACGGAACGAGCCGTCTGGTTTTGGTACCAGGAACAGGTGACTGTAGAAACCGGGAGATTCCTGGTTTTCTATGACCTCTATTGCGTTCTTCTCCAGAAGAGACGGGACCTCTGATAGAAGTGAATCTCTCTTCTGAAGGTTTGACGGAAGCTTAGTCCAACGTGGACTTCGTGTTAACGGAGGTTTTTCCTTGAAGGACAGTTTTAGACCTTCTGAAATAACCCCCTGAACCCATGGGTCGTCCGTAATTGACAACCAGTTGGTTAAGAATCTCGACAGCCTTCCGCCCACTGGAGCACAATAGAGGTTCTGATCATGACCTCCTGGACCTGCGAGGCTTGCGGGAGGAGAAACTACGTCCTCCCCGACCCGCACCTCGACCAGTCGACCTAGAGGCATCTGACCGGTTGTCCCGGCTAGCATTACGACCCCTACCTGAGTTGCTACTCTGACGGTCTCTAGAGTAAGACATAGAGGCTTTCTTAGATCCTCTGTAGGAACTTCCCTTGGACGTACTCGCCCTAGAAGTCCCTGACTTACTCCTCTCTGCTGAGTCTGTTTTTTTCGAAACCGACTTAAAGAGCAGAGAGTCCGAAGCTTTCTTAGTAATCTGATCATAGATTAGCGAAAGCTTACCATCAAAGAGAAAAGCTCTCCTGAAACCGGCACGACTCGAAGAGAGTTTTTCACCTTAGAATCCACTCTTGTGGATGAAGCCAGGGCAGCATCACGTCTGACTAACTCCAAATTTGCCACTGAAAGGGCGGAGTTATACATGGAATATGCTACGGCCCTCGAAAGAACTCTCAAGGAAGTTTGAACATCCTGGAATTCTTTTCCATCGAGACGTTGTGATAACGCTCTGGTAAGGTGATCTGCGTAAGATAAGGCATCTAAACTGGCTCTGTTAGACAAGACTATCGTCTCCAACGTACTGGAGAGAATCGACATAGACGCCGGCAATGACAACTCCAAGTCTTCTGCCTGGTCGTCTAAACGCAGAGGAACTCTCAGAACGCCCTGTCCTGCCGTTTCAAATCTATTTCGACTGTTGATGAATGGCAGATGTAGAGCATGAGACGATAAGAAACTGGATCTGCCAGTCATATGTCCGTGAGACATTTCTGGACTGGGCCTTAACCCGGCCGAAAAAGTCTGTGTCCAGTGACGCTTCAGTCTGTTATCTGGAATCACAGCTCTCTGGTCCATAAGAACAACTTCTGGAAGGTGTTGCCGGATGAAATCTACGGCCACCTTATGTTGTTCTGAAAGGGAAAATTCCGCTGATTCCCTTTCACCATGCAACTGGACCAAATCGTCCCTTTCTGACAATGCAGGGGAGCGTACCGACCCAGCTTCCTCAGACAGTTCCTGATCTGAAAGAGTTTCTGAAGTTGCTGGGATGCTGTGATGAGTTGTGCTATCTGCGATAGCAAGTCCATCACAGAGGCCTGTGGAGCCGTGGTCTTACATTGTTTAGCCGTTGGAAGCTCCTGGGACGGTAACTCTTGCACAATTCTTTTATGCGAATGTCACGACTGGTAATGCCTCGTGTCCTTGGCTACTGGATGGAGTGACCTGGTCGGCGAAGCAGGCTGGATATCTGCGGTCACGTAGCCAAGGTGCGGTCGTGTGTGCCGACGTATGGATGAGGAAGCCAGTAGACTTCCCGAGCCCGGCAGTCTATGTGACGGAGCGTCCCGAGCAGGAGGAGTGGACGTATGATCAGACTGACGAACGTTACATACAACAACATCTGGGCCCAGATGTTTCTGTAAGAGAGAGGGACCTCTCTCGCTCGCGGTACGGGTAGACCTGAACGAGCTAGCAACCGGACTGTTTGGCATCCTCCGATCCATCGTCGCCGGGTGTGCGTGACCTGAGTTTATAGTGCTTGCAACACCCCTTCTCCTCTCCTGGACCACAATGGAAGAACCCGGCGTCACATCACCCACTTTACGAGTGATAGATTCACCGGGTGAGCTAGCTGGTGACAAGGTCGTCAATCCTACTAAGGATCTAGGCACTTGTCGTATTTCGTTGAGCACTTTTGCCGCTAGCTCTTCATTTGATTGCGATGATGGTAGCACACTTCCTGAAGACATCACGGAAACATCACCCTGTTCTTGTTCCTCTGAAAAAGAGACTGAAAAACTAGAAGGACCTGTGGCGAGAGGAACGGCATGGACCTCTCACCACTAACAATATACCGTGACACACGTCACCAACGTTTGTCATCCCAATTGGCACACACTGAGCAAGAATTAGTGCGAGTACATTGACTACAGCAAATACAATGAACATGAGAATCAGAGGAAGATTTCCTCGATTTACAATTTGAACAATATTCTTTCATATTTAAAAAAACATATTAAACAGCCGTAGTACTCGCACTATCCCTTGAAAGTTAAAAAATTTATAGTAATTTATATATTTTTTATACTTACCAATGACCCAGACTTAGCTGGTGCTAACTCTAAAAAATCCAGGGCCAAACACAAATTTTGCCCCTCAGTCCCCAAAATTTGCATCCAAAACCAAAAGAAATCATGTCCTATAGGACCTCCATACTTCGCCCCTACTGCGCATGCGCAGTGTCAAGGACGTTCCGAAATTGGCGCCAATTATCATTCTTACTGGCAGTGCCTGGTCAGCGCTATGTACTCAGCGGGGAGGTAAGAGTTCCCAACTCCTGGGAGGGCCATCCCCGTCTGGGTCATTGGTAAGTATAAAAAATATATAAATTACTATAAATTTTTTAACATTTTTATACTGTACCAATGACCCAGACTTAGCTGAATACTAAAAAGGCTGGAGGGCCTAGGACATAGAGGAAAATCCAATAAGCTCAACTATATAATATAGAGGCAACCCCTCAAGGAGAAAAGGAGTATTAGGCTTTACATGTATCTTTCTTATTTTATGTTAAATTAGAAAGATACAACACCCTTCATAATTGAGCACAATAACATTCATGTTCTCTATTAACATCCAGGATAACCCTTTATACTAATTATTTTTAAAGTAAGCCAATAAATAAAGTTAGTCCAGAGAATTGAGACTCTTTATATTCTTTAAAAGTGTCCGAGGATTGTATATTAACGCCCGTTTGACACTTGACATATACAAATGCTTCACACCGAGCTACACTTTAAAAATATGACATGAATGAATTTTTAACATTAATATTACACTTTAAAACCATCCCGGAAACGACTCAGAAATACTGACTTCGGAGGAGGCATTCCCTTGCTTTTCACTATAAAGCAGGTGACCTAAGGGAACACCCTCCCCCCCCCCCCTTGCCCTGGGTCAAATAGCTCAGAGCGAAGAGGGCAGCCGGACGGAGTCACTGCCGGAACAGAAAGCCTGCATAACTATAGTTGCAACTGTTTAGTGGACGACATTCTGAGCAACAGATAACGGACCTAAACAATGCAGGTCTCCAGAAATGGACTCAATATTTCTGAGATAAAAATTCGTGAATGTGGATGGCTGAGACCAATAAGCAGCCTTCATTAAATCTGTAACAGCAATACTATTAGCGTAAGCCCAAGAAGTAGCAAGAGCTCTTACTTCATGAGCCGAAATCTTAAGCACAGACAGCTGAGAAGATAAACTCTCATAAGCAGTACGGATAGTTAATTGAATCCATCTAGCAATAGAATGGACCGAAATGTCCCTTCTATTAGGCATCAAAGACAGAAAGAAACGTTTTCATCCCTTTCTGATAAACTGAGATCTCTGTTTATAGATACGTAACGCTCTAACAGGACAGAGTAAAGGCCTACGCCCGTCTGGAGACGGAAGAGCCTTAATAACAATAGGTTCCAGATATTTATTAGGAGCCTGATTCTTAGCTAAAAAACCCACATTAGTAGTGAAGGTGATAGTGTTCCCGACACTACGATAGTGAGAATCATCCACCGACAGTGCATGAAGCTCACTGACTCTTCTAGCAGAAGAGAAAGCTAAGAGAAAAGCTGTCTTATAAGATAAGAATTTGAAATCTACTGTCCCAAGAGGTTCAAATGGCTTTTCCTTCAGTTTAAGAAGAACCCAAGCTAAATTCCATTTAGGAATTAACCTAAGAGTTCTGGGTCTATTTATCGAGAAGTTTCTAACCAACTTAGATAAAGAGACATTAGATCCAATTTGTAAACTATCATGATGTGCATAGGTATCAGATAACATAGACCTATAACCCTTAATAGTAACAGGCTGCAGTTTGATTTCGTCAAACAAGTATACTAGAAAGTTTGCAATGTCTGGTATAGAGGGATCAAAAATATCCACAGAATGATCCCTACCCCAACGACGAAAAACCTTCCACTTAGCCGCATAGTTTAGCGAAGAGGAGGTCCTCCTACAGTTAGAAATCGCATCCACTGCTCGTCCTGTAAAGTGCATGCCATGCAAGAAGGACTGCACAACGGAAAAACGTGAAGGTTGAGACCTTGCGGGTTGTGATGGAGTTGATGCGATTTCCCCTGCGAAAGAAGATCCTCCCGTGGAGGAAGCTTTCGCGGTAGGTCCCACAACAGACACCTGAGTAGATTTATCCACGGTCTCTGTGGAGACAGAGATGCTACCAACAGAATCTTGCATTGAGATTGTTTTATCTTTAGCAATACTTGCTGAATTAACGGCGCTGGAGGATACGCATATCCTATCATTCCGTCCCAAGGGATCGACAGAGCGTCTACTGCAAATGCTCTTGGATCCGGACACGGAGACACATACGTCTGCAACTGATTGTTGAGATGTGTCGCAAATAAATCTATCATTGGCCGTTCCCATTGGTAGCAAATCTGATTGAATACTTGTTTGTTGAGAGTCCACTCTGACGGCAACAAGCGACCCTTTCGTGAAAGGGAGTCTGCTAGTACATTCAGACGACCAGGTATGTGACGGACCGAAAGAAGAACCTGATGTTCTAGCGCAAACAGAAGGATTCTTTCCGTTAGATTGAACAACGGAACTGAATGAGTGCCTCCCTGATTCCGTATATACGCCACTACTGTCGTATTGTCGGATAGGATTTGGACATGAGCATTGTGAATAATGTCCATCCAATGACGTAAGGCAAGCCAAATTGACATCATTTCCTTGATGTTTATGTGCTTGCCCAGGAATTGCGGATCCCAAAGACCCTGGCATCTCGAATCCATTGGGATCAATGATGCACCCCAACCTGTTTGACTGGCATCCGTCATAATGGTAAAACTCGGATCCGGCAACTGCAGCGGAACTCCCTGAGTTAACCACTGAATGTTTGCCCAAGTCTGAATCTCTTGTTTCACTTGATCTGACAAGAGAACGTCTATGTCGAGCGAATGAATTTTCACACTCCAATTCTGAGTCAAGAAAATTTGGAGAGGACGCGTGCGTAACCACCCCATCGGAATGAGATCCGCAGCGGCTCCGCACAGACCTATCAGTCTCATAAATTCTCTCGCCGTGACTTTGTCTGCGTGCAGACAATAGCGACCGTAACAACTGACTAATTTCGCTCTGGTTAACGGCAGACGAACGAGATTGTTGTGCGTCTCGAAGCTCATTCCCAGATGTGTGAATGACTTGGACGGCACCAGATCCGATTTCTCCTCGTTTACTATAAAACCGAGACGTCGGAGCAATAGAAGTAGATTCTGAACATCGTTCTGAAGCGTTAACTCGTTGCCGTACCTCTGAAGAATGTCGTCCAGGTAGGCCGACTTTACCGCAGACGAATGAGCTCGGAAATAGATCATTACCGAGTTCATTACCCGAGTGAAAGCCCAGGGTGCTAGATTCAATCCGAAGCACATCGCCCGGAATTAATACACCACTCCTAGGACTGCGAAGCGTAGATACTTTCTGAATGTCGGATGTACCATGACGTGAAAGTACGCATCTTTGAGATCTATGCTCGTTGCATAATCGTTCACCCGAATACTCGCTCTGACTGACCGAATCGTCTCCATATAAAACTTCGGAGCGACGATCAGCTTGTTTATCCAGCTCAAATCTATGACTGGACGGAACGAGCCGTCTGGTTTCGGAACCAGAAACAGATGGCTGTAGAATCCCGGAGTCTCCTGGTTTTCTACGACCTCTACCGCATTCTTAATTAAAAGAGACTGCACCTCTGATAATAGAGTGTCTCTTTTCTGCGGATTTGACGGAAGTTGAGTCCATTTTGGACTACGAGTTAATGGAGGCTTTCGTTTGAAGGATATCTTTAGACCTTCCGAAGTCACTCCTCTCACCCAAGGGTCGTCCGTAATCGACGCCCACTCTTGTGAAAAGCTCGACAACCTTCTGCCAACCGGTACGCGATAGAGGTTGAAGCCATCACCTCCTGGACCTGCGAGGCCTGCGGTAGGAGAAACCACGTCCTCCACGACCCGCACCTCGTCCCGTCGACCTCGGGGCGTCTGACCGGTTGCCCCGGCCCGAAGGACGTCCCGAACGTGAGTCGCTACCTTGACGCTCTCTTGAATAAGACCAAGAGGACGCACCGGAACCTCTATAGGAACCTCTCTTGGGCGCATTAGACCCAGAAGTGCCTGTCTTACTCTTGTCTGCCGTCTCCGACTTCTTAGAAGCAGATTTGAACAGCAGAGAATCTGAAGCTTTCTTTGTAATTTTATCATAAATTGCAGAAAGCTTGCCGTCAAAGAGAAGTTCTCCGGAGACCGAAGCGACTCTGAGAGAGTTCTTCACCTTAGTATCCACGAGTGTGGATGTAGCTAGGGCTGCGTCACATCTAACCAACTCCAGGTTTGCCACTGAAAGGGCGGAGTTACACGTGGAATAAGCTACTGCCCTTGAAAGAAGTCTTAAAGAGGATTGTATATCCTGAAATTCTTTCCCTTGAAGGCGCAGTGATAACGCCTTAGTAAGGTGATCTGCGTAAGATAAGGCATCTAAACTGGCTCTGTTAGACGAAATAGTTGTTTCCAACACCGTGGTTGGAATAGACGCCGACGACGGTAATGATAACTCTAAGTCTTCCGCCTCGTCGTCCATACGCAGAGGAACTCTCGGAATACCCTGTCCTGCCGTGTCGAATTTATTCCTTGCATTTATGAAAGGCAGGTTGAGAGTATTGGCGGACAAGAAACATGCTTTCCCTGTTTTGGAAGCAAGTTTGAATATAGCGTCGTTCAATAATTCAAATGTTCTTGCAACATTATTGGACTGAGACGGATACTCGGGAGCGATGTCCCTGAACCGCTCAAAGAAATCAGAGTCCAATGACGCTATAATTCTCTTGTCCGGAACCGCAGCAGTCTGGCCCGACGGAACAACTTGAGGGAGAAAGTGCTGGATGAAGACCACGGCAGCTTTATGCTGTTCCGAAAGGGATAGCTCCAAGTCATCCGTATCCCTTTCACCATCCGGTCGGACCTCATGATGCTCCCGGTCGTCCGCCCCCGATGCTTCGGCGGAGCGTACCGACCCAGCGCCGTCGGATAATTCCCGATCCGACACCGTTTCTGTCGGTTGCTGGGATGCTGTGATAAGTTGTGCTATCTGCACAAGTACGTCCGACATCGAGGCCTGCGGAGGCGCAGTCTTTCGCTGAGGGCAGCTCCGCATCTGATGACTCCCGCATACTTTTCCTATGCGAACGTCCGGAGTCCATCGGCCTCGTGTCCCTGGCTACCGGATGGTGTGACCTGGTCGCCGAAGAATCCCTGATCGGCGAAGCTGGTAAAATATCGGCGGTCACGTAGCCAAGGTGCGGTCGTGTGCGCTGACGAGAGGAAGAAGCCTGAGCAGTCTCCGCGGACTGCCTATACAACGGAGCGTCCCGAGCGACGGACGTATGCTCCGCTTGCGACACATTTTGTACCACAACATCTGGTCCCAGATGTTGTTGTACGAGAGAGGGGCCTCTCTCGCTCGCGGCCCGGCTGGACCTGGACGAGCTAGGAACCGGACTCAAAGGCTTCCTCCGATCTCGCCTACTATCCGCCGTCACTGGGTGTGCACGTTGAATGTTTATAGTGCTCGCATCACTCAACATTTCCTCCTGGACCGCATCGGACGAACCCGGCTGCCGAACCATTCGGTGAATGGACGCTACACCGGGCGAGCTAGCGGACAACATTTGTTTAATCTCCATGAGCACTTTTGCCGCTAGCTCTGTATTCATTTGTGACGACGGAAGCGCACTTGCGGAAGATAACATGGAAACATCACCCTGTTCTTGTTCCTCTGAAATAGAAACTGAGAGAGTAGAGTGACCTTGCGGAGAAAGAGCCGGCATAGCCCTTTCTCCACTAACAACATATCGTGACACACGTTTCCAATGTTTGTCATCCCAATATTGACATATAGAACAGGGATTAGTGCGAGAACACTGACTACAATTAATGCAATGATCATGAAAGTCAGAGGAAGATCTCTTCCTATTACAATTTGAACAATATCCTTTCATTGTGAAAAGTCAACAACAAGTCCTAGTTACTCGCACAAACCCCTGACACAAAGATACATAATAACATGATCCATTAATAATGAAAAAACAATTGCAAATCAAAATAATTTTTGAAAAATATTTTTTCAGCGAAGCCCAAGTTTCTGAAAAGTAATGTTGAGCCCCGATGGATCCAATGGCTAAGTGTGGTCAAAAATTTTAAATTTATATTAAATAATTAATGCAACACTTACGGATAATAAAAATGTATCTTATAGAGAGATAAACTACACCAAAGGCAAACAGCCCCCCTCAAAAGAGACTGTTGCCAATGTAAACAAACAGTGTAAAACACCAGAAAACATGAGACCAGGCACTGAAAAAACTGGCCCGAAATCAGTCATCATAATTACACTCTATCTGATGCAAGACAGAGACTCCCAGGGGAGAATCTGCAGAACATCAGATGGAAGATGCAGAACACAACGTTTATACACCCATGGGTGAAAACGTAACTATGGGGAAAATAACAGAAAACATTCTGTAACCAAGCAACTCTCCCAAGAGAATTTAGAAATGATCTTTCTCAAAAATATGCCAAAAGCATGGGAGAATTGCAAGGGGGGACTTAGAAGACCAGGGGAGAGGAAACACTGAATAAGCAGTGCAACTTTTTAGCAAGAATGACAACAAGTGGCCCATGCCTCGAAAATAGGCAACTTAACATAATTTCATAAAAAATTTTAAGTACAGCCCTGATTATTTTTTGTCACTCCTTTTTCCTCTCCTCCTTCTATATCCTCCTTAGAATCACCATTTCTCCAATAATTACATGTCTGGCATCCTTTAAACTGAGATTTACAAGCACAAAGATCAGTGAGATGTTGACTGATGAAGGGCCAAACAGAGAAAATGATAATTGGCGCCAATTTCGGAACGTCCTTGACACTGCGCATGCGCAGTAGGGGCGAAGTATGGAGGTCCTATAGGACATGATTTCTTTTGGTTTTTGATGCAAATTTTGGGGATTGGGGGGCAAAATTTGTGTTTGGCCCTGGATTTTTTAGAGTTAGCACCAGCTAAGTCTGGGTCATTGGTACAGTATAAAAATATACAAAGATACATAATAATAATATAATCCATTATAAAAATTTCGAAAAATAATTCAAAAGAAAAACTTTTCGCAAAAAATTTTGAGATGAGCCCAAGTTTCCAAAGGGAACGATGAGCCCAAATGGATCCCAAAAAAGCCTAAGTGTGGACAAAATTTTTAAAACATATCTAAAAATTAATGTTACACTTACAGACAATATTAATGTATCTGGCTATGAACAAAACCTTAGAGAAGACAAGGAATCACTGTCAGAAGTAACCGTTGTCAACGTAAACAAAAGTGAATAAAAACCGGAAACAAGACTCCAGGCACTGAAAATATGGCCCTAAATCAGTAACCAATTTTAAAACACTATCCGATGTAAAACAGAAACTTCCACAGAAGAAACTGCAGTACATCGGATGGAAGATGCATGACCAGAACGCCTAAACACCCCTAGGGTGAGGACGTAACCATGGGGAAAACAGAATAAACATTCTGTAACTATGCTAAAAACTCCCAAGAAATTTCAGTAAAAAAATTTCAAAAATTATCCCAAAAGCATGGGAGATTAGCTAGGGGGTATCAAGGAAAGGGAAGGAGGAAACGCTGAACAAACAGTGGAGATTTCATAGCAAAAATGAAAACATCAGGCCCATGCCTCGAAATTAGGGAACATGAAATAATTTTGCATAAAAATTATAAGTTACAGCCCTGAACACATCCTGTTTCTTCCTCTCATCCTCTTATTTCATCCTTGGATCCACCATTTCCTTCATGATTTTGTGTCTGGCATCATTTTAACTGAGACTATAAGCACAGATATCAGTGAGATGTTACTGATTGAAGGGCCAAACAAAGAATGAAGATTTGGCGCCAATTTCGGTACTTCCTTGACACTGTGACACTGCGCATGCGCAGTGGACAAAAGTATGGAGGACCATATAGGACATCGATTTTTTGGATTTTGATGCAAATTTTGGGGATTGGGAGGGGGAGGGGGAAAAATTTGTGTTTGGGCCTGAAATTTTAAGAGTTAGCACCAGCTAAGTCTGGGTCATTGGTACAGTATAAAAATATCAAGGCCAAACACAAATTTTGCACCCCCCCCCCCCCCCCCCCCCCCATCCAAAAAATTTGCATGCAAAACCAAAAATTAGAAGTCCTATTTGGCCTTCCATACATTTACTCTCCGCGCATGCGCAGATGCCAGGAAGTGACCTGAATTGGCACCAATATCATTCTTTGTAAAAAAGAGTATTACATAATAATTCAGCGGGGGAGGTATGAGTGCCCACTCATGGGACAGCCACCTCTGCCTGGGCCATTGGTAAGTATAACAAGAGGCCCCAGGGGGCCTGAGGGCGCTCACCTGACATGGTAGCCTAAATATCAACCCAGGGAATTGATTTCAACAAGTTGCATCTGCCCCTCCTAAGAAAAGCTTATATATCCAAAGATTCTGACCAGTGGATCTTAAAAAATGTTTTTTAAAGAATATCCCTCATATTGAACTAAGTAATAATTTGGGCTCCCACAGGGAGCCGAAATATGAAACCAGGGATTTGGCTTGAACAAACTTGAATCTCACCTCCAGTGGGATGCTGTATATCAATTATCAAAAGATTCTGACTGGTGGATGCAAAGAAGAAGATTTTTTCATAATACAGGGAGCCCAAATATCAACCCAGGGACTTGGCTTGAATAAACTTGAATCTTACGCCCGTAAAGATGCTGCATGCCAAATATCAAAACATTTCAACTGCTGAATCTGAAGAAGATTTCAAAAGAAAAATTCCTCATATTGAACTAAGTTACAATACAAGCTCCCACAGTGGGCCCAAATATGGACCTAGGGACATGGCTTGAACAAACTTGAATCGCACCCCTCTAAGGATGCTGCATACCAACTATCAAAGCATTCCGACTGCTGGATCTGAAGAAGAAGATTTTTAAAGACAATTCCTCATTTTGAACTAAGTTATAATTCGGGCTCCCACAGTGAGCCCAACTATGAACCCAGGGACTTGGCCTGAACAAACTTGAATCTCATCCCCCTAAGCATGCTGCATACCAAATATGAAAAGATTTTGACTGGTGGATATGATTGCACCAAGTTGAAATTCAGGCTCCCATAGGAAGCCCAAATATCACCCAATGCACTTGGTTTGAACAAACTGGAATCTGCACCTCATATAGTTTATTGATACAAAATATTAAATGATTCTGACCAGGGGATCTTAAGAAGAAGAATTTAAAAGATAAAATATAAGATTTCACTAATTTTGAAATTCGGTCTTCAATACAGAGCCCAAATATGGACCTAGGGACTTGTTTTGAACAAAGTTGAATCTAGTGCTGCCGCGGTTAAGACTTTTTCTGACCGGTTAACCAGCGTGTTTGACCGTGGTTAACCGCATTTAAGGTACCTATATTTGTAGTGTGTTCTTGCTTCAACTGTAACTATTATATCGGGCCGGCCAATGTTATTTACATTGACCATAAATAATAATAAAGAAGTATTCTATTTAGTCGTTGTTGTTCAATCGCCCATGTGTTTACATCAGTGCGTGTACCGGAAATCAACAGGTTTGTGGGGCCAATATGGACGAAACCATAAAAAGTTAAAAAATTTATAGTAATTTATATATTTTTTATACTTACCAATGACCCAGACATAGCTGGTGCTAACTCTTAAAATATAGGGCCAAACACAAATTTTGCCCCCCAATCCCCAAAATTTGCATCTAAAACTAAAGAAAACATGTCCTGAAAGGCCCTCCACACTTCGCCCCTAC
Source organism: Pictodentalium vernedei (assembly GCA_031216915.1). NCBI lineage: Eukaryota > Metazoa > Mollusca > Scaphopoda > Dentaliida > Dentaliidae > Pictodentalium > Pictodentalium vernedei. The sequence continues at coordinate 353,651,444 of CM062297.1, forward strand.
TGCGCATGCGCAGTGTCAAGGACGTTCCGAAATTGGCGCCATTTATCATTCTAATAACCAGTGCCTGGTAAGCGCTATGTACTCAGCGGGGAGGCAAGAGTTCCCAACTCCTGGGAGGGCCATCCCCGTCTGGGTCATTGGTAAGTATAAAAAATATATAAATTACTATAAATTTTTTAACATTTTTATACTGTACCAATGACCCAGACATAGCTGAATAGTAAAAAGGCTGGAGGGCCAAGGACATAGAGCAAAATGGAATACGCTCAATAAAATAAAATAGAGTCATCCCCTGTAGGGAAAAGAAGTAATAGGCCTTACATGTATCTTTCTTATTTATGATAAATTAGAAAGATACAACACCTTCCAAAAATTGAGCTTCATACATCCATGTACTCTATTAATATCCAATATAATCCTTATACTAATAATTTTTAAAGTAAGCCAATAATAAAGTAAGTCTAGAGAATAGAGACTCTTATACTCCTAAAAGTGTCTGAGAATTGCATAATCATGTCCGTTGACATATGCAATATTCAAAAGCTATACTTTAAAAACTAAGACTTGAATGAATTTTATAAACTTAAACTTCTCACTAAACAACCATCCCAATAACAGCTCAGAATTACTAACTCCGGAGGAGGTATCCCCTTGTTTTCATAGTAAAAACAGGTGACCCAAGGGAACACCCTCCCCCCCCCCCCACTTTTTCTTGCCTTGGGTCAAATAGCCCAGAGCGAAGAGGGCAGCCGAACGGAGACACTGCCTAAACAGACAGCCTACCTAGCTATAGTAGCAACTGTTAAGAGAATGACATTCTGAGCAGTAGATAATAGACCTAACAAAAGAGGCCTCAAGAAATTGACTCGATATTTCTAAGATAAAATTCATGAATGTGGATGGCTGAGCGCAATGAGCGGCCTTCAAAAATCTATAATAGCGACACTATTAAAGTAAGCCCAAGAAGTAGAAGAACTCTTACTTCATGAACCGAAATCTTAAGCACAACTGCTAAGTCAATGATATACCATAAGCAGTACGCTAGTTAATAGAATCCATTAACAATAAAATGGAGCGTAACGTCCTTCTACTAGACATCAAAGACAGAAGAAGCTTACGCCCTTATAATAAACAGATATCTGTTTATAAATACATAAACTGTACCCGGAAAGAGTAAAGGCCTATGCCCATACGAAGACGGAAGGACCTTAAATAATAGGTTCCGGATAATAGGAGCCTAACTCTTATGCAACAATCCAACCTAAATAGTAACGGAAGTATTGATTCCGAAACTATGAAAGTGAAAATCATCCATCGATAGTGCATGAAACTCACTGACTCTACAGTAAAAGAGAAACCAACAGAATTACTGTCTAAAAGGTCAGAATTTGAAAACTACTGTTTCCAGAGGTTCAAATGATTACTTAGCTAAATAAGAACCGAAGTTAAAATCCGTATAGGAATTTAATCTAAAGATTCTAAGTCTATTTATCAAAAAGTTACTAACTGACTTAGATAAAGAGACAAAAGACTCAATTGTAAACTATCGTAGAGTGCATAGGTATGAGGTAACATAAACCTATAACCTAAATAATAACAGGCTGCAGTAGATCTTGTGAAACAAGTATACTAAAAAATAGCAATGAGTAGTATGGAGGGATCAACAATATGAACATAATGATCCCTACACCACGACGGAAGAGCCTCCACTTTAGTCGCATAGAATAGCGAAGAAGAGGATCTCCTATAGTAAGAAATCGCGTCCAAAGCTCGTCCAGTACAGTGCTTACAATGCAATACGGACCACACAACGGAATACATGAAGGTTGCGACCTTGCTGGTTGTGATAAAGATGACACGATTTACCCAGTGAAAAAAAAGATCCTCACATAGAGGAAGATTTCACGTTAAGATCCACAGTAGACAAGAGAGTAAATTACTCATGATCTCTGTGAAGATAGAGATGCTATCAACAAAAATGTATTGTGGTTGTTTATCTTAGCAATACCTGCTAAAACAACAGCGCCGGAGGATACGCGTATCCTATCATTCCGTCCTATAGATCAATAGAGCGTTAACAGTATTAGCTCAGAGATCTGGACAAGCCAACACATACGTCTGCAATTGATTAGCAAGCTGTGTCATAAATAAAACATCATTGGGCGCTCCCACAGATAGCAAATCTGATTGAATACTTGTTTGTTGAGAGTCCATTCTGACAGCAACAAGCGACCCGTAAGAGAACGGGAGTCCGATAAAACAATCAGACGAACCAGAATATGACGGACCAAAACTGAACTTGGTGTACTATAACCAACAGACGGATTCTTTCCATTAAATTGAATAACGGAAACGAAAGAGTGCCTCCCTGGTTCCGGAGATACGCCACTACTGTCGAATTAAAGGACAGGAATTTGGGCATGCGTTTCTGAATAATGTTCATGCAATGACATAAAGCAAGCCTAAAAAACATTAATCCGCGGAAGTTAAACTGATAGCTAAAAGACTGCGGAACCCAAAGACCCTGGCACTTCGAATCCGTAGGGATCAGTATATATCCCAATCTGTTTGACTGGCAACCGTCATAACAGCCACACTCGGGTCCGGCAACTGCGGCGGCACTCTCTGAGTCAACCACCGAATGTTTGCCCCAGTCTGAATCTCTTGTAACACTAGATAGACAAGAGAATGTATAAATCGAGCAATTCATGGATTGCCGGAAAGTTGCCGTCGAAGAGAAGCTCCTCCGAGAACGAAGCGACTCTGAGAGAGTTCTTAACCTTACTATCCACGTGTGTGGATGTAGCTAGGGCTGCGTCACGTCTAACCAACTCCAATCAGCCACTGAAGGGCGGAGTTATACGTGAACAAACTACTGCCCTCAAAAGAAATTACATTGAGAATAATATCCCGTAAATCTTTTCTTGAAGACGTAATGATAACGCCTCAGTAAGGCGGATTACGTATAATAAAGCGTCTAAGTTAAGTCTACTATACATAATGTCGTTCCCAACATTGAAATTGGAAAAGACATAAACGGCGAAAAAGAATATATGCAGTCTTTAATCACACCGTCTAGACGCATATGAACTCTCGGTATGCCCTGCTCTGCCAAAATAAACTATTTGTAAAAATGATAAAATGGCAGAAATGAGCCACGCGGACAAGAAACTAAACTATCATGCTTAGTAGCAGGCTTGTATATATATATAAATATATAGCGTCGAAAAATAAAACACATGTTGTAATGACAATATTGGACTGCGTCGGTAGGGACAATGTCCCTGTACCGATCGAAAAATCCGAGTCCAATGACGCTATAAGTCTCTTATCCAAGATCGCAGCAATGAAGTCCGAAAAATAATCACTGGAAGAAATGCCAGAAGATATGAAAGGCATCTTCCGATACTACTAAAGGGAAAACTCGAAATCTTTCGAATCCCTTTCGCCATCCTGTCGGACCCTATAAAGCGTTCGGTCGTCCGTAGCTGATGCAACCGCGGACCGCACCGACCCAGCGCCGTCGGATAATTCCTGATTCGACCGAGAAACTGTCAATTGCTGGGATGCTGCGAAACAACTGTGCTAACTCGGATAGCACGTCCGTCACTGAGGCCTGAGGAGAAGCGGTCTTACGATGCATTGCCGCAGGAAGCTCCGAGATCGTTACCCTGTGCATACTTCCAATATGCGAGCGAACGGAGTGTATAGGCCTCGTGTCCCTTGGCTACCGGATGGCGCGACCTATTCGCCGTGGAATCACTGAATGCCGAAACTGATCGGATACTCGAGGTCACGTAGCCAATGTGCGGTCGTGTGCCCTGCTGTGAGGATGAGGAAGCATTAAAGACAGTCTCTCGGACTGTCAATATAACGGAGCGTCCCGAGCAACGGACATATGCTCCGAATGTAAAATATCTGAACCACAACATGCGGTCCCCTATGTTGTTGGCTTCCTCCGATCAGTCCTCAATCTGCCGTCACTGGGTGAGTACTAAAGTAATTAAAGTGCTCGCATCACCCAAATCTCCTTCCTAGACCGCAACGGACGAACCCGGCAGCCGAACCATTCGATGAATGTACGCTACACCGGGTGAGCTAGCGAATGTCACTCCGTAAGCGATAGACATATTCCATGAGCACTTATTGCCGCTAACTCTTCATTAACTATGACGACAGAGGCACACTTTTGAAAGACATCTCCATAACTCTTCGAACAAGAAACCAGAAATGCTTGGATAGCAAGCATAAAATAATAATATATAGCGTCGTTCAATAATTCGAAAGTTTGTGTGACATTATTGGACTATGTCGGAACTGAGGGACGATGTCCCTGAACCGAACCAAAAATTTCTAAGTCCACCGACGCTATCAGTTTCTTATCCGGCATCGCAGCATATGTTGTTCCGAAAGGGAAAGCTTGAAATCCTCCGAATCCCTTTCGGTATCCCGTCGGACCGGATGAAACTTTCGGACGTCCGTACCCGCTTCCGCGGAGCGTCCCGACCCAGCATCGTCGGATAAAATATATGCGACAGATTCAGTTGATGCTGGGATGCTGCGATAAACTGTGCTATTAAGGAAAGCACGTCCGTTCCCGAGGCCTGTGCAGTAGCGGACTTACGATGCATTGCCGCTGGAAGCTCCGTGTACGTTGACTCCCGCACACTTCCTATGCGAACGTCCGGAGTCTGCAGGCCTCGAGTCCCCGGCTACCGACCCAGCGCTGTCGGATAATTCTCGATCCGACACCGTTTCTGTCGGCCGCTGGGATGCTGCGATAAGCTGTGCTATGTGCACAAGAATGTCCGTTGTCGAGACCTGCGGAGGCGCAGTCTATCGCTGCTTCACCGAGGGCAGCTCCGCATCAGATGGCTCCCGCATACTTTTCCTATGCGAACGTCCGGAGTCCATCGGTCTCGAATCCCTGGCTGCCGGATGGTGTGACCTGGTCGCCGAAGAATCCTTGATCGGCGAAGCTGGTAATATATCGGCGGTCACGCAGCCAAGGTGCGGTCGTGTGCGCTGACGAGAAGAGGAAGCCTTAGCAGTCTCAGCGGACTGCCTATACAACGGAGCGTCCCGAGCGACGGACGTATGCTCCGCTAACGACACATTTGTACCACAACATCTGGGGCCAGATGTTGTTGAACGAGAGAGGGGCCTCTCTCGCTTGCCGTCCGGATGGACCGGAACGAGCTATGAACCGGACTAAAAGGCTTCCTCCGTTCTCCCTCCGATCCGCCGTCACTGGGTGTGCATTAAGTTAATTTTATAGTGCTCGCATCACCCCAAAATTCCTTCTAGACCGCAACGGACGAACCCGGCTGCCGAACCATTCGGTGAATGGACGCTACACCGGGCGAGCTAGCGGACGTCAAAGGCCGTCGAACCTACTAGGGTCCTCTTAGGCAATTGGCGTATTACATGAGCACTTTTCCGCTAGCCCTTCATTAATTGTGACGACGGAGGCACACTGTTGGAAGACACCACAGATACATCACCCTAATCTTGATCGTCTGAAATAGAAATTGATAAAGTAGAGTGACCCTGCGGGGAAAGGACCGGAGTGTCCAAATCCCCAACAACATACCGTGACTACGCTTCTCATATTGTCATCGAATTCATACGATACAGAACAGGAGTTAATGCGAGTACACTGACCACATATAGAATGATAATAAGGTCAGAGGAAGACTTCCTCTTAAAACAATTGATCAATATCCTTTCAATGTGAAAAGAAAACAAGTCCTGGTACTCGCACTAACCCCTGGCAATCAAAATACATAATAATAATATGATCCATTAATATAGAAAAAATAATTGAAATCAAAATATTTTGAAAAAATATTTTTTCAGAACAGCCCAAGTTTCTGAAAAGTAACGTTGAGCCCCAATGGATCCCAAGCCTAAGTGTGGACAAAAATTTTAAAAATATTTTAAACAATTTATTCAACACTTAAGAACAATAATAATGTATCTAGTTATGATTAAAATAACATAAAGATATTATTATTTAGAAATCCCCCCCTCACACAGAGGGCTGTTGTAAATGTAAACAATGAGTGTAAAAACACTAAAATAAGACTCCAGGCACCCAGGCCCGAAATCAGTTACCAAAAATACACTATCTGATGCAAAACAGAGACTTCCAGGGAAGAAACTGCAGAACATCAGATGGTAGATGCAGAACACAACGCCTAACCACCCGTAGGTGAAGACGTAAACATGGGGAAAGAACAGAATTCATTCTGTTATTCAGCTAAAACTCCCAAGAAATTTTAGTAATAATAATTACAGAAACTATGCCAAAAGCATGGGAGAATAGCAAGGGGGAACTTAAAGGACAGGGAGAGAGGAAAACACTTGAAAAAACAGTGTAACTAAATAATCAGAATGACAACAAAATGGCTGCTGCCTTGAAAATAGGTAACTTAACATAATTTCATTAAAAAATTTTAAGTTACAGCCCTGATAATATTCTGTCACACATTCTTTTCCTCTCCTCCTTTTCTATCCTCCTTAGAATCACCATTTCACTAATATTTATGTGTCTGGCATCATTTAAACTGAGATTTAAAAGCACAAAGATCAGTCAGATGTTAACTGATGAAGGGCCAAACTTAGAATGATAAATGGCGCCAATTTCGGAACGTCCTTGACACTGCGCATGCGCAGTAGGGGCGAAGTGTGGAGGGCCTTTCAGGACATGTTTTCTTTAGTTTTAGATGCAAATTTTGGGGATTGGGGGGCAAAATTTGTGTTTGGCCCTATATTTTAAGAGTTAGCACCAGCTATGTCTGGGTCATTGGTACAGTATAAAAATATACAAAATCATCAAAATAACAACGAAAAAATAAATAATAACACATTAAATGTTTGCCAGCAATACCTGGAGAGACGTATTTATTTATTCCATGAACTCCAATTCACTGATGTGTAATGTCCGGTTATAAATTAGGCACACGTGCACCAGGTAAAGTTAGTTTCAATAGCACCAACAATGCTTAAGTGGGACATCAATTTGAAAACAATATGCGCTGTAACTTGCGCATTTGTTGTATTTTTATTGGTTTTTCCGGAACATTCTCGCGTTCCGGAAAAAACAACTTAATCACAACAACTGTGCAGGTTACGGCGCAAATGGTGCTCTGATTCTGAAACTATGAACTTTCAGTCACAAACGAGCATTGGATTTTCTTGACAGGGATGAAGAAAGACATTGGGGTGATAAACAAACAATGAAAAACAAATAAATGCGAGTATTTTTTAAATCTTTAGTAATAATTTTCCTTTATTCTTTTATCTTATTCACCACGTGGTAACTCGTCAAAACTTACCTATTTCCATTGCATCCCAAACTGCCCCAAATTGGCAAAACGTAACTTGCAACTAATTCTTTTTGACTGCATATATTTAAAAATGGGGGGTGCGACTTATACATGGGCTTTAGGCAAAAGGGAGGAATTCCAGGTGTGAGTTTGGGGTGCGACTTATACACGGGGGCGACTTATACACGGACATATACGGTGAGTATAGTGAATGTAAGGTTAACCGGTTAAAACATTTTCTTGACCGGTCAAAGTTTTAACCACAGGTTAACCGGTTATCCGGATAACCGCGGCAGCACTACTTGAATCTCACCCTTCCAAGGATGTTTTACACCAAATATTAAAAGATTCTGATAAATAGTTCTGAAGAAGAAGATTTTTTTAAGAAAATTGAGGGTAGTGTTAGAGTTATGACCCTTGTAGAGCCCCTAGTTGGTGTGGCACCATCTTATGAAAAAATTTGGGTGGATAGATGTTGGGGAAGATTCACATCAAGTTTCATCTACATTGGCCCAGCGGTTCTTGAAAAGAAGTCGAAAACGTGAAGTTAACAGATGGGCAGAGGGACGGACAGATGGACGTCTAGGACATCCTCCCTTACTCTTTTCTGCTATTGCGGGTCGATTAGACGCCGATTTAAGGAACAGAGTATTGATGAATTCTTTGTAGCTTGGTCATAAACCAGTGAAAGCTTATCGTCAAAAACTTAGTGTCTGGAAATCGGAACGACCCGTATCAAGTTTTTCACCTTGTCATCTATTAAAAATGACGACGCAAGGGCTTCGCTACGTCTGATTAACTCCAAATTAGCAACTGTTAAGACAGAGTTATACGTGATAAATATAATAGCTCTGGAAAGGACTCTGAATGAGGTACGAACGTCCTCAAATTCCTTTTCGTAGAGACGTTGCGTCACAGTTCTTAAAGGTGATCTGCGTAAGACAGTGAGTTTAAATTCGCTCTGAATGAAGAAATTGCTGTCTCAATTGTGTCCGAGCGAATAATGAATGACGAAGGTAAGGCCATAACTAGGTCCTTTGCCTGCTCATTCAAATGCAGGGGAACTCTCTAAACATCTTCCCTGACCATTATAATCGGTAAAATTACGGAAGATGATGACAAGAATCCGCCTTACTTCTTCCCACAGGAAAGTTGAATATGGCGTCATCTAAAAGGCCTAAGGCCTGCGACACCTGACTCGACTTAACCAGAAAAGACATGACCTCCTCTTTTTCCGGATGAAGTCAGCATCCAACAACGCTAGCGGTTTCTTGCAAGTAGTCGAAGCATTCTTATTCGCTGGAACAAATTCAGGGTAATGTTGATGGAATAAATCCATCTCCACCATGTGTTGTTCCAAAAGGGAAAGGTAATCCCCCTCCATATCCCTTTCATCATTCGTCTGAATCAGTTGAAAGTTAAAAAATTTATAGTAATTTATATATTTTTTATACTTACCAATGACCCAGACATAGCTGGTGCTAACTCTTAAAATATAGGGCCAAACACAAATTTTGCCCCCCAATCCCCAAAATTTGCATCTAAAACTAAAGAAAACATGTCCTGAAAGGCCCTCCACACTTCGCCCCTACTGCGCATGCGCAGTGTCAAGGACGTTCCGAAATTGGCGCCATTTATCATTCTAATAACCAGTGCCTGGTAAGCGCTATGTACTCAGCGGGGAGGCAAGAGTTCCCAACTCCTGGGAAGGCCATCCCCGTCTGGGTCATTGGTAAGTATAAAAAATATATAAATTACTATAAATTTTTTAACATTTTTATACTGTACCAATGACCCAGACATAGCTGAATAGAAAAAAGGCTGGAGGGCCAAGGACATAGAGCAAAATGGAAGACGCTCAATAAAATAAAATAGAGTCATCCCCTGTAGGGAAAAGAAGTAATAGGCCTTACATGTATCTTTCTTATTTATGATAAATTAGAAAGATACAACACCTTCCAAAAATTGAGCTTCATACATCCATGTACTCTATTAATATCCAATAATCCTTATACTAATAATTTTTAAAGTAAGCCAATAATAAAGTAAGTCTAGAGAATAGAGACTCTTATACTCCTAAAAGTGTCTGAGAATTGCATAATCATGTCCGTTGACATATGCAATATTCAAAAGCTATACTTTAAAAACTAAGACTTAAATGAATTTTATAAACTTAAACTTCTCACTAAACAACCATCCCAATAACAGCTCAGAATTACTAACTCCGGAGGAGGTATCCCCTTGTTTTCATAGTAAAAACAGGTGACCCAAGGGAACACCCTCCCCCCCCCCCCCTTTTTCTTGCCCTGGGTCAAATAGCCCAGAGCGAAGAGGGCAGCCGAACGGAGACACTGCCGAAACAGACAGCCTACCTAGCTATAGTAGCAACTGTTAAGTGAATGACATTCTGAGCAGTAGATAATAGACCTAACAATAGAGGCCTCCAGAAATGGACTCGATATTTCTGAGATAAAATTCATGAATGTGGATGGCTGAGCGCAATGAGCAGCCTTCAAAAATCTATAATAGCAACACTATTAATGTAAGCCCAAGAAGTAGAAGAACTCTTACTTCATGAGCCGAAATCTTAAGCACAACTGCTAAGTCAATGATATACCATAAGCAGTACGCTAGTTAATAGAATCCATTAACAATAAAATGGAGCGTAACGTCCTTCTACTAGACATCAAAGACAGAAGAAGCTTACGCCCTTGTAATAAACAGATATCTGTTTATAAATACATAAACTGTACCCGGAAAGAGTAAAGGCCTATGCCCATACGAAGACGGAAGGACCTTAAAATAATAGGTTCCGGATAATAGGAGCCTCACTCTTATGCAACAATCCAACCTAAATAGTAACGGAAGTATTGATTCCGAAACTATGAAAGTGAAAATCATCCATTGATAGTGCATGAAACTCACTGACTCTACAGTAAAAGAGAAACCAACAGAATTACTGTCTAAAAGGTCAGAATTTGAAAACTACTGTTTCCAGAGGCTCAAATGATTACTTAGCCAAATAAGAACCGAAGTTAAAATCCGTATAGGAATTTAATCTAAAGATTCTAAGTCTATTTATCAAAAAGTTACTAACTGACTTAGATAAAGAGACAAAAGACTCAATTGTAAACTATCGTAGAGTGCATAGGTATGAGGTAACATAAACCTATAACCTAAATAATAACAGGCTGCAGTAGATCTTGTGAAACAAGTATACTAAAAAATAGCAATGAGTAGTATGGAGGGATCAACAATATGAACATAATGATCCCTACACCACGACGGAAGAGCCTCCACTTTAGTCGCATAGAATAGCGAAGAAGAGGATCTCCTATAGTAAGAAATCGCGTCCAAAGCTCGTCCAGTACAGTGCTTACAATGCAATACGGACCACACAACGGAATACATGAAGGTTGCGACCTTGCTGGTTGTGATAAAGATGACACGATTTACCCAGTGAAAAAAGATCCTCACATAGAGGAAGATTCACGTTAAGATCCACAGTAGACAAGAGAGTAAATTACTCATGATCTCTGTGAAGATAGAGATGCTATCAACAGAAATGTATTGTGGTTGTTTATCTTAGCAATACCTGCTAAAACAACAGCGCCGGAGGATACGCGTATCCTATCATTCCGTCCTATAGATCAATAGAGCGTTAACAGTATTAGCTCAGAGATCTGGACAAGCCAACACATACGTCTGCAATTGATTAGCAAGCTGTGTCATAAATAAAACATCATTGGGCGCTCCCATAGATAGCAAATCTGATTGAATACTTGTTTGTTGAGAGTCCATTCTGACAGCAACAAGCGACCCGTAAGAGAACGGGAGTCCGATAAAACAATCAGACGACCCAGAATATGACGGACCAAAACTGAACTTGGTGTACTATAACCAACAGACGGATTCTTTCCATTAAATTGAATAACGGAAACGAAAGAGTGCCTCCCTGGTTCCGGAGATACGCCACTACTGTCGAATTAAAGGACAGGAATTTGGGCATGCGTTTCTGAATAATGTTCATGCAATGACATAAAGCAAGCCTAAAAAACATTATTCCGCGGAAGTTAAACTGATAGCTAAAAGACTGCGGAACCCAAAGACCCTGGCACTTCGAATCCGTAGGGATCAGTATATATCCCAATCTGTTTGACTGGCAACCGTCATAACAGTCACACTCGGGTCCGGCAACTGCGGCGGCACTCTCTGAGTCAACCACCGAATGTTTGCCCCAGTCTGAATCTCTTGTAACACTAGATAGACAAGAGAATGTATAAATCGAGCAATTGATGGATTGCCGGAAAGTTGCCGTCGAAGAGAAGCTCCTCCGAGAACGAAGCGACTCTGAGAGAGTTCTTAACCTACTATCCACGCGTGGATGTAGCTAGGGCTGCGTCACGTCTAACCAACTCCAATCAGCCACTGAAGGGCGGAGTTATACGTGAACAAACTACTGCCCTCAAAAGAAATTACATTGAGAGTAATATCCCGTAAATCTTTTCTTGAAGACGTAATGATAACGCCTCAGTAAGGCGGATTACGTATAATAAAGCGTCTAAGTTAAGTCTACTATACATAATGTCGTTCCCAACATTGAAATTGGAAAAGACATAAACGGCGAAAAAGAATATATGCAGTCTTTAATCACACCGTCTAGACGCATATGAACTCTCGGTATGCCCTGCTCTGCCAAAATAAACTATTTGTAAAAATGATAAAATGGCAGAAATGAGCCACGCGGACAAGAAACTAAACTATCATGCTTAGTAGCAGGCTTGTATATATATATAAATATATAGCGTCGAAAAATAAAACACATGTTGTAATGACAATATTGGACTGCGTCGGTAAGACAGGGACAATGTCCCTGTACCGATCGAAAAATCCGAGTCCAATGACGCTATAAGTCTCTTATCCAAGATCGCAGCAATGAAGTCCGAAAAATAATCACTGGAAGAAATGCCAGAAGATATGAAAGGCATCTTCCGATACTACTAAAGGGAAAACTCGAAATCTTTCGAATCCCTTTCGCCATCCTGTCGGACCCTATAAAGCGTTCGGTCGTCCGTAGCTGATGCAACCGCGGACCGCACCGACCCAGCGCCGTCGGATAATTCCTGATTCGACCGAGAAACTGTCAATTGCTGGGATGCTGCGAAACAACTGTGCTAACTCGGATAGCACGTCCGTCACTGAGGCCTGAGGAGAAGCGGTCTTACGATGCATTGCCGCAGGAAGCTCCGAGATCGTTACCCCGTGCATACTTCCAATATGCGAGCGAACGGAGTGTATAGGCCTCGTGTCCCTTGGCTACCGGATGGCGCGACCTATTCGCCGTGGAATCACTGAATGCCGAAACTGATCGGATACTCGAGGTCACGTAGCCAATGTGCGGTCGTGTGCCCTGCTGTGAGGATGAGGAAGCATTAAAGACAGTCTCTCGGACTGTCAATATAACGGAGCGTCCCGAGCAACGGACATATGCTCCGAATGTAAAATATCTGAACCACAACATGCGGTCCCCTATGTTGTTGGCTTCCTCCGATCTGTCCTCAATCTGCCGTCACTGGGTGAGTACTAAAGTAATTAAAGTGCTCGCATCACCCAAATCTCCTTCCTAGACCGCAACGGACGAACCCGGCAGCCGAACCATTCGATGAATGTACGCTACACCGGGTGAGCTAGCGAATGTCACTCCGTAAGCGATAGACATATTCCATGAGCACTTATTGCCGCTAACTCTTCATTAACTATGACGACAGAGGCACACTTTTGAAAGACATCTCCATAACTCTTCGAACAAGAAACCAGAAATGCTTGGATAGCAAGCATAAAATAATAATATATATAGCGTCGTTCAATAATTCGAAAGTTTGTGTGACATTATTGGACTATGTCGGAACTGAGGGACGATGTCCCTGAACCGAACCAAAAAAAATTTCTAAGTCCACCGACGCTATCAGTTTCTTATCCAGCATCGCAGCATATGTTGTTCCGAAAGGGAAAGCTTGAAATCCTCCGAATCCCTTTCGGTATCCCGTCGGACCGGATGAAACTTTCGGACGTCCGTACCCGCTTCCGCGGAGCGTCCCGACCCAGCATCGTCGGATAAAATATATGCGACAGATTCAGTTGATGCTGGGATGCTGCGATAAACTGTGCTAATAAGGAAAGCACGTCCGCTCCCGAGGCCTGTGCAGTAGCGGACTTACGATGCATTGCCGCTGGAAGCTCCGTGTACGTTGACTCCCGCACACTTCCTATGCGAACGTCCGGAGTCTGCAGGCCTCGAGTCCCCGGCTACCGACCCAGTGCTGTCGGATAATTCTCGATCCGACACCGTTTCTGTCGGCTGCTGGGATGCTGCGATAAGCTGTGCTATGTGCACAAGAATGTCCGGCGTCGAGACCTGCGGAGGCGCAGTCTATCGCTGCTTCGCCGAGGGCAGCTCCGCATCAGATGGCTCCCGCATACTTTTCCTATGCGAACGTCCGGAGTCCATCGGTCTCGAATCCCTGGCTGCCGGATGGTGTGACCTGGTCGCCGAAGAATCCTTGATCGGCGAAGCTGGTAATATATCGGCGGTCACGCAGCCAAGGTGCGGTCGTGTGCGCTGACGAGAAGAGGAAGCCTTAGCAGTCTCAGCGGACTGCCTATACAACGGAGCGTCCCGAGCGACGGACGTATGCTCCGCTAGCGACACATTTGTACCACAACATCTGGGGCCAGATGTTGTTGAACGAGAGAGGGGCCTCTCTCGCTTGCCGTCCGGATGGACCGGAACGAGCTATGAACCGGACTAAAAGGCTTCCTCCGTTCTCCCTCCGATCCGCCGTCACTGGGTGTGCATTAAGTTAATTTTATAGTGCTCGCATCACCCCAAAATTCCTTCTAGACCGCAACGGACGAACCCGGCTGCCGAACCATTCGGTGAATGGACGCTACACCGGGCGAGCTAGCGGACGTCAAAGGCCGTCGAACCTACTAGGGTCCTCTTAGGCAATTGGCGTATTACATGAGCACTTTTCCGCTAGCCCTTCATTAATTGTGACGACGGAGGCACACTGTTGAAAGACATCACAGATACATCACCCTAATCTTGATCGTCTGAAATAGAAATTGATAAAGTAGAGTGACCCTGCGGGGAAAGGACCGGAGTGTCCAAATCCCCAACAACATACCGTGACATACGCTTCTCATATTGTCATCGAAATCATACGATACAGAACAGGAGTTAATGCGAGTACACTGACCACATATAGAATGATAATAAGGTCAGAGGAAGACTTCCTCTTAAAACAATTGATCAATATCCTTTCAATGTGAAAAGAAAACAAGTCCTGGTACTCGCACTAACCCCTGGCAATCAAAATACATAATAATAATATGATCCATTAACATAGAAAAAATAATTGAAATCAAAATATTTTGAAAAAATATTTTTTCAGAACAGCCCAAGTTTCTGAAAAGTAACGTTGAGCCCCAATGGATCCCAAGCCTAAGTGTGGACAAAAATTTTAAAAATATTTTAAACAATTTATTCAAAACTTACGAACAATAATAATGTATCTAGTTATGATTAAAATAACATAAAGATATTATTATTTAGAAATCCCCCCCTCACACAGAGGGCTGTTGTAAATGTAAACAATGAGTGTAAAAACACTAAAATAAGACTCCAGGCACCCAGGCCCGAAATCAGTTACCAAAAATACACTATCTGATGCAAAACAGAGACTTCCAGGGAAGAAACTGCAGAACATCAGATGGTAGATGCAGAACACAACGCCTAACCACCCGTAGGTGAAGACGTAAACATGGGGAAAGAACAGAATTCATTCTGTTATTCAGCTAAAACTCCCAAGAAATTTTAGTAATAATAATTACAGAAACTATGCCAAAAGCATGGGAGAATAGCAAGGGGGAACTTAAAGGACAGGGAGAGAGGAAAACACTTGAAAAAACAGTGTAACTAAACAATCAGAATGACAACAAAATGGCTGCTGCCTTGAAAATAGGAAACTTAACATAATTTCATTAAAAAATTTTAAGTTACAGCCCTGATAATATTCTGTCACACATTCTTTTCCTCTCCTCCTTTTCTATCCTCCTTAGAATCACCATTTCACTAATATTTATGTGTCTGACATCATTTAAACTGAGATTTAAAAGCACAAAGATCAGTCAGATGTTAACTGATGAAGGGCCAAACTTAGAATGATAAATGGCGCCAATTTCGGAACGTCCTTGACACTGCGCATGCGCAGTAGGGGCGAAGTGTGGAGGGCCTTTCAGGACATGTTTTCTTTAGTTTTAGATGCAAATTTTGGGGATTGGGGGGCAAAATTTGTGTTTGGCCCTATATTTTAAGAGTTAGCACCAGCTATGTCTGGGTCATTGGTACAGTATAAAAATATCACGGTCAGCGGCATCTGAAATTGCAGATGCCTGGACCGACCCAGAACCATCCGACAGCTCAGGTTCTGAGACTGCCGTCGGATGCTTCTGCACTTGCTGAGATGCTGCGATGAGCTGCGCAATCTGCGAGAGAAAATCCGTTACGGAGGCCTGAGGAGAAGCGGTCTTCTATTCTAGCCGCCGGCTGCTCCCAAGACAGTGTGTCCGAGATGGCTCTTTTCTTCAGATGTCCCGATATATGAGGCCTCGTCTCTTAGCTACTGAATAGTGCTACTTTAGAGAGGTCGCGGCATTCTGATTCTCAGGAACGAACTCAGGGAAGTATTGATGCATTAAATCCATCGCCACCCTGTGTTGTTCCGAAAAGGGAAGGGTAATTCTCCTCCAAATCCCTTTCACCATCAGACTGAATCAGATTATACTCACAGTCATCGGCATCTGAACGCGCAGATGACTGGACCGACCCAGCACCATCCGAAAGCTCATGTTCTGAGACTGCCGTCGGCTGCTTCTGCACTTTCTGGGATGCTGCAATGAGCTGCGCAATCTGTGACATCAAGTCCATTATGGAGGCCTGAGGAGCAGCGGTCTTCTGTTGCTCGGCCGCCAGCTGCTCTCGGGACAGTGTGTCCAAGATGGCTCTTTTCTGCGGACGTCCCGGTGAATGAGGCCTCATCTCCTTGGCTACTGTATGGTGTGACTTCTTTGACGAAGAGTGGACCTTCTCGGCGATGCAGGCTGGATACCAGAAGTCACGTAGCCAAGGTGAGGTCGTGTGTGCTTGGCAGATGCTGAAGAAGAAGCCGTAACTATAGTCGACCCCGGCTGTGAACTGAACAGAGCAACCCGGACGGGAGGCGTGGACGTATGCTCCGACTGACGCAAGTTCCAAACCACAACATCTGGCCCCTTCGTGGCCTAGTTCTTCTCGAATACTACAAAGGGATCTTTAGCCTGCACAGAGTGTGTCTCTCTCCACACAGAGGACAGCCATTTTACGTTCCCACCCGATAGGATGGTACGCTGTGACAGCATCAACCCCACAATTGATGCTGACAGAGAGTGTTCGGACACTTTGAGAACTTTCCCCGACCGGGAATCGATCCCGGGACCACTGGCATGAGAGATCAGTGCACTTATCCACTCGGCCACCACTCTCTCTACCCTTTCTACTCTCCTCGACCGCAATGGACACACCTGGCGCCACAGTACCCATGGACGGTGTAACTGCTTCACCAGTCGAGCTAGCTGGCGACAGGGAGCTGAAACCATGCTGTGGTTTATTGCCCTGTCTAATATTCATGAGCACTTTAGCCGCAAGCTAGAGCAGAAACGGTTACAAATTTTTTGTAACCGGTTAACCGGGAGCTATAATCGGTTAACGACCGGTGAACGGTTATTTTAATAGTTCATAAGAAAATTGACGGAAAACATGACCAGGAGTACAGCACAGCAAGGCCGCACAAAGTACAACTCACTCGGACGGCTGGAAAATAAAGAAACGATACGATATCGTAATCGTATTATCGTCAGTGAATACACCTACTTCGTTGTGAGCTGCATGTCACTGTATGAACTGATGAACTGTTGTTCAAAACCGTAATCCAGTAAATCCATGGGTCACTTCCAGGAATACCACTGAACAAAGTGACAAACATACCTAAACATGCCTTATATTCCATATTCATCGGAGGAAAAGGGTGTAAAAAAACGGACGCAGAACACGTGATGCTGTTACCCACTGCGTAAACCGGTGTTAAACACAGAAGAATTGACACTGTCATATTTAGCGATCCTCAAATTAACCTTATTAATCTTCCCCCAGAAATTCATTACATATGGTAAAGTAAAAACTATTTTAAAATTTAAACCAAAGTTTCAGACTTTTGTGAAGACTGAAGACGAATACAAATTACACCATACACAAAAGAAAGGAAAAACAGTTGCACAGTACGTTCTTGAGAGTTGAGACGTTCGTCACTCGTCAGTTTCGGCCCTAGGACGTTTCGACCTTGAGACGATTCGGCCAGTGATGTTTCGGCCTTTCCGAGAGCCGAAATGTCCCCGAGTGAACCGAATCAAGCTATGACGCAATAATACTGACTGCAAATAACTTTGAACCGGTCCCTGAAACATGTGGAATGCGATTCGGATTATGCGACAAGAGTTGCAGAATGACAATGATGCCAGAATCCAAAACTCTTGTCGATTTCTGTCGAATCTTGTCAACTCTCAGCAATAACAATGAAAGGGGTGATATCGGGTTCACCTACAGGCGTACAGCTATGCCCAAAGCAATGCTTGAATTACCTTTTACTGTGCTATTACTAGCGTATTAGATACAGCGACATGAAACTTCAGACAAAAACTTACTTTCTATTAATTTCTGCCTGCTGCGCTCATCATAAGATACAGAACGGTTAACCACGGTTACAAAATTTATAACCGTTCATAATCAAAACTGAACCGTCAACGGTTAACCGGTTAACCGTTTCAGCTCTACTGCAAGCTCCGATTGACTATCTAAATGCGACAACGGAAGCACACTCTCTGACGCGTCATGTAGACATCAACATGTTCTTGTTCCTCTGTAAATAGAAACTAAAACACTAAAGCGACTTTTTGGCGAGAGGACTGGCAGTGGCCTCTCTCCGCCAGAGGACCGCGGCAGTGGCCTCTCGCTAACAACGTACCGTGACACCCGTCTCCAACATTTGTCATCCCATGCGACATATGTTGAGCAAGAATCAGGGGGAGTACATCGACTACAAGCAAGGCAACCAACATGTACATCAGAGGAAAGGCTTCTTCGCTCTACTTATTGAGCAATATGCTTTCATAATGAAGCAAAATAAGTCGCTCATACTCCCACCAACTCCACATTAAATATCAGAAAAAGAAACAAAACAAATAAATAACATTCAAAATATAAATCAAAAAATAATTTACACAAAAAAATTTTTCGAAAAAATTTTGACAAAAGCCCAATTTCCCAAAGGGAACGATGTGCCCAAATGTATTCTGACAAAGCCCAAGAGTGGACAAAAATTATTTTTCTATCCAAAAAATTGACTGATACACTACCGGAATACTTAATGTATCTTTCAACAGTCCCATCATATAATAAATAGGAAACTACATATATAAATAGAGCATTGTCAATGTAAACAACATCAGAATGAAAACCGGAAACAAGACCCCAAGCAACATGGCCCGAAGTCAGTGACAGATTTTTGAACTATCCGATGTAATTACTAAAGCAAGATCTTCATCAGAAGAAAAAACGATACATCAGATGTATGATTCATGACCAAAATGCCTAATCACCCCAAGGGTGAGGACGTAACCATGGAGATATACAGAATAAACATTCTGTGTAACACGTTAAACTCCCAAGAAATTTTATAAAAAAATTTCAATAAAACAAGCCAAAAAGCTTGGGAGTTTAACTGGGGGCTTCAAGGAAGGGTAGGGAAGGAATACTTAACAAACAGTGGAAAAATCATTAGCAATAATGATGACGTCAGGCCCATGTCCGAAAATTGGGGAACATGAACTAATTTTTATAAATATTATAAAGTTACAGCCCTGAATGTTTCAAACCACCATTTCTTCCTTCCTTCATCCAGTTGTGTTCTTGGATCCACCAAATTAACCATTGATTTGTGTCTGGCATCATTATAAACTAAGATTTAAAAGCACAGAAGTCAGTTTATTGTTATCTGACTGAGGGCCAAACAAAGAATGAAGTTGGCGCCAATTCCAGTCACTTCCTGGCGTCTGTGCATGCGCGGAGAGTAAATGTATGGAGTTCAATGTAGTTCTTGTCTAATAATGCACGGTATTACAATCGGAATCGGCATCAGAATTGGCCGTTTGTGAGCTCAAATAACCGGTAATCGGTCAGCAACCATTTTTGGTAATCGGTTGTACACTAATTGGAAGAAGCTTGATGACCTTTTCATTTGTTAGTAATGAATACATTTTAACCTTTATTTGAAAGTAGATATTGTATTCTCCATCTTAAAATAGTGTGGGCACAAAAGGAGAATACATATTCTACTTCATCACTTTACCTGCTTTATTTTCATTATCTTTCTTTTTTTCAGTTGTCGTCTTTTCTTTTTCCACAGGTGATGTTGCTTTTTTTGGCGGAGATGCTTCACTTGACATTGCTCTCTGTGGAGTGGCTACTCTAGGTGGTATTGGTGCTTGCTTAACTGCAAAATTGAAAAGAAAATCAAATAGAACCATCATTTTGGGGACATTGTGAACATACAAAAATTGTCACAATTTGAAAATGTATTGAGAAGTATACATATATCTATTTTCAGAACTCTGAAAAAGTATATGTGATGGGCGGCCGATTCTGGTCCAGGCCAGTACACCCACAGTGAGAATAAGCACTTTCCTGAGTTTTAAGGGGGCCTGAGGGCACTCACCTGACATGGTAGTCTAAATATCAAACCAGGGACTTGACTTGAATAAGCTGCATATGCCCCTCCTAAGAAAAGCATATACCAACTAGATGAAGCTGTTGTGCCCACACAATACACAGGATTTTCCTTCTATTTTCAGTTCCTGCACTTTTACATCCCAAAATTGAGATAAACGCATAAAAAACAGATTCCAAACAAATTTTTTTTCTTCTTAAAATTGACCAAAATGCATAAAAATCCAAAAAACTAATTTCCGGATTTTGGTGCAAAATTTCTCAAGTCCCACCCAGCCCCAAAATTTTCAGTATAAAAAAAAAAAATTTTTTTGCCTTAAATTTCACAGAAACGCATATAAAGTTAAAAAATTTATAGTAATTTATATATTTTTTATACTTACCAATGACCCAGACATAGCTGCTGGTGCTAACTCTTAAAATATAGGGCCAAACACAAATTTTGCCCCCCAATCCCCCAAATTTGCATCTAAAACTAAAGAAAACATGTCCTGAAAGGCCCTCCACACTTCGCCCCTACTGCGCATGCGCAGTGTCAAGGACGTTCCGAAATTGGCGCCATTAATCATTCTAATAACCAGTGCCTGGTAAGCGCTATGTACTCAGCGGGGAGGCAAGAGTTCCCAACTCCTGGGAGGGCCATCCCCGTCTGGGTCATTGGTAAGTATAAAAAATATATAAATTACTATAAATTTTTTAACATTTTTATACTGTACCAATGACCCAGACATAGCTGAATAGTAAAAAGGCTGGAGGGCCAAGGACATAGAGCAAAATGGAATACGCTCAATAAAATAAAATAGAGTCATCCCCTGTAGGGAAAAAGAAGTAATAGGCCTTACATGTATCTTTCTTATTTATGATAAATTAGAAAGATACAACACCTTCCAAAATTGAGCTTCATACATCCATGTACTCTATTAATATCCAATATAATCCTTATACTAATAATTTTTAAAGTAAGCCAATAAATAAAGTAAGTCTAGAGAATAGAGACTCTTATACTCCTAAAAGTGTCTGAGGATTGCATAATCATGTCCGTTGACATATGCAATATTCAAAAGCTATACTTTAAAAACTAAGACTTGAATGAATTTTAAAAACCTAAACTTCTCACTAAACAACCATCCCAATAACAGCTCAGAATTACTAACTCCAGAGGAGGTATCCCCTTGTTTTCATAGTAAAACAGGTGATCCAAGGGAACACCCTCCCCCCCCCCCCCTTTTTCTTGCCCTGGGTCAAATAGCCCAGAGCAAAGAGGGCAGCCGAACGGAGACACTGCCGAAACAGACAGCCTACCTAGCTATAGTAGCAACTGTTAAGTGAATGACATTCTGAGCAGTAGATAATAGACCTAACAATAGAGGCCTCCAGAAATGGACTCGATATTTCTGAGATAAAATTCATGAATGTGGATGGCTGAGCGCAATGAGCGGCCTTCAAAAATCTATAATAGCGACACTATTAATGTAAGCCCAAGAAGTAGAAGAACTCTTACTTCATGAGCCGAAATCTTAAGCACAACTGCTAAGTCAATGATATACCATAAGCAGTACCGATAGTTAATAGAATCCATTAACAATAAAATGGAGCGTAACATCCTTCTACTAGACATCAAAGACAGAAGAAGCTTACGCCCATAGTAATAAACAGATATCTGTCTATAAATACATAAACTGTACCCGGAAAGAGTAAAGGCCTATGCCCATACGAAGACGGAAGGACCTTAAAATAATAGGTTCCGGATAATAGGAGCCTAACTCTTATGCAACAATCCAACCTAAATAGTAACGGAAATAGTGATTCCGAAACTACGAAAGTGAAAATCATCCATCGATAGTGCATGAAACTCACTGACTCTACAGTAAAAGAGAAACCAACAGAATTACTGTCTAAAAGGTCAGAATTTGAAAACTACTGTTTCCAGAGGCTCAAATGATTACTTAGCTAAATAAGAACCGAAGTCAAAATCCGTATAGGAATTTAATCTAAAGATTCTAAGTCTATTTATCAAAAAGTTACTAACTGACTTAGATAAAGAGACAAAAGACTCAATTGTAAACTATCGTAGAGTGCATAGGTATGAGGTAACATAAACCTATAACCTAAATAATAACAGGCTGCAGTAGATCTTGTGAAACAAGTATACTAAAAAATAGCAATGAGTAGTATGGAGGGATCAACAATATGAACATAATGATCCCTACACCACGCCGGAAGAGCCTCCACTTTAGCCGCATAGAATAGCGAAGAAGAGGATCTCCTATAGTAAGAAATCGCGTCCAAAGCTCGTCCAGTACAGTGCTTACAATGCAATACAGACCACACAACGGAATACATGAAGGTTGCGACCTTGCTGGTTGTGATAAAGATGACACGATTTACCCAGTGAAAAAAGATCCTCACATAGAGGAAGATTTCACGTTAAGACCCACAGTAGACAAGAGAGTAAATTACTCATGATCTCTGTGAAGATAGAGATGCTATCAACAGAAATGTATAGTGGTTGTTTATCTTAGCAATACCTGCTGAAACAACAGCGCCGGAGGATACGCGTATCCTATCATTCCGTCCTATAGATCAATAGAGCGTTAACAACATTAGCTCAGAGATCTGGACAAGCCAACACATACGTCTGCAATTGATTAGCAAGCTGTGTCATAAATAAATCATCATTGGGCGCTCCCATAGATAGCAAATCTGATTGAATACTTGTTTGTTGAGAGTCCATTCTGACAGCAACAAGCGACCCGTAAGAGAACGGAAGTCCAATAAAACAATCAGACGACCCGGAATATGACGGACCAAAACTGAACTTGGTGTACTATAACCAACAGACGGATTCTTTCCATTAAATTGAATAACGGAAACGAAAGAGTGCCTCCCTGGTTCCGGAGATACGCCACTACTGTCGAATTAAAGGACAGGAATTTGGGCATGCGTTTCTGAATAATGTTCATGCAATGACATAAAGCAAGCCTAAAAAACATTATTCCGCGGAAGAAAACTGATTGCTAAGAGACTGCGGAACCCAAAGACCCTGGCACTTCGAATCCGTAGGGATCAGTATTATATCCCAGTCTGTTTGACTG
Organism: Pictodentalium vernedei; assembly: GCA_031216915.1. Taxonomy (NCBI): domain Eukaryota; kingdom Metazoa; phylum Mollusca; class Scaphopoda; order Dentaliida; family Dentaliidae; genus Pictodentalium; species Pictodentalium vernedei. The sequence continues at coordinate 353,674,747 of CM062297.1, forward strand.
GCAACCGTCATAACAGCCACACTCGGGTCCGGCAACTGCGGTGGCACTCTCTGAGTCAACCACCGAATGTTTGCCCCAGTCTGAATCTCTTGTAACACTAGATAGACAAGAGAACGTGTAAATCGAGCAATTCATGGATTGCCGAAAAGTTGCCGTCGAAGAGAAGCTCCTCCGAGAACGAAGCGACTCTGAGAGAGTTCTTAACCTTACTATCCATGCGTGTGGATGTAGCTAGGGCTGCGTCACGTCTAACTAACTCCAATCAGCCACTGAAGGGCGGAGTTATACGTGAACAAACTACTGCCCTCAAAAGAAATTACATTGAGAATAATATCCCGTAAATCTTTTCTTGAAGACGTAATGATAACGCCTCAGTAAGGCGGATTACGTATGATAAAGCGTCTAAGTTAAGTCTACTATACATAATGTCGTTCCCAACATTGAAATTGGAAAAGACATAAACGGCGAAAAAGAATATATGCAGTCTTTAATCACACCGTCTAGACGCATATGAACTCTCGGTATGCCCTGCTCTGCCAAAATAAACTATTCGTATAAATGATAAAATGGCAGAAATGAGCAACGCGGACAAGAAACTAAACTATCATGCTTAGTAGCAGGCTTGTATATATATATATAGCGTCTAAAAATAAAACACATGTTGTAATGACAATATTGGACTGCGTCGGTAAGTCAGGGACAATGTCCCTGAACCGATCGAAAAATCCGAGTCCAATGACGCTATAAGTCTCTTATCCAAGATCGCAGCAATGAAGTCCGAAATAACAATCACTGGAAGATAATGCCATTAGATATAAAAGGCATCTTCCGATACTACTAAAGGGAAAACTCGAAATCTTTCGAATCCCTTTCGCCATCCTGTCGGATCCTATAAAGCGTTCGGTCGTCCGTACCTGATGCAACCGCGGACCGCACCGACCCAGCGCCGTCGGATAATTCCTGATTCGACCGAGAAACTGTCAATTGCTGGGATGCTGCGAAACAACTGTGCTAACTCGGATAGCACGTCCGTCAGTGAGGCCTGAGGAGAAGCAGTCTTACGATGCATTGCCGCTGGAAGCTCCGTGATCGTTACCCCGTGCATACTACCAATATGCGAGCGAACGGAGTGTATAGGCCTCGTGTCCCTTGGCTACCGGATGGCGCGACCTATTCGCCGTGGAATCACTGAATGCCGAAACTGATCGGATACTCAAGGTCACATAGCCAATGTGCGGTCGTGTGCCCTGCTGTGAGGATGAGGAAGCATTAAGGACAGTCTCTCGGACTGTCAATATAACGGAGCGTCCCGACCGACGGACATATGCTCCGAATGTAAAATATCTGAACCACAACATGCGGTCTCCTATGTTGTTGGACGAGAGAGGGACCTCTCTCGCTCACAGCCCGGACGGACCTGGACAAGCCAGGAACCGGACTAACAGGCTTCCTCCGATCTGTCCTCAATCTGCCGTCACTGGGTGAGTACTAAAGTAATTAAAGTGCTCGCATCACCCAAATCTCCTTCCTAGACCGCAACGGACGAACCCGGCAGCCGAACCATTCGATGAATGTACGCTACACCGGGTGAGCTAGCGAATGTCACTCCGTAGGCGATAGACATATTCCATGAGCACTTATTGCCGCTAACTCTTCATTAACTATGACGACAGAGGCACACTTTTGAAAGACATCTCCATAACTCTTCGAACAAGAAACCAGAAATGCTTGGTTAGCAAGCATAAAATAATAATATATATAGCGTCGTTCAATAATTCGAAAGTTTGTGTGACATTATTGGACTATGTCGGAACTGAGGGACGATGTCCCTGAACCGAACCAAAAATTTCTAAGTCCACCGACGCTATCAGTTTCTTATCCGGCATCGCAGCATTCTGGTCCGACGAAAGAAGCTGTAGAAGACCAAGTCAGATGACATACACAACAGCATATGTTGTTCCGAAAGGGAAAGCTCGAAATCCTCCGAATCCCTTTCGGTATCTCGTCGGACCGGATGAAACTTTCGGACGTCCGTACCCGCTTCCGCGGAGCGTCCCGACCCAGCATCGTCGGATAAAATATATGCGACAGATTCAGTTGATGCTGGGATGCTGCGATAAACTGTGCTATTAAGGAAAGCACGTCCGTTCCCGAGGCCTGTGCAGTAGCGGTCTTACGATGCATTGCCGCCGGAAGCTCCGTGTACGTTGACTCCCGCACACTTCCTATGCGAACGTCTGGAGTCTGCAGGCCTCGTGTCCCTGGCTACCGGATGGTGTGACCTGGTCGCCGAAGAATCCTTGATCGGCGAAGCTGGTAATATATCGGCGGTCACGCAGCCAAGGTGCGGTCGTGTGCGCTGACGAGAAGAGGAAGCCTTAGCAGTCTCCGCGGACTGCCTATACAACGGAGCGTCCCGAGCGACGGACGTATGCTCCGCTTGCGACACATTTTGTACCACAACATCTGGGGCCAGATGTTGTTGAACGAGAGAGGGGCCTCTCTCGCTTGCCGTCCGGATGGACCGGAACGAGCTATGAACCGGACTAAAAGGCTTCCTCCGTTCTCCCTCCGATCCGCCGTCACTGGGTGTGCATTAGGTTAATTTATAGTGCTCGCATCACCCCAAAATTCCTTCTAGACCGCAACGGACGAACCCGGCTGCCGAACCATTCGGTGAATGGACGCTACACCGGGCGAGCTAGCGGACGTCAAAGGCCGTCGAACCTACTAGGGTCCTCTTAGGCAATTGGCGTATTTACATGAGCACTTTTCCGCTAGCCCTTCATTAATTGTGACGACGGAGGCACACTGTTGGAAGACATCACAGATACATCACCCTAATCTTGATCGTCTGAAAAAGAAATTGATAAAGTAGAGTGACCCTGCGGGGAAAGGACCGGAGTGTCCAAATCCCCAATAACATACCGTGACATACGCTTCCCATATTGTCATCGAAATCATACGATACAGAACAGGAGTTAATGCGAGTACACTGACCACATATAGAATGATAATAAAGTCAGAGGAAGACTTCCTCTTAAAACAACTGATCAATATCCTTTCAATGTGAAAAGAAAACAAGTCCTGGTACTCGCACTAACCCCTGGCAATCAAAATACATAATAATAATATGATCCATTAATATAGAAAAAATAATTGAAATCAAAATATTTTGAAAAAATATTTTTTCAGAACAGCCCAAGTTTCTGAAAAGTAACGTTGAGCCCCAATGGATCCCAAGCCTAAGTGTGGACAAAAATTTTAAAAATATTTTAAACAATTTATTCAACACTTACGAACAATAATAATGTATCTAGTTATGATTAAAATAACATCAAGATATTATTTTTTAGAAATCCCCCCCTCACACAGAGGGCTGTTGTAAATGTAAACAATGAGTGTAAAAACACTAAAATAAGACTCCAGGCACCCAGGCCCGAAATCAGTTACCAAAAATACACTATCTGATGCAAAACAGAGACTTCCAGGGAAGAAACTGCAGAACATCAGATGGTAGATGCAGAACACAACGCCTAACCACCCGTAGGTGAAGACGTAAACATGGGGAAAAGAACAGAATTCATTCTGTTATTCAGCTAAAACTCCCAAGAAAATTTAGTAATAATAATTACAAAAACTATGCCACAAGCATGGGAGAATAGCAAGGGGGAACTTAAAGGACAGGGAGAGAGGAAAACACTTAAAAAACAGTGTAACTAAACAATCAGAATGACAACAAAATGGCTGCTGCCTTGAAAATAGGTAACTTAACATAATTTCATTAAAAAATTTTAAGTTACAGCCCTGATAATATTCTGTCACACATTTTTTTCCTCTCCTCCTTCTCTGTCCTCCTTAGAATCACCATTTCACTAATATTTATGTGTCTGGCATCATTTAAACTGAGATTTATAAGCACAAAGATCAGTCAGATGTTAACTGATGAAGGGCCAAACTTAGAATGATTAATGGCGCCAATTTCGGAACGTCCTTGACACTGCGCATGCGCAGTAGGGGCGAAGTGTGGAGGGCCTTTCAGGACATGTTTTCTTTAGTTTTAGATGCAAATTTTGGGGATTGGGGGGCAAAATTTGTGTTTGGCCCTATATTTTAAGAGTTAGCACCAGCAGCTATGTCTGGGTCATTGGTACAGTATAAAAATACAAAATTTTTTTTTTTACAGATTTGGGTCCAAAATTTTCTATATCCCACCCGGCCCCCAAATTTTCAGTGTAAAAAAAAAAAATTTTTTTTGTCTTCAAATTTACCAAAACACATAAAAAACTAAAAAAAAAATTTCTGGATTTTGGTCCAGAATTTCTAAGTCCGGAACAGGAACCCAAATTTTCAGCTTAACTATGAACCCAGGGACTTGGCTTGAACAAATTTGAATTTCACCCACCTAAGGATGCTGCATACCAAATATCAAAAGATTCTTATTGGTAGATCTGAAGAAGAAGATTTTTAAAGAATATTCCTCATTTTGAACTAAGTTACAATTCGAGCTCCCACAGTGAGCCCAAATATGAACCTAGGGACATGGCTTGAACAAACTTGAATCTCACCCCACTATGGATGCTGCATGCCAAATATCAAAACATTCAGACTGCTGAATCTGAAGAAGATTTTTAAAGAAAATTCCTCATATTGAACAAGTTACAACTCAAGCTCCCACAGTGAGCCCAAATATGGACCTTGGTACATGGCTTGAACAAACTTGAATCTCACACCCCTAAGGATGCTGCATACCAAATATCAAAACATTCCGACCGCTGGATTTGAAGAAGAAGATTTTTAAAGAAAATTCCTCATTTTGAACTAAGCTATAATTCAGGCTCCCACAGTGAAAAAAAAAGCCCTCTGTTAAATATATAAAATAGAAAAAAGATGCCAAAATAAACTTATTTTGTTGATTGATGAAGCTAATTCCAGGGACTATGACCAAGTTTCTCAGTCCACTTCTGTAACAAAGTACTGTACAATGAAAATAATAACACGCAAATTCACAGCAGTTATCTTCAACCGTTGCAACATCCAGAAGCAACTTGCATGTCTTCTCCACTATAGGAATAATTCTGTTAGACATGACAGATAAGTAGACACTAAGGCCACGACAAAGTCATTTGATTCTCACTTGTCATTAAATATTATGAATTTATAGTAATTTGTATATTTTTATACTTACCAATGGCCCAGACTTAGCTGGTGCTAACTCTAAAATATCGAGGGCCAAACACAAATTTTGCCTCTCCCCCCCCCCCCCCCCCCCATCCCCCAAATTTGCATGCAAAACCGAAAATTAGAAGTTCTATCCGGTCCTCCATACATTTACTCTCTGCGCATGTGCAGACGCCAGGAAGTCACTGGAATTGGCACCAAGATCATTCTTTGTAAAAGAGAGTATAACAAAATAATTCAGCGGGGAGGTTTGAGTGCCCACTCATGGGAGGGCCATCCCCGTCTGGGCCATTGGTAAGTATAAAAATATACAAATTACTATAAATTTATTATATTTTTACACTGTACACCAATGGCCCAGACTTAGCTGAATCGTAAAAAGGTGGAGGGCCTAGGACTTCCGAAATAATTCCAATCCTGCAATCCATGATGAAAGGAACTTAGAATAATAAGAAATTACATGTTTGTCTCTCTATACAGTAATAGAGGAGACATATTCTAAATAAGGAGCCCAATTTAAGAAATTCCTTATTGTAAGCATGAAGACAATGCTACTTAGGATGTAATAAGTTCCTAATTTTTAAGGCTAGTCCGGACTAAGCCCCAAAAATAAGGATGGTGTAACTGAGAATGAGTGAAAATCCCCCACAAACAGATGCCATACAATAACACTTTAGCTGCATGCAGGAAATAATTATGGATAAAACAGCTTCCTTCATAGTTACATACTTTTTAAGCCAGAGAAGAGGTAAAAATCACCCCCCCCCCCCCCCCTTTCTTTTGAAGGAATCTTCAAAAGAAAAAGGAGAAGCTCTGGAATCAATAAGAGCGGTACCAAAAAACAATATAAATAATCAACGAACAAGCACTCAGGTATTAATTCATGATTAATAAATGGTGCTTAATGCCACTTCAGAAGTTAAGGCTATAGCAACGATCCTGGTAAAAAATATTGCCTGCTATATAAACGTACACCGCAGACGGCGTACACAGATACGTCGAAAACTGGTGATAAAAATATAACATACACATGTCAAAACAAGAGGCTCCAGGGGGGCCTGAGGGCGCTCACCTGACATGGTAGCCTAAATATCAACCCAGAGAACTGATTTCAACAAGTTGCATCTGCTCCTCCTAAGAAAAGCTTATACCAAATATCCAAAGATTCTGACCAGTGGATCTAAAAAAAAAGATTTTTAAAGAATATTCCTCATATTGAACTAAGTTATAATTCGGGCTCCCCCCCCAGGGAGCCCATATATGAACCCAGGGACTTGGCTTTAACAAACTTGAATCTCACCCCCTAAGGATGCTGCACACCAAATATCAAAACATTCCGACTGCTGGATCTGAAGAAGATTTTTTAAGAAAATTCCTCATTTCAAACTAAGTTACAATTCAAGCCCCCACAGTGAGCCCAAATAAGGACCTAGGGACATGGCTTGAACAAACTTGAATCTCACCCTCCTAAGGATGCTGCATACCAAATATCAAAACATTCCGACTGCTGGAGCTGAAGAAGAAGATTTTTTAAAGAAAATGCCTCATTTTGAACTAAGTTATAATTCGGGCTACCACAGTGAGCCCAAATATGAACCCAGTGACTTGGCTTGAACAAACGCGAATCTCACCCCCCTAAGCATGCTGCATACCCAATATCAAAAGATTCTGCCTACTGAATCCAGAGAAGAAGATTTTTAAAGAAATTTGCCTGAAATGCACTAAGTTGAAATTCAGGCTCCTATACTGAGCCCAAATATACACCCAGGGGGGCCGATTTGTACAAATTAGAATCAGATCCACCCCACAATGTTGCATACCAAATATCAAAAGATTCTGCCTGCTGGATCTGGAGAAGAAAATTTTTTAAGAAATTTGCCTGAAATGCGCTAAGTTCAAATTCGGGCTTCTACAGTGAGCCCAAATATCAATGCAGGGGGCCGATTTGAACAAACTTGAATCTGACCCCCCTAGAAATAATGTATACCAAATAGGAAAGAATTCTGCCTGGTGGATCTGAAGAAGAAGATTTTTTTGAATTTTGGAAAGAAATTCATGGGTGCTATCAGAGTTATGCTCCCTGTGGGTGCGGAAAGTTTATTTGTACAAGTCTGAATTGTCATATGATATGGAACATGCACACCAAATTTGATCTAGTAGTTTGTGAGGAGTAGTTGATAATGTAAAGTTCACGACAGACCGATGACGGACGGCAAGTGAAAAGTTAAGCTCCCTTCGGTGAGCTAAAAACTATAGTGACCTTTTGACGAGAGGACCACAGAGTCCCCTCACCACAATAGGACCGATAGTGTCCACCATCCGCCTAACACAAACCATGACGCCCGTCATTCAGATTATCAAATCTGATACATGGAGTAGAATTAGTGGTAGTACATCAAGTAAACTCATTAAAACAACCAAGTAAATAAAGGAAAGGTTTCCTCTATTTGCCATACAATGAGATAAAAATAATTACCTAAAACTAATATATGTCATTGTACCACCACCAAATCTACATATAATATAAGATAACATTAAATATAATCAATGAAATAAATATATCCAAAAGAAAAACTCTTTCAAAAATAAAAAAATGTTCCTAATATAAGAGCCCAAGTTCCAAAACGATGAGCCCAAAAAAGCCTAAGTGTGGACAAAATAATAAAAACTGTGTAAAATTAACCACCACACTATCAGAATATTTAATGTTACTTACAACTGTTGTTCCTAAACAAAAATAGGAAACTACCTAGAGTAATGTAATGTAAACAAAACACCGGAATCAAGACCCCAGGCAACACAGGCCGAAGTCAGTAACAGAAACAAGACTATCCGATGTAAAGCAAGATCTTCCTCAGAAGAAACAAGAGGCCCCACGTGGCCTTAATCGCTCACCTGACAAAGTGACTCTAAGAAGTATTTTAGGTCACCTTCACCATGTCATGCCTCATCAACATTAACTGGTTGAGTGATAGATTTTGTTTGAAGTTCAACATTTGTTACCTAAAATTAGTTTTATTTAAAATCATTGGTGTGTGGCCAATCTCCAATGATTTTTAATAAAGCAAATTTATCTCTGCAGACAAACTGGTTTAGCATGAAGCACAAACAAGGAATGTGAAGAGATAGCCTTGGACATCTCCCAACTGTGGATATCTTCCATGTGCTACATGTATATATTTGCATGCAAGAAAACAAAAATTTTCACAAATTTTCCAAAATATTAGTTTTTTTTATCATCATTGGAATAAGCTCAAACAGCTTATTCCAATAGGGGTATGGGAAGATCAGGTATATTTTTGAGACAGAAATGTGAATATATAAATAATGGTGTTTTTTTGTGAATGATGCTGGAGAATTTTGCGTAAAGATATGGTAAATGGTTTGTTCTAGATACAGAATGATGCAAAAGTATTTAAATTTGATTAGGCAATTTGTTCCTATAATGCATTTAAAAATTGAAGTAACTGTTTTTTTGCTGACGAACCTTTAGATGTGTGTGTCTGTGTTTGTGTGTGTGTGTGTGTGTGTGTGTGTGTGTGTGGGGGGGGGGGGGGGGGGGGGGGGGGTTAAGAGTGTTCTTGCAAACAAAATTCCTGAATAAATGGAAAATTTTATTTTTTGTGTGAAAGACATAGTGCGTGAATGTTGATTGGAACAAGCTTAGAGAGCTCATTTTAATGTGAAGTCATAAAGCTGTGTTTTACGTACGAAATTCTGGAATAACTAAAAAATTGCTTTTTTGACTCAAAAAGCATGGTGTGCGACCTCTCATTGGAATGAGCTCAAAAAGCTCATTCCAATGAGGTATTTACAAGCGATAAGTACATGTATGTTTAAGAGACAAAAATTAAAATTTGAATAGTGATTTTTGCGAAGAATGCTGACAAGTTTTGGCAGTTATGCTGGTAAAAAGGTAAGATATGCAAAGTGGTTGTTTTTTAGAGGCGACATTTAATTAAGGGGAATTAACCCTTGATTACTGAGGTAACTTCTAAAAGTACTGAAATTTCATGAAGCAATGTGAATAACAGACAACAGTTGCCTAAAAATTTCATGAATAACTAAAATTTTTATTCTTTTGTCTCGAAAACATGGCATATGACCTTTGTTGGAATGAGCTGAATGCGTGTGTTCCAATGAGGGGTCATAAAATTTGAACGGAGATTTGTGTGAATAATGCATTAGTACTGCTAGATTTGGGTAAACGGTTCACCCTGGATACCACCCCCTTCTATAGTAGATCTTTTCTGCAAATTTTGTCTAAGATTCTATCAACTTTACAAATAAATATGTTCATGAATCACAATCAGATCCACCCCACAATGTCGCTTACCAAATATGAAAAGATTCTGCCTGCTGGATCTGGAGAAGAAGATTTTTTAAGAAATTTGCATGAAATGCACTAAGTTCAAATTCGAGCTTCTATAGTGAGCCCAAATATGAATCTAGGAAGCCGATTTGAACAAACTTGAATCAGATCCACCCCACAATGTTGCATACCAAATATCAAAAGATTCTGCCTGCTGGATCTGGAGAAGATTTTTTAAGAAATTTGCCTAAATGCACTAAGTTCGAAATCGGGCTCCTATACTGAGCCCAAATATGAACCCATGGGGCCGATTTGAACAAACTTGAATCAGATCCACCCTACAATGTTGCATACCAAATATCAAAAGATTCTGCCTGCTGGATCTGGAGAAGAAGATTTTTTAAGAAATTTGCCTGAAATGCACTAAGTTCGAAATCGGGCTCCTATACTGAGCCCAAATATGAACCCAGGGGGCCGATTTGAACAAACTTGAATCAGATCCACCCTACAATGTTGCATATCAAATATCAAAAGATTCTGCCTGCTGGATCTGGAGAAGAAGATTTTTTAATGTTTTTCCCATTGCCTACAGTGTTAAAAAGTGCTGACTCAGCACTTTTTCAAAAAGTCCCGAAACTGTACCCTATGATAAAACCGATGGCAATTTTTTTTTTACCAATCCTTTCTGTTGGTCCTAAGGAAGCTGCACACCAAATAAAAATTCTCAATGCCGTGCAGTTTTGGAGATATGGGCGTTTTAAATTTTTTCTATTTTTAGCTCCTGCGGTTCCCACGGGGCTGCGGGAAATTTCTTTTTTGCATAAATCAAGTACTCATGACCCAATAAGCCCTCACATAAAATTTGGTTCAAATCAGCCTCCCGGTTTGGAAAATAGAAATTTTGGGCGGGGCAAAAAATTTTGCCCCTCCCATAACGACGCCAAGTATAGCCCCACAAACTTCTCTTGAACAAATTTGAGTCTACACCTCAAAAGGAAGCTGCACACCATATATCAAGTCTCTGCTACTGCTGGTTCATGAGAAGAAGATTTACAAAGATTTTGGTGCCCCTTGGGGGCGTGGCACCACCCAGGAGGAGGGGCAACTTCATTTGAACAAATCTGAATTGGCATTAGGTAATAAACATTTAGCCAACATTTGAATAAAATTGGGCTAGTGGTTTAGGAGGAGAAGTCGATAATGTAAAGTTAACGCCGGACGGACGACGACGGACGACGGACAAAAAGTGATTAGTAAAGCTCCCCTTGAGCTTTGCTCAGGTGAGCTAAAAATGATACATTGGATGTAAGATGCATGACCAAAATGCCCGAACACCCTAACGATGAGGACGTAACCATGGGGATGTACAGAATAATCTTCTGCATAAAACGTTAACCTCCCAATAAATTTTATCAAATTATTTTTTATTAAAACTATCCAAAAAGCTTGGGAGCTTAACTGGGGGATCAAGGGAAGGCAAGGAAGGAATACTAAATAAACAGTGGATAGATCATAATCAATCATTGATAACATCAGGCTTATGTCCCGAAATTAGGGAACAAGAACTAATTTTAACTAGAACTATCACTGAAGGTGATTAATACCCCCGCTTTGGGTTTTTAGAGGAATGCACTTCTGATCATGTAGGCGAAGGCCATAAGGAAATGTATACATAAAGATCATTTTTTGTTGTTGAAATTTGTATTTGCATGTGGCCTTCCACAGAACAGCACTGAATACTTAAAGAGCCCACACATATATGGTATACATTTGGAAAAACACATTTACAATGTGCAACATGTATTCAAAATCAGTTCATTAATGTAGGAGGAGTTGCACACACAAGAATCCCATTTGAAAACCCATAATAAATCCAAGTTAAAGGGAGATAACCTGGTTAAAATTGCTGCAGATCAAAAATTTGGGAATATGCGCATGTTCACTTAGTTGTGATAATGTTTGAAAGGTTTCGTCAAAATTGATTGATAAATGTAGGAGGAGTTGCACGCACAAGAATTTCATGTAGAAACCCATAATAAATCTAAGTTAAAGGGAGATAACCTAGTTAAAATTGCCACAGCTCAAAAATTTTGGAATATGCGCATGTTTACTTAGTAGTGATGATGTCTGTAAACTTTCATCCAAATTGACTGATAAATGTAGGAGGAGTTGCGCACACAAGAATTTCATGCAGAAACCCATATTAAATCAAAGTTCAAGAGAGATAACCTGGTTAAAATTGTCGCAGATCAAAAAGTTTGGAATATGCACATGTTCACTTAGTAGAGATGATGTTTGAAAGGTTTCATCAAAATCGGTTCATTAATGTAGGAGGAGTTGCGCACACAAGAATTTGTTCAAACAGAAAGACATAATAAATCTAAGTCAAAGGGAGATAACCTGGTTAAAATTGTCGCAGATCAAAAATCTTGGAATATGCGCATGTTCACTTAGTAGTGATGATGTCTGAAAAGTTTTGTCCAAATTGATTGATAAATGTAGGAGGAGTTGCACGCACAAGAATTTCATGTAGAAACCCATAATAAATCTAAGTTAAAGGGAGATAACCTAGTTAAAATTGCCACAGCTCAAAAATTTTGGAATATGCGCATGTTCACTTAGTAGTGATGATGTCTGTAAACTTTCGTCCAAATTGATTGATAAATGTAGGAGGAGTTGCGCACACAAGAATTTCATGCAGAAACCCATATTAAATCAAAGTTCAAGAGAGATAACCTGGTTAAAATTGTCGCAGATCAAAAAGTTTGGAATATGCACATGTTCACTTAGTAGAAATGATGTTTGAAAGGTTTCATCAAAATCGGTTCATTAATGTAGGAGGAGTTGCGCACACAAGAATTTGTTCGAACGGAAAGACATAATAAATCTAAGTCAAAGGGAGATAACCTGGTTAAAATTGTCGCAGATCAAAAATCTTGGAATATGCGCATGTTCACTTAGTAGTGATGATGTCTGTAAACTTTCATCCAAATTGATTGATAAATGTAGGAGGAGTTGCGCACACAAGAATTTCATGTAGAAACCCATATTAAATCAAAGTTCAAGAGAGATAACCTGGTTAAAATTGTCGCAGATTAAAAAGTTTGGAATATGCACATGTTCACTTAGTAGAGATGATGTTCGAAAGGTTTCATCAAAATCGGTTCATTAATGTAGGAGGAGTTGCGCACACAAGAATTTGTTCGGATGGAAAGACACAATAAATCTAAGTCAAAGGGAGAAAACCTGGTTAAAATTGTCGCAGATCAAAAATCTTGGAATATGCGCATGTTCACTTAGTAGTGATGATGTCTGAAAAGTTTTGTCCAAATTGATTGATAAATGTAGGAGGAGTTGCGCGCACAAGAATTTCATGTCCGGAAAGACGTACGGACGGACGTACGGACGGACGTACGGACGTACAGGGCGATTCCTATATAGCCCCCACTTCTTCGAAGCGGGGGTATAATAAATATTATAAAATTACAGCCCTGAACGTTTCAAACCACCATTTCTTCCTTCCTTCATCCAGTTCTGTCCTTGGATCCACCAATTTAACCATTGATTTGTGTCTGGCATCATTATTAATTGAGATTTAAAAGCACAAATATCAGTTTGTTGTTATCTGACAAGGGCTAAACAAAGAATAATTTTATTGGCGCCAGATTCGGTGACTTCCTGGCATCTGTGCATGCGCGGAGGGTAAAATGTATGGAGGGCCAGTTAGGACTTCTAATTTTCGGTTTTGCATGCAAATTTTGGGGATTGGGGGGCAAAATTTGTGTTTGGCCCTAGATATTTTGGGGTTAGCACCAGCTGAGTCTGGGTCATTGGTTACAGTGTAAAAATATTAAAAGTTACAGCCCTGAACACATCCTTTCCACTGTTTCTTCCTCTCATCCTCTTATTTCATTCTTGGATCCACCATTTCCTTCATGATTTTGTGTCTGGCATCCTTTTAACTGAGATTATAAGCACAGATATCAGTGAGATGTTACTGATAGAAAGGCCAAACAAAGAATGCGGATTTGGCGCCAATTTCGGTACTTCCTTGACACTGCACATACACAGTGGACAAAAGTATGGCAGACCATATAGGACATTGAATTTTTTTATTTGGATGCAAATTTTGGGGATTGGGGGGGGGAGCTAAATTTGTGTTTGGCCCTGAATAATTAAGAGTTAGCACCAGCTAAGTCTGGGTCATTGATACAGTATAAAAATATATTCAAGAATTTCAAGTTCCTTTCAAAAATTGGGGGCTGCCCCCCTCCACATTTCCCATGACATCTGTGAATGTGACTGCCTATACAGTTATTACTAATGTACACAAATTAAAAGATACTTTAGGTTAACATGAACTTACGTCGAAGCTATGAAATTTCATGTTAAATAAATGACGATGGCCGATGGGGCTGCGGTGCACTTAAAAATAAAATACAGAACTTTAGTAAATTTATCTATCCGGCCTCTCACCACCTTAAACATGCTAAATCAGCTTTTAATAAGGAAATTTCAAATTTCACACGTTGGGGTCGGAGGGGGGCACATTTCTGGCAGAAAAAAGATACCATCCTCACGAAGATTTATTTTATTTCATTTATTTTTTGGATTTTAACAACACTCTAACAGCCAGGGTCATATCGAACCAAAAGTACGCAGAGAAGTTCCACCGAGCAATGACGAGCACCGCCCGCTCCCCAGCGTCATAAACCCCCGGTCTCATATCCCCCACCCCCTCTCAGGCCTGTATCCCGGATATTTTTGATAGTGACATAAGAGTTTGTGCACCCAAATGCCTGCGACAAAATTTGTAGCTGATCATACTTAAACTACTAATGGGTAATGATAAATCCAAACAAAACAATTTTATGTCGATCTGCTGACTGCTGATCCGCCTGATCGCACTCGGCATTTCCAAAACTGTCTTTATTTCAGCATAAGAGGATTAGGGAATTCGCAAAAAAGTTCCTTCTTTCTTCCTGTGAATGGGTACAGAAGTAATAACTTGTCATAAATGCTTTCAAGGACGAGTCGGACGACCCTGATTCTGTTCAGACTGTTACCTTTCAAATTAGCAACTTTGCAGACCAAGAAATAAGTTAGTCGAACACACCTCACAATTTCGTGATACAAAATGGGATTCTGAGAATAAAAGAAGTTTTCCGATGGCGATGTGTTGATTATTCCCGCGGACCCGTAGCAAAAGAAAGTGAATCGCTAATTTATTCTATCATTTATCAGAAAATACCCATCCAAAGACTAGTCGACTACCAATTTTATTGTCGACTACTGCATAAAAAATAACCGGTAACGATTAGTCGACTAGTTGTCCCAACACTACTTAAAACTATCCGATGTAAAGCAGAATTTTCATCGGAAGAAACTGCAATACATTAGATGGTAGATGCATGACCAAAAAATGCCTAAACACCCCAAGGGTAAGGACATAACCAGGGGATACCAGAATAAACATTCTGTAACCAAGTTAAACTCTCAAGAAATTTTCAAGAAAAAATTTGGTTCAAATCGGACCAGCGGTTCAGAAAACAGAAATTTTGGGTAGGCCAAAAATCTTACCCCTCCCATTACAAAGGCAAATATAGCTCCACGAACTTTGTTTGAACAAATTTGATTCAAAACCTCAAAAGGAAGCTCCATGGCAAATATGAAGTCATTGTACCAACTGGTTAATGAGAAGGAGAGTTTTAAAAAAAATTGGAGCATTTTCCCTCACCCCTTCCCTATGGGACTGGGCAAGTTGATCAGGAAAAAACAAAATGCAATGTCAGAACAAGCAATCACCTCAAATTTAACTGAAATCAGTTCAGCAGTTTTGGAGGAGCAGGTGCAAACACCATGTTCGCGCATGACGGACGGCGGATGATGCATGGTGAGTGATCATGATAGCTAATCCTGACTTTCAGTCAGGTGATCTAAAAATCCTGACTGCCAGACCAATATATCCTATTTTTCTACTGCATGTAACCGGAAGCAAACCATTTATTTTTTTTTTACAAATTAACGATCAGTGATCTGAAGTCTCAGATTACTACTTACCCCCATTCAATAGTTCTTGGAAAGTCAGCTGCATCTTAGCCTTTTCAATTTGTAATCGAAGCTTCTCATTCTCTGCTTTAATGCGATCTTCTTCCCTTTTACAAACAAATGAAGCTGAAAAGATAGAAGAGATAAAATTCCAAATGCCTTGTAGAAAAATTTAAACACTGACAGGTGTTATATAAATAATATCCCTGCAGCTGAATATCATTTGCATATGTACAGAAAAGGGAGAAAAATTTACCGTAAAAGCACTCATGGAGTGGAGTTTAAACCCTGACAAAAACTTAAAAACTCTGTGAAAAAGAAACAAAATTTCTGCCAATTAATCTCTGGTTCAACCCAGATGTTAAAACAAGAGGCCTCAGAGGGCCTGAGGGCATTCATCAGACATGGTAGCCTAAATATCAATCCAGGGAACTGATTTGAACAAGTTGCATCTGCCCCTCCTAAGAAAAGCTTATACCAAATATCGAAAGATTCTGACAGGTGGATCTGAAAAAGAAAGATTTTTAAAGAATATTCCTCATATTGAACTAAGTTATAAATCGGGCGCCCACAGGGTGCCCAAATATGAACCCAGGAACTTTTTTTTAAACAATATTTTTATTTCATTCATTTGAAACAGGGTTTGGCGAACAGGCTAGGCCTATCATAACTCCTTACCCTTACATTATAAAATTACATTGTATGGTGCTTCAGCAGTTGTGCAAAAGTGGCCGAATATCAGGTATCAAGATATACTTCCAAATTAATGGAAAACCTATTCCCAGTACAAGTAAGGCATAGTGCGTTACAAAGCATTTCTCGAGACACCCATCACCCAGTCATGACGTGCACACTGCCAACATTATGAATGCTCCAAATAATCTACATGGCAGCGTGAAAAACGTACTTAGCCATGTGACTGCATTACCTTCTTAATCATAACAAGCAAATTCAGTGAATTCATGTCTCCCACTGGGCAGCAGTTTCAAGAAGAATTAATGCATCCAGTGGAATATCGTTGAGTTGCAAGTGGAAGTTATTTAGAAGAGACAGAACAGACAGTGCTTCAGACAGTGGTTATCAGATTTATTTTCATGGAGGTCACTGTCAAAGCAAGTAAAGTGATGTGGAGTAAAACTGTGAGAAACACTAAAAATTAAGACTGTATGATAAGACATATTACATTAAATAGATGTGAAAAGTAATCCATATCTAAAATTTCATTGAAATCGGTTGACTCTAAGGAAAGTTAGAGTCTGGAAACCATCAGCCAATCAAATTTAAGCAACCTAATTAAATATATGCAGAAAATGCCCATGTTCGAAGTTGGACCCACAATTGATGAAAGTGATCTTCTACCCAAATTTCATCGAAATCGACAGACTATAAGGAAAGTTAGAGTCTGGAAACAAAAAACACGGAAGGTGTGCAGTTACTATGTTTTAGTAGTAGCAATGAATAAATCAAAGTTTCCCTAATTTGCATAAGTTTTGCACGAGAACAAAACCCGTATTATATGTGATGTATTGCAAGTTACTAAACATTTATACGAAAATTTAATCAAATCCAAAATTTCATATAGAAGTTCCGTACAAACAAGAGGCCCCAAGGGGCCTGAGGGCACTCATCTGACATGGTAGCCTAAATATAAACCCAGAGAATTGATTTCAACAAGTTGCATCTGCTCCTCCTAAGAAAAGCTTATACCAAATATCCAAAGATTCTGACCAGTGGATCTAAAAAAAAGAAGATTTTTAAAGAATATTAATGATATTGAACGAAGTTATAATTCAAGCTCCCACAGAGAGCCCATATATGAACCCAGGGACTTGGCTCTAACAAACTTAAATCCCCCCTCCCCCCCCCCCCCCCCCCCCCAAGGATGCTGCACACGAAATATCAAAACATGCCAACTGCTGGATCTGAAGAAGATTTTTAAAGAAAATTCCTCATTTTGAACTAAGTTACAATTCAAGCTCCCACAGTGAGTCCAAATATGGACCTAGTGTAGCGAAATGCAGCCTACGAGAGGGTTAACAGTCCCTGCGACCGAGGTCGATGAGAGGGTAACCAACCTCGCGACCCGAGGTTGTGGCTGACATAACTTTTCCATGTTCCATGGGAGTGACAGGCAGGGAGGGGATGGAGAAATAGAAAATTCATTTTACTTAAAAGTTGTTCGATTCAGTTATTTCTAAAATCTCTGATCTCACAATTAGTGGACAGAAATTCTCGTTATTAGTCGAACTGCTGTGACCGAGTGCAAATTATAACTTAACTTAATAGAGTACACACATCTGACAAAGCCCTTAAGGAGAATTGACTTTCGAACTTAGAGTTCACTGCGTGACACGTACGATAAGTATCAGAAGTGGGGAGAACAGTAAACAAAGTACTTTAAAGCCAATTGAGAATTAATGAACAGCTGACCATCGCAGTACGCTAAGGAGATCTCAAGATTGACAGAGACAACACCCTGTAGTCTTAAGTATGAAAACTCTAGAAACGGAATGTTGAAATAGCCTTCAAGTGGGGAGATCTCTGCAAGCCTGTTACCGGATGATCATTAATCTCTTGAGCATCATCTGAGATGACTTGCCCCGGAACCATGCTTGTAGAGTGAAGCACGTGATGAAGGTCACAGGCCTCACCGTATTCACTCATTAACCGCTAAACCTTAAATCAGGATGATTAGACTATTAGTTGCTCCAGTAGACCCGCCGCGGGTTTCGGCTATTACAATATGACGTGTAGGGGTTAAGATGAAAATTCATCACGAGTTGTTTACAACTGCCAAGTCACGCAGCTCTGAATCACGCTGGTAGGGGAAGGATATAATCCGCTAACTCGAATGGCAGAAGTCAGTCGCCGCCTGATCTACCAACCGACAGTTACGAGCTCGAACTTCAGAGCATGGGCTTTGAGTGAAAAAGCCACTTAGCTTTTATTAGTAAAGTCGCGTCATGGTTAGGCTAATTGTTAGGTTATGTAGAAGACCTGGTGCATGGGCAGAGAAGCTGAAGACTGAGTGATGATGTTCCAGCTCAGAGCGCTTGTTGAAATTGTTGTTAGAATGAATAAACATTAGTAGAAACTGTGTTGCTGAGTTCCAGTTGTGTTTATTGACTCTCCAGTTAATCGGTAGTGGCAGCCACTTCAAGTAACCATAGTTTGCCACATACACAACACATCGCGCTGCCCTTGTCGTAGAACAAAGGAGCCACCCTTGGAAGACGCCATTCGAGTCCTACCACTTAGACGATCCTTAGGGCCGCGTAACAACAGTCCTCTCTGGTGCCTTCGACAGGATATTGAACTGGTTTTTGCCACGGCCTGATTGTCGCGATACTATGCATCGGGAGGCGATACAACGCATCGGAACTTTGAGACAACGCATCGGACGCAGCGGCGGAGCAGAGGAAAACTGTCTGTTCCTAAAATTTACACTGTAAGTACAACATTTTATTCATTCACTTCGCAATCGTTACCGAGGGGTCGGTTAGCTCTGCCATTAACCCTATAATACCGTACTAGCGTAAGGTGGGAGTATGGCGACTGGGGGGAAAATAATAGAATTAGACCCTGAAATGCACAAGGAAATGGAGGACTTGATTAATGCCGAGGCTGCACGTCGCACAGCCAAATTAGAACAACAAATGCAGGAAGCACAGGTAGCTGAGGAACAGCGCCATCAACAAGACCTGGCCCAACTGGAGACAAAAATTTCGGGTATGCAGTTTCAGTTAGAACAAGCGGACGCTCAGCTGAAACAGAAAAGTGCTGAGCTCGCTTATCTAGAAGAAACAGGGACGGGGGAGACACTATTTGCCAGTGGTAAAAGTGGTAAAAGTAGTAAACGAAAAGCGAAAAGTGAGGAAGCCCAGGAAATCATAGAGGCCATCCAGGGGGTACAGTACACCCTTCAGCAGGGGAATGTAAACACGGGTACTACAGCAAACGCCACGCAAACCCAAACGCTACACACCCATATTAAACGTTTTAATGGTGATCCCGTGAACTTCAAACCGTGGATGAAGTCGCTGGACCACTACTGTGTCACCAATGAAATTTCAGACATGCAAAAACGCAGATTGGCCGCCCAGACAAGTGATTTTGTTGTGGCCGACTTTATTATTTGCACCCTAACCGCCGACCCTACTGTGACGTGGGGGAGCTTGAAAACACAGCTCCAGCACCGTTACTCAGAGGTGATCGACGATAGTATGGCGAATAATTATCTGCGCCACATGAAACAGGAAAAATATGAAACAGTGGTCAGTTATGGTGAGCGATTACTAGATCTTGCAAAGGACGCTTATGGGAAGGATGTTGACGAGCCCTTAGTGCAGAAAACATTGGCAAATTATTTTGGTGACGGGTTATATGAGAGCGACGTCAAAACAAAATTAATCAGAAAATCTCCCTCCACCCTGGAAAAAGCTCTAGCCTTAGCTCTATTTGAAACAGGGGTTAAGGAAAAGGTACGAAAACACAGTGAGCCGGCGTATTTATCGAAAGCATACAGGTCGGATTACTACAATCGCGATTATTTAGGAAGGGATGTTAGCTCTGACGACTCAAGGGACATTCAGCCCATGGATGCTGACGTCTCGCGACGAAAAAGTAATATCCACGTAATTACAAAAACTCCCACCCCTCCGAGGTATAACAAACAGGCACCGGACAAACAAAAAGGGCAATATAAAAAGCCAGCGACGCGACAAAACGTGAGGAAGCCCATCTGCTACCGTTGTGGTAGGGTGGGGCACGTGCGGAATCAATGCCGAGTACAAATAGCAAAATAGGTGCACACTGCGACAGCGCAACAGCCAGCAGAAAGGTCAATGGCTGACGTGATGTGCTTTCGCTGTGGTAGATTAGGGCATATGATCCGCTTTTGCCGAGTAAGCCCCGAAAATTTAAACTCTACTTATGTGGGGCAATAGGTAGGGGGCAAGGGGTTAAAACTACCAAACAGGCTCCAGAACATTGTAATAATACTGTAAAAATGCAAGTGAGAGATAACATAAATGCACCAGTGAGAGAGAAAATTAGACATGTAAATCAGTGTAATGTACATAATAAGTGTGATCAAACTGAGAAAGTAGGGCATAAGTGTAAGAAATGTTTAAATATAGGACACCAAGAGAAAGAATATAAATTGAAAACCATTCCCTTAACTAATCGACAACAGAGGCAAAGAAAAACAAGATTTAATAAATGCAGTCAAAGGGAAGCAACTCCAAGAAATAAAAGGAACTTAAATAATACTATTCCCAGGGAGAAATCTAATCAAGCAGAAAATGTTTCTGTGCATCAAACAGTAAGTAAATTATCTTCCGAATTAATCAATGAACCCAAGGAAGTTAACCCTTGGCAGTCTGGTCATAAGTATGCAACTTGTGGAAGCTCAGACCATATCACAAAAGCTCCAGGAGTGAGCTCAGGTCACCTGAGTAATTCCCAGACAGCTCCAGAGGAGAGCTCAACGAGCTCACAAGTGAATACACTGAAAAAGGAAACCAGACAAGAAAAATTGATTGAAAAACAGTCTAGGAGGAATTCCGGGACTGTAGAATTAAATTTTGGCACAGCTTCTTTGGACAGCGTGATGATTCATGTGGGGAAGCAGCGAGTCAGGGCTTTGCTCGACTCGGGGGCTCAAACTTCATGCATCAGCACAAAGTTTTGGAAAAATATGCACAATCGCCCACGATTAGTGGGCGATAGAAATCAACTACCAAGCATAACCGGTGTGGCTGGTACAAGTATTAAACCCAGGGGGATGGTGCATTTGTACTTTTCCATTAATGGGTTACCCCAGTCACAGGAATTCTTAGTATTGGACGAATTAAATAGGAGTTTGATTTTAGGGTTAGATTGGATTGCAGGCAATAATATTAACATATATTGGGGATTGAGAAAAATGAAAGTAAACGGGCAATTGATTCCACTAGTGAAAGATTTGCATGTGTCATGTTTAACCCGTCTAGTGAACAGCATTGAGTTGAAACCACAGAGTACTTGTGTTTGCACAGCTAAGGCTGTAGGGGTAAGATCAACTTTTGACTCTGAATTTTTAGAACATCATGGCGTAAAGCAAGGCTATATTGCAGAGCAACCAGGTTTAATGGTAAGTAACAGCATTGTAAGTAACAATTGTGGAAATATACCAGTTATGTTGATTAATAGTACCAATAAGCATTATACCTTGAAGCGAGGTTGTATTGTGGGAAAAGTTGAACCTGTAACTGCCGAGGAGGACTTAGTAGATATCACGCAGGAAGTGATGAAAATTAGTACAGTTGAAAACAAAGATAATGAGAATCAAATAACAGATAGTGACATTCAAGTGCCACCAGATAAGAGGGAAATGTTAATGAAATTAATCCGGGAACAGGGGGACGTATTTGCAAAAACTGATAAAGATTTAACCCAAACTGACACAATAACAATGAAAATAGATACAGGGGATGCCAGGCCTATTAAAAGCCGGGCTTATCGTGTCCCATTGTTGAAACGAAAAATTATGGATGATGCAATTCAAGAAATGCTAGATGCAGGCATTATCCAAAGGTCACAAAGTGCATGGAGTTTTCCTTGCTTGCTGGTGGGCAAGAAGGATGGCACGAGATGCTTTTGTGTGGATTTCAGGCGTCTTAACCAAGTTACCAAGGTTACAAGATGGCCGTTGCCACTCATTGATGACGTGTTTACGTTGTTAAATGGGTGTAAATATTTCACCACCCTTGACCTGAAGTCAGGTTATTGGCAGGTCAAGATGGATGAAAAGGATAAACAAAAGACAGCTTTTACGTGTCACAGAGGGTTATATGAGTTCAATGTAATGGCGTTCGGACTCCAGAATGCGCCGGGAATATTTCAAGAGCTCATGACGGTGGTCCTAGACGGAATGAGCGAATTTTCCTTGGCGTATTTGGACGACATTTTGGTGTTTAGTCGTGATGCAGAGTCCCATATCGAACATTTAAGAGCAGTTTTGAAACGGTTAAGACAACATAAATTAAAACTAAAAGCAAAAAAGTGCTCATTCTTTCAAGGTGAAACATCTTATCTTGGTTTTGTCATTAGCGGTAATGGGATTAAGCCAGAACCGAATAAAGTTGAAGTTATCAGAAAATTGGGTCCACCTACAACTGTAACTGAAGTAAGAAGCTTTATGGGAATGGTGTCCTACTATAGGAGATTTATACCTAATTTTAGTGAAATTGCACAGCCTTTAGTGGCCCTCACGAAGAAATATGCTAGATTCCAATGGAAGGAGGCTCAACAAAAAGCCTTCGATTATTTGAAGGAGAGTTTGACACAGGTCGCTTATCTAAGCTACCCAGACCCCCGAAAAGGGTACGTTCTCTATACGGACGCATCAGGGGCGTGCGTCGGAGCGGTGTTAACCCAGCCAAGTGAGGACAGTACAGGACAGCTCCCTGGGGTGCCCAATGAGAAGCCCATAGTGTTTTTGTCTCATAAACTGGGAGAAGCACAACAGAAGTGGTCAACATTTGAAAAGGAGGCATTTGCCATCTCATATGCCTTGGACAAACTCAACCATTATCTACAAGGAGCACAGTTTGTCATTAAGACAGACCATGCCCCTTTGCGATACTTGTTGACGAGTCCTCAAAACAATGCCAAAGTGCAACGGTGGGCATTGAAAATAGCTAGTTATAATTGTAAAATTGAATATTTACCCGGGAGACAGAATACTTGTGCAGATATGTTATCAAGGTTACCTGAGGGGTTGGCAGATGTTGACCCAAATTACAATATGGATGATGTAGATACAGATAAGGCCTTGACAGTGGGGGTAATTAATAGTGATAAAATCGATCCAAAGCGACTTGCCCATGTGTCAGTACCCACACAAAGTTCAAGTTCAGCCATGGAGCCTGAAAAGGTGAATTATCGAGATTTAGATATGAAATTAGAGCAGGAAAAAGATAGTAGACTTATGGATATTAGAAAGAAATATCTTGGTAGTAATACCCCAACCAATATTAGTAGCAGATATATGTTAATAGAGGAAGTATTACATTATATTAGTGCTACAGATGACAACCCGCGAGTGAGGTTATGTGTACCTGATCATTTAACAGGGGAGGTGTTGAGACAATACCATGATGACTTAGGACATTTAGGGATTGATAAAGTGTATTATAATATTAGTAGAAAATATTACTGGCCAGATTTATATAAACACATTTATCAATATGTAGAGAAATGTCTTACCTGTCGAGCTCGGAATACAAGGAAAGTCCACTTACCCATGCAAGAGGCCGATAGACCGCCATATCCCTTTGCAAAAATAGCATTGGATATGAGTGGTCCGTTCCCAACTACACTCTCTGGGAACAGATACTTAGTCACTTTTATTGACATGTATTCTGGATGGCCTGAAGCATTTCCAGTACCAGACAAGAAAGCGGAAACAGTTGCAAATTTATTAATAGACCAAATATTTCCAAGATTCGGCTGTCCATTGGAATTGTTGATGGACAATGGATCCGAGAATTGCAATGAGATAATGAAATATTTGACCGAACATTTGAAAATTCACCATGTGACCACCTCATATTACCACCTTCAATCTAATGGTAAGGTAGAACGTTTGCATCGTACGCTGAATGACGTCTTGGCGAAAATGTCACAGAAAAATCTTGAAGTTTGGGATCTGTTCATTAACCAAGCTCTTGCAGCCATCAGATTTAATGGGAGCGAATCTTCTGGATTCTCTCCCTATTATCTGCTGTACGCAAGGGATGTGGTTTTACCATTGGACACTATTTTGAAACCCAGACAGAAATATATGGGAGAGGAACCCCATAAAATTGCTATCCAAGAACAGCATAAGGCATTTTCCCAACAGCAAGCACGACAACAAAAACGTGTCGCAAAACAACAACGCTTAGGGAATGAGAAAGCAATAGACATTCAGTTTGAAATAGGTGACCCCGTTATGTATCGAGATGGGAGATCAAAAGGTAAGTTGGAGAAAAAGTGGGAATATCCTTTCCGAGTTCTAGAGAAAACGGGCCCGGTGAGTTATAGAATAAAAGATCAATTGACAGGACGAGTTATAAAGTGTCATGGGGAAAATTTAAGTTTAGCTCCACAAGAGTGGGAACTCTCAGCACCTGATAGGTGGTGCAGAACACAAAGATATGTAGCGCCACCAGTCCAGACTGCTACTGCCAGTGAAGACAGTAGTGAGAGTGAAGAGGAAAATGAACCAGGGAATCCATTAGGTCCTCTGATTCGAAATAAGAGACAGGTAAGAGAGCACTCCTCGTCTGAAGAAGAGAGTGTACCTCTTGAAGAGTTAAGACGTCGGCTGCGACATTACAGAGAACATAAGAAAGCCACGCAGGCACTTCTATCGGATGCACCGATGGAGGTAAATATGCAATGTAGGACAGAAAACGAGAGCAAAAGTACAGAAATTGGGAAATTAATTAGTAATATTAGAAATGTCTTACATAATAACGGTGGGGGTGAGACAGCTTGTGGTACAGAGGTCACTGAAGCTGTTCCCTGGAGTACCACCGATTAAAGTACAACATAGCTCTGCATGGAGGGAAGCGGGGTTGCGAGTGTGGGTGACAAAATTGTATTGATTTATGATTTGGCAGAAATTGAAACTCCAGCTAGGTCGCTATTGGCGTTGCGAACCAATGAAGCGGTTTCGCTGGGTTTAGAATACTTCCAGACGTTCACGGGTGCACGGTGAATTATGGAGTAATTAATTGTCTTGGTATGAGAATCACCCACCATGTTAACCCATGCTTTCCTTCTCATTGTAGGAGCATGATGTTGCACTGGTGTTTTATTGGAAGTTTATTATTGGTTTCTGTAAAAGGGACTACTACTGGAAAAGGGACTACTACTGGAGTCATAATTAGAAACATTGTGATATTCACAAAAGTGAAAGAAGTTTACATGGTTAATAGTGATTGGTCGACCGTTTATGTACAAGAAGTACAACCCTTTATTCAGTTTATGGAACACTTGGGTGTTCAAGTGTCAAACACAAATAGTTATTATGAAGCAATAGATGAAAATTTTGAGCGAGTCTGTGAAACGTATGGCAGTGCGAATGACACACTTAATATTGCATTACGATCGATGATAACGGATACGTACCAAGAGATAAGGTTCATTAATGATCGCTATGAACGAGTAAAACAGGACCTGAACAATTACCGCAAATTAAGTGGTCATACACCCTCAACGTCGCGTAAGAAGCGTGGACTATTTAATTTTATTGGCGCGGGGTTGAGTTTCCTATTTGGCACTGTTACTGAATCGGATCTGAGAGGAATTACAAAAAACTTGGACCGATTGTCAAGGAATCAAGAGCTAATGCACCATGTGCAAAGGCAAAGTTTAACTATGATCAGATTGACCTACGCAGCAGTACAAGAGAATAGGGAATTCCTATTGAACTTGTCTAGAATACTAGCTGATTTTCGGGCCGAAGTTACCCGACAGCTACAGGATGTAGAGAATCGTCTTGCCTTAATCGAACATTTTACACATGCCTATCACCAGCTAGAAATAGTGGTGACTCAAATGAAACTTATGATTACAACTGCCGAGAATTATATGCGTGACGCGCCTGAGCAGATGGATATATTGGCGGATGAAAAACTATCCCCGCGGATCGTCACCCCGACCTTGTTAACAACTGTGTTACGCAGTATACAGGGGAAGCTTGACGACCGTACACAATTACCGTTAGATATGGAGAAAGAATTATGGCAGTATTATCATCTGTTAACCACGGCAACCATTTTTACTGAAGATAAATTAGTCATCATAGTGAAAGTACCTTTCGTGAACACTAATTTTCAGTTTGAGATCTTTCGTGTGAAGGCGTTGCCTGTGCCCTTGAAAAATACCACCGCCAATGTATCGCCTGACGCGAGTAAGTTAGTCGCAATATATCAATTAGAAGCAGATACGTTAATAGTAGACAAACAGAGAATTCGATACATACCCAAAATAGGGCATGATAAGTGTGTGGACGATAAGAAACTCTTTTGTCCACTGGTGGGAGCTATACGAACCATACACACAACATCGAGTTGTATGTTATCTTTATTTTTAAATATGAGAGAAGAGATTGACAAGCTATGTACAGCTGAAATTCAGTTACATATTGATTTGCCTTTTGCAACACGCATCGAGGAAGGGTTATGGTATGTTACAACGGATGTACCATTGCGGTTCTCGATAACTTGTTCAAAACGCAGGAATCCTAAACCACGTAGAATAATGCCACCCATAGGGTTATTTGAATTAAAACCTTTGTGTATGGCAACAAGTGGACAATTGTTACTGCATAGTTATTTTCATGGTCGTGACAATACCACCTACCAGTTACTGTCTAGGACTGTGTTACCTAATTTTTCATTTCATCAGCGACAGGTCTGGAAGCCTGTCATTGAACGAGTAAATTTAACCACTTTCACCATGCCGAAAACATTAAGTCATCTCAATAATCTACCCATGAATGAATTAGTGCGTGAACTTGATGCAATGCAGCTGGTACCCGAAGAACCGTTCACTGTACCTAAGTGGGCATATTTTGTCGGGATAGTAGTCATTGTTTTGATGCTTTACATACTTGTGAAGTGTATTCGAAAACGGGGCCATATTCGAATGCTAAATTGGGTCTTGCAAACAAAACGTAAGAAGCGCAGAGCTAGACATGACTTTTCGGAAAGCGAGTGTGAGGTGTTGAATGATGTTGTGCTAGGTGGAAGAAAGAAAGAACTTTCGACTCATGTTCATGTGCCTATGCAGTCAACTAACCAAACGACAGTTTTATCTTCAGAACCATCGGCTCCACCAGCAGAAGTACCAGTTGGAACTAGATCTCCACCAAAAGAGATAGTAGAACTAATGCGACAAACTCTTCAACGAGCCGTGAAGAAATCACCTGTGTTGCGAAAACGACTGTATCCTAAGGTACACTATGACGCTGAAATGGATACTGTAAGTGCAACAATGGGTAATCAGGAACTCAATAATGATGAATTAGAAGAGGTTACCTCTTCTGTGTAAGTGACAATAAAGACAAAGGCAATATATATTCTAGAGTGATTGTGTAAATAAAGTAGTAAGAAAAACAATGGCTGCGGCTGAAACAGACTCTGATTCTGATCTAGATATAAACAATGACGATGCTTATCAAGCTGGTTATGGGGGTCGTTTACGACACCTGCGTAGACAATTATTTCCATATGTGGAAGAAACAACTCGACAGTATACCTGTCAATATATTTGTTGCGAACATTGTACTGTTCACTGTGAACCTAGGAGGCGACACTATTTTATAGTGCGACCAAATACCTATCAGTTAGATTTTTGTAGGGTTTATGATGTTGATCCATTGGATAGGGAGATCACATTTGGATGTATGTTTACTGATTTCATGCATAATCGCATGTTTATAGAAATAGAACGGTATATGGTTTTAACAGTAAGTGCAAGATGGGCTGTCTTTGAGACGCGTTCAAATTTTATTGAAATCCGAAACTGTCCAGATTTAATCGGTTATCGGTGCCGGGAGGGCCCTAGTGCGTGCGGCTTTGAAGTAGAGGTTAGGGAATGTTCAGATACACCTGGTGGCTATGAGTGTGTACCCATGGTTGACACGGATGTGGAAGAACAAAGCCATCAGATTTCTCGAGTGAACCTCCTCCGTCGACAGTGGAGAGTACCACGCAGATCCTCTGTCACCCTATGGAGAAGAATTCTTCGTGTCCGACGCAGGGTTAGACCTGACGTAAGATATTTGATATACCATTGACGTCACCCGGCTTATGATGGACTTCATTTTCAGTTTTACTCAAGTCCAGGGAGGTTTTACAGAATTTATAATTTAGCGGGGGTGCCACCTGATGAGTAAATCTCCAAGACATAGGGCTCCATCAAATACTCTGTCAATTTTGCTACTGCTCTTTACTTGAGATTGTATTAAAGAGTGGAGATGAGGGGCGATGTTGAGAGAGTACGGGTCGCGTGTGATTGTCTTATTTGGTTATATCTTCTATTCGATTTCCTACGAAAATTGACGTTTAAAATTAAAACGATTCAAGTAGGGATCTGGCAGGGTTTAGATAAGTACTCACCAGCTACCCTACAATACAAGACAATCGGGAAAACTAGTACGGGTGTGACTTGATTGTCAAGAGAGGTACTAGAAGCACGAATACCCAGGGGGAGCGGGGATTGAGGGTGTGTCTCAGGGCAGTGTATATATATATTTAAGTATACAATTTCCTTTGTTTGTGCATAGTAATTTGAAATTTGAGGTTGAAGACATGGCATCGGCATATTTACCGGAATTTGACGAGTACGTGGAAGAACAACAGAAGTACCATCATCAGGTTCGACAGGCAGAACGAGCAGCCTGGCTGTTGCGCGCGACGAACAGGCTGGAATTTGTTCTACACGCTTATGACAGTCGTCCTTCTTATACATTGAATATGGAGGGTGTGTGACGATCCCAACTCCGGGTTCGTTATTGGGAGGTCCTACGTTATAATGAAGAGACCAACCAAAATGAATACATATTACATGAGGTATACTATTGTTATGGTATTACCCAAGAGGGGCGACTCCTCCTTCCTCGAGTGGTCGAATGTGTTAACCCTCCCCGGGCAGCACAGATCACCCACCGCGTGACAACTGCCAGTGTGGTCAGGTATTGGAGTGACTACCGTTGGGACGGGAGATACTTTAATCACTCGGCCTACACATGGGCGATGGGAGAACGAGCGGCTGACCAGTTACCAAATCCTGGATTAGTGAGGCCGTTCCGTGAAGGAGAGTACGTAGAAGAGGTTATTGATCCTTTTAAGTTGAAGATCACCTTCTGCGGCGACGATGTACGAGAAACTCATCGTCGCGAAAAACAAACGTTCATGTACCATTTGGTCATGACAGCACTTTGTCGCCATAAAGAGCAGCAACAAAGACAATTGACATCCCCACGACCTGTTGCAGGAACTGGGGAGAATTGTTGCATCTGTCTAGAGGTCGTTGCGATACAACCAGAGGTGTAAGCAGTGTAAGCAGTGTGTTCACGAAGCGTGTGGTCTGCGGTGGATGGACGAACACCGGGTTTGTCCACATTGTCGTCGAGCTGTTCATTGGCGACCAGCTACTTGTGTCCGTAGTGGTAGTGGTTTCTGCAGTCCACATACCTCTTTCCGGTTTACACTACCAGAAGAGGTGTAATCTGATAGAGGAGGCCGTGCCATGCTAATGTGATCCTAATTGTATATATATATATTTTGGGGACGGTGTGTTTCTTTATTGTAGCGTTCCAGACAAGCAGCCATGCACCAGGCAACCACCATAATGCAGCATGAGGTATAAGGACTCCATACCTCCTGTACGCTCCATTTCGGCTACTGAATCTTTTGTCAAGATCAAACTCCCGCTGGGTTTTGATCTTAGATGGGGAAGGTTTATGTAGCGAAATGCAGCCTACGAGAGGGTTAACAGTCCCTGCGACCGAGGTCGACGAGAGGGTAACCAACCTCGCGACCCGAGGTTGTGGCTGACATAACTTTTCCATGTTCCATGGGAGTGACAGGCAGGGAGGGGATGGAGAAATAGAAAATTCATTTTACTTAAAAGTTGTTCGATTCAGTTATTTCTAAAATCTCTGATCTCACAATTAGTGGACAGAAATTCTCGTTATTAGTCGAACTGCTGTGACCGAGTGCAAATTATAACTTAACTTAATAGAGTACACACATCTGACAAAGCCCTTAAGGAGAATTGACTTTCGAACTTAGAGTTCACTGCGTGACACGTACGATAAGTATCAGAAGTGGGGAGAACAGTAAACAAAGTACTTTAAAGCCAATTGAGAATTAATGAACAGCTGACCATCGCAGTACGCTAAGGAGATCTCAAGATTGACAGAGACAACACCCTGTAGTCTTAAGTATGAAAACTCTAGAAACGGAATGTTGAAATAGCCTTCAAGTGGGGAGATCTCTGCAAGCCTGTTACCGGATGATCATTAATCTCTTGAACATCATCTGGGATGACTTGCCCCGGAACCATGCTTGTAGAGT
This sequence comes from Pictodentalium vernedei, assembly GCA_031216915.1. Classification (NCBI taxonomy): domain Eukaryota; kingdom Metazoa; phylum Mollusca; class Scaphopoda; order Dentaliida; family Dentaliidae; genus Pictodentalium; species Pictodentalium vernedei. The sequence goes on from CM062297.1 coordinate 353,705,407, forward strand.
GAAGCACGTGATGAAGGTCACAGGCCTCACCGTATTCACTCATTAACCGCTAAACCTTAAATCAGGATGATTAGACTATTAGTTGCTCCAGTAGACCCGCCGCGGGTTTCGGCTATTACAATATGACGTGTAGGGGTTAAGATGAAAATTCATCACGAGTTGTTTACAACTGCCAAGTCACGCAGCTCTGAATCACGCTGGTCGGGGAAGGATATAATCCGCTAACTCGACTGGCAGAAGTCAGTCGCCGCCTGATCTACCAACCGACAGTTACGAGCTCGAACTTCAGAGCATGGGCTTTGAGTGAAAAAGCCACTTAGCTTTTATTAGTAAAGTCGCGTCGCGGTTAGGCTAATTGTTACGTTATGTAGAAGACCTGGTGCATGGGCAGAGAAGCTGAAGACTGAGTGATGATGTTCCAGCTCAGAGCGCTTGCTGAAATTATTGTTAGAATGAATAAACATTAGTAGAAACTGTGTTGCTGAGTTCCAGTTGTGTTTATTGACTCTCCAGTTAATCGGTAGTGGCAGCCACTTCAAGTAACCATAGTTTGCCACATACACAACACATCGCGCTGCCCTTGTCGTAGAACAAAGGAGCCACCCTTGGAAGACGCCATTCGAGTCCTACCACTTAGACGATCCTTAGGGCCGCGTAACACTAGGGACATGGCTTGAACAAACTTGAATCTCACCCCTCTAAGGATGCTGCATATCAAATATCAAAACATTCCAACTGCTGGATCTGAAGAAGATTTTTAAAGAAAATTCCTCATTTTGAACTAAGTTATAATTCGGGCTTCCACAGTGAGCCCAAATATGAACCCAGGGACTTGGCTTGAACAAACTTGAATCTCACCCCCCAAGCATGGTGCATACCCAATATCAAAAGATTCTGCCTGCTGGATCTTGAGAAGAAGATTTTCAAAGAAATATGCCTGAAATGCACTAAGTTCGAATTCGAGCTTCTATAGTGAGCCCAAATATGAATCTAGGGAGCCGATTTGAACTAACTTGAATCAGATCCACCCCATAATGTTGCATACCAAATATCCAAAGATTCTGCCTGCTGGATCTGGAGAAGAAGATTTTTTAAGAAATTTGCCTGAAATGCACTAAGTTCGAATTCGAGCTTCTATACTGAGCCCAAATATAAACCCAGGGGGCCGATTTGAACAACTTGAATCAGATCCACCCCACAATGTTGCATACCAAATATCAAAAGATTCTGCCTGCTGGATCTGGAGAAGAAGTGTTTTTACGAAATTTGCCTGAAATGCACTAAGTTCGAATTCGGGCTTCTATAGTGAGCCCAAATATGAATCCAGGGGTCGATTTGAACCAACTTGAATCAGATCCACCCCACAATGTTGCATACCAAATATCAAAAGATTCTGCCTGCTGAATCTGGAGAAGAAGATTTTTTAAGAAATTTGCCTGAAATGCACTATGTTCGAATTCGGGCTTCTATAGCGAGCCCAAATATGAATCCAGGGAGCCGATTTGAACAAACTTCCATCAGATCCACCCCACAATGTTACATACCAAATATCAAAAGATTCTGCCTGCTGGATCTGGAGAAGAAGATTTTTTAAGAAATTTGCCTGAAATGCACTAAGTTCGAATTCGAGCTTCTATACTGAGCCCAAATATAAACCCAGGGGGCCGATTTGAACAAACTTGAATCAGATACACCCTACAATGTCGCATACCAAATATCAAAAGATTCTGCCTGCTCGATCTGGAGAAGAAGATTTTTTAAGAAATTTGCCTGAAATGCACTGAGTTCGAATTCGGGTTCTATAGTGAGCCCAAATATGAATCCAGGGAGCCGATTTGAACAAGCTTCCATCAGATCCACCCCACAATGTTACATACCAAATATCAAAAGATTCTGCCTGCTGGATCTGGAGAAGAAGATTTTTTAAGAAATTTGCCTGAAATGCAGTAAGTTCGAAATCGGGCTCCTATACTGAGCCCAAATATGAACCCAGGGGGCCAATTTGAACAAACTTGAATCAGATCCACCCTACAATGTTGCATACCAAATATCAAAAGATTCTGGATCTGGAGAAGAAGATTTTTTAATCTTTTTCCCATTGCCTACAGTGTTAAAAAGTGCTGACTCAGCACTTTTTCAAAGTCCTGAAAAAAGTACCTTGTGATCAAACCGATAGGGATTTTTTTAACCATTCTATTCTACTGGATAAAAGTAAGCTTTATACAAAATAAGAATTCTCTGTGCCATGTAGTTTTGGAGATATGGCAATTTTAAGGTTTTTCCTATTTTTAGCTCTCGAGGTTCCCACGGGGCAATGAGAAAATTTTTTTTTGCATCAATCAACTACTTATGACCCATTATCATCTCATATCAAATTTGGTTCAAATCGACCTCACGGTTCTGAAAATAGAAATTTTAGGCGTGGCCAAAATTTTTGCCCCTCCCATAACCAAGGCAAATAATGCCCGACAAACTTCTCTTGAACAAACTTGATTCTAAACCTCAAAAGGACTCTGTATACCACATATCAAGTCTCTGCTACTTCTGGTTGATTAGAAGATTTTCAAAAAATTTGGGCATTTTTCCCCCACACCTCTGCTCAATATGAGCCGAAAGCTATTTTGGATAAAAATCAAAATGCCCCTATATAACCACTACTTACATGAAATTTAATTAAAATGTGGCCAGTGGTTTAGGAGAAAGAGGCCCAAACACCACCTTCATGCAGGACGACGGACGACAGGCGACGGACGACGGACGAAAAGTGATAAGAAAAGCTCACCCTGACTTTCAGTCAGGTGAGCTAAAAACTGATTACACCAAATTTCGGTACAAAATGGCTGCTGGCGGCCATCTTGAATTTTGGACCAAACCCCAAAACACATATTCTGGTCTCACAATAATAACAAAGATACCCAACAAGTTTCGTGAAGATCGGTTCATAAATACGGCTTTTAGTCCAAGGTGCGTTGATGCACGGGGCAGACGGACAGGCAGACAGACAGATTTTCGGTACAAAATTTCCCACATTCGAACTTGACCTAGGTATTGATAAAAGTAATAAAAAAGTATATAAGTAATCCGTATATGAAATTTCATCAAAATGAAAAAATTTATAGTAATTTATATATTTTTTATACTTACCAATGGCCCAGACTTAGCTGGTGCCAACTCTTAAATATTCAGGGCCAAACACAAATTTTGCCCCACAATCCCCAAAATTTGCATCCAAATCAAAAAATCTAATGTCCTATATGGTCCTCCATACTTTTACCTACTGCGCATGCACAGTATCAAGGAAGAACCGAAATTGGTGCCAAAGCCTCATTCTTACAACCAGTGCCTGCTAAATGTTATATAATCAGCAGGGAGGTTTGAGTTCCCAACTCATGGGAGGGCCATCCCCGTCTGGGTCATTGGTAAGTATAAAAAAGTATATAAATTACCATAAATTTTTTCATATTTTTATTCTGTAACCAATGACCCAGGCTTAGCTGAATAGAAAAAAGGCTGGAGGGCCTAGGACATAAAGGAAAATCCAATAGGCTCAATTACATATAAAGAATTATCCCCTCAAGGAGAAAAGGAGAAAAAGGATATAAATTTACATACATCTTTCTTGTTTATTAAAAATAAGAAAGACACATAGTCAGTAATTGAGCACAATAACATCAATGATCTCTATTAACATCCAGTATAACCCATTATACTAATTTCTTAAAGGAAAGCCAATAAATAAAGATAGTCCAGAGAATGAGACTCTTTATACTCATTTAAAAGTGTCCGAGGACTGTATATCAACGCTCGTATGACACGTGACATATACAAATGCTTCACATCGAGCTACACTTTAAAAATATTACGAAAAAAATATTATAAGATAGACATTAGCTTTACATTTTAAAACGATCCCAGCACCGACTTGGAATTACTGGCTCAGGAGGAGGTATTCCCTTGCTTTTCACTATAAAGTCGGTGATATAAGAGAACACCATCCCCCGCCCCCTTCCCCTTGCTCTGGGTCAATCACCACAGAACGAAGAGGGCAGCAGGACAGAGTCACTGCTGGAACAGAAAGCCTACATAACTGTAGTTGCAATCGTTTAGTGGATGACATTCTGAGCAACAGATAATGGACCTAAACATCTTAGGTCGCCAGAAATAGACTCAATATTTCTGAGGTAAAAATTAGTGAAAGTAGAAGACTGAGACCAGCATGCAGCCTTCATCAGATCCATAATAGCAATACTGTTAAAATAAGCCCAAGATGCAGACAGCGCTCTAACTTCGTGCACTGAAATCTTTAGCACAGACAGCTGAGTTGAAGATAAACTTTCATAAGCAGTACGAATAGCCAACTGAATCCACCTAGAAATAGAATGGACCGTAATGTGCTTTCTATTAGGAAGCAAAGACACAAAGAAATGTTTTCGCCCCTTTCTGATAAACTCAGATCTGCGTTTGTAAATACGCATATCTCTAACTGGACACAGCAAAGGCCTATGGCCATCTGAGGACGGAAGAGCCCTCATGAAAATAGGCTCAGGGTACTTATTAGGAGCCTGATTCTTAGCCAGAAATCCCACATTGGTAGTTAAAGTAATAGTATTACCAACACTATGATAGTGAGAATCATCCACAGATAGAGTATTAAGCTCGCTAACTCTTCTAGCGGAAGCGAAGGCTAAGAGAAAAGCTGTCTTATAAGACAAGTATTTGAAGTCTACAGTGTTAAGAGGTTCAAAAGGAGCTTCTTTGAGCTTCAGAAGAACCCAAGCTAAATGCCACTTAGGAATTAACTTAAGAGTTCTAGGTCTATTTATCAAAAAGTTTTTAACTAATTTAGATAAAGAGACATTAGATCCAATTTGTAAGCAATCATGATGAGCATATGTATCCAATAGCATAGACCTATAACCCTTAATAGTAACTGGCTGCAGTTTAAGATCGTCAAACAAGTAGACCAGAAAATTAGAAATGTATGGAATAGAGGGATCATAAATATCAATTGAGTGATCCCTACACCAACGAGAGAAAACCTTCCACTTTGCTGCATAATTTAGCGAAGAGGAGGCCCTCCTACAGTTAGAAATTGCGTCCACTGCTCGTTCTGTAAATTGCTTGCCGTGCAAGAAGGACCGCACAATGGAAATACGTGAAGGTTGAGACCTTGCGGGTTGTGATGCAGTGTGCGTGATTTCCATTGTGAGAGAAGGTCCTCCTATGGAGGAAGCTTCCGAGGAATGTCCCATAACAGACACATGAGCAGATTTATCCATGGTCTCTGGGGCGACAGAGATGCTGCAACAGAATCTTGCAGTGAGATTGCTTGATTTTTAGCAAGATTTGTTGAATCAACAGAGCTGGAGGATACGCGTATCCTATCATTCCGTCCCAAGAAATCGAGAGAGCATCTACTGCGAACGCTCGAGGATCTGGGCATGGCGACACATATGTCTGCAACTGTTTGAGATGCATTGCAAACAAGTCTATCATTGGGCGATCACACTGGTAGCAAATCTGATTGAATACTCGCTTGTTGAGAGTCCATTCTGAAGGCAACGTACAACCTTTCTGAGAAAGGGAGTCTGCTAGAACGTTCAGACGACCCGGAATATGATGGACCGACAGAAGAACATGATGCTCTAGAACAAACAGAAGGATTCTTTCTGTTAAGTTAAATAATGGAATGGAATGAGTGCCTCCCTGTTTCCGAATGTATGCTACGACCGTTGAGTTGTCAGACAGTATTTGAACATGTGAATTCTGAATTATGTTCATCCAATGACGTAGCGCAAGCCAAATCGACATCAGCTCTTTGATGTTTATGTGCTTGTTCAGGAACTCCGGATCCCAAAGACCCTGGCACCTCGAATCTGTTGGGCTCAATGTCGTGCCCCATCCTGTTTGACTCGCATCCGCCATAATCGTAAAAACCGGATCCGGCAGTTGCAGTGGAACTCCCCGAGTCAACAACTGAATATCTGCCCAAGTCTGAAACTCTTGTTTTACTTGGTTCGATAAGACGATACGTGTTTCGACGAATGAATCTTCACACTCCAAGTCTGAGTGAAAAATATCTGGAGTGGACGTGTGCGTAAGCGCCCCATCGGAATAAGGTCCACAGCGGTTCCGCACAAACCCGTCAGTCGCTTGCATTCTCTCGCTGTTACTACGTCTGAGTCTAGACAAAAGCGAGCATAACAACTGACTAATTTCGCTCTGGGTAACGGAAGATGAACCAGATTGTTGTGCATTTCAAAGCTCATTCTCAAGTGAATGAACGACTTGGACGGAACTAGACCCGACTTCTTTTCGTTTACGATGAAACCGAGACATCGAAGCAATTGAAGCAGACTCTGAACATCGTTCTGAAGAGTTAATCTGTCGCCGTATCTCTGAAGAATGTCGTCCAAGTAGGCCGACGTTATTCGAGTGAAAGCCCAGGGCACTAGTTTGAGTCTGAAGCACATTGCTCGGAACTGATAAACGACTCCTAGGACAGCAAAGCGAAGGTACTTTCTGAATGTCGGATGTACCATGACATGAAAGTACGCATCCTTGAGATCTATGCTCGCAGCATAATCATTCACTCGAATGCTCGCTCTCACCGATCGAATCGTCTCCATATAAAACTTTGGAGCCACTATCAGTTTGTTTATCCAACTGAGATCTATAATTGGACGGAACGAGCCGTCTGGTTTCGGTACCAGGAACAGGTGACTGTAAAAACCCAGGGATTCCTGGTTTTCTACGACCTCTATTGCATTCTTCTCCAGGAGAGATTGCACATCTGATAGAAGCGAATCTCTCTTCTGAAGGTTGGACGGATGCTGAGTCCATCGTGGACTTCGTGTTAACGGAGGTTTTTCTCGGAAGGATAATTTTAGGCCTTCCGAGATAACTTCCTGTACCCATCGGTTATCCGTAATTGACAACCAATTGGTCAAAAACCTTGACAGCCTTCCGCCCACTAGACCGTAATAGAGGTCCTGACCATCACTTTCTGGACCTGCGAGGCTCGCAGGAAGAGAAACTATGTCCTCCCCGTCCAGCGCCTCGACCAGTCGACCTAGGGCGTCTGACCGGTTGTCTTGGCCAGAATTACGTCCCCTACCTGAGTCACTACTCTGATGGTCTCTAGAGTAAGAGCAGGAGGATTTTTTATAACCCTTATAGGAGCCTCCCTTGGACGTATTCGCTCCAGAAGCTCCTGACTTACTCCTCTCCGCTGAGTCCGATTTCTTAGAAACCGACTTAAAGAGCAGAGAATCTGAAGCTTTCTTGGTAATCTTATCATAGACTAATGAAAGCTTACCACCAAAGAGAAATTCTCCGGAAACCAGAGCGACTCAAAGAGAGTTTTCACCTTTGAATCCATCCTAGTGGATGAAGCCAGGGCAGCATCACGTCTGACTAACTCCAAATTTGCCACTGATAGGGCTGAGTTATACGTGGCATATGCGATTGCCCTAGAAAGAACTCTCAAGAAAGTATGAACATCCTGGAATTCTACCATCGAGACATTGAGCTAACGCTCTGGTAAGGTGATCTGCATATGATAATGCGTCTAAACTGGCTCTATTAGACGAGATCGTCGTACTAGGGAGAATCGACATAGACGCCGGCAAGAACAACTCAAGTCTTCAGCCTGATCGTCTAAACGCAGAGGAATTCTCTGCATACCCTTTCCTGCCGTAGCAAACTTATTCTTATTGTTGATGAATGGCAGATGTAGATCTTGTTGTGATAAGAAACTGGTTTTGCCTGCCTTAGAGGCTAATTTAAAATAGCGTCATTTAGCAATTCAAACGTCCGTGAGACATTGCTGGACTTGACCGGATACTCAGGAGCATTTTCCTTAATCCGGCTAAAAAAGTCAGTATCCAATGACGCTATCAGTCTCTTATCTGGTATCGCAGCACTCTTGCCCGATGGCACAACGTCTGGAAGGTGTTGACGGATAAAGTCCATCGCCACCTTATGTTGTTCCAGAAGGGAAAAATCCAGCTTCATCGTTTCCTTCCCTTTCACCATCCAACTGGAGCAGATGCAAATCTTGGTCGTCCCTGTCTGACGCTGCATAGGAACGCACCGACCCAGCTTCATCCGACAGTTCCTGATCTGAAACTGTTGAAGGATGTTCCGAAGGTTGCTGCGATGAGTTGCGCTATCTGTGATAGCAAGTCCGTGACGGAGGCCTGTGGAGCTGCGGTCTCACATTGCTTAGCCGCTGGAAGCTCCTGGGATGGTATGTCCTGCATAATCCTTTTATGCGAACGTCCCGACTGGTGAGGCCTCGTGTCCTTGGCTACTGGATGGTGTGACCTAGGTGACATGGAATCCTTTGTCGGTGAATCAGGCTGGATATCTGAGGTCACAAATCAAAGGTGCGGTCGTGTGTGCTGGCATGTAGAAGAGGAAGCCAATAGACTAGCCGACGCCAGCTGCCTATGCAACAGAGCCTCCTGAGCAGGAGGAGTGGACGTATGCTCCGACTGACAAATGTTATGCACAACAACATCTGGCCCTAGATGCTGTTGTAAGAGAGAGGGGCCTCTCTCGCTTGCGGCCCAGGTAGACCTGAACAAGCTTGCTACCGGACTGACTGGCTTCCTCTGATCCATCCTCCGTTCCGTCGTCGCAGGGTGTGCGTGATCCAAGATTATAGTGCTCGCAACACCCTTTTTCCTCTCCTGGACCGTAACAGACATATCCGTCATCATTTGACGAGTGATAGATCCACCGGTCGAGCTAGCTGGCGACAAGACCGTAAATCCCTTTTGGGACCTAGGCACTTATCTGATTTCATTGAGCACTTTTGCCGCTAGCTCTTCACTGATATGCGACGATGGCAGCACACTTCCGGAAGACATCACGGAAACATCACCCTGTTCTTGTTCCTCTGAAAAAGAAACTGAAAAACTAGAGTGACCCTGTGGTGAGAGGACCGGCATCGACCTCTCACCACTAACAATGTACCGTGACACACATCTCCAACGTTTGTCATCCCAATTGGCACAAACTGTACAAGAGTTAGTGGGAGTACAGTGACTACAGCAAACACAATGAGCATGAGAATCCAAGGAAGACTTCCTTGATTTACAATTTGAACAATATTCTTTCATAATTAAAAAATATTATACAGCTGTGGTACTCGCACTAACCCTAAAAAATACAAAGATACATAATAATAATACAATCCATAACAATATTTTCGAAAAATAATTCAAAAAGAAAATTTTCGAAAAAATTTTGACATGAGCCCAAGTTACCAAAGGGACCGATGAGCCCAAATGGATCCCAAAAAAGCCTAAGAGTGGACAAAAATTTTAAAACAATTCTAAAAATTAATGTTACACTTACAGATAATATTAATGTATCTGACTACATAATAAACCAAACAGAAGACAAGGAATTACTAACAGAAAGTAACCGTTGTCAACGTAAACAAAAGTCAATAAAAACCGGAAACAAGACTCCAGGCACTGAAAAACATGGCCCGAAGTCAGTAACCATTTTTAAAAACTATCCGATGTAAAACAGAATCTTCCACAGACGAAACTGCAATACATCAGATATGGTAGATGCATGACCAAAAACGCCTAAACACCCCAAGGGCGAGGACGTAACCATGGGGATAACAGAATAAACATTCAGTAACTAAGCTTAACTCCCAAGAAATTTCAATAAAAAAATTTCAAAAAATATTCTAAAAGCATGGGAGATTAACTACGGGGGTTTCAAGGAAAGGGAGAGAGGAAACACTTAACAAACAGTGGAGATTTCATAGCAAGAATGAAAACATCCGGCCCATGCCCCGAAATTAGGGAACATGAAATAATTTTGTACAAAAATTTCAGTTACAGCCCTGAACACATCCAACCACTGTTTCTTCCTTTCATCCATTTATTTCATCCTTGGATCCACCATTTCCATCATGATTTTGTGTCTGGCATCATTTAACTGAGATTATAAGCACAGAAGTCAGTTAGATGTTACTGACAGAAGGGCCAAACAAAGAATGAGGCTTTTGCGCCAATTTTGGTACTTCCTTGACACTGCGCATGCACAGTAGGTAAAAGTATGGTTTTGATTTGGATGCAAATGTGGGGGATTGGGTGGCAAAATTTGTGTTTGGCCCTGAATATTTAAGAGTTAGCACCAGCTAAGTCTGGGTCATTGGTTACAGTATAAAAATATCGGTTGATTTTAAGGAAAATTAGAGTCTGGAAACCGTCAGCCAATCAAATTTCAGCAACCTAATTAAATATGTACGGAAAATGCCCATATTCGAACTTGGATCCACAATTGATGAAAGTGATCTCCTATCCAAATTTCATCTAAATCCGGTCACAGTAAGGAAAGTTAGAGTCTGGAAACGAAAAACACGGAAGGACACCCCGAATTTAATGTCTCCCGTTTTTTTTCAAAAAGCAGGAGACAATTATTTAAAAGACTCTTGAGAAGCTGCATAACATTACTCTTGTCCCACCATACGCTAATAGAAAGAGTAGTAGCTGGGCTGCTCTGCAACACACCCCCGGAAAGTGATCACTGAACAGTTTCCATTTGTGAGTTCCACAACAGCATAGAGTAACCAAAAAACGCTCTCAGAATAAAATTTTTATTTGGCGGCCTCACAGATTGTTTAGTTTAATAAACAGGCAAATCTGTAAAGCTATCACGAGTTGGTGCATAATGGTTATTTAATCTATTTTGATGACTGGAGTATGATAAGACAAATTAAGATGGGCGTTTACGCTTCATGATGGTGAAGATTCAGCTATAAATGTAATATTTGAAGCGTGGATCCCTTCGAGTCGACACCAGGGCATCATAGCCACCAAGAAAATACCACTTTCCTACAATAAGTTTTCAAACCTTTTCATTTTAATACGTATTCTTGAACAGTATTGAACACAGGGACTTGACTTGAACAAACTTGAATCTCATCTCCCTAAGAATGTTGCATACCAAATATCAAAAGATTCTGACTACTGAATCTGAAGAAAAATATTTTTAAAGAATATTCTTAATATTGAACTAAGTTTTAATTCGGGCTCCCACAGGGAGCTCAAATATGAACACAGGGACTTGTCATGACCAAACTTGAATCTCACCCCCCAAGGATGCTGCATACCAAATATCAAAAGATTCTGATTGGTGGATCTGAAGAAGATTGTTAAAGAATATTCCTCATATTGCACTAATCTTAACATTTGGACTCCCACAGAGAGCCCAAATATGGACCCAGGGATTTGATTTCAACAAACATGTGAATGAATCTTCCAAAGATGTTATATGTGAAATATGAAAGCCTTTGGAGCAGTGGTATGAGAGAAGAAGATTCTTTAATGTTTTTCCCATTACTCACAGTGTTAAACAATGATGACTCAGCATTTTTTCAAAAGTCCTGGAAAAGTACCCTGTGATAAAACCGATGACAAAAAGTTTTTTGGGACTATTCCTTTCTGCTGTTCCTAAGGAAGCTTCACCCAAAATAAAAATTCTCTGTGTCGAGTAGTTTTGGAGATATGGGTGTTTTAAATTTTTTCTATTTTTAGCTCATGCAGTTCCCATGGGGCGACTGAAAATATTTTTTGGCATAAATTAGGTACTTATGACCCAATAAGACCCCCATATCAAATTTGATTCAAAATGGGCTCTCAGTTTGGAAAGTTAAAAAATTTATAGTAATTTATATATTTTTTATACTTACCAATGACCCAGACTTAGCTGGTGCTAACTCCAACAAAACCAGGGCCAAACACAAATTTTGCCCCCCAATCCCCAAAATTTGCATCCAAAACAAAAAGAAATCATGTCCTAAAGGACCTCCATAGTACGCCTCTACTGCGCATGCGCAGTGACGCAGTCGTCCCGAAATTGGCGCCAATTATCATTCTTACTGGCAGTGCCTGGTCAGCGCTATGTACTCAGCGGGGAGGCAAGAGTTCCCAACTCCAGGGAGGGCCATCCCCGTCTGGGTCATTGGTAAGTATAAAAAATATATAAATTACTATAAATTTTTTAACATTTTTATACTGTACCAATGACCCAGACTTAGCTGAATAGTAAACAGGCTGGAGGGCCTAGGACATAGAGGAAAATCCAATAAGCTCAATTATATAGTAAAGAGGTAACCCCTTAAGGAGAAAAGGAGTATTAGGCTTTACATGTATCTTTCTTATTTAATATTAAATTAGAAAGATACACTACCCTTAATAATTGAGCACAATAACATTCATGTTCTCTATTAACATCCAGTATAACCCTTATACTAATTATTTTTAAAGCAAGCCAATAAATAAAGTAGTCCAGAGAATTGAGACTCTTTATAATCATTTAAAAGTGTCCGAGTATTGTATATTAAAGCCCGTTTGACACTTGACATATACAAATGCTTCACACCGAGCTACACTTTAAAAATAAGACATGAATGAATTTAAACATTAATATTACACTTTAAAACCATCCCGGAAGCGACTCAGAAATACTGACTTGGAGGAGGCATTCCCTTGCTTTTCACTATAAAGCAGGTGACCTAAGGGAACACCCGCCCCCCCCCCCCCCCCTTCCCCTTGCCCTGGGTCAAATAGCCCAGAGCGAAGAGGGCAGCCGGACGGAGTCACTGCCGGAACAGAAAGCCTGCATAACTATAGTTGCAACTGTTTAGTGGACGACATTCTGAGCAACAGATAACGGACCTAAACAATGCAGGTCTCCAGAAATGGACTCAATATTTCTGAGATAAAAATTCGTAAATGTGGATGGCTGAGACCAATAAGCAGCCTTCATTAAATCTGTAATAGCAACACTATTAGCATAAGCCCAGGAAGTAGAAAGAGCTCTTACTTCATGAGCAGAAATCTTAAGCACAGACTGCTGAGAAGAAGATAAATCTTCATAAGCAGTACGGATAGCTAACTGAATCCATCTAGCAATAGAATGGACTGAAATGTCCTTTCTATTAGGCATCAAAGACAGAAAGAAACGTTTCCGTCCCTTTCTGATAAACTGAGATCTCTGTTTATAGATACGTAGTGCTCTAACAGGACACAGTAAAGGCCTACGCCCGTCTGAAGACGGAAGAGCCTTAATAACAATAGGTTCCGGATATTTATTAGGAGCCTGATTCTTAGCTAAAAAACCCACATTAGTAGTGAAGGTGATAGTGTTCCCAACACTACGATAATGAGAATCATCCACCGATAGTGCATGAAGCTCACTGACTCTTCTGGCAGAAGAGAAAGCTAAGAGAAAAGCTGTCTTATAAGATAAGAATTTGAAATCTACTGTCCCAAGAGGTTCAAATGGCTTTTCCTTCAATTTAAGGAGAACCCAAGCTAAATTCCACTTAGGAATTAATCTAAGAGTTCTGGGTCTATTTATCGAAAAGTTTCTAACCAATTTCGATAAAGAGACATTAGATCCAATTTGTAAACTATCATGATGTGCATAGGTATCAGATAACATAGATCTATAACCCTTTATAGTAACAGGCTGCAGTTTGATTTCGTCAAACAAGTATACTAGAAAGTTTGCAATGTCTGGTATAGAGGGATCAAATATATCTACAGAATGATCCCTACACCAACGACGAAAAACCTTCCACTTAGCCGCATAGTTTAGCGAAGAGGAGGTCCTCCTACAGTTAGAAATCGCGTCCACTGCTCGTCCTGTAAAGTGCTTGCCATGCAAGAAGGACCGCACAACGGAAAAACGTGAAGGTTGAGACCTTGCGGGTTGTGATGGAGTTGGCGCGATTTCCCCTGCGAAAGAAGATCCTCTCGTGGAGGAAGCTTCCGCGGTAGGTCCCACAACAGACACCTGAGTAGATTTATCCACGGTCTCTGTGGCGACAGAGATGCTACCAACAGAATCTTGCATTGAGATTGTTTTATCTTTAGCAATACTTGTTGAATTAACGGCACTGGAGGATACGCATATCCTATCATTCCGTCCCAAGGGATCGACAGAGCGTCTACTGCAAATGCTCTTGGATCCGGACACGGAGACACATACGTCTGCAACTGATTGTTGAGATGTGTCGCAAATAAGTCTATCATTGGCCGTTCCCATTGGTAGCAAATCTGATTGAATACTTGTTTGTTGAGAGTCCACTCCGACGGCAACAAGCGACCCTTTCGTGAAAGGGAGTCTGCTAGCACATTCAGACGACCCGGTATGTGACGGACCGAAAGAAGAACGTGATGTTCTAACGCAAACAGAAGGATTCTTTCCGTTAGATTGAACAACGGAACTGAATGAGTGCCTCCCTGATTCCGTATATACGCCACTACTGTCGTATTGTCGGATAGGATTTGGACATGAGCATCGTGAATAATGTCCATCCAGTGACGTAACGCAAGCCAAATTGACATCATTTCCTTGATGTTTATGTGCTTGCCCAGGAATTGCGGATCCCAAAGACCCTGGCATCTCGAATCCGTTGGGATTAATGATGCACCCCAACCTGTTTGACTGGCATCCGTCATAACGGTAAAACTCGAATCCGGCAACTGCAGCGGAACTCCTTGAGTTAACCACTGAATGTTTGCCCAAGTCTGAATCTCTTGTTTCACTTGATCTGACAAGAGAACGTCTACATCGAGCGAATGAATTTTCACACTCCAATTCTGAGTCAGGAAAATTTGAAGAGGACGTGTGCGTAGCCGCCCCATCGGAATGAGATCCGCGGCGGCTCCGCACAGACCTATCAGTCTCATAAATTCTCTCGCCGTGACTTTGTCTGCGTGCAGACAATAGCGAGCGTAACAACTGACTAATTTCGCTCTGGTTAACGGCAGACGAACGAGATTGTTGTGCGTCTCGAAGCTCATTCCCAGATGAGTGAATGACTTGGACGGCACCAGATCCGACTTCTCCTCGTTTACTATAAAACCGAGACGTCGGAGCAATAGAAGAAGATTCTGAACATCGTTCTGAAGCGTTAACTCGTTGCCGTACCTCTGAAGAATGTCGTCCAGGTAGGCCGACGTTACCGCAGACGAATGAGCTCGGAAGTAGATCATTACCGAGTTCATTACCCGAGTGAAAGCCCAGGGTGCTAGATTCAATCCGAAGCACATCGCCCGGAATTGATACACCACTCCTAGGACTGCGAAGCGTGGATACTTTCGGAATGTCGGATGTACCATGACGTGAAAGTACGCATCTTTGAGATCTATGCTCGTTGCATAATCGTTCACCCGAATACTCCCTCTGACCGATCGAATCGTCTCCATATAAAACTTCGGAGCGACGATCAGCTTGTTTATCCAGCTCAAATCTATGACTGGACGGAACGAGCCGTCTGGTTTCGGAACCAGAAACAGATGGCTGTAGAATCCCAGAGATTCCTGGTTTTCTACGACCTCTACCGCGTTCTTCATTAAAAGAGACTGCACCTCTGATAACAGAGCGTCTCTTTTCTGTGGATTTGACGGAAGATGAGTCCACTTTGGACTTCGAGTTAATGGAGGCTTTCGTTTGAAGGATATCTTTAGACCTTCCGAAGTCACTCCTCTCACCCAAGGGTCGTCCGTAATCGACGCCCACTCTTGTGAAAAACTCGACAACCTTCCGCCAACCGGAACGCGATAGAGGTTTAAGCCATCACCTCCTGGACCTGCGAGGCCTGCGGTAGGAGAAACCACGTCTTCCACGACCCGCACCTCGCCTCGTCGACCTCGGGGCGTCCGACCGATTGTCCCGGCCTGAAGGACGTCCCGAACGAGAGTCGCTATCCTGACGGTCTCTCGAATAAGACCAAGAGGACGCACCGGAACCTCTATAGGAACCTCTCTTGGGCGCATTAGACCCAGAAGTGCCTGTCTTATTCGTGTCTGCTGTATCCGACTTTTTAGGAGCCGATCTGAACAACAGAGAATCATTAGCTTTCTTTTTAATTTTATCATAAATAGCGGAAAGCTTGCCGTCAAAGAGAAGTTCTGAGACCGAAGCGACTCTAAGAGAGTTCTTCACCTTAGAATCCACTAGTGTGGATGTAGCTAGGGCTGCGTCACGTCTAACCAACTCCAGATTTGCCACTGAAAGGGCGGAGTTACACGTGGAATAAGCTACTGCCCTTGAAAGAAGTCTTAAAGAGGATTGTATATCCTGAAACTCTTCCCCTTGAAGGCGCAGTGATAACGCCTTAGTAAGGTGATCTGCGTAAGATAAGGCATCTAAATTGGCTCTGTTAGACGCAATAGCTGTTTCCAACACCGCGGTTGGAATAGAAGCTGACGACGGTAATGATAGCTCTAAGTCTTCCGCCTCGTCGTCCATACGCAGAGGAACTCTCGGTATACCCTGTCCTGCCGTATCGAATTTATTCCTTGCATTAATGAAAGGCAGGTTAAGAGTATTTGCGGACAAGAAACCTGCTTTCCCCGTCCTGGAAGCAAGTTTAAAAATAGCGTCGTTCAATAATTCAAATGTTCTTGCAACATTATTGGACTGCGACGGAAACTCGGGAGCGATGTCCCTGAACCGCTCAAAAAATTCAGAGTCCAATGACGCTATAATTCTCTTGTCCGGAAGCGCAGCAGTCTGGCCCGACGGAACAACTTGAGGGAGAAAGTGCCGGATGAAGTCCACGGCAGCTTTATGTTGTTCCGAAAGGGATAGCTCCAATTCATCCGTATCCCTTTCACCATCCGGTCGGACCTCCCGATGTTCCCGGTCGTCCGCCCCCGATGCTTCGGCGGAGCATACCGACCCAGCGCCGTCGGATAATTCTCGATCCGACACCGTTCCTGTCGGCTGCTGGGATGCAGCGATAAGCTGTGCTATCTGCACAAGAATGTCCGACGTCGAGACCTGCGGAGGCGCAGTCTTTCGCTGCTTCGCCGAGGGCAGCTCCGCATCAGATGGCTCCCGCATACTTTTCCTATGCGAACGTCCGGAGTCCATCGGTCTCGAATCCCTGGCTGCCGGATGGTGTGACCTGGTCGCCGAAGAATCCTTCAACGGCGAAGCTGGTAAAATATCGGCGGTCACGCAGCCAAGGAGCGGTCGTGTGCGCTGACGAGAAGAGGAAGCCTTAACAGTCTCTGCGGACTGCTTATACAACGGAGCGTCCCGAGCGACGGACGTATGCTCCGCTAAAGACACATTTTGTACCACAACATCTGGTCCCAGATGTTGTTGTACGAGAGAGGGACCTCTCTCGCTCGCGGCCCGGCTGGACCTGGACGAGCTAGGAACCGGACTAAAAGGCTTCCTCCGTTCTCGTTTACTATCCGCCGTCACTGGGTGTGCATCTATTATGTTTATAGTGCTCGCATCACCCAAAATTTCCTCTTGGACCGCATCGGACGAACCCGGCTGCCGAACCATTCGGTGAATGGACGCTACACCGGGCGAGCTAGCGGACGACATTTGTCTAATCTCCATGAGCACTTTTGCCGCTAGCTCTGAATTCATTTGTGACGACGGACGCACACTTGAAGAAGATAACATGGAAACATCACCCTGTTCTGGTTCCTCTGAAATAGAAACTGAGAGAGTAGAGTGACCTTGTGGAGAAAGAGCCGGCATCGCTCTTTCTCCAGAAACAACATATCGTGACACACGTTTCCAATGTTTCTCATCCCAATGTTCACATATAGGACAGGGATTAATGCGAGAACACTGACTACAATTAATACAATGATCATGAAAGTCAGAGGAAGATTTCTTCCTATTACAATTTGAACAATGTCCCTTCATTGTGAAAGAACAACAATAAGTCCTAGTTACTCGCACAAACCCCTGACACAAAGATACATAATAACATGATCCATTAATAAATGAAAAAACAATTGCAAAACAAAATAATTTTGAAAAAATATTTTTTCAGAAAAGCCCAAGTTGCTGAAAAGTAACGTTGAGCCCCGATGGATCCGATGGCAAAGTGTGGTCAAAAATTTTAAAATTATATAAAATAATTAATGAGACACTTTCGGATAATATAAATGTATCTTATAATGAGATAAACTACCACAAAGGCAAACAGCCCCCCTCAAAAAAGGCTGTTGCCAATGAAAACAAACAGTGTAAACACACCAGAAAACATGACTCCAGGCACTGAAAAAACTGGCCCGGAATCAGTCATCAATTACACTCTATCTGATGCAAAACAGAGACTCCCAGGGGAGAATCTGTAGAACATCAGATGGAAGATGCAGAACACAAACGTTATACACCCATGGGTGAAAACGTAACTATGGGGAAAATAACAGAAAACATTCTGTAACCAAGCAACTCTCCCAGGAAATTTTAGAAATGAAACTTCTCAAAAATATGCCAAAAGCATGGGAGAATTGCCAGGGGGGACTTTAGAAGGCTAGGGGAGAGGAAACACTGAATAAGCAGTGCAACAATTAGCAAGAATGACAACAAGAGGCCCATGCCTCGAAAATAGGCAACTTAACATAATTTCATCAAAAAATTTTAAGTACAGCCCTGATTATTTTTTGCCACTTCTTTTTCCTCTCCTCCTTCTATCCTCCTTAGAATCACATTTTCTCCAAAAATTACGTGTCTGGCATCCTTTAAACTGAGATTTACAAGCACAAAGATCAGTGAGATGTTGACTGATGAAGGGCCAAACAGAGAATGATAATTGGCGCCAATTTCGGGACGACTGCGTCACTGCGCATGCGCAGTAGAGGCGTACTATGGAGGTCCTTTAGGACATGATTTCTTTTTGTTTTGGATGCAAATTTTGGGGATTGGGGGGCAAAATTTGTGTTTGGCCCTGGTTTTGTTGGAGTTAGCACCAGCTAAGTCTGGGTCATTGGTACAGTATAAAAATATAGAAATTTTGGTACAATTTGGGCTCCCACAGGAAGCCCAAATATGAACTCAGAGACTTGGCTTTACCAAACTTATATCTCACCTACCTAAGGATACTGCATACCAAATATCATTCTGAATCATGGATGTGAAGAAGAAGATATTGGACTAAGTTATAATCTGAGCTCCCACAGGGATCCCAAATATGAACCCAGGGTCTTGGCTTGAACAAACTTGAATCTTACCCCCAAGGATGCTGCATACCAAATATCAAAAGATTCTGATTTGTGGATCTGAAGAAGAAGATTTTTAAAGAATATTCCTCAAACTGCGCACTAAATTAAACATTTTAGGCTCCCATAGAGAGCCCAAATATGGATCCAGGGATTTGATTTCAATAAATAATCTTCCTAAGATGTTATATGTGAAATTTGAAAACTTTTGGAGAAGTGGTTTGGGAGAAAAGTAGTCTTAAATGTTTTTCCCATTACCCACAGTGTTAAAAAGTGATTATTCAGCACTTTTTCAAAGTCCCAAAAAAGTACCCCGTGATAAAACCGATAGCAATTTGTTTTTACCATTCCATTCTGTTGGTCCTAAGGAAGCTGCACACCAAATAAGAATTCTCAGTGCCATGTAGTTTTGGAGATATGGGCATTTTAATTTTTTTCTATTTTCAGCTCCTGCGGTTCCCATGGGATGCTGGGAAAAATATTTGGGCATAAATTAAGTACTTATGACCCAATAAGCCCTCATATCAAATTTGGTTCAAATCTGCCTCTCGGTTTGAAAAATAGAAATGTTGGGAAGGGCGAAAATTCTTGCCCCTCCCATAAGGAAGGCAAATATACCTCCTCAAACTTCTCTTGAACAAATCTGAGTCTACACCTCAAAAGGAAGCTGCACACCAAATATCAAGTCTCTGCTACTGGTGGTTCATGAGAAGATTTTTTAAGATTTAAGCACATTTTTTGGGTGTGGCCCTACCGAAGGGCGAGGCAACTTGATTTGAACAAAATCAAATTGCGATGTCATAACAAACTATTATCTCAAATATCAATTAAATTGGTTCAGCGTTTGGGAGAAGACGCAAACACCATGTTCACGGACGGACGCCGGATGGTGAGTGATCACTATAGCTCTCCTGACTGAAAGTCAGGTGAGCTAAAAAATGGTCGCAATAGGTCGACCTAGACCGAAGTCAGCCCTTATAACAGATGCAGCATCAAAAGACCTATGTCTAGGTAAGTGGACCACACACTCAACTGAACCACCCAGTGATGAGTACTAAGCTGGCATGTAGAATGTGAACCTGCTTAACCCTATATTAAGCACATTAAAAAGTATGAGGAAACAAATTATTACAAGAAGGATGCACTGTTGAAGAACTGAAGTGAAGTCTGTTGTGGTGGAAATCCTAGAAAGTGGAAATAATCCTAATCCTGGAATGTGGAATGCAGCAGAATATTTCGCAAGTGAGGTGGCATTCGATCCGTTGCATTGTAGAGACACATTGCACATCAGGCTAAACCATCAGGAACCTCAAAGGTCTGTTTGTATAAATAAAGCTCCATCTGCATACCAAAGGCAAAACTGAAACATGAAGGGCGATGTGTTCCACCCATCAACCCTGGATACAAGCAATGGAGGGGATGGTAAAAGTGGAGGGCATTACAGAAACGTTCACAATTCCCAACAGTTGATGGGTGAATAATTGAAACTCATGTGGCTGGTATCCCATATTAACTGGTAGAGTGCTAGAAGCCACTATCAGGGCTTTAATATGAATTGCAAGTACCCCAGCCTGAAGGTGTCATATTCTGTGGATGGGCTTCACATTATCTTAGAAGCGAAATCACTTGGTCTTTATGGGTTTGCCTTGTTACAATTTATGGGAGAGTGCCTCTTGGCACTCTCCAATAAATTGTAACAAGGCAAAGACACATTGAACAAATTTTGATAACCAAAAATAACTTAGCACTCTACCAGTTAATGATCCTGTAATGAATTAAAACCACGAAAGCCAATGCACTGCACAAGAAATCAATTATTGACATGCAGGAGCATAACTATTGTATCAGATTGAAAAGCAAAGCTGACTGTAAAAATAATGCAGTTACCTCAAACTTAACCCACTCCAACCCACAATCTAATTGATCCTTAATTAGAAATATAAACAAACCGAATACAATTGCCAAAATAAAACAGCTTATGGTCCAGGTACCACATGCCTTATATTACTGCTTAAATTTTCTCAAAAACTTTCCACAAAACAATATCATGTGACCCCTCAATAGAACAAGCACGACAAGCTTGTTCCAATCAGGGGACGCATGATACGGTTTTGTGGAAATATTTTTGAATTTTTGTTTTAACTGTTAAATTTGTAAATTATGCGGGCACTGGGCAGATGGGACCAATTCATTTCAGTTAAGACTAGATGTCCTGTCATGAAATGCGCACCAACAGCACGTCGATCTGCACGTAAATCTACGCGTTATGACCATAGTAAGGCTATCAAATTCAGTACATATGGCCTGTGCATAAGCAATGTTTCAGCCAATGGACCTCCGGGGAACCCGGGGGTCCACTGGCAGAAATATTGCCTGTGTTTGCTATGAGTAACCAGGAGAACCCGCCGTGCTTTGGATGTCATTTGATATGGCAATTGCGTGCAATTCCTATGCGCAATTAAGCCTAGATAAGTGCACAGTTCGTGACAGGACTTCTAATTTTAACTGTAGGTAAAAGGTTGAATGCCAAAATTAGTTCCCCTAACATCTCTTGCAAATTGTTGTACAGTACAGTGATAAAAGTGGTATTTTTCTCAATTAGATTGTGATCGGGCTGCAAGCCTGAAGATAAGCAGACTTTCATCTCCAGAATGAGGACCCAGAGAGTGAATTTGGTGATGCTACCCTGCAGAGCAGGGTAGCATCACTAAATTTACCCCCTGTGAACCTCAATTTGAATCAAGATCTCAAACCTAAACAGCAAGAGGTACCCAGAGGATAAATTAGCACACTGTGTGGGATAGCATCAGCAAATTCACCCTCTGGGGACCTCATTCTGCAAATGACAGATTGCTGATTTTTAGGCTTCTCGGGTCATGACACACATACACACCAGAGTGCTGACAGTTCATAAAAAAGACATTGCAAAATAAGAACCCAATCAAGAAATACAAATGGAAATACAATCTCAGACCCAATGTTCTCACATTTCTTTTCCATATGGTGAGATCCTACCGTGCTGTGGATGGAAAAGTTGAAAGAGAAATTATGGCCTGAATGAAATTTAGTCATGATCAGGGTGAAATTCTGTTCACTTTTGTGATCACAGACAGTACCATGAGCCCAGTAAAGATGGTAGGTAAATAAATACCAGTTACCTTTTTAGAGGAGCAATTATAGGCAAACAAAATGATTGATTGTCCAACTTGTACAGTCCTGAAGTACAGTAAAGAAAAATGTAAAATGTGAATGACAGAACCACGAATAAGAGATCATATGAAGAGATAACACACCGTTTTCATGCAATTATTTATCTTATATGTGGAAACATATTTAATAGAATAAGTTGATATCCTATTACCAGTACCTGCTTTTGGACGGAGACTTTCTATTTTGTCATTCAATTCCTCAATGATTTTTTCAGCCAAATCTGCTCTTTCCTTATATTTTTGAAGTACTAATGCATCAGCCATTCTGAAATGAATACTTTATATTATTGTTCAAGCAGTTAAACAATTCATCTCAAATAGGAAAAATGTCTGAAAGGTAAGCAACAACTTTCTGTGCATTAGTTCATGAGCGTTGAATGTCACTTTTAGTCTTTGTGATTGTATTGTGACAGTTCAATTATGAAGTCAAACAAGATACATGCAGCAACTTTATCAATTCCTTTGCTTTGATGAAATTCACTAGCCTTACAGTTAAAACTAGAAGTCCTGTCACGAAATGTGCACTTATCTAGGCTTAATTGTGAGTAGGAATTGCATGCAATTGCCATATCGAATGGCATCCAAAGCACAGCAGGTTCTCCTGGTTACTCATAGCAAACACAGGCAATGTTTCTGCCAATGGACCTCCAGGTTGCCCGGAGGTCCATTGGATGAAACATTGCTTGTGCACAGGCCTTATGTACAGAATTTGATAGCCTTTATTATGGTCATAACGCATAGATAAACGTGCAGATCTACGTGCTATTTGTGCACATTTCATGACAGGACTTCTAGTTTTAACTGTAGAATGAAACAGAGGGCATACTTTGATGATGGGTCTATCTGTACACTAACACCATTTGGGGTAACAAACCTGGTTTTGTCATGTTAGAAGAAACAAAGAAAGTTATTTATGTCCTCAAGTTTAATGGCCGCTGTGAAACAAATAGTGATGCGGCCAGGACCTCAAAAAACTGGACTGCCATCATTGGACCGCTCCAGAAATGGCAGTTTGTTACTGGAACACTTCACAGACTTTAATACATACATGTATGTCTAGCTTTAGCACTGGGGTGATCTGGTACAGAAATCTGAAGCTCCAATCACCAGTCAATAGACTCAATACACAGTGTCACAAATATACCGCCTTTGTCTTTTGATTCCACCAACTTCAGAGAATGCCCTGATTGGAACATGCTTGGTTTAGTAACAAATTAACAATCTTCAATCACGACGATGTCACATGGCAAAAGTTCACTGACTTGAACGTTGGGCAGTTGGCAGATTCCAGATAGTTCCAAATAAATCATTTGTAACTCTATAACTCTACCTACCAGTAGTTTGTTTAAAATATACCATAACCAGTTGTTAAAATTTAAAATAATAATGGAGCCTTCTAGAGAGTCAAATGATACTCAATCTAGTGAAATTAGTGAATCGCCAATTCTAATACAGCGACAAGGACAGGAACGATACGAAAAAACAGGACGCTTCGGGGCTCGCACCTGGCAAAATATTCTTTCCCAGTATATGGGTATCTGTATTCAGAAAAGAATGATGCAGCTGGTCTTTTCCGATGTGTAAAATGTGAGGAAAAAGTTAAAAAATTTATAGTAATTTATATATTTTTTATACTTACCAATGACCCAGACTAGCTGGTGCTAACTCTAAAATATTTAGGGCCAAACACAAATTTTACCCCCCAATCCCCAAAATTTGCATCTAAAACCGAAAATTACATGTCCTATATGGTCCTCCATACTTTTACTCAACTGCGCATGCGCAGTGTCAAGGAGGTCTTGAAATTGGCGCAATTATCATTCTTACAACCAGTGCCTGGTAAGCGATATGTACTCAGCAGGGAGGTATGAGTTCCCAACTCATGGGAGGGCCATCCCCGTCTGGGTCATTGGTAACTATAAAAAGTATATAAATTACTATAAATTTTTTAACATTTTTATACTGTACCTATGACCCAGACTTAGCTGAATAGTAAAATGGTTGGAGGGCCTAGAACATAAAGGAAAATCCAATAGACTCAATTACATATAACAGAACTATCCCCTCAAGGAGAAAATGAGAGATAGGCTTTACATGTATCTTTCTTATTTGTATCAAAAAGAAAGACACAACAGCATTCTGTAATTGAGCGCAATAACATCAATGATCTCTATTAACATCCAGTATAACCCTTTATACTAATATTTTTTAAAGGAAAGCCAATAAATAAGGAAGTCCAGCAAAATGAGACTCTATATACTCATTTAAAACTGTCCGAGGATTGTATATTAACGCCCGATTAACACGTGATATATACAAATGTCTCACACCGAGCAACACTTACAAAATATTACATAGATGAGTAAGCATTAGCTTTACTTTAAAACCATCCTGGTACCGACTTGGAATTAGTGACTCCAGGGGAGGTATTCCCTTGCTTTACACTATAAAGCAGGTGAACTAAGGGAACACCCCCCCCCCCCCCTCCCCTTGCCCTGGATCAAATACTCCAGAGCGGAGAGGGCAGCAGGACAGAGTCACTGCCAGAACCGAAAGCCTACATATATATAGTTGCCACTGTTTAGTGGAAAACATTCTGAGTGAAAAATAACGGACCTAAACAATGCAGATCTGCAGAAAAGGACTCAATATTTCTCAGATACAAATTCGTGAAAGTGGAGGCCTAAGACCAATATGCAGCCCTCATTAGATCTGTAATAGCAACATTATTAGCGTAAGCCCATGATGTAGAAAGAACTCTTACTTCATGAGCTTAAAACTAAAGCACAGACTGCTGATTGAAGATATTATCATAAGCAGTACTGATAGTAAATTGAATCCATCTGACCTTAGAATGGACCGAAATGTGGAGGAAACTTCCACGGCATGTCCCACAACAGATGCCTGAGTAGATTAATCCACAGTCTTTGTGGAGCTAGAAATGCTACCAACAGAATATTGCATTGAGATATTAACTTGAGCAATATCTGCTGAATCAATGGCGCTGGAAGATACACATATCCTATTATTCTGTCTCACGAGATCGATAGAGCATCTACTGCAAACGCTCGAAGATCCGAACATTGTGACACATACGTCTGCAACTGATTGTTGAGATGCGTCACGAATAAGTCGATCATTGGCCACTCTCCTTGGTAGCAAATCTGATTGAATAACTCTTTGTTGCAACAAGTGGCCCCCTCCGTGAAGGGAGTCCACTAATACGTTCAGACGACCTGGAATATGACAGACCGATAGGAGAACTTGATGTTCTAGTACAAACAGAAAGATTCCTTCCGTTAACATGAATAACAGAATGGAATGAGTGTCTCCCTAGTTCCGAAAATATGCTAATACCGTCGAAGTGTCGAATTAGCACATGAGCATTCTGAATAACGTTCATCCAATAACATAGCGCAAGCCAAACTGACATCATTCTTGATGTTAATGTGCTTGATTAGGAACTACAGATCCCAAAGACCCTTGCCCTTCAAATCCGTTGGTCTCAATGATACGACCCAACCTGTTTGACTGGCATCCGTCAAAACTGTAAAACTCGGATCCGGCAATTGCAGTGGAAGTCCCTGAGTTAACCACTGAAAACCTGCCCAAGTCTGAATCTCTTATTCACTTGATTGACAAGAAGATGTCTGTATCGAGCGAAAAAATCTTCACCCTCCAATTCTGGATCAGAAGAAATTGGAGAGGACAAGTGCGTAACCACCCCATTGGAATAAAATCGCGGCAGCTCCGCACAAACATATCAGTCTCATGAGATCTCTCGCTGACACCTAGTCTGAGCGAAGACAATAGTGAGCATAACAACTGATTAATTTTGCTCTGGTTAACGGCAGACGAACGAGAATGTTGTCCATCTCGAAGCTCATCCCCCAGTGGGTGAATGACTTGGACGATACCAGATCCGACTTCTCGTTTACTTATGAAACCGAGACATCGGAGCAATAGAAGCAGATTCTGCACTTCGTTCTGAAGCGTTAACTCATTGCCGTACCTCTAAAGAATGTCGTCCAGGTAGGCCGACATTATCGCAGATGAATGAGCTCGGAAATGAGTCATTACTGAGTTCATTATTCGAGTGAAAGCCCAGGGGGCTAGATTCAGACCGAAGCACATTGCTCGGAGCTGATACACGACTCCTATGATGAAGAAGCAAAGACACTTTCTGAACGCCTGATGTACTATGACGTGAAAGTACTCAACTTGAGATCTATGCATGTAGCATAGTCGTACACCCGAAAACTCGCTCTGACCGATCGGATGGACTTCATATATAAACTTGGAGTCACGATCAGCTTGTTTATCCAGCTCAGATTTATGAGTGGACGGAACAAGCCGTCTGGTTTTGGAACCAGAAAAGGATGGTTGTAGAAACCTGGAAATGGTCTCTACCGCGATCATTCCAGAAGAGACTGGACTTCTGATGGAAGCGAGCCTCTTCCCTGCGGACTTGACGGAAACTGAGTCCATCTTGGACTTCGAGTTAACAGAGGTTTTCGCTTGAAGGACAATTTAGTCCTTCCGAAATCACCCCTCCCTCGAATCCAAGGGACGTCCGTAATCTACTCCCAATTAATTGAGAAACTTGACAGTCTTCCGCTCACTGGTACACGTTAGAGGATAATACCATTACCTCCTGGTCCTGCGAGGCTTGCGGAAGGAGAAGCCATGTCCTCCACGATCCGCACCTCGCCCCGTCGACCTAGGGGCGTCTGACCGGATGTCTCAGCCAGAATTACGGCCCCTACCTGAGTCACTACCCTGACAGTCTCTAGAGTAAGACCTAGAGGACACATAGGAACCCCTACAGGAACTTCCCTTGGACGTATTCGTCCCAGAAGTGCCTGTCCTACTTTTCTCCACTGAATCTGACTATATGGAAGCGGATATGAATAGCAGAGAGTCTGAAGCTTTCTTAGTTATCTGATCATAGACTGCAGAAAGCTTGCCCTCGAAGAGAAACTCACCGGAGACCGGAGCGACATTGAGAGAGTTTTTCACCTTACTATCCACACTCTTAAGGAGATTTACATACTGGAATTCTTTTTCCTTTGAGACGTAATGATAACGCTCTGGTAAGGTGATCTGCGTACGTCTAAGCTAACCCTGCTAGACAATATTGTTGTTTCCAACATCGTGGTTGGAACTGACATTCACGACGGTATAAACAATACTAGGTCCTGGCCTGGTCGTCTAGACGCAGAGAACTCTCAGAATGCTCTGTCCTGCCGTTTCAAATTATTCCTTGAATTGATGAAAGGCAGATGTTGAGCATTTGCCGATAAGAAACCTGACCTACCCATTTAGGTAGCAAGTTATATATACATAGTGTCATTCAACAGATCAAATGTCCGTGAGACATTTCTGGACTATGTCGGAAACTGAGGGATGATGTCTCTAAACCGATAAGAATTCTGAGTCCAGTGGCGCTATCAGTCTCTTATCCGGCAACGCAGCAATTTTGGTCCAGAGGAACAACGTCAGAAGATAATGCCGGATGCACTCTACGGCAATTATGTTGTTCCGAAAGGGAAAATACAACTCATCCGTATCTCTTTCGCCACCCTATCGGACCCCTTGTAATTCTTGGTCGTCTGTACCTGAACCTGCTGAGGAACGTACCAACCCAGCCTCCTCGGATAATTCTTAATCCGACAGAGTTACTGTCGGGTGCTGGGATGCTGTGATAATTTGTGCTATCTGTGATAGCACGTCCGTAACGGAGGCCTATGGAGCTGCGGTCTTACAGAATTTAGCCGCTGGAAGCTCCTTGGACGTTGACTCCTGCATATTTCTTATATGCGAACGTCCGGAGTATGAAGGCCTCGTATCCTTGGCTACCAGATGGCGTGACCTGGTCGCCATAGAATCCCTGGTCGGCGATGTTGGTTGAATATGACTGGTCACGTAGCAAAGGTGCGGTCGCATGTGCTGCTGTGAGGATGAGAAGGCCGAAAGAGCAGTCTCTCTAGACTGTCTATATAACAGAGCATCCAGAATGGTGGATGTATGCCCTGACTGAGGAATGTTTTGTACCACAACATCTGTGCCCAGATGTTGTAGTACAAGAGAGGGACCTCTCTCGCTCGCAGCCCGGATGGACTTGGACGAACTAGGAACCGGACTAATAGGCTTCCTCCGTACAATCCTCGTATCCGTCATCACTGGGTGTGCACATTGTATTTATAGTGCTCGCATCACCCAAATTTCCTTCCTGGACCGCAACGGACAAACCCGGGTGATGAGCCATTTGGTGAATGGTCGCGACACCGGGCGAGCTAGCGGACGCTAAAGCCATCGATCCTACTAGGGAACTCCAGGCAATTGTCGCTTCTACATGAGCACTTTTGCCGCTAACTCTTCATTTGACTGTGACGACTGAAGCACACTTTACGAAGACATCACCGTAACAACACCTTGTTCATGTTACTCTATGAGACCTGTGGAGCCGCGGTCCTACGTAAATTATCCACTGGAAGCTCCAGGGACGTCCATTCCTGCATTTATATAATATGCGAACGTCACAACTGGAAAGGTCTTATATCCTTGGCTAGCAG
Source organism: Pictodentalium vernedei (assembly GCA_031216915.1). NCBI lineage: Eukaryota > Metazoa > Mollusca > Scaphopoda > Dentaliida > Dentaliidae > Pictodentalium > Pictodentalium vernedei. The sequence continues at coordinate 353,734,213 of CM062297.1, forward strand.
ATGGAGTGACCTGGTCGATGTGTATTCCTTGGTCGGCGAAGCAGGAGCACCAGTGACGTTCAATCCTGCATTTATATAATATGCGAACGTCCCCTGGAAATCTGTGGTCACATAGCCAAGGTGCGGTTGTGTGTGTTGACGAGGATGAGGAAGCCAATATAACAGCCGCGTCGGACTGTAATGCGACGGAGCGTCCCGACTAGGAGGAGTGGACGTAAGCGCCTACTAAGCAAACATACATACAACAACATCGCGGCGCAGATGTTGATGCAAGAGAGAGGGTGCCTCTCTCGCTCGCGGTCCGGGTGGACCTGGACGAGCTAGCTACCAAACTGACAGGCTTCCTCCGTACTATCCTCGGATCCATCGTTGCTGGGAGTGCACATCTGATGGTTTATAGTGTTCGCATCACCCAATCTGCTTCCCTGAACCGCGATGGACGAACCCGGGTGCTGAGCCATTCGGTGAATGGTTGCGACACCGGGCGGACTAGCGGGCGATCAATGCCTTCGATCGAACTAGCGAACTCCCGGCAATTGGCATAATACCCTGAGCACTTCCCGCTAGCCCTAATATTGCAACGACGGAGACACACTTGTTGAAGACATCACGGAAACATCACTCTGAATTCTGAAAAAGAAACTGATAATATAGAGTAACCCTACGGAGAGAGGACAGTAATGGACCCCTCACCGCTAACAAAATACCGTGACACACGTCTCTAACGTTGTCATATCAATCAACACACACAGAGCAAGAATTAGTGTGAATACATTGACTATAAGAAACACAATGAACCTGTGAATTAGAGGAAGATATCCTCGCATTACAATTTGAACCATATTTTTTCAACATGAAAAAATATTCACAGTCAAATTACTTGCACTAACCCTTGAAATAAATATACATAATATATTATAATCCATTATATCATTTCAAAAGAAAATAATTTTAAAAAAAAATTTTTTGAAAAAATTTTCAGAAGAGCCCAAGTTCCCAATGGGAACAATGAGCCCAAATGGATCAAAAAAAACCCTAAGTGTGAACAAAAATTTTAAAATCATTTCAAAAAATTAATGTAACACTTACGGACAATATTAATGTATCCTGCTGTGAACTGAACTAAGCAGAGGACACGTAATCACTATAAGAAGTAACCGTTGTCAACAAAAACAAAAAGTGTAAACAAACTGGAAACATGACTCCAGGCACTGATAAACATGGCCATGTTACCAATTTAAACCCGATCTGATGCAAAACAGAGACTTCCAGAGAAGAAACTGCAGAACATCAGATGGTAGATGCAGACCAAAACACCTAAACACCCAAGGGTGAGGACGAAAACATGGGGAAAAAACAGAAAATAATTCTGTTTCCAAGCCAAAACTCCCAAGAAATTTTAGTAATAAACATTACATAAAATAAGCCAAAAGCATGGGAGAATAGCTAGGAAAGGAAAGGGAGAGAGGAAACACTGATTAAACAATGGAACATTCATAGCAAGAATGACCACAACAAGGTCATGCCTCGAAAATAGGTAACATGAATAATTTCGTAAAATAATTATAAGTTACAGCCCTGAACATTTCTTTCCACTGTTTTTTCCTCTCCTCCTTCTATTTCCTCCTTACATCCACCATTTCTCTCATAATTATGTGTCTGGCATCATTAAAACTGAGATTTACAAGCACAAATAACAGTGAAGTGTAACTGTATTGAGGGCCAAACAAGGAATGATGATTGCACCAATTTCGAGACCACCTTGACACTGCGCATGCGCAGTGGAGTAAAAGTATGGAGGACCATATAGGACATGTAATTTTCGGTTTTAGATGCAAATTTTGGGGACTGGGGGGGTAAAATTTGTGTTTGGCCCTGAATATTTTAGAGTTAAAACCAGCTAAGACTGGGTCATTGGTACAGTATAAAAATATAAAGAAAGTTGGTGGTGAACAGTCCAACTTAAAACAACATTTTAAGGGGCACCATAAAGACATCTTTGATACAGTGATTGAACCACAAGCCAAGACACACGCCCATGTTGAACTATGAAAAAAAGACATCCTCAACTGCATCATCATCTGAATCTATCCCGCCTCCACAAGGAAATGCAGTCCGTGAATCTGAGTTCGAGCCAGAAGAATAATACAAGAAAGACAGTCTTCGATACGCGTAATGTAAACGGAATCTCACTGAAATGATATGTTCAGATATTCAGCCTAAAACTATAAACGATAGTTATAGTTTTGTTAAGGTTAGGGCAAATGGGCAGTGGCAATGTAGTCTACAATATACATTATCAATTACAATAAGCCATTTTATAAAGTCAGACATTGCCGCTTTGGAGGTTAGATGTTGAGTGGGACACTTTCAAACATGTGTCAAAGCCATCTTACCTAACTTGACAGCTTGCATCAAGGACAAAGACAAGGTTCCTTGATGAAACGAATAAGCTTTTTACAGAAATGTTAAAAAATTTATAGTAATTTATATATTTTTTATACTTACCAATGACCCAGACTTAGCTGGTGCTAACTCTAACAAAACCAGGGCCAAACACAAATTTTGCCCCCCAATCCCCAAAATTTGCATCCAAAACAAAAAGAAATCATGTCCTAAAGGACCTCCATACTACGCCTCTACTGCACATGCGCAGTGACGCAGACGTCCCGAAATTGGCGCCAATTATCATTCTTACTGGCAGTGCCTGGTCAGCGCTATGTACTCAGCGGGGAGGCAAGAGTTCCCAACTCCAGGGAGGGCCATCCCCGTCTGGGTCATTGGTAAGTATAAAAAATATATAAATTACTATAAATTTTTTAACATTTTTATACTGTACCAATGACCCAGACTTAGCTGAATAGTAAACAGGCTGGAGGGTCTAGGACATAGAGGAAAATCCAATAAGCTCAACTATATAGTAAAGAGGTAACCCCTTAAGGAGAAAAGGAGTATTAGGCTTTACATGTATCTTTCTTATTTAATATTAAATTAGAAAGATACACTACCCTTAATAATTGAGCACAATAACATTCATGTTCTCTATTAATATCCAGTATATCCCTTATACTAATTATTTTTAAAGTAAGCCAATAAATAAAGTAGTCCAGAGAATTGAGACTCTTTATAGTCATTTAAAAGTGTCCGAGTATTGTATATTAAAGCCCGTTTGACACTTGACATATACAAATGCTTCACACCAAGCTACACTTTAAAAATAAGACATGAATGAATTTTAACATTAATATTACACTTTAAAACCATCCCGGAAGCGACTCAGAAATACTGACTTGGAGGAGGCATTCCCTTGCTTTTCACTATAAAGCAGGTGACCTAAGGGAACACCCGCCCCCCCCCCCCCCCCCCCTTCCCCTTGCCCTGGGTCAAATAGCCCAGAGCGAAGAGGGCAGCCGGACGGAGTCACTGCCGGAACAGAAAGCCTGCATAACTATAGTTGCAACTGTTTAGTGGACGACATTCTGAGCAACAGATAACGGACCTAAACAATGCAGCTCCAGAAATGGACTCAATATTTCTGAGATAAAAATTCGTAAATGTGGATGGCTGAGACCAATAAGCAGCCTTCATTAAATCTGTAATAGCAACACTATTAGCATGAGCCCAGGAAGTAGAAAGAGCTCTTACTTCATGACCGGAAATCTTAAGCACAGACTGCTGAGAAGAAGATAAACTCTCATAAGCAGTACGGATAGTTAATTGAATCCATCTAGCAATAGAATGGACCGAAATGTCCTTTCTATTAGGCATCAAAGACAGAAAGAAACGCTTCCGTCCCTTTCTGATAAACTGAGATCTCTGTTATAGATACGTAACGCTCTAACAGGACAGAGTAAAGGCCTACGCCCATCTGAAGACGGAAGAGCCTTAATAACAATAGGTTCCGGATATTTATTAGGAGCCTGATTCTTAGCTAAAAAACCCACATTAGTAGTGAAGGTGATAGTGTTCCCGACACTATGATAGTGAGAATCATCCACCGACAGTGCATGAAGCTCACTGACTCTTCTAGCAGAAGAGAAAGCTAAGAGAAAAGCTGTCTTATAAGATAAGAATTTGAAATCTACTGTCCCAAGAGGTTCAAATGGCTTTTCCTTCAATTTAAGAAGAACCCAAGCTAAATTCCAGTTAGGAATTAATCTAAGAGTTCTGGGTCTATTTATCGAAAAGTTTCTAACCAACTTAGATAAAGAGACATTAGATCCAATTTGTAAACTATCATGATGTGCATAGGTATCAGATAACATAGACCTATAACCCTTTATAGTAACAGGCTGCAGTTTGATTTCGTCAAACAAGTATACTAGAAAGTTTGCAATGTCTGGTATAGAGGGATCGAAAATATCTACAGAATGATCCCTACACCAACGACGAAAAACCTTCCACTTAGCCGCATAATTTAGCGAAGAGGAGGTCCTCCTACAGTTAGAAATCGCGTCCACTGCTCGTCCTGTAAAGTGCTTGCCATGCAAGAAGGACCGCACAACGGAAAAACGTGAAGGTTGAGACCTTGCGGGTTGTGATGGAGTTGGCGCGATTTCCCCTGCGAAAGAAGATCCTCCCGTGGAGGAAGCTTTCGCGGTAGGTCCCACAACAGACACCTGAGTAGATTTATCCACGGTCTCTGTGGCGACAGAGATGCTACCAACAGAATCTTGCATTGAGATTGTTTTATCTTTAGCAATACTTGTTGAATTAACGGCGCTGGAGGATACGCATATCCTATCATTCCGTCCCAAGGGATCGACAGAGCGTCTACTGCAAATGCTCTTGGATCCGGACACGGAGACACATACGTCTGCAACTGATTGTTGAGATGTGTCGCAAATAAGTCTATCATTGGCCGTTCCCATTGGTAGCAAATCTGATTGAATACTTGTTTGTTGAGAGTCCATTCCGACGGCAACAAGCGACCCTTTCGTGAAAGGGAGTCTGCTAGCACATTCAGACGACCCGGTATGTGACGGACCGAAAGAAGAATGTGATGTTCTAGCGCAAACAGAAGGATTCTTTCCGTTAGATTGAACAACGGAACTGAATGAGTGCCTCCCTGATTCCGTATATACGCCACTACTGTCGTATTGAGGGATAGGATTTGGACATGAGCATTGTGAATAATGTCCATCCAGTGACGTAGCGCAAGCCAAATTGACATCATTTCCTTGATGTTTATGTTCTTGCACAGGAATTGCGGATCCCAAAGACCCTGGCATCTCAAATCCGTTGGGATTAATGAAGCACCCCAACCTGTTTGACTGGCATCCGTCATAATGGTAAAACTGAGTTAACCACTGAATGTTTGCCCAGGTCTGAATCTCTTGTTTCACTTGATCTGACAAGAGAACGTCTACGTCGAGCGAATGAATTTTCACACTCCAATTCTGAGTCAAGAAAATTTGAAGAGGACGTGTGCGTAACCACCCCATCGGAATGAGATCCGCAGCGGCTCCGCACAGACCTATCAGTCTCATAAATTCTCTCGCTGTGACTTTGTCTGCGTGCAGGCAATAGCGAGCGTAACAACTGACTAATTTCGCTCTGGTTAACGGCAGACGAACGAGATTGTTGTGCGTCTCGAAGCTCATTCCCAGATGTGTGAATGACTTGGACGGCACCAGATCCGACTTCTCCTCGTTTACTATAAAACCGAGACGTCGGAGCAATAGAAGTAGATTCTGAACATCGTTCTGAAGCGTTAACTCGTTGCCGTACCTCTGAAGAATGTCGTCCAGGTAGGCCGACGTTACCGCAGACGAATGAGCTCGGAAATAGATCATTACCGAGTTCATTACCCGAGTGAAAGCCCAGGGTGCTAGATTCAATCCGAAGCACATCGCCCGGAATTGATACACCACTCCTAGGACTGCGAAGCGTAGGTACTTTCGGAATGTCGGATGTACCATGACATGAAAGTACGCATCTTTGAGTCTATGCTTGTTGCATAATCGTTCACCCGAATACTCGCTCTGACCGACCGAATCGTCTCCATATAAAATTTCGGAGCGACGATCAGCTTGTTTATCCAGCTCAAATCTATGACTGGACGGAACGAGCCGTCTGGTTTCGGAACCAGAAACAGATGGCTGTAGAATCCCGGAGATTCCTGGTTTTCCACGACTTCTACCGCGTTCTTCATTAAAAGAGACTGCACCTCTGATAACAGAGCGTCTCTTTTCTGCGGATTTGACGGAAGATGAGTCCACTTTGGACTTCGAGTTAATGGAGGCTTTCGTTTGAAGGATATCTTTAGACCTTCCGAAGTCACTCCTCTCACCCAAGGGTCGTCCGTAATCGACGCCCATTCTTGTGAAAAGCTCGACAACCTTCCGCCAACCGGTACGCGATAGAGGTTTAAGCCATCACCTCCTGGACCTGCGAGGCCTGCGGTAGGAGAAACCACGTCCTCCACGACCTGCACCTCGTCCCGTCGACCTCGGGGCGTCCAACCGATTGTCCCGGCCCGAAGGACGTCCCGAACGAGAGTCGCTACCCTGGCGGTCTCTCGAATAAGACCAAGAGGACGCACCGGAACCTCTATAGGAACCTCTCTTGGGCGCATTAGACCCAGAAGTGCCTGTCTTATTCTTGTCTGCTGTATCCGACTTCTTAGAAGCAGATTTGAACAACAGAGAATCCGAAGCTTTCTTTGTAATTTTATCATAAATAGCAGAAAGCTTGCCGTCAAAGAGAAGTTCTCCGGAGACCGAAGCAACTCTAAGAGAGTTCTTCACCTTAGTATCCACGAGTGGGGATGTAGCTAGGGCTGCGTCACGTCTAACCAACTCCAGATTTGCCACTGAAAGGGCGGAGTTACACGTGGAATAAGCTACTGCCCTTGAAAGAAGTCTTAAAGAGGATTGTATATCCTGAAACTCTTTCCCCTGAAGGCGCAGTGATAACGCCTTAGTAAGGTGATCTGCGTAAGATAAGGCATCTAAATTGGCTCTGTTAGACGCAATAGCAGTTTCCAACACCGCGGTTGGAATAGAAGCCGACGACAGTAATGATAGCTCTAAGTCTTCCGCCTCGTCGTCCATACGCAGAGGAAGTCTCGGGATACCCTGTCCTGCCGTATCGAATTTATTCCTTGCATTAATGAAAGGCAGGTTGAGAGTATTAGCGGACAAGAAACCTGCTTTCCCCGTCTTGGAAGCAAGATTAAATATAGCGTCGTTCAATAATTCAAATGTTCTTGCAACATTATTGGACTGCGACGGAAACTCGGGAGCGATGTCCCTGAACCGCTCAAAAAATTCAGAGTCCAATGACGCTATAATCCTCTTGTCCGGAACCGCAGCAGTCTGGCCCGACGGAACAACTTGAGGGAGAAAGTGCCGGATGAAGTCCACGGCAGCTTTATGTTGTTCCGAAAGGGATAGCTCCAAATCATCCGTATCCCTTTCACCATCCGGTCGGACCTCATGATGTTCCCGGTCGTCCGCCCCCGATGCTTCGGCGGAGCGTACCGACCCAGCGCCGTCGGATAATTCTCGATCCGACACCATTTCTGTCGGCTGCTGGGATGCTGCGATAAGCTGTGCTATCTGCACAAGAATGTCCGGCGTCGAGACCTGTGGAGGCGCAGTCTTTCGCTGCTTCGTCGAGGGCAGCTCCGCATCAAATGGCTCCCGCATACTTTTCCTATGCGAACGTCCGGAGTCCATCGGTCTCGAATCCCTGGCTGCCGGATGGTGTGACCTGGTCGCCGAAGAATCCTTGATCGCCGAAGCTGGTAATATATCGGCGCTCACGCAGCCAAGGTGCAGTCGTGTGCGCTGACGAGAAGAGGAAGCCTTAGCAGTCTCCGCGGACTGCCTATACAACGAAGCGTCCCGAGCGACGGACGTATGCTCCGCTTGCGACACATTTTGTACCACAACATCTGGTCCCAGATGTTGTTGTACGAGAGAGGGGCCTCTCTCGCTCTCGGCCCGGCTGGACCTGGACGAGCTAGGAACCGGACTCAAAGGCTTCCTCCGTTCTCGCTTACTATCCGCCGTCACTGGGTGTGCATCTATCATGTTTATAGTGCTCGCATCACCCAAAATTTCCTCCTGGACCGCATCGGACGAACCCGGCTGCCGAACCATTCGGTGAATGGACGCTACACCGGGCGAGCTAGCGGACGACATTTGTCTAATCTCCATGAGCACTTTTGCCGCTAGCTCTGAATTCATTTGTGACGACGGACGCACACTTGTAGAAGATAACATGGAAACATCACCCTGTTCTTGTTCCTCTGAAATAGAAACTGAGAGAGTAGAGTGACCTTGCGGAGAAAGAGCCGGCATAGCCCTTTCTCCAGAAACAACATATCGTGACACACGTTTCCAATGTTTCTCATCCCAATATTCACATATAGGACAGGGATTAATGCGAGAACACTGACTACAATTAATACAATGATCATGAAAGTCAGAGGAAGATTTCTTCCTATTACAATTTGAACAATGTCCCTTCATTGTGAAAGAACAACAACAAGTCCTAGTTACTCGCACAAACCCCTGATACAAAGATACATAATAACATGATCCATTAATAAATGAAAAAACAATTGCAAATCAAAATAATTTTGAAAAAATATTTTTTCAGCGAAGCCCAAGTTGCTGAAAAGTAACGTTGAGCCCCAATGGATCCGATGGCAAAGTGTGGTCAAAAATTTTAAATTTATATTAAATAATTAATGAGAGACTTACGGATAATATAAATGTATCTTATAGTGAGATAAACTACAGCAAAGGCAAACAGCCCCCCTCAAAAAAGGCTGTTGCCAATGTAAACAAACAGTGTAAAACACCACAAAACATGACTCCAGGCACTGAAAAAACTGGCCCGGAATCAGTCATCAAAATTACACTCTATCTGATGCAAAACATAGACTCCCAGGGGAGAATCTGCAGAACATCAGATGGAAGATGCAGAACACAACGTTATACACCCATGGGTGAAAACGTAACTATGGGGAAAATAACAGAAAACATTCTGCAACCAAGCAACTCTCCCAGGAAATTTTAGAAATGAACTTTCTCAAAAATATGCCAAAAGCATGGGAGAATTGCAAGGGGGGACTTTAGAAGGCTAGGGAAGAGGAAACACTGAATAAGCAGTGCAACATTTAGCAAGAATGACAACAAGAGGCCCATGCCTCGAAAATAGGCAACTTAACATAATTTCATCAAAAAATTTTAAGTACAGCCCTGATTATTTTTTGTCACTTCTTTTTCCTCTCCTCCTTCTATCCTCCTTAGAATCACATTTTCTCCAAAAATTACATGTCTGGCATCCTTTAAACTGAGATTTACAAGCACAAAGATCAGTGAGATGTTAACTGATGAAGGGCCAAACAGAAAATGATAATTGGCGCCAATTTCGGGACGTCTGCGTCACTGCGCATGCGCAGTAGAGGCGTAGTATGGAGGTCCTTTAGGACATGATTTCTTTTTGTTTTGGATGCAAATTTTGGGGATTGGGGGGCAAAATTTGTGTTTGGCCCTGGTTTTGTTAGAGTTAGCACCAGCTAAGTCTGGGTCATTGGTACAGTATAAAAATATCCTCTTTTACCTTTGATTTCAGAAATGACAATGTCTGAAATTACGAAACCGCTTATACAATACCATGTTCTCGACATTTGGACCTATATCTGACACATTGGGTAATTTGGGTAAAATGTTGAGAAGATGGTAGTTGTATAAGAGGTTTCTTAATTCCAATGGGTAATGGTATGCATATTGCTAGTGACACAGACTGATGTCAGACAAGAAAGCAAATTAGGAATTAACATGTCAAGTTGTCAACTAACCCTCATAGGCTCAAATACATTTCAATGTACTGACGATAAGTTGCAAATCATGATGTAGCCTATAGTTGGCAATATCTAACTCCAAATCACTACATCCAATACCAAATACCGGTATGCATACTTGCATGTCAGAAATTGACCAATCCATCTGGAATATGTAAGGTGCCAATGCTAAGAATAAAATGTTTTTGTGCTGAAAGACTTGGAACATTTGCACTATCTATCTTTAAGTTTTTAACCCAATCATATATCATATAGTATATGATTGTATTAAGAATTTAAAGAATTTAAAGATAGATAGTGCAAATGCTCCAAGTCTTTCAGCACTAATAACATCTAGTCTGTAGCTCACGTTTCTGCTATCCTCCACATGCTATATGACATAAGTTGTAAGCATGTTTAATCGCTTTCTAACTTCTCTATAATGATGAATCAGAAAATATTTCAAAATACACTACACATTTCCACAATGCACATACAATATATTATATAACATGCCAGAGTTACCAAGCTTGTCTGTCAGATGGCAGTAACTTGATGCTGATGCTTTCTTTAACACAATGTGTATACCAATTTATTTATTGGTGTTTAAGGTCACATATTTTTGCACAATGGCTAATCATGACCACAACATGAGTATCAACTCAAGGCCAGGGGTGAGCGTTAATAAGACATGTTGCCCATTTTAGAGAGGGTTTGCACCTCCCAAGCATTGGTGACTGGCTCCTATTTTACCAGTAAAACAGCCTGTTTACCACAGTGAACAGGAAATATTTTAAATAAAGCAAATGTGTTGAAATCTTAATTTGGTATTACCAAAAGTAAGATTTTAACACATTTCACTTCATTTAAGGGATTTTATAATGATTGGACCAGTCCAGGTAAGAATATCGGACTACCTAGGGTTGGACCAGAGCACCACTGGCAGTCCGGTCCGGTCCACACCCCTAGAAACAAACATCATTAACAGGACTTTGAAGATGCATACTGAAAATGAAGACCTTGCATTTGAATTGTCTCACTGCATCCCAAGTCAGGCCCCCAAGAGTATATGTATTTTCATTTGGGCATGTTGGTAAATATGTATCTTAGAGATGAGTAATATAACAAAAAAACGAACAGATACTGATACAATGGGTATACCAAAAAAACCAAACCAAGCACTGAATACCGAAACTGTCTGAATTTTCAAATTTTCCTACATTCACTATTTATAAGGCCCTGTTGAGGCTTGAGAGCAGTTGAAGGGTTCATTTTGATCAAAGTGGCCTATTTACTTTTCAGTTTTGTTGACCCTCAGGGGCCGGGGCAATTGTCCTGAATTCTCACTAGACTACAACCTGTACATATCCAGCTGCTCAGCAGTGATTTCTAGCCAACTCTTGGCTGTCTTAACCCTTTACCTAACGTGAAAAGCAGACGACACTTGCAAAAAAAATTCTTGAATAACTAATTTTTTTCATTTTTTGTCTCAAAAACATAGGTTATGACCCCTCGTTGGAACGAGCTCGACGAGCTCGTTCCAACGAGGGGTCATAACCTATGTTTTTGCGACAAAAAATGAAAAAAATAGTGAAAATTAATTGGCGATTTTTGAGAATAGCGCTGGCCGGTTTTGGCCGTTACGTTGGGTAAAGGGTTAACCCTTTACCCAACGAATCGCCTGCATCTGCCCACGTAATATGCAAATACAGCAGCTGAAAAAATATTATTTTTCGAAAAATTTCAACAAAACCATATGATGTGACCCCTCTTTGGAATGAGTTCTTCGAGCTCGTTCCAAAGTGGGGTCACATAATATGGTTTTGTTGAAATTTTTTGAAAAATTTGAAAAAATTATATGTAAAATAATAAATTTTGATATCGTCTGCATTGGGTAAAGGGTTAACAGTAGTGAGCAAAATTTGACTAGAGTGCTTGTTTCGTTCTCGTGGTGGACTATGTGAATGGATGACTGGTTAAACAAAAGTTGCATTTTGAATCGTAAAGTCTGAGTTACTTAACTGGTAGAGTACTAAATTTTTTCTCAGCCTCAAGATTTGTTCACACATTTTTGTCTTGTTACAATTCACAGGAGAGTGCCTATAGACACTCTACCATAAATTGTAACAATGCAAATCGATGCAGATGAAGTAATTTTACTTACAAGATAATATGAAGGACATCCACAGAATATGAAGCCTTTAACTTCAGGTACCTGCAGTTCAGAATAAAGCCTAATATGGGCTCCTAGCACACTACCAGTTAAGCAGCCTTTCTTGTGTCTTGATAGTTTTTTAGACTTTTGCTGTGAGAGGCTATTATATATTTCAATTCCATGCAATATATGAATACTTGTTAATGATAAAAAAGCAGTTTCCCAAGAATTTTTACATAGCCAGTCATTTTAAAAAAATTTGCACACTGTAACAGACAGCCAAGACTTGTCAAAAAAACACTGACCAGGTACTTTGTCTATCATCAGCAGGACATCTTGAAGATGGCATGGTTAGGGCACATGCTCTGAGAATGCATATGCCCAAAATAGGGCTTTAAACGTTGAGGTGTATTTAAAACAAGTCACAAAATTACTGTAGATATGATTTGTTTTCGTAAAAGAATGCCATTGTTGAGCTCATTGGCTTGGCATTTGTGGAACAGTAATAGAATTATACAACAACTTATTCTGTATTTTCCTTAAGTGAATTCCCCTTTGATACTATTAGCAAATCTCAGTTAAGTCAGAAATCAATTAACAAACCAATACCGAGGTATTGAAACACATATACCCTTAAAACACATAAACTGATACTAGTACCAAACTCAAAATTCCAATACTGCCAATCTCTAAATTGGATCTACCTGGTGGAAGAGAAAATAGACAATAGTTCACTGCTCGGACCGGAGTATGAATTTTATTCTCAAGTGGGGTGCACAGTGCATTATTTCACGAGGCATTAGCAGAGTGAAATTATCTGCATGGCCATACTTGAGTCCAAGCAGTGAACTTTTTTTTTAATTTTATTTTCTCCTTATTTGTTTTCTTTTCCCAAACAACTTTTTATAATTGATTCAACTCAACTAATTTGTAAACAATAAAAAAAGAAAGTCTGTCATTTCTGAGAAGGTAATATACTATTCAAAAAAAGTAGGGGATATCCAAACTGATATTGATATTTTCGGAAAATGGTAGTCTATATACGTGTGATTGAACACATTAATATGTTACCAAGTTTAGTGTAGATCATGAATGTCACCGGCCCTTGAAAGCTTTGTGCCAGTTTTTTGCACGAGAGACACGTTAACATCTGTGGGGTACGTTTTGAAGTTTTCATTTGTACAGGACAGGCTTTTTCGAAGGTCTCATCGTTCTTTCCTTGGTACAAACTCGCTCATCAATAGTTTCTGGTCGAAACATAACTTTTGTGGTTTGCGAAGACCGACATGTGACAAATGTATACGTGTCGTTGGCATGTTGGAAGCTGGCAACAGGCAGACTGCAGTGGCTCAAATTCTCAACTTTACTCAATCGGTGATTAGCAAGTTGTGGTAACGCTACCATCAGACAGACAATGTTGATGTCAGACGTCGGTGAGGTCGTCCAAGGGCGACAACTGCTAACCAGGATCGTTTCATCCACACCACAGCATAGCATAACCGCCATCAAAGTGCCTCAAAAATTGGACAGCAACTCCACCTAGCGACAGATGTGTGAGTCAGTGGTGAGACTATCCGAAATCGCCTACACAGCTGGAATTTGTACGGTCGATGACCTCTAATAATTCCACACATGACTAAATTCACATCACAGCAAGGCGTAATTGATGTGGAGCATGACAGTGCTGGGACAATCGTCCGATGAATCGAGGTTCACTCTTGGTTTCCACGACAGACAAAACAGAGTGTGGCGGTGGCTGAACGAACGATACCATGACGTAACCGTTAGGCAGCATGATCGGTTATGGTGTGGGGAGGCATAACCACGACAAGCAGAACAGCATTACATATCATCCAAGGGCATGCCACAGGGCAGTACTACCGTGCCAACATGTTAGCACTAAGCAGCTCATGTGGTGCCATTTGTGCAATGCCACGGTCGTTGACTCCTTTTCCAAGATGACAATGCAAGAGCACACAGTGCCTGTATCGCTACAGAGTTCCTCCAGGAGCAGAACATCACCACACTGCCTTGGCCAGCACTAAGTCCAGACCTTTCATCAATCAAGCACATCTGGGATATGCTTGGCAGGCACCTTCGACAACACCAAAAGCCCCCTACCAATATCCAGGAACTCGCCACTGCACTGCAGGATGAATGGAATAACACCAGACAAGCTGATATTGGATGTTTGGTGAGGAGTATGCCATGTCAGATCTGCACTTGTCTCACAAAGCGAGGAGGATTTACAAGGTATCAAGGTCTTGGAATGAAAGTGGAAAATTCTATGACTGACCGTCCATGTCTTCTACAGCTCAGTGCGTGGAATGTGTGCTTGTCAGACACCCAGCTATCACCGAAATCATTCACCAGCTGTCACAAAGCAACGCCTCAACTGTCTTTTTTGATGAAAATATAAATATATTTCTTCATATATCTCACTTGTATCAAATATCCCCTACTTTGGAATAGTATATGATGCTGGGAGTGGAATACCATTTTTTGGCGAGTGGAAGTGAGATTAAGATATTTTATGGGGGTGGGGGGGGGGGGGAGAAAAATGAATTGAAATAAAATAACATGTCGGTATTTCCTCGTGCTCAGCATCTGTTTCATATATTTTTCAGGTTTCCACACCCCCCTCAGATTCATAGTTTATAGCCTCTTACTAAAGGCCTTCATCATTATTATTGGTTCTCCTTGAGCTCAAGTTTACTCTAGACGGTTTCTTAGTTTCCCACTGTCAAGCCAAACTTCTATTTGAATGTATGTTACCCATGATGTTTAGAAGAAAATGCCACAAATATGGATATATTAGATCTTAAGGTATCTCTTCTCCCACCTCGACGAATCTCTGCTTATATCTCTGAATCCTATTATGCTTTCCCAAACCCAGTTTGGGAAAGACTCTTGTTATTCTTCTTTTTCAAAATTTTTCTTCTCCATTTTTATTTCTTTTTCTTTTTTTTTCCCCCTCAATTTTGTCTGTTGCACTGCTCAAAAACAAGCTGTACAATTTCAACCAATTTTGGCATACTTATGAAATGTCATAAAATCTAGTGAAATGGAGTATTGTCATGTCTGTGAAATTGCTTATTTTAAAAATATTCTGCCAAAACCGTCAAAATTTCACCATTTTTCAAATGTCTCAAAACTGGTAACAGTTACAAAGCTCAAATTTCCCACACATTTAGAGCATAACATGAAATACCAAAATACCACAAAAATATTTCAAAATTAACCCTTATTGGCCAAAAATGACATGAATATAGCTTTTTTTCTTCAAAATTGACCAACTTTAAGGGCAAATTTTTCTAATTTCAAGGTTGTTGTAACAATTATTTTGGTATGGATGGATGAAACAATGATTGCGGAAGAATTTTACTGTTTACTTTTTAATCTCAGATTTAACCCTCAAGCACAATGAGGGGGAGGATAACTTAAGAGTACCATTTGAAAATGCCAAAATTAGCCATCTTTGGTTGCTTTTTTCTATCATTTTGGAAATGGTTAATTTCAAACACTTTACTTGTTTATTTAAACAATCTAAAAATAGTGTACGACAATTTTGTGCATGGACTTCTGGGATTGGTTATCATTTGTGAACCATTATATTTTTCCATTTGGGATTTTCCAGAACTGGACGCGTGAATACAAATCTACGAAATAGAGTGAATTGCAGTGTTGAAAGCTATTTAAAAACACAGCCAATATGAATGTGTTTTCTGTCGTTAATTTCCACCCCACAAAGAAAGCAAACTGATTTACTGTGTACAAAATGGGACTTACTTTTGTTTTGACCCATGTATCTACGTGGATTTTGAATCCAAAAGTCGAATTAGAACATAAATCAGTAATTAAATTAAGTAAATAAATATATGTTACATAATTGCCATTTGATATATACAACTCAAAGTTTGCTAAGCACCACATATTTGACACATCATTGTGAAATTTGCTTATGACATATTTGTGAGATATTTGGTAGATATGATTGAGGAATGTATTGAGATGGTCCCCAGTGTTTACATTAGCTCTCTTGACAGGCAGACTTTTCGTGACAGTCATGGAAAGCATGTACCCCTTCATTTTCATGATGTTTTTGTGTACTGTCTACATGTACATGACATTTGTAGGGTATTCAATCTTCATTTTAACACAAACCCTTGTGATTTAATGATTGAATATGGCGAATGCAAATGTAAGAAGACATTTGTCTGAAGCAGAAATGTGGCGGGCTGTTGGGATGGTGGAGCAAGGGGCCATGCATCGTCAGGTTGGTGAAGCCCTTGGTGCGCACCGTATGCTGATCACCAGAGTCTGAGCAAGATTTCAGCAGTATGACACACCAATAAGACGGCATGGTGGTGGCAGAGACAGGGCAACATCGGCAGCTGAGGGCCGGTTTGTGATCATTCAGGCCCGTTGGAACCACTTTGACACAGCAACCCAGCTTCGCAGTGACCTTCAGAATGCATCCGGGGTAAAAGTTTCGACACAAACTATCCGGGCAAGGTTACACGAAGGTGGTCTCCGATCAAGAAGACCAAGTATTTGCATTCCACTGTCCCAAAACCACCG
Organism: Pictodentalium vernedei; assembly: GCA_031216915.1. Taxonomy (NCBI): domain Eukaryota; kingdom Metazoa; phylum Mollusca; class Scaphopoda; order Dentaliida; family Dentaliidae; genus Pictodentalium; species Pictodentalium vernedei. The sequence continues at coordinate 353,750,748 of CM062297.1, forward strand.
CCAGACACGATATGAATGGGCCATGGACCATGTTGGATGTACCAGAGAAGATTGGCGACCTGTCCTTTTTACAGAAGAGTCAAGGTACTGTCTAGACGACACAGATAGGCATTCTAGGGTAGGAGAAGTCCAGGAGAGTGATTCCATGCAGCCAACATTGCTAGACATGACCACTATGGTGGAGGGTCAATAATGGTCTGGGGTGGCATCAGCTGGGATGGACGTACAGAGCTCTGTGTTCTTAACCATGGTACACTGACTGCACAGTGGTATATTGATGAGATCCTGGATGCCCACGTCAGATTGTATGCAGGTGCAGTGGGTGATAGATTCATTCTGATGAACGATAATGCCCATCCTCATGTTGCCTATGCTGTCCAGGAGTACCAACAGGGGGGAGGGGATTGAGCGTATGGACTGGCCAGCAAGAGATCCCCTGACCTCAATCCAATCAAACATGTCTGGAATGAATTGCATCTTGCAATTTCAGCCTGCCCAGTCAAGCCAAGAAGTGTCCAGGAGTTTGGTGTCATGATCAAGAATGGAACATCTCACTAAGGATCATCAGGAACCTGATTGGGAGCATGAGAAGGCGTTGTCAAGCTGTAATTAACAATAATGGGTCTCATACTAGTCTAGTGATGAACCGATTATCAAAAATTGCTATCAACCGATTACCGGTTATTTCTGTTCTGATTATGCCGATTCCAATGGTTGAAGTAGGCCACTGAAGAAGATCTGTTGGTGCCTGTTATACTACAGAATTTTGTTGATAAATCATCAATTACGAAAGCTTAATACCACATAAGTTCTCAAAGCATGCATATTTAGTGCTGGGCAATATTAGTCAAAATAATATTTGCATTTTTTCTGGGGACGGTTTTGTGTATTGATACAATACACTTGGCTGTATTAACCAGGAATATATGGAGCATGTATACTTTGTGTCTTAAATGAATAATAATTTTAATGTTAATGTGTGTTGTGAAGTCGTATGACACATGGTTTACATAAATGTCAACGTATTATTCAATGTTTTTTTTTTAACTTATCTCCCTTGATGTGTTTCTCGAATGTTTCCATGAAATCTACAATCTACGGGAAACGGCAGCGGTCTCGTACCGATTGCAGTTGGTAAATTCCATAAAATCTCTGCTCTGCAAATACCTAAATTATTATCTGCTATGCACTTCACACGTTTTTAATGGGGAAATGTTACTGAAATGGTCAGATATCAAAGGGATTTTTAATTGTCAGTGTTAAATATAGAATAACCAGAAACTGACGGTTTTTAACTGCCGGTTGTCATAATCGGCCGATTCCCCATAACCTGCCGGTTCCGATTGACGGTTCATCACTATCTCATACTCGATACTGAACCCATACCAGTTCGCTCCGTCAACTTTTTGGCATATTTGAAAAATTTGGTCTTTTACCAATAATATCCATTTTCCATGGTTATCATATTCAAAAGCTAAAAAATAAAATCAAACACAAATAAAATCTTAATTTCTGTACTTACATCATTAAAGACATAATTAAATAACAAATATATACACTTTTCCTGACAATATTTCAACTAAAACGTAAAACAGGAAGTTGGGTATACTTGGTGCTTAGCAAACTTTGAGTAGTATATTTTATTCAATGTCATCTTGAAATTAAATTTAAATGGAGGTATAAATTATAAATAGTATGAGAGTAAGTCACCTATTTTCGCATCGATCAAAGATGTTCAAGTTGTCTTCAAAACAGGTCAGAGTTGTCTTAAACATTGGTTTAAGTTGTTTTCAAAACTGGTGTGAGTTGTTTTCAAAACAGGCCCGAGTGACTGGCCTTTGGCCAAGTGGTCTTTGGTCCAAGTTGGCTGTAATTCAAAACAATGACAATGTAGGCCAACAAAACAAAATCAGGAAATTTGTTTTGAGTAATTCCAGGTAATTTTGGTGTTTATCCTTTGGAAGAACCAATGCAAAGCGTCTATAAAAGTGAACAAGCAGATGGGTCCCAGCATCTCCAATTTAGCATCCATCACCTGGCAGACGACTGGAACTTGGAAGGGGAACAGGAAGAATCGGACCCTGGAAGAATCGGACCCTGGAAGAGTCGGACCTTTTTGTGGAAGAATCAGACCCTGGAACAATCGGACCCTGAGTGGTTGGAAGAATCGGACCTTGGGTAGTTGACTGAAGAAATGGTGCGTGAAGTGTTCGCGCGCCGAAGGCACGCTGGGACTGAAAATAGAGGTACAACCCCCACCTCTCTTGCCCACTCAATGACTATATTAGTTTTCTTCTCTTGCAGCCACCAAGAATTCGTCGGCAGAGCGGGTTCACCTGTCTGCCCTGCTTGTGGGTAAATAAATAAAAAAGGGAAGGACACTATTAATAAATAAATATATAAAAATTACTAAAGATGGAGGGGGTCAATCCCCTCACTTGAAGAGAGAAGCAAGCCTGACTTATAGACAGCCCAGCCGCCGATGCGAGAGGGGGGGAGGGGGGTGTTACGATATGCTCGGACGGACCTTGTTTAAGCAGAGCCCACTCTGCCAGGCACAAAGCTTCTCTCGTTGTGAAATAAATATATAGAAAAGTCACAATGGGGTGAGCCAAAAGTTATTACGTGTGCATTGCATACTTGTTAATACCCCGTCGTTTGTGTACGGGGTATAAAAAGCTGTTTTATTGCGGTCATGTGAGAAGGATTACATAACCAATTAATGTTTCGGGAGAAAAATCTTTCAGAGACTGTCCTCTGGCCGATCCGTCCTCTGGCAATTTGACCCAAACCGTCCTCCAATCTAACCCGAACCGTCCTCCACAGCGACCGAACCGTCCTCTGAGCAATTTATTTGACCTGAACCGTCCTCCAGGGAAAGAGCGAATGAGAGAGTGGTAGAATAATAACATAAAACTGGTTGTTTATTTATTGACTTTATTTATTTTTTTCATTTTCCACTACGTTTCAAAGGTTTTTTTTTATTTACAAAACATAAAAATGATTAAATGACATGAATACACGATAACAAAACAATATTTGTGATAACAATAATAGTGAACAAACACGATTTGTGATTACTTAGAGGTGATGAGCTACTTTCTATTCTTTCTTCTTTTTTTTTTTTTTGGGGGGGGGGGGGGGGGGGAGGGGGGGTTAGCAATTATATTGTTGTCAGAAAATTTCGAAAACCTACATTTAATAAAATATTCAGTTACAAATGCCATATCTTGCATTTCCAGAACTCTGTACTGCGGTTTAATATAGGAATTGAAAAAATCCGTTCGTTAATTCGTGGGATTTTCGATTTGTTTTCATATTAAAATAAAATTTTCGCTGATATAGGATTTGGATTCCCCCCACCCCGTATAACTGAAGGTCGGATTGTCTCCATCGAAATGATCTTGTCTTCATTCACCCGGTGATTTAATTTTTATTGTAGCATGAGCTTTTTACCGAAATTGTTTAGATGAACTAAAATGAGAATGTAATATTCATTACAAATTAATTGTCCAATATGCTGAAAAAGCATGAAAACCGCTAGCAAGCTTTCTGTTAACTATTTACCCGACGTAACTGCCAAAACCGACCCAACTTAAATACGTTTTCATTTGTTCACTTTTCTCTTCTCAAAATACTATCAATCACTACAAGTTATTCAGTCTCGAAAGAATGGATGAATGAATGAATGAATGTTATTTTTGCTGTTATAATAATGAAAAAATGAATGAATGAATGGATGTTATTTTTGCTGTTATACAGTTAAAACTAGAAGTCCTGTCATGAAATGCGCACAAATGGCACGTTGATATGTGCGTTAATGTATGCGTTATGGCCCAAGTAAAGCTATCAAATTCTGTACATATGGCCTGTGCACAAGCAATGTTTCAGCCAATGGACCTCCAGGTAACCCGGAGGTCCATTGGCAGAAACATTGCATGTGTTTGCTATGGGTAACCGAGAGAACCTGCCGTGCTTTGGATGCCATTCGATGTGGCAATTGTGCGCAACTCCAACGCGCAATTAAGCCTAGATAAGCGCACTATTCATGACAGGACTTCTAATTTTAACTGTAATAATGAAAGAATGAATGAATGAATGTTATTTTTGCTGTTATAATAATGTTATAATAATGAAAAAATGAATGAATAAATGAAGGTTATTTTTGCTGTTATAATAATGAAAAGAATTTTATCTTCAAACGTTCTTCTGTTATCATTCACTCCTGCTGCCCATGCTCAACGAATATTACTCGAGGTCCGATTCTTCCAACCACTCGGGATCCGATTCTTCCAGGGTCCGATTCTTCCACAAAAAGGTCCGATTCTTCCTGTATTTCTTGGAAGGGCGGCAGTTGCGGTCCCCCTCAAACTCCTCCAGTTTATCACCCGACTTGCAGATGGGTGAGATTGTTAACACCCACTGAGATTTAAGAACATCTTAGGCGTGGTGTACTTCAATGAAATCAACTTCCACGCGATGACGTATCAAAATATTTAGGTTACTGCAACCCATACAAAAATCAATCTTCTATTTTCGTGCATGTCACGAACTTTGATAGTTTCAAGTGAATTTTTGTACCATCAAACCAATATTTACTTTTTTAATGAAGCTTTGTAGAATCTGTACATATATAATCGGCAAGATTCCTTATATAAAGGTTTTCTTCACTAAACGACAACGTTTCCAGCTGCACGTTGCATCATTTCTAGTTGAGAGAAAATAAAATGGCAAGTTACAAACATGGACGTGCGGTACAAAAATTATTAGTTATAAAATTACTGACTTCGAAGTGAGAACCTTCGGTTGTGGACATTCGAAATAAAAACTGTGGCATGTATTTTGAACTGAAGACCACAGAAATAAACTCTGTAGAGACAGATAGCATGAACCTCTTTGCATGACATACATGTCTTAGTACAGAAGATGACCCCTGCTTGTAAACCTCTGCATGAAGTTTACAAAAATAACAACAAAAAATCTATGACACTCAGCAACACATGCCGGTTCGACGATTTACCCCATAGAACCCCATAGATACCCAATAGAACCCCATAGATACCCCATAGAACCCCATAGAGCATGATAGGCACCCCATAGATACCCCATAGAAGAGTACCGGACCTAACTTTATTTTTATACTTTAACCCTTAACCCCAAGATACGCCCCCTTATCCAATACGTTAACCCCTCCCCTGTCGCATGCTTTTCGGACCACTCCTCCTTTATTTTTATATTTTAACCCTTAACACCAAGATACGTCCCTTTTAAAAAATACGTTAACCCCCTCCCCCGTCGCATGCTTTTCGGGGTACTCAACCCCAAGATACGTGCATGCCAAAGGACAGTGTTTATGTACGATTTCAACATTTTTTCTTTTTACTTTCTAATAAAAATAACTCTTTGGCCATCCGCTGATTTGTCGCGTGATGGCGATGTCGACAGCTGCAACGGAAGGAATGATTTCGCGCGCCGAAGGCGTGCAGGAACGGTATGGGGGACAAGCCCCTTTCGACCCTCGTTGACTGTAGGTGATTCGTTCTCACATGTCTAGGCGTGTTGAAGGAGGAACTGCTTCGGGTACTCGGCCGGTGTCACCAGTTGCGTCGTGGATGGTCTCTTGGCTGATGTCGGTTGAACCCTCGGGTGAGGACCAGTGTGAGAGGTTGGGTCCTCTCATAAAGGTACTACCTCTCCCCGAGGGTGCTGTCGATCTGGATTTTCGAGCAAGTATAGTCTGCCGCTTCGAGGATGAATAAGAGTGATGGGTGAAGGCCATCACTGGCAAGCATAATCTGCCTCAGGCTGTCTCTGGTTGGACTCTTTGGACGAAAACAACAACGACCACTTTCGGGGACCACCAAGAAGAAGAAGAGCCGAACTTCCCTGGTTCGGGGGCAGGCCTGCATTGTAATCCTATTGGGTTGGGACAAAAATATGCGCAATGCGCTTACAAAAAGGGGCAGAGGTGGGACGCAGGACCAACGCTCGCCTCCCTTAAAGTGGTTGACCACTTTTAGGGATGGAGCGGAGGATGTTCAGGAACCGTGGGGGTGACTGTTTCCATAGCGGTTAGACTGTCTGTAGTGGTTATTGGGGTGCTGGTAAAAAAAATAACATCTTCTGTGTACCTGCTAAAAAGAAGAAGGTAGAATTAGTTTTCATTAGAATATGTAAACTGTAAAGATAAAAGTAGCACCTCTTTAGTTGCGTGTCCTTGTGGTATCTGCTGTGTGTGTGGGGGAGAGTATGAAATGCACGAATCTTTACATTCGTAAGAGCAGTAACATACTCTCGTGTGGTATTGTGCTGTGTGTGTGCTTGTCGCTATGGGGCAGCTGCAACGGCCGCGAGGTGTAGACTATGTATCTGTTGTTGGCGACGGCTATGCTACCATTTTTTCAAAGTATCGTCTTCATTTTTCTTATTGTCCTGTTTTGTCTCAGTGTTTGATTGTTAAAAAAGCACGCTTGGTGTACAGCTGGTCAGAGCTGTAGAATTTAGTCTATCTAATAATTACTGAATAAATATTGGTTGAAGCATATGCACTTGTTCAATTGCTAAAACAACACAACACTTTTATAGCTGATATATACTTTCTCCTTTTGTGTCGCTGCTCCGTTGTTCTTTTCTTTAGCATTACTGCGTAAGAGGACATCCTTAGAATACTTGAGTGGAAAGAAAACATAAGCTCAGACACCTCGACTTCAGAAGTTAAAGCCATTTTATTTGAGTGGCTTTGAGGCCTGTCTCTAGCATTATAAAATACCGCCAGGTAACTTTCACTCACACAAACATACCGACGACATGGCGAAAAAAGCCACCAAACGAATTAACCTACTGAAAATGCTCAAGGGAACTTCATGGGGGCCAACCAGTCCACCCTACTACCAAACTATACAAATCCTTTGTGCGCCCAGTACTCGAATACGGTGCAATAATACTAAGTGACCTCAACCAAACTAATATGGGAAAACTCCAGAGGGTCCAAAATCACGCGCTTAGAGTTGCTCTTTGCGCCCCATGGGACACACCCATCAAAACACTCCACGACAGGGCCGATATCCCCACCATTAAAGACCGCCTAACCACCCTGGCCGCGGAAAAATCATGACCGGTTAGCCGACAGCGAACTAATCTCCGAACTTGGAGCAATTTGCGAAAGCCGGACAAAAAGCCCAAAAATTGTAACCAAAACTAAGACCGCTCGAATAAAAACTAGGGAATGACAAGGTGAACCAACAGGCAGAAAAACAGCTTAACTGTGGCCTTCTACCAGAAAGGGCTGCCTTCACCGCCTCAAGTAAAATTACATCAGGATTAAATGCTGTTAAAAACTAAATAAATAGGGAATGAGAATGTGAATAAACAGGCGGAAAAACAGCTTAACTGTGGCCGTCTACCAGAAAGGGCTGCCTTCACCGACTAAATTAAAAAGTTACATCAGGATTAAATACCGTTATAAAAACTAAATAATAAATAGGGAACGATTGGGGTTCCAAGCACGAGAGTATGTCACTGCTCTTACGAATGTAAAGATTCGTGCATTTCATACTCTCCCCCATAGCGACAAGCACACACACTCAGAACACCACACGGGGGGGGGGGGGGGGGGGGGGGGGGGCTGGGTCCCAAGCACGAGAGTATGTTACTGCCCTTACGAATGTAAAGATTCGTGCATTTCATACTCTCCCCCACACACACAGCAGATACCACAAGGACACGCAACTGAAGAGGTGCTACTTTTATCTTTACAGTTTACATATTCTAATGAAAACTAATTCTACCTTCTTCTTTTAAGCAGGTACACAGAAGATGTTTTTTTTTACCAGCACCCCAATAACCGCTACAGACAGTCTAACCGTCATGGAAACAGTCACCCCCACGGTTCCTGAACATCCTCCGCTCCATCCCTAAAAGTGGTCAACCACTTTAAGGGAGGCGAGCGTTGGTCCTGCGTCCCGCCTCTGCCCTTTTTGTAAGCGCATTGCGCATCTTTCTGTCCCAACCCAATAGGACTACAATGCAGGCCTGCTCCCGAACCAGCCTTTTCCGACCAGGACACCATCCAGGAAGCTCACACCGCGGAGTCCGTGGAAAGCATCCTTGGGGAAAAGGTCAGGGATGACGAGCATCTAGCCCTTCTCCAACAAACGTAGAAGACCTTGGATAACCGCGGACTCTTGGAAAGTACGATTAGAGGAGCATTACAGAGGTGTCAGTAACCACTATCTGCACACTACTCCAGAGAGCTCTCCATCATCGGCAGCTGCAAGGGCTAGACCATACCAACCTAGTCAGCCTCCAGTACCCCTCCTTCAACACCACCAAAAGAGATATCACAATCACAGCCTCCTCAAAAAAAAAAAAAAAAACAGGAGGAAACATAGACGGCGCTGAGTACCATTTCCATTTGCCATCTTTGCCACGCCCAGACAACCCAAATCATCTACAGTTACAGAGGGTCAAAAGGGGTTTGTCCCTCATACCGTCCCTGCGCGCCTTCGGCGCGCTAAATCATTTCGTTCGGGATCACTGCATAACACTTCGCATCGAAAACTCCGTCAGCATGCCTCGTGGGAAGAAAAAAACCAAATTCCCTGTGGAGTTTGCCAAAAGAATGTTGAAGAGGATTCTGACTGTATTTTTTGTGACACTTGTAGCAGTTGGCTGCATGCCGGATGTGTTTCTATTTAAAAAAAATGATTTAGGTGTACTCGCGTTGGTATCAGAAGATTACACTTGTGACGCTTGTTTAGCCCCAACTTTAAAAGACAATTACTGTTTTGAACAATCAATTCAAAGATTGAAATTAGCATCACGCCAAGGGATCGAATATTTGAAAATTGTCGCCCATAGGGAAAAGAGGTTTATTCCTCCATATCATTTCCAGATATCCACTGGCAGCCGTCTTGGTCTGGAAAATCAGCACATAATATCGTCTGAAATCCCCAGGAGACATGATCTGTCTGATTTAGGTAACTTTAATTTATGTATATATTTCATACAGATTTTCAGCTCAGGTACGGGCTAAATTCGGGGCAGCGGGGATAATCCCTTGTCTAAAACTATTGAAGTTGAAGTCTGTAATAATAATTTTTTTGGTTTGGTACTTCCTTAAAAGACGTACCAAACCAAAAACGTATATTACGAACTTTGGGTCCAAGTTTGGACCAGGACATTCCATATGTAAACTCTATGAACTTTACACAATTGACACCGCAACCGAGGGAATGCCGGACATATTGCCATCGGACATTTTGCCATCCGGACATTTTGCCATCCCATTTTCGCCGGACATTTTGCCATCGGACATTTCGCCATTCTGCTTAACAGAAAATCGGACATTTCGTTATCGAACATTTCACCATTCTGCTTATAGAAAATCGGACATTTCAGCACCCGGACATTATCCCATCCAAAGGCCGGGGATTTCGCCATTCATGTCTTGATTCTTTGCGGGTCAGTTTCTTTGAAATTTCCATTTGGAAACAACACAAGACGTTTCAACCACAGTATATTTATCTGTACATGTTTTTAATACTTAGAACACACTCACAGCAGCTGAGTTAAACAAATTTTAACCACGAGTGGGATTTTGCCTTTAACCACGAGCCTTGGCGAGTGGTTAAAAGTAAAATTCCGCGAGCGGTTAAAATTTGTTTAACTCAGCAACTCTTGGTGTATTTTATTTCTAACAACACTATCTTTTACATAGTTTACGGCCCTATTACGTTGGGTAAATCGGACGAAGATATGCAAATAAGCGGCAACTTTTCATTTTTTAGTCCCAAAACATAAGTTATAACCCCTTATTCGAACGAGCGTCTCACGCTCGCTCAAATAAGGGATCATAACCTATTCACATATGTCCGATGGAGATAAAAAAAAAGAAATCGATGACAAAATGTCCGCCGTAGATGGCAAAATTTTCGGATGGCGAAAAGTCCGTGCACTAACCGGGGATTCCACAGTAGAAAAAACAGGGCGCCGTATAAGTGAACGCCCGTAACATACCGAATGGCCATTATGTAGACAGACATACATGAATGTATATATGTGATATTACCCAAATGTTATTGGATAATATCACATGCGTACATGTATGTCTGTCTCCTATATATTAGACTAGTTTGATTACTTATTTTATGCCAGTTTCGTCGGTAAACGACAGTGTGGAATGCGAGTCGAAATATTTTGTACTTTGTGAGAAACAAATCGAATTTTTTTCGATTGTTGGAAACAAAAAACGATTCGATCCGATTACGAAGCCTGAATCTTTTTTTTACTTCCGAAACATAGTTTATGACCCCTCATTGGAGCGATCTTGTAGAGCTTGTTCCAGTGAGGGGTCATAAACTATGTTTTGAGGCAAGAATTTAAAAAAAAATAATTCATTTTATTTCTTCAGTTTTTGTTTCCAAAACATAGCTCATGACCCCTCATTGGATTCCATTAAACCAAACCGTTGTTAAGAAGCTGGAAACTATTCAGAATGATGTTGGTAGATGGATAACAGAGTCGAGTAATGCTGCAGCTTTGGAAGCAGTAAGGGGGAACTTGGGTGGATGAAAATCAAGAACAGGGTAGATTTGGGGAAACGGTGTTACTTTAACTACTTGAGAAACCGGCCCGACAACCGGTGGTGCAAATTGATGCTTGATACGATTTGGAACTCTAATATAGAAACGGGGTGGTCAAAACATGTGAGGGAACTAATGGACAATTACTCTACAGAGGTCTCAGACATAGAAGTAGGGATGAAAGAAGGCAAAAGGTTCGTCATAGAGAGAGTCATGGAAGACTGCAATCGAAACTGGCGAGCAAGGGTTAGCGTGAAAAGATCACTGCACGGGTTGCAATATAAAGAAAAGCCCCCCCCCCCCCCCCCCCCAAAGTACCCAGATGGCATCTTTTGGGGGGGGGGGGGGTCACTGCTGTTCAAACTGAGATCAAGATCACTGGAGCTTGGGGGAAAATTGGGAGAGATGGGGAAAAGAGATGCCAAATGTGCCACTCTGGAGTAGTGGAGATCATGGAACATTTTCTCTTGGAATGCCCACAGTATATACCTCATAGAATAAAATTTAGTGGATATAGTAGTAGAATAATGAAGAAATGGGGTGAAGAAACAAAGGATAGATGGCTGAGTGGGGGAGGGGGGGGAGCACGAGGGAGAGGGTAGGAATGCTTATTGAATAAATTGAAAAGGAGGAAGTGAGGGACACTATTAAACAGTTTATATCTGAATGCTGGGAGGAGAGGAGGGGGAGAGGGGGTGGGTGCGGAGGGAATGATGGCCTTCTCTTATGAGAACCGCGACAAATCAGCGGATGGCCAAAGAGTTATTATTATCATTGAACCATAATTTCACTGTTTCCTCCACAGGTCAACCGCTGAAAACATCAGCTGATGGAAATTGCCTTTTCAATGCCGCCTCACTATTATTCAACGGAGATGAAAATTTGGCTACAGAAATGCGCGTACGGACTTGTGTTGAAATGTTGATCAATGAACCTCTGTACTTGGCTAAGATATCCTCGCTACGAAATCCTCAAGATATGGTCGATCTTTCTCCGCAATATTCTAATTCATGTATTGATTGTTCACAGCCTGGTGGATATTCTAGTATGTGGACAATATCAGCTCTTAGTTCTGTATTAGAGCACAATATTAAGATGATTTATCCACCAATAAACGGTGAGCAAGACCTAGCCTACAAAACTCTTAACTATGTTTGCGTCCCATCTGTGCCTTCACGTGGGGAGATTACATTAATGTGGACCGCTCTGGGCTCCAGATATACAAAACATGTGAAAGCCTTGAATCACTTTGTTCCTTTGGTGAAGACCCCAAAACAGGGTGTTAAAAAACCTCTCTTCAAACGTCGGAGAATATCATCTTCAAGTCAATCGTCTTCTACTGGTCCAGATAGTGACTTGTCATCCCTCAGTTCTGATAGCAATGAAAATATTAGTATTTCAAGTGAAGGTTTTACTGAAAGTGATGAAAGTGTTTCAGCTGATGAGAGTGTTAATGTCAGCAGTGATAATGAAATTGGTTTTCGTGATAATACCCACAGTGGTGTAAATAGCTGTTTGGAGTTCGGTATTTTTAAACTACCAGTACAAAACAAATTCCTTTCAATAGACGGGGCATATTCTATTTTGAAAAAAACAAACTGTGTTTTAGACTGCATACCACATGGGCCTAAAAACAATGTATATATTGTGACTCACGGAATCACTCAGTTAAGTGGAACTAAAAGAACATTTCCGGATGATTGTGGTGTGTGGGACAGTTCCGCTGGAAATACCGTGAATCAGGTCTTTATGGAGACTGAATCCGGAAAACTTAAGACCGTTTATCTTAGAAATGAATTATACTGCGTACAAACAAAATCACAAAACCAGATTCAGTATGTAGAGGTAGTACCCCAACCTGACTCACAAAAAACTATCAAAATTCATAGATATTATACAAAACGGAAAGGTGACCCAAATTATAAAAAAAGAGTAACATTTATTGATGGTGACAAAGCTGGCAATGTGCTGATAATATTGTGGAACTAAAACTAAAACGTTGCCGCATGGAAATTCAAAAACCGGGGTGCATTACTACAGAACTGCACCTAAAGTTTTGAAAGAAGCCGCAAATAGGGCAAAAACATCAACCCCAAAAAGACGTTTATCACGATATGGGTTGCGAACGACAGCATTGATGGCCCCAAGTCTATGAGACAAATTCGTGACAAAAAGTATAGGGAGTCAAAAATTGAAACTCAATCAGTTGGTAGAACGAATGTCGCCGACGCGGTCTTAGCTTTAATATCTATGCTGCGAACCAATCCATCTGTACAACAAATCATTCATTCTAAGGAGACCCCACCATGTGTTATTTTATATTCGGATGAACAAATGGCAGATCTCAAAGCAAACTTGAAAAACAATGTCTTGGGCATAGATAGAACTTTTAATCTTGGTGCTTGCTTTGTCACGACGGTGGTGTATAAAAACTACAAAGTCATCAAAAGGGACTCGTCAGACCACCCAGTATTCTTGAGTCCGATGTTTCTCCACTGGGACGCCAGCTTTGAGACATACTCTTTGTTTTTACTTCACCTAAGAAATCGTCTCACATCTGTACCAAACATTGAAATATACTTTGGAAGCGACGAAGAAAAGGGCTTGACTAAAGCTATAAATGATTTATTTCCAAACACAAATCATCTGTTGTGCACAAAGCACTTGAAAGACAATGTAAAACGATACTTGGCAGACAAAGTAGGTTGCAGTGACAGCGATAGGAAGAAAATAGTCAAAATACTTTTTAATTCTGAAGGTCTTGTTGGTAGCGATGATACGTTTGAATCTGAAGAGAATTCGTCTGCCCTTCAGAAATACTTTGAGAGATATCCATTGTTTGAAAAGTATTTCGATAAAAAACTGAAGAATGCAATTTGGTCAAGCCCACACAGAGCGGAAATCAATCACTTTGGACAAACAATGGAGCGGAGTCAATGAACAATGTTTTGAAGCATGCCATTCAGTGGATATCTAAAAAAACTGCCAGAATTAGTTAACAAATTGCTGCGGGTAACAAACCTTCAAATGCTAGACCTAAAACGTTCTCTACATGAAACAGGCAACTATAAACTTGCAAAAAGCATGCACAAATATTTGTTTCCACATGACGTCTGGGCAGCAAAGTCGGAAAAAGATAAAAGCCAAATTTTCTCCAAGTTTATGGAGCACAAGACCTATACAGATGCTCCAAGTGAAACTATAAAAGCATCAAAAGTAGATTTTCAAATCCCAAGATTGAACTCAATTGCAAAGAAGCCTGGTCAAAGAAAGAGGTCACGATCGGAAAGAGCAAAAAAACATTAAAATAAAACAAACCAAGGGATTTATATAACTGATCCCCTTTTATTTTTATCTGAAGTATATATAGTGAGAATGTTTATTTCATGTATATTATAGTTAATGCGATGGCTACAATGTGAGTGTTACGGTCATTGCGATAAGTCACAGATGGGAGGGACCAACGGTACTACTAAAGCCCCATCATCAGGACATTGGATAACTTTGTCGGGTAGAGCATTACATAGCAAGCTAGGTAAATGTTTTCAACAGAAGTGTGTTAGACAATCAGTAATAGACAGGTTTTGAGCCTATCGGGGCGGGGGATGGGAGGGGGGATCAGGCCTTTTTGTCCAGGAATTTGTGAGCAAAGTGGAGGGTTTGGGTCATTTTCCAATATTTTCTGAAGGGCAACTAGGATTCTAGGAAAGGCTTCAAAATATGAAGGAGGAAGTTAGGGAGGACAAAACCCTGATGACCTTAGAAAATAATGATTGCCATACCGGCCTATTACTAAAACCCACAGCGTTTTAGTTTAAACAATATTTATTTCCATATATACAAGCAAACAAAATGTATAATAAGAACAAGTTTGTGGATTCGACTGTATTTCTGAAAAACCAAAATCGTTTTAGATAAATGCTTGAGTTAGTGGTCTCTGTAAGATATATAAGACCACTATCAAATATTACACTTATAATCATAAAATGTTTATTATATGATTATAAGTGTAATATTTGATAACGATTTTATATATTGGATTTTTGGCAATTAATTTTCATTATCCAAGAGTAAGACGCATTTGGTTCCAAGAACTCGACCAAGTGAAGTAACTTCCGTCAACAAATGAGTAACTGACACTTGAAGGGTGCGATAATGTTTATCACTCCATGATGTTCTATGGGGTATCTATGGGATACCTGTCATGCTCTATGGGGTTCTGTGGGGTATCTATGGGGTTCTGTGGGGTTCTATGGGGTTCTATGGGGTAAATCGTCGAACCCACACATGCTGCCATTTGTACTGAGTTAATTTTAAACACCCATTGTTTTTTCAGCGAAACGCCCCCGCACTGTCTACGAAATGGCGTTTCTACGAAAAGACTTGTCTACGAAACGTCTTGCTACTAAATGTTTTTTCCACGAAACGTTCAGAAACTGACTCGATTGTTCTGAGAAAAATGGAAAGGGATACACCTTAGAAAAGTTTTAGAAACATCAGCTTGGAGGTAGGTGGACAAGTCAAAGATGACCGCCCCACAGTAGAAGAAAACGGGAGCACAGTGAGTAAGGCCCTATCCAAGGCTGGAAGATGCTTGAGCAATAATTCGAAGGTGCTGAATAGAATGGAAAAGTGTAAACTTGAACAATGTTTAATGAAAATCAACTTAGAAGGTAAAATCCAGGAATGCCACCTTAAACTAAGAGAAGATAGAAGCAACATGCATACATGTATTCTCCTCGATCCAAGCTTTGGGTATTTTTTGATAATTTAATAGAATGGAAAGTGGTATAGGTCCCCAAACAGTGGCGTCATGTCAACGGTGCAGGGGGCAGGGCGGCCCACCCCCAAATATTTTCGGTGAAGGCCTGGGAAGTGCCATTTACGGCAATCTGGGATTCATTTTTTGCCAAAATTTTGGGCCACGCTACGCGCCAACCGATGATGGCGCTCCGCTTAGATGGTGTTATCGACCCGTCCCCCCTCTCCCCAGATTTTTCTCTAGCATGACACCCCTGTCCCCAAAATGTGAAAGAACCCGGAAGGTGGCCAATCTAATTTGGACGCAATTTAAATAGGAGGAAATGTAGGGGCACGAAGCCATCCTCTCACCAACCTATACTTTGAAGGTGGTATTATCGAATTACACCCAAACCGTCCTCTGGCCAAATCGTCCTCTGCAATTTGACCCAAACCGTCCGCTACATTTTGACCCAAACCGTCCGCTAATACACCCAAACCGTCCTCCAGTGAAAATATGTAGAAAATATAAAAAAATTGAATGTTTCTATAATTTTTTTTAACATGTTGAATAAACTTTGAAACTATTATTGTGAGAACATGTTTTTTTAGTTTACATTTGATTATATTTTAGTGGAAGTGAGTTTCAGCATTTGAAAGAACAAGCATCAGGGACAGCTTTAGATCAATACATGTAATTAGCAACCTGTTGAATAGTGTGAGAATAGAAATAATTTGACATGTACAATCGAAAATAATGTAAAAAAGAAACAATGCCTGTTTAAAAATCTTATTATTTTCTGTTATCATGCATTGGAAATCACGGGTTATGGACTATTCGACGAAAGACAAATTCGACGAATTTTTTTTAGGACGATTCGACGAGATTTTGGACGATTCGACGAAACTTCTGAACAAATTCGACGAAACTTTAGACGATTCGACGAAACTTTGGACGATTCGACGAAACTTTGGACAGTTCGACGATAAAAAAGTACAAGTTCGACGAAAACCTTTTATTCCCCAAGCGGATTAAAAGAAGTTATTTTTACAACATACCCCACCCAATATAACGTTGAGTAGAGTATGTTGTAAGATAGCGTCTTTTATCTCGGAACTTATTGGGTGGGGGCAAGAGTGTGTGTGCATGAATAGCTGAGAATTTTTCTCGTAAATTACACTTAATTAAGGTGTCATAGCCTAAATTTATGAGACGCTCATACTTAATGCGCCAATTATAGGATTATCGGGATGTCAAAAATAAAACCAATTAATGGATGAATGGATCATCCCAAGGAAGTTGACTGAAAAATAACAGTATCCCCCCCCCCCCTCCCAACACACACACACAATTCTGTTGGGAGAAGTTTTTAGCACAATTACAATTCAATTTTCAAATAATGTTTGTATTCTGTTTTCGCGTTTACGCGAACTTAATTTTTGATGTCTTTGAAACAAGTCTTCAGAAACCAGCTGTGCTTGTGTCGGGATCATGCCAGGCCTGGAAATATTTGCATTGAGGAGACGATTCCAGCCTTCTGTGTCATTATTAGATCTCACCTGCTGGTCAAAGACAGACCAAAATGACACAGGAAACATTGGATTATCGAATCTAGTGTTTTGAGTATATTCCAGCAGTTTGGCTAGGGGACTGTTTGATGTGTTATTACAAAGCTCTTTCTTGAATTAAAGTAACTAACAACATGAGTTGATGGTAAAAATGCAAGACATAACAAACGTCGAATAAACTTGTATGTGTTGGTGCGTTTCTATATGTCTCTGAAAGACCACATTGTTGCACTCTTCGCCAGACTGCCTGCGTCCAATGAAAGACGCAACCCTGTATAATGACATTGGGAAACTGTTCTTCAAAGAGCGGTTTAACAAAAGGCAAGAAACAAATTGCTTGGCCAATTGTGTCTTTAATATCATTTTTAAAAAGATATTCGTCGAATTTACCCTTTTAAAAAAATTTCGTCGAAATTGTCTTCCGTCGAATTGTCTTCTCGTCGAATAGTCCATTTCGTCGAGTTTGTCTTTCGTCGAACAGTCCAGATCCCAAAATCACTGCCGGTAATTTTCAATGCATGATACCAAAAAATTATATTTGTAAACAGAATCCCCCCCCCCCTCCCCGAAAAGAAATAATGCCTGGTTAAAACTGAAAATCACTCGTAAACGCACCACCCCCACCCTCCCCCCCCCCCCCCAAAAAAAAGAGAGAAAGAATAGAAAGTAGCTCATCACCTCTATAGTCCAGGCACATTAGACATAAAAATGAGAAAGTAAGGAAAAAAATCGGAGAAAGCTGATTTTTTTATATGTTTCCGGGACACACATTGCGGATAAAGTGTGAAAAGTCCCCGCGAATCCGAGTTGAGCTTTTTTAGTTATAGCGTTTTTTTGATGAAAAAAAAAAATTTAAAAAAAATTCGACCCAGCTCCATATTTCTCATTCTTATTCGCCTTAGTAGGGTGAGAATCATAAATATCGTGCTGAATTATATTGAGAATACATATCCCCAACAGAAAATGTCAACTTTGTACCAATCCTCACACTCAATGGTGAAATATTCACGAAAATGTACAAAATTACGAAAAAAAATTTATTGTTTTCATACACACAACGGTACACAACGTCCATTAAATCAAATCTACGACTACTTTGGGAGTTAAATTATATATAAAAAATTGCAGAAAAGCAGTGGCTTTATAATGATATATAACAATAGTCATTTATTCCATAATGAACTGGTGAAACGTGTGAAATATTAACCATACCCCCTAAACTCAAATTCAAACGGCATCGACTTTTCTCATTCAAATACCGTATTATAGCATCATTGTTTCAATTTCCATGTTCGATTAAATCACATAATGTGGTGTTCGCCTACACTTAAGATGCATTGGCATGTAATGTGTGCACGCCCTTGATGTGTACTCATAAACAAATTTGTCATATTTAGGGGCAATTGGTTCGATCATGGCTGGTAGCGGCTTGGATGAACTTTGGGGGACTGTTTATGCTGGTGGGTCAATCCATCATTTGATCAGTGGTCATGCATATTCAAGAGCAGTTCGTGCCCATTTGCTAACACAAGTTGCCATTACAAAACTTGTGTTTGAAGAAAGCCGAACACTAGATAACATAGACTGCACAGAAGTCAATGAAATATTCTGTGGACTTGCCAGAGGTGACTGTACAACAGCTGACGCTGTCAATCAAGAAAGTGTCAACCATCTACTGTCAAAATTACACGAACTGCTCCAGAATGCGTCCGTAGGACGCACAGGAAAGCTTTGGGTACAATACTACGAGCAAATAGGTCTTCTCCAGTTGTTCTTGAGAGCAGAGCGCACAGGCGACTGGGAACTCCACACATATTGTGTTCGCAATATGATTCCAGTATTTCACGCAGGTGGTCATTTTGCATACGCAAAAAGTTCTCATCTCTATTTGCAGCAGATGAATGAGCTAACAGAAATAATGCAACAGGATGATTTGAAGTTGTTCACTGAGAAAGGTTACTTTACCATAAGGCGCTCAGATAAATTCTGGGACGGGATATATTCTGATCAGACCATAGAGCAGTGTTTAATGAGAATGTTTAAGCTCCCTGGTGGTCTCACACATGGCAGGGGAATAACCGATAGCACTGTTGCGAAATGGGTACATGGACTACCTCTTTGCCTTCCGATATGTAATGATCTCGAAAATTTTGTTCATGTTCACACTGGTCATGGCGAACAACATCGGGATCTCCGTCAAAGTTCACAATTGACTGATGCCAATGATATCACCAAATTATTGAACTGGCTCAGAGTGCATTCCCCCTTTCAGAATAGAGATCCACTACAATTAGTCTCTATAGCGACCGGGCTTGTGGCCGACGAAACTGTGAACTGTGACCAAGTTCGCAAAATTGGTGAATGTTGCGTATCGAATGTTGTAAGCAAAACGTTCAACAGCATCAAACTACGACGTGTTAACACTGTGAAGTCTTTCGCATCGATGGCAAATAGCATCAAAGTCCGTGGAAGTAAGGTAGTGATTGAACCCACAATTCTGTTCAACCGCATCACATGTGTTATTCAGTCACAAGCAGAGATGGAAGAGTATCTCAAATATGAACTCGCCCCGAAACCACCAGCATTGTTTGATTCTGCTGGAATGAGGAAGACACAGAAAAGCACGCTCGGTAAGATCCTCAAAACATACGGTTCCGAGCAGACTAAAATCCCAGAACATTCTCTGTTTGTTGTAGATGGTGGATTTTTATTGAGGGCAGTTGTATGGCCTAAACAGTCGTCATATAAGGACATATGTACATCATATTCCAATTATCTAATGAGACATTTTGGGGCGAACGTCGTGGTTGTTTTTGATGGTTATGCTTGTACAATGTCGACAAAGGGCATGGAACAAGCCCGTAGATCTAAAGACAGGTATTCCATTGATATCAATATCTCATCCGAGTTACCAGCCACCACACCCCAATCCGATTTCCTTGTAAATGCCAAGAACAAAACCCAACTGATCGATCTTCTAATGCATGAGCTATCTGCTATCAATATTCAGTCCAAGCAGGCCGAGGCTGATGCTGATATACTGATAGCCGAAACTGTACTTGACATCGCTCAAGATGACAACAATGTTGTCGTTGTGGGAACAGACACAGACTTGTTAGTCATTCTTACCTCTCGAGTTCAACCGGGATGTAATATTCACATGATGTATTCCATTACCCCAAACTTACTAGTTTCAGTTAGTGAAATAGCAACCAAAATGGGTGACCATAGAAGCAACCTCCTTGTAGCACATTCTATAAGTGGTTGTGACACTACTTCTACACTCTTTCGAGTTGGTAAGAAGAAAGTATTCAGTACAATTGTCTCCGATGTTACTAGCGACTCACAACAGTATGTCAACACAATTTTGGCGGATGACAGTACACCAAGTGCAGTAGCCGCTGCCGGGGAACAACTTCTCCTGATCTTATACGGGAGTAAAACTGTTTCCTCTCTCGACCAATATAGATATGTCACTTACAAGCGTTATGTAGCAAAATCTAAACTGAATAAACCCATCGACCTAGCCTCACTCCCACTAAGCAGCGATGCTGCACATCAACATGTCTACAGATGTTATCCCCAGGTCCAACAATGGCTGGGCACTTCGCTTCCTCCGACGGATTGGGGGTGGTCGCTAGACAATGGACTTCTTGTACCGACTGCAGCCACAAAGCCATGTGCCCCCGATAACCTACTGAATCTGATCAGTTGTGGTTGCAAGAGTGCTTGTACAAAAAGGTGTGGGTGTAAGAAGGCAGGACTCTCTTGCTCAGGTTTGTGTAATTGCAGTTCGGATTCTTGTAACAACCACAGAAACACTGTCCTGTCGGAAATTTCTGAGTTCGATGAATAATATGTATATAGGTCATGTCATTTCTGTATATAGCGTTGATAATAGTCAATGTAACTTAATCCATGTTGATTGATTTGTACATTCTGTAAATATTATTTATTGATTTTTGTACATTCTGTAAATATTATTTATTGATCTAATGCTGCCAGACACAGACGTGTCTGTTCGGTCCCAAGCCCGAAAATAGTTGTGTTCTCATGCTGACGAATTTTATGCCAAAAGGGGAACTCGGCCAGAAGCAGAGGGGGTCTTCCATAATGTCTATTTTGTAAGCAATGATAAAAGTCTTCAAATGGTGGTGGATTTTTTATCGTCTGTCCAACTAACATCCCGTTCTGTACTACGACCCTTTGGGCAAATCCGTTAGGAAAATCGTCATTTTTTGCGTAAATCCGATACTTTTTTGTGAATTTTCAATAATTTTTCGCAGAAATTGTCACAGAATGCACATTTTCCTCTAGGTAAATGTATATTAGACATTATGTAGCTCGAAATACGCGTAAACAAAAAATACAGTTGGATCAATTCGAGGTTACAAAGTTCGTGCGATTTTTTTTGATTTTTTTCAAACGCGTTTTCGAAAAAAGGCTGTAGAAAAAAAAGCTCAACTGGGATTTTAGGGGACTTTTGTCTAATCGTTCAGTGACATGTACTCGACATTCCCTGAAAAAATCAGCTTTCTCCGATTTTTTTCCCTAGTGAAACCTAATGTTCTTGGGCTACTAAGTAATCACAAATCGTGTTTGTTCACTATTATTGTTATCACAAATATTGTTTTGTTATCGTGTATTCGTGTCATATAATCATTATTATGTTTTGTAAATAAAATCAATAAATAAACAACCAGTTTTATGTTATTATTCTGCCATGCTTCTCTCTCATTCGCTCTTTCCCAGGAGGACGGTTCGGGTCAAATTGCTCAGTGGACGGTTCGGTCGCTGTGGAGGACGGTTCGGGTCAGATTGAAGGACGGTTTGGGTCAAATTGCTAGAGGACGATTCGGTCAGAGGACGGTTTTGGTGTATTTGGTATTATCTGGGTTTTCTTTTTTCTTTTTAATGATTAGAGCACAGGTACTCGGCACAAGCTGGGAATTCGAAAGAAAAATGATATTTGATACCATTTTTGAATCTATGCTGACGTGCCCCTGTAATGGTATATAAATATTAACAAGGTAAACAACTCACTTTTCGAAAACGATAGCACTCATCTTCGTTTTTCCCCCTCAAATTTGATTCACACAACGTATCCAACAGTACCCGCTATCAATGGAAAGGGGAATGAATAAGCTTTACAGTGGTGTATTACACGACCGTTGGGTGTTCTTGGGTTGTTCATGATAACTGGGAGAAGTCGCAGAAAAGGCCGAAAAACATTTAGTCGGACAAGATAGTGCACAGTGGAATGAGGTTTACGAGCGACAATTATCTGATTTATTATAAATAATTCGAGGTCCCATTGTCTATGGAGGGCAGATTCAAATATTAACCGTATGCCTTCATCAATTACTAATATTTACGTTGTTAAACAGGGATGGATTAAAAGGTGTAGAACGCGCCCGAGTCCGGAGTAAAGTGTAGACTGAAATTGAAAGTGATTTTTCTTCTTTGTTGTTGGGTATGTGTTGGTGAAATTTCACGTACAGGTAGAAATAGGGATAAAGGAGATATATTATATATATATTATAATTTTCCGAAAATTGTTGTTTTGGAAGATTTTATTGAACTTTTTCTTTTCCCAGTGGGGTTTAAAACTAAGAGTGTATATCGGGACCGGGTTCTTGAGCTGATCCGGTTAATTACGCAAAGTACGGGGATTAATCACCCGGCTTACGTCATTGATTGTCCGTATATTTTTTGATATTGGGATGGCAGTTAAGGAACAGATAATTGTTTATTTGACATTTAATGTCCTTTCAGTCGCAAAGCAATACTTACGCATAAATAATGAATTAACTTATCTATTGTATTTTATGTAAGGATCAAGAGGCCCCACGGGGCCTGAAGCGCTCACCTTGATTAGAACCTGATATAAACAGAGGCCACGAATGAAGCTACATTAAGCAATCAATCTCCATTGGGTCCATTGTCAATCCTTCAGCCCCTCAGTAGTTACTAAAATAGTCCAAGCATCATGCCATTTCTTTAGTTAATCATAATGTAAAAAGTGGACCTCCCCTATGGAACCCGTTGATATACAACTTAATATAATCTTAGTTACACACCTCTAAAAGGTCTTAATAAAAAGTTTCTAATTCTTCAGCTACAAATGTCATGGCTCCTTATAAAATTTACTCGGAATTATGTTTCTACTTTTAGCATAAGTAGTATAGCACGTATGAATCGTGCCCCATTACCCGGAGCTTTGGGGGAGCAACTAGTGTTAAATTCCCATAGGAACCGGAACCGTTTGGGGGAGCAACTTTGGAGGAGTAAAAGTACGGCATCTTGCAGCTAGATCCGCCAAATGGTGTAGGTACTGTATATATAGCATGCTTTGGCATGTATAGTGATATATGTACGCATGGGGCTATAGGTATATATTATGGGTAAGTGGTGGAAAGATGATGGGAAAATTGGGTTTTCTTGAAAGTTTCTCCCGCGAAACGGCTGACGTTGCTATTAACGTCGTGACGTCATGATACGCGCGCGACGTCATAGACATGCTGACCACTGTTATTGTCCAGTATACAATCTGACATAACGTTTTTCGGGTCAGGGGGTGTCGGGCTTCTCGTTTGGGGAGAGGGGGTGATATGGTAGTAGTGATATATATCCATGTTGGTATACTATTTGCCCTTGGGTCTTCAGATTATCCTATGTCTGCTATAGCTAAGTCAAGCAGTAGGGTGGGTGGGGGGTAGTGTGGTATTGCGAGATAGTCATTGGTGGTTTAAATTGAACAGTAAAAGTGAAACCCATCTGTAATTCCAAAAAGGGATTCCACAAATGGGATTCCTAAAAAGGGATTCTCCAGTAGGTATCCTCGAATAAAACAATACCAAGACACAGGTATCCTCAAATACTCGTATGTGCCTATGTGCCAGGGCACATTGTGTCACATTGTGCCTTTTCACATAAGTACATATCGGCACATAAAGCATGTGCCTATGTGCTAGGGCACAATGTGACACATTGTGCTTTTTCACATAAGCACATATGACAAAAAAGGGGTGCCGAAGGTCATATGTTTTTAAAAAAAAGGGGTGCCGATATTGGGGTGCCCGGGGATATTGCCATTGGATATAGATGTGATGAGAATCTGATACAACTTCGTTGTAACAAGGGGAGATAACTCTGTATACAGATTATGGGAAATCAAGCAATTTGATTGGTTAGTTATATATATGAAACAACAAGAATACTTGGAATAGGGTCAGAACTACTGCTATTACGTACCACCTTACCAGTAATAGGATGATACAAAGCATTTGGTAGGTCAATACTATCAACGGTTAGGATGGAACCTACAGGGGAATATACCAACCATACTCTGCTGCCGTTCTGTATTACCAGGCATTGGCCTCATCCCAGAATACCGCTCAATAATATGAAGCACCTGGATCAGCTGTACCAAGGGCCAGCAAGAGACCTACAGGGATATGCATAGCCTATGTTATACTACCGTTCTAAACTACCAAGCATTACCCCACCCCCACAAAATCACTAGGTCTACCATAACGTATTACATATACCAGCCATATAATAAAACAAAGCAATCGGTTGGTTAATAGTACCAAGCACTAACAGGGGCCTATAGGTGTATATACCGCCATACTATAGCGCCGTTCTAAACTACCAGACAGTACACCTACACACAATACCTCTATGCCTAGCATTGCATACTACCTATACCAGTCATAGGATAACATGAAGCATCAGGTGGATTAATAGTACTAAGGGCTAACATGGGCCCTGCATGGGCCCACAGAGGTATATATCGTCCATACTATACTGCTGTTCTATACTACCAGGCATTACACCCATCCTCACCCCACAATACCACTTGACCTGCCATAACGTACTCCCTATACCAGTCATTGGATAGTACAAAGCAATCGGCTGGTTAATAATATCGAGGACTGGACCTACAGTGGTATATACAATGCATCCTATGCCACCCGTTCTAAACAACCTAGTATAATACTGCCTGGCCTAACACTAAACTACCAATACCAGCCATAAGATAATACAAAGGATTCGGTAGGTTAATAGTACTAAGGGGGTAATAGACCAACAGATCATTCATCCTATACTGTCCAATTTAAACCACCAATGACTATCTCGCAATACCACACTACCCCCACCCACCCTACTGCTTGACTTAGCTATAGCAGACATAGGATAATATGAAGACCCAAGGGCTAATAGTATACCAACATGGATATATACCACTACTACCATATCACCCCCTCTCCCCAAACGAGAAGCCCGACACCCCCTGACCCGAACAACGTTATGTCAGATTGTATACTGGACAATAACAGTGGTCAGCATGTCTATGACGTCGCGCGCGTATCATGATGTCACGACGTTAATAGCAACGTCAACCGTTTCGCGGGAAAAACTTTCAAGAAAGCCCAATTTTCCCATCATCTTTCCACCACTTACCTATAATATATACCTATAGCCCCATGCGTACATATATCACTATACATGCCATAGCATACTATATATACAGTACCTACACCATTTGGCGGATCTAGCTGCAAGAAGCCGTACTTTTGCTCCCCCAAAGTTGCTCCCCCAAACGGCTCCGGTTCCTATGGGAATTTAACACTAGTTGCTCCCCCAAAGCTCCGGGTAATGGGGCACGATTCATACGTGCTATACTACTAGCATACATTGAATCTCACGATAGCTAGCGATATTTTTTTTCATTTAAATCAAATATCTGTTTCCCACTTATGCTGCATATCAAATTTTGTTAAAATCGGACTAAGAGTTCTGAGTAATTGTCTAGAGATGTTGTATACTGTCAAGGTGATAGCTAAAAATTGAGATTTTTTATGTTTATAAGTGTAAATATTTTCGATAATATTTCTGCCTGGGTTAAAGGTGAAGCGTAAAGATAGGTATATGATGGACCCCGAAAATCTATTTGTCACTCGAACTCTTGTGATTTAGTTTGAAAGTTTAATGTCCAATATGGCGCACTTGTTGAACGCCACATGGGCTATCTGATACCAGATCAATAGTAAGAGAAACAATATTCTCTTCTGCAATCGTTATCTGGGTAATTAAAGCCAGTTAAAATCTAATTGTTGGAAACCAGTGCATCACACATGTGATCTGGACACACACCCATATTACGCATCTATCCTGTCTCCGAAATGTCAAAAGAGTTTACCTCAAACAAAATTCGCATTTATATCTCCACCCATATCGAATTACAAAGCACTCGTTAAATCAGAATTAATATGTTCAAACGTTGAGTTCCGACTGTATAAAGAGTGAAGCAGAATTCTGAGGGGCAGTTGGCCTGAGGGCACTCAGAGAAGGTCTGAGTTTAGCCTTGGCCGTCGAGGGTCATAGGCACCGAAATTAAAAGTCCACGTATTGTCGTAACCCTGTGGGGGTTGTAAAGAACCGATAGTAGTTTGTTAACGGCTGCGAACCGTACTGGCACAGTAACCAAAGAAGTAAAAACTGTAACGTTGAGGTCTAGAGACCGTATTAAGAGCTTGAGTAAGCGCTGGAATAGCTCGCGAGATAAGATAGTTTTAGGCGGTGCGAGAATTGGTGATGTTGAGAACAATTTGCAGAATATTTTTATGTGAGTTTTGTTAAGTATATATTTGAAGGCGAAGATTAACTTAACCTCGTGAGAACCAGACAAGACGCGAAGTGTCGTGAACTGTGGTTGACACCGATTGAATTGTGATTGAACTGTGAGAACGCTGAAAGAGTCACACAAGCAGAACATTATATGTGTTAAGCCCGAATGACTGTGAAGTTAATTAACCCTGTGAGGAGGAATTAACGCGAGAAGTGAATAGACACTTTGTATATATCACAATCTGTGAGAAAATGAAGATGATGTGAGGTTGATCCAACGGACACAGCTAGCTGTGGGAGACGTCGAGGGCCCCAAAGAATAAACTTTTATCTGCGTAATTAGTGTATTCCTATGGATAATTTTGTGAGTAATTTGTTTCATATTATATTTCTTCGTACATGTAAATAAATAATCTTTTCAGTGAATTATCGTTGATCGCCCTTTGGCGTTGTAAGCCACAGGCACCTTCATGAATCCTAAGAGTCCCAAACGGAAAGGGCATTGATAAGGTGGCAAGGTTTTCGTTCGAACTGGGGTTCAGACGACAGTCACTGGCTGCCGGCTGAGCACTGATAAGAACATCAGTTTCCCTCCATCATTTTGAACATCAATTTAACCCCTGTAATCCTGCGACACTGGCGAGGCGTACTATTACCAGAGCATGTACAGACCATGATAAACTTTCGAAACAAAAAGACAAATTTAATGTTATTAAATTGCTGCTTTCACAATCTACTATTCTCATTTTGTCCAATGTAATTTCAATTGTTTCAAACTTGGCATATTTTTTCATTCACCGTGTGACAGCAAGCCTCTCTCATATAAGTTGTTAACAAGTTGCCTTTATTCATTGCTTCCCTCCATTGTTTATTTGAGGTCTATTCAGTTAGTTAATCAGGCATCTGATTAAGACGCTGTGAAAGCTTGCTTTAATCTTAAAATCCTGTAAACCTGTTATGACATGACTCATTTTATTGTATTGCATATATAACCTTGATCACAAGTAAGAATTCAGTTATAGTTTGGATTTCCAAACGTTTCTCTGCTTCATTTTATTGGGAAATCCCATGAGCAATTACTGTAAAATTGTTCGGATATCCAACAAGTCCGGTTATTAAATATTGATTGCTGTTAGATATTCGCTATTGAATTGTTATCATCTTTAATTTGTCTCCGAGTCATCAGTTGAACCCTATTGTTTCACACCAGATATCGACGATCGTTCCCCACGGTTATAGTACACAGGATGTTCTAAAAGGTAACAACGATAAAGATAAAAAAGATCAACGATCCACTCAAAGATAATTTATTTCATGGAGCATGCTTTTTGAAGTTTACATATGAGTTTTTTGCAAACTGTTATCAACATGCTCTGGGGAAATAGTGGAGAGCTGTAAACGGTTAAAGTTTTGCAATTTTTAAATTTAAGTGGGTTCAGAAGTACAGTACGTGGAGAGTGTATTATCACTAAATCACTCGCAGAGTGGAGCTTCCACCCAAGCAATAATTGCAAATTTGTTGCAAAGCCTGACCCGCACAAGCAAAGTTTCAGCCAAAGGACCTCCGGGTTAAACCCGGAGGTCCTTTGGCTGAAATATTGCTTGTGTTTTTTGTCGATATGTACAAAATTTGAAAGTTATAGCTTGGGTGATAACACCACTCCGCGGGTGATTTAGTTACAATCCACTCTCCACGTACTGTAAATGACGCGGTAGCTTAATAATTATCCACCGTAGAAGGGTTAAGCGCGACGATAGGCGCGAGGAACTTGTTATTTACCGTAACGGTGTAGATTTTAGGTATTTACAAGTGAAATAATGGAGGCTCCCATGACTTTGGACCAGTTAATGTCGGCGGGGGAACGCCTGGGTTTTTCTGGGAGTGAGCTGCAAAAGTTTGTCGGGACGAACAAAAGCGAGTAGCGAAAGAGTCAGCTGCTGAAAGAGAGCGAGAGAATGAGAGCGCGGAACGCGAGAGGGCAAGGGAATTGGAACGGCAAGTGACTTTGAAACGCGAGGAGGCCGAGATTGAAAGGGAAAGGGCCGAAAGAGAACACGAGAGAGAGAGAGAGAGAGAGAGCTCGAATTGATAAAAGCTGGGGCCCAGGTTCAGGAAACCAACGGGAGGCAAGGGGAAACGAACGGGGGTGGTCATGGTAGGACCCCTTTCCCAAACTCCCTAAATTCTCAGAGGATTCTGACAATATCGATGCATATCTTCAAAGGTTTGAAAGGTTTGCATCGTGTCATCAGTGGCCTGAGGATTCATGGGGAGTAAACTTAAGCCCGTTGTTAACGGGGAAATCCTTGCAAGTGTATGCAAGTATGCTTCCTGGAACCAATACTATAAAACTTGTACAATTGTATTTCCTAGAATTGTATTTTCGACCTATTGATAAAACTGACTAAAATGAATCATTAGCATTTTAAAAGATATGGCAATTTGCCAACTGGCAAATTGCCACATCTTTAAAAATACTAATGGTTTATTTTAACCCATTTAAAGTCATAACTAGAAAATACAATTCTAGATAATACAATTGTAAAAGTTATATAGTATTGGCTACTGATTTGGTAAATGATTATGGTGAGCTAAAGAAAGCTATTTCAAAGAGGTACCAGCTCATCGAAGATGGATTCCGAGCTAAGTTCAGGGAATGTAAGCCCGAAAGAGAGGAAAGTATATTCCAATTTGTGGCGCGGTCCACCAGGTATTTTGACCGCTGGGTTGAGATACAGGAAATCGACGAAGATTTTCCTTCCCTCAAAGATCTGCTCATCCGAGAGCAGTTTATTTCAACTTGCGCCCCAGATTTGGCCCTCTTTGTTAAGGAGAGAAAGCCAAACAGTGTTGATGAAATGACTAAGGTAGCCGAACAATACTTGGAAGCCCACGTGGGTAGTATAACCCAGTCCCGGCCGGGAAGCTTTGAGGAAACCAGGTTGCAAAGGCACCGGTTAGGATTAACCCCCCAGAGCTGACTGGCAACATGGGTAATACTGGCCCACAGAGCCCTAAAGACTTGTCTTGTTTTGTTTGTGGGCGGAAGGGGCACCTAGCGAGGGCCTGTTGGAAGAACCCCCCCCCACCCACAAAGCCAAATGGCGGACCCCATAGGAATGGAAGGAGGGACCCTTCACCAAATAATTAGAGAAACGGAGGTGGCGGCGGTCCGACCTGGGACAAAAGGCAGACGGCCGCGTTCTGCCAGACAGTTTGGCCAGAAAGTAGTCCACTCCAGGATGCTATTGAAAAGAGGGAGCTCGTGTTAGAGGGTGGAAAGGTCCTCCCTATAATTAGTGGAATGTGCGAGGAAGTCACAGCCCCAGGAGATGGAGGGAAAATGCCCGTGTACCCGGGGTATGTGGGTAAACATGAAGTGCAGATGCCTCGCGACACGGGAGGCAGTAGCGTAGCAGTGCGTGGGCAACTAGTCAAGGACGACCAGCTATTGGGCCGCGACCACATGTGCATGCTGATC
The DNA here is from genome assembly GCA_031216915.1 of Pictodentalium vernedei. Classification (NCBI taxonomy): domain Eukaryota; kingdom Metazoa; phylum Mollusca; class Scaphopoda; order Dentaliida; family Dentaliidae; genus Pictodentalium; species Pictodentalium vernedei. The sequence goes on from CM062297.1 coordinate 353,780,755, forward strand.
AATGGCACAGTCAGGGAATTCCCCCTTGTGAGTGTTAAGGTGGATACTCCTTTCTATAGCTGTGAGGTAGAGGCAGTGTGTATTGAGGCGCCTATCTATGACCTCGTGCTTGGGAACATACCCGGGGTATGTTCAGAACCCGACGTGTCATGGTCGGAGAGGAAGGCACACAAAGGGGCATCGGGGGCCGTCACCCGAGCCCAAGCCGCAGATGCAAAGCGTCCGGTAAAATCACTGGAAGAACTAGTGGAGTTGAGTAAGGAGGCACAGGTAGAGTGCACAATGGAGTCCCCAAAGGTTAACCCTTTGACGACGGAAGTCAAGGGAGTGGCTGAGCGGAAGCAGCCGATGTATGTGGATGAGAGGGGACATAATGAGGGTCGGCACGTGAGTAAACCAAAGGTTAGGAACTTTTGGGTCGGTCAAAAGGTGACCGTGCTCCGGCCGACACGGTTAGGTAGACCGCGGTTACAGTGGAAAAGGCCATACGCTGTATCAAAAATAATGGGCAACGGTCATTCTCGAGTGGACATAGATGGATGTGGAGTGGTTTACCACTCAAGGTTTTAGCGGAGATGCCCAAATTATAAAGGACACTGAACCCACGCGAACAGCGGGGGGAGGTACATTGGGCCAGGAGAGGTCACAAGAGGTGGCCGGAGAAGCCACAAAATGGCAGCAGAGATGTAAAGGTAGGAGGGGCCCAGGAACTTGGAGTAGGGCACCCAAGGAGAGATTGACAGGAGTTAATCTACAGAGCGTTGCATCTGAGGCAGCGAGCTCTGGTACGGCAGGCATCGCCTGTGGGCATGAAGGTGTTGGACGTGAAGATGAGTGGGTTCCTTGGTGGAGGACGCGCCCAAGGAATAGCTCCCGGCGGAGGGGACAGAGAGACTCTCTAGGGAATAGTAAGGGTCCAACCATAAATGAGAGTATTTAAAGTTGGTGCCTAATATATATATAGGACAGGTAACCCGCTGAAGGGCATGAGCCAGGCTGGACATCCTATCCAAGGATGGGGGCAAGTTAGTGAGATGACAGGAGTTGGGACAAGGGGCCCATCGGCTGGCTTGGGTCAGGGTGGATACCCCTTGCTAATACTTTTTTACTCAGGTGTTGCGTGAGTGTATATAGATACAGGTGTGTGTATGATAGAGTAGTATTGTATTTTGCGATGTTGAGAGGGAGAGTGAGTGTATAGGGAGACCTGTTGGTTGCATGTGTACCAACGGACCACCTCCTATTGCGCGTCAGTGGAAGTGTGTGCGCGAGTTTATATGGGATGAGAATAGACTCATGCGTTCCAATGGGGAACCGAGTCAAAGTACAGGGAGTTATTTGTGGTGCGCATCAGTGTGCGCATGCGTATGACTGCGTGTGTGAAAATTCTGAGTATATTGGTGTAATAGTAGAGCAAGACTGTGAGATAGCTCTAAGAGAGAAGTATTAAAAGTGGATGTACGTGAACGCTATCCCCTTGGTGATTTTGGAACAACTGAGAGTATGTTCCTTGGTGGGAGTTGTCAAGGTGATAGCTAAAAATTGAGATTTTTTGTTTATAAGTGTAAATATTTTCGGTAATATTTCTGCATGGGTTAAATGTAAATCGTAAAGATAGGTATATGACGGACCCCGAAAACCTATTTGTCACTCGAACTCTTGTAATTTAGTACGAAAGTTTAATATCCATTATGGCGCACTTGTTGAACGCCACATGGGCTAACTGATAACAAATCAATAGTAAGAGAGACAATATTCTCTTCTGAAATCGTTATCTGGGTAATTAAAGCCAGTTAAAATCTAATTGTTGGAAACCAGTGCATCACACATGTTCTGGACACACACCCATATTACACATCTATCCCGTCTCCGAAATGTCAAAAAAGTTTACCTCAAACAAAACACGCATTTATATCTCTATCCATATCGAATTACAAAACACTCGTTAAATCAAAATTAATATGTTTAAACTCGGAGTTCCAACTGTATAAAGAGTGAAGCAGAATTCTGAGGGGCAGTTGGCCTGAGGGCACTCAGAGTCAGAGAAGGTCCGAGTTTAGCCTTGGCCGTCGAGGGGTCATAGGCACCGAAATTGAAAGTCCGCGTATTGTCGTAACCCTGTGAGGGTTGTAAGGAGCCGATAGTAGTTTGTTAACGGTTGCGAACCGTAGTGGCATAGTAGCCAAAGAAGTAAAAGCTGTAACGTTGCGGTCTAGAGACCGTATTAAGAGCTCGAGTAAGCGCTGGAATAGCTCGCGAGATCAGATAGTTTTAGGCGGTGCGAGAATTGGTGATGTTGAGAATACTTAGCAGGATATTTTTATGTGAGCTTTGTTAAGTATATATCTGAAGGCGAAGAGTAACGTAACCCCGTGAGAGCCAGGCAAGGCGCAAAGTGATCGTGAACTGTGGTAGACGCCGATTGAATTGTGATTGAACTGTGAGAACGCTGATAGAGTCACACAAGCAGAACATTATATGTGTTAAGCCCGAATGACTGTGAAGTTAACCCTGCGAGGAGGAATCAACGAGAAGTGAATAGACACTTTGTATATATCACAAACCATGAGAAAATGAAGATGATGTGAGGTTGATCCAACGGACACAGCTAGCTGAGGGAGACGTCGAGGGCCCTTAAGAATAAACTTTTATCCGCGTAATTAGTGTATTCCTATGGATAATTTTGTAAGTAATTTGTTTCAAATTATATTTCTTCGTACATGTAAAAAAATAATCTTTTCAGTGAAATATCGCTGGTCACCCTTTGGCGTTGTAAGCCACAGGCACCTTCAGGAATCCCAAGAGTTCCAAGCGGATAGGGCATTGATAAGGCGGCAAGGTTTACGTTCGAACTGGGGTTCAGACGACAGTCACTGGCTGTCGGCTGAGCACTGATAAGAACATATATTTTCCTCCATCATTTTGAACATCAATTTAACCCTTGTAATCCTGCGAAATATATCAAATATGAAATGATTCTGACTGGTGGATTTGAAGAAGATTTTAAAAGAAATTTCCTTATACTGCACTAAGTTAAAATTTGGTCTACCATAGGGAACCCAGAGACCCAATTTGAACAAACTTGAATCTGCCCCCCTTGAGGTGGTGTATGGCAAATATGAATACATTCTGACTGGTGGAACTGAAGAAGATTTTTAAAGATTATCCTCAAGATTGCACTAAGTTAAACTTCGGGTTCCCATGGGGAGCCCAAGTCCTAGCCCACACACTCGAGTTGAAGAAGCCTGAATCTGATCCCCCTCTAGAGATGTTGTATACAAAATATGAAAGGACTCTGCCTGGTGAACTTGAAGAAGATGATGTTCAAATAACTTCCCTCATATTGCACCAAGTTAATAGGGAGCCCAAATGTTAACCTTTATCTCGATTTGAACAAACGTGAACCTGATCCCCCAAGAGATATTGTATACCAAATATGAAACCATTTGGGTTGATGGATCTGGAGAAGAAGATTTTAATTCCTTATACTACACTAATTTAAAATTCGGGCTACCATAGGGAGCCAAAATATGAGACCAGGGGCCGATTTGAACACACTGGAATTTGACACCCCCCCCCCCCCCCCCCCAAAAAAAAAAAAAAATGTTGTATATCAAATATGAAAGGATTCTGACTGGTGGATCTGAAGAAGAGGATTTTAAAAGAAATTTCCTCATATTGCACTAAGTTAAAATTCGGGCTACCATAGGGAGCTCAAATATGAGCCATGGGGCCCGATTTGAACAAACTGGAATTTGCCCCCCCCCCCCTCCCCCCAAAAAGATGTTGTACACGAAATATGAAACGATTCTGATTGGTGGATCTGAAAAAGAAGATTTTTAAAGAAATTTCTTTATATTGCACTAAGTTAAAATTTGTGCTTCCGTGGGGAACCCAAATATCAATCCAGGCACTCGAGTTGAACAAACTGGAATTTCAATCCCCTAGCGATATTGTATACCAAATATGAAAGGATTCTGACCTGTGGGTCTGAAGAAGATTTTTAAAGAAATTTCCTCGTATTGCACTAAGATGAAATTTTGAGCTACAATATAGAGCCCAAATATGACCTTAGAGACCCGATTTGAACAAACTTGAATCTGACTCCCCTAGAGATGTTATACACTAAATATGAATGCATTCTGACTGGTGGACCTGACGAAGAAGATTTTTAAAGATATTCCCCATATTGCCCTAAGTTAAATATTCAGGCTCCTGTATTGAACCCAAATATGAACCAATGGGCTTCAATTTAACAAACTTATATATGACCCCCTGTGAATGCTGTATACTGATCATTAGTTCTGGAGAAAATTTTAAAAAAATTTTTTGCAAATGTGCTGACTCAGCATTTTGTCGGTGATCCCCCCCGCCCCCCCCCCCTTACAGAACACCCTGACACAACTGATGGCAATTTTTTTTACCATTGAGTTCTTCTATGGGTTCTAAGGATACTTCATACAAAATAACAGACTATCAACAGTTCTTTGTTCAGTGAGGATTGGGAGATATTGGAGTATGAAAATATTTCTATTTTTAGCTCCTGGGGTTCCCACGGGGACACGAGAAAAATTTTTTTTTCGAATAAATCAAGTACTTATGACCCAAAAGTATCACAAACCAAATTTGGTTCAAATCGGACTATCGCTTCAGAACATAGAAATTATGGACGGGGCCAAAAATCTTGCCCCACCATTACACAGGCAAATATTACTTCACGAACTTCGTTTGAGCAAACTTGAATCTACACCTCAAAAGCTCCATACCAAATATCAAGTCATTATACCTGCTGGTTCACGAGAAGAAGGTTTAAAAAAAATAGAGCATTTCCCCCATCCCCTCTCTATGGGGTTGGGCACGTTAAGTTGAACAAAAATGCAATGCCCCCTCAGTACCATCACTCACACTTTCACTTGAATTGGCCTAGTTGTTTTGGAAGAGAAGCCCAAAGCATGGGGTTGACAGACGACGGACGGACGGCGACGGATGACGAGCGATTAGATAAGCTCAGCTTGACTTCGTGAAGGTGAGCTAACAACCAACTGGCTAATTATCAATACATTTTATTTCACCAAAACAATAAATAAAATAAACAATAGAATAGAAACAGAAACAAATTTATAAATATTTTGTGATGGTTTAAATTTGAAAAGGAAGATCGGTCTAGGAAAGATTTGGCCATAATTTTTACTCCTAATGGTTAATTACTAAAAAATATTAATATATAGTTAATAATCATTTCAACAGTAATCCACATTCAATGTGCCCTATATTATTATACTGTCATCGGTGAGACACACCATATTACTGTTAAGGTGCATATGTTATCACCTGTCCTCTCTGAAAGGGGTATTTTTATTCTAGTTAAATTAAGGTTAGTTTCATATTTCAAATTTTGTTATAATTAGATGTCATAAATCCCCCCCCACCCCCCCAAAAAAAAAAAAAAAAAAAAAAAAATATAGAAAAAATAAATTAGCTACAGAATCCGGACCCGGTGTAACAGGAATGGAAGTACGTAGGAAAATTAGTCCCTCTGGACTATTATATTCCGCGGAATTATAGTCCTAGGTCTAACATTTCTAGGAATAGTAGTCCGGCGGACTACTATTCCTAGAAATGTTAGACCTAGGACTATAATTCCGCGGAATAATAGTCCAGAGGGACTAACGTTCCTACGGACTTCCATTCCTTTTACACCAGTATACACATTTTAGACCTCTTAGGAGAGGAAAAAGTTCGAAAAAGACCCCAAAACGAACGCCCTACAAATATCCGTTATTTATCAACATTTCTTAATCTTAAGATAGAGCATTTCCCCCATCCCCTCTCTATGGGGCTGTGCATGTTAAGTTGAACAAAAATGCGATGCCCTCTCAGCATCATCACTCACACTTTCACTTGAATTGGCCTAGTTGTTTTGGAAGAGAAGCCCAAAACATGGGGTTGACAGCCTACGGACGGACGGCGACGGATGACGAGCGATTAGATAAGCTCAGCTTGACTTCGTGAAGGTGAGCTAACAACCAACTGGCTAATTATCAATACATTTTATTTCACCAAAACAATAAATAAAATAAACAATAGAATAGAAACAGAAACACATTTATAAATATTTTGAAATGGTTTAAATGGGAAAAGGAAGATCGGTCTAGGAAAGATTTGGCCATAATCTTTACTCCAAAAATGGTTAATTACTAAAAAATATTATAGTTAATAATCATTTCAACATTAATCCACATTCAATGTGCTCTATATTATTATACTGTCATCGGTGAGACACACCATATTACTGTTAAGGTGCATATGTTATCACCTGTCCTCTCTGAAAGGGGTATTTTTTATTCTAGTTAAATTAAGGTTAATTAGATGTCATAAATCCCCCCCCCCCCCCAAAAAAAAAAAAAAAAAAAAAATATAGAAAAAATAAATTAGCTACAGAATCCGGACCCGGTATACACATTTTAGACCTCTTAGGAGAGGAAAAAGTTCGAAAAAGACCCCAAAACGAACGCCCTACAAATATCCGTTATTTATCAATATTTCCATCTGTGTATGAAATTTCACAAACAACCAAAAAAAAAAAAAAAACCACTTTCAGTTTCCCTCTACATCTTATTCCGAGCTCGGACACGGATCCGGTCTACATTTCTTAATCCAGCTCGTGAAAGAGTCGTAGGAACTGGAGGCACAGTGGGGGAGGGGAGATGCCGATCTTTTCACAGAAATAGTTGATAGAAGAGAGAGTGTATAGGCAAACATTATATTTACCAACCCGTCTTTGAAATCCTATAGGGAATTAGCAGGAGTGGGGAGGGTGGGGGTGGGGGGGGGGGGGGGTGGGGGTGGATATGTAGATCTTTACTCTTCAGATGGCTCGAAGATTTTCTCGTTTGATTTGTCACGTTTAAGAAGAGATAAGTGTCCATTTTTCTAAATATAAAGGTGCCTGGGTCCCAACATACTGTATTCTCACTGTATACAGAAGTGCGTATGTGCATTGCGACCCCCTCCTCGAATTACGTTCTACCTGTTGCTTGCCTAACCTTTTCAGTAGTAGATTAATGACTCTTACCTGGTCTTCGGGTAATGGGAGAGAAGTTTCATCTTCTCGTTTCCAGAAGTACTCACAGCAGTTGAAATGGAGCTAGTGGCGAAAACAGTGGCTTCGCGCCTGACACTTTGGTGCTTTCGTTCTCTATTTCACCTCTGGGGAGAAGTCTAAAGTGGAAGTTTCTTTACCTCCGGGAAAGGAAGAATCAGGATGGGCCAGCTGGGATGGCGTTACTGAGTTTCTTTGAAAAAAAGTGAATCTGCATCACTGAAGTAAGTCTAAGAAATCTAAGTATTATTGCAAGTGGCTTGTAAAAAAGGATTTTAAAAACATTTTAGGCTTATCTAGCATTAACACCACCCCAAGGGATATAGTAATTTTGGAGGGAAAAATCAGAAATGTAAATTCCACCAGCCTGAAGATAGCAGCAGCTTCATTTGAACAAAAGAGAAAAGGTTTACTCCAAAGATGGCCTGTGCTATAAATGAATGAATTTGGCCCAGTGGTTTTAAAGATTAAGAAAAATTTCAAACTGGAGAAACAAAATTTTACTGCCACTAGTAAATTCAAGTATGTGTGAAAATGGTTAAAGCATCAAAAATAAAAACAGAAAGAAAATTTATGGAGGCTTATTTTTGGGGGGTAAATATTTTGAAATAAATCAGAAAAAAGGTTTTCATTAATAGTATTACATGAAATGAAATCTTTGGAACCCAACTGAAGTCTTAAGAGGGTTAAATGAATGATATTCATGCAGGAATCAAATACATTTTTTTCCAAGAAACCAGAAAAAACATATGCGCACAGAACTAAAAGGGTTTGATCATGCCATCAATAAAATCTTTGGAAGCCACATTGCAGTCTTTAGAGGGTTAAATTAAAGATACGCATACAAGAATCAGATGAATGTTTCCAAGAAACCAGAAAAACAAATATGTGCAAAATACTGAAAGGGTTCAACATAAAATAAAATATTGGTTAAAATAATACAGAGAACATGTGTGTTTGACACAGCATTGAAAGGGTTTGATCAAGGCATCAATAAAATATTTGGAACCCACACCAAAGTCTTGAGAGGGTTAAATTAAAGACATTCATGTAGGAATCCGAAAAATGTTTCCAAGAAGCCAGAAAAAACATGTGCAGAGCATTGAAAGGGTTTAACATAAAATAAAATATTTGGAAAACACAGTGAAGTCTTGAGGGGGTTAAATTAAAAGGTATTCGTACAGGAATCAGATAAACTTTTCCTCTGCCACTTATGGAAGTCTTGAGAGGGTTAAGCACTGAACAGAAATTTCATTCCATAATAGGTTAAAACAATACAGAGAACATGTGTGTTTGACAGGTGGCGGGAGTCTCTCCTGTTTCTTGTTGACATAAGTGATGATAATAGTAAACAGTCTGAAGAACTTTTTACATTTTGTATTGGGAAAAATATTACTGCAAATATGCTGACTCATCATTTTTTCTGTGCTTCCTACCGCACACCCTAACATAACCAAGGACAATTTTTTTTAACCATTCCATTCTGTTGGTCCTAAGGATGCTTAATACCAAATAATGTTCCGTGTGGTGTGGGAAATATGGGCTTTTCATTATTTTCCTGTTTTTAGCCCCTGGGTTTGCCACAGGGCTGTGAAGATTTTTTCGAACATCAATCAGTTACTTGGGACTCACTTATACTAAATGCCAAATTTGGATGAAATTGGCCCACCGGTTATTGAAATAGAAAATTTTGGCAGAGCCCAAAATGGATATACCCCCACAGAGAGCCCAAATATTGACCTACCAACTTCCATTGAACAAATTTTAATCTCCAACACCAAATGATGTTCCATACCAAATATCAAGGCATTCCCTCTGATGGTTCGTGAGAAGATTTTTAAGCTTTTAGGGCATTAACCAGAGTCCGAATATGGCAGCTGCTTCATTTGAACAAAATAGAAAGGGAAAACTCCATAGATGATCTGTGTAATATATGTTTGAATTTGGCCTAGTGGTTGTGAAGAAGAAAAGTTTTCAAAAGTCAATAGACGACGGACGACGGTCGACGGACAACGGACGCCAAGTGATGGCAATAGTTCCGACGGACTTGCCGTCAGATGAGCTAAAAAGATTACCGAAATTCTTAATATTTACTTAAGAAGAATGCATTTTCAAGATTACTGTATATTTGAACAGAAAAAAGTGGAAATTGAAAAAAGGACCCCCTCCCTTAAAAAAACAAAAAACAAAACAAAAGACAAAAACAGACCGTTGGGGTCATAAAAGTGATTCTAAAAAATTCTTTTGGTTAATGTTTAGGGGACATTTTTTGTATGTTAGCCGTATATATATTTGGAAGAAAGTGGCAGCACATCAAATTAGTCTTCTTTTGCAATTAGTAGCAGACTAACCATTTTGTTTCAACTCGTTGATCAAACTAGAACACCTTCTGTTGGAATGATGAGTACTCAGTTATTTTCCCAAACCATAATAGAGAGAATCCAAACGATGATAGAAACATTTACAGAATAAACGGAAGTTCTACAAAATGATTTGGATAGAGTTCAGAAACAGTCGGCCTATTGGTTCCTCTGAGTGCACTTAGTATACCCGTGGGGCAAGAACACGATGTACCGCGAGATACGCGCCTCCCTTTACTTACACCTTGTGGAATTGCAAAAAGGAACACACAATTCGCCAATTTTATGGCATTTTCCGGGGGGGGGGGGGGTGGCGGAGCTTGGTGAACCATGTCAAGCGCCAGATGTTCGCAGAAATATGTTGTATTACGAGACTTACCCAAAGTCAATATAGTTCTTTGAGTGAGTTGCTTCAAGGCGCCATCTGCAATGCTGAAGGTTTGCTGACACCAGATGGCGCTTTGAAAAACTAAAGGAAGGATACAGATGACGCATTAAATGTCCCCATAAAGGATTGTTGCAGTGCCGACTTGGATACAATGTCCACTATCGCAACATTCGCGATACTGAGAAATCCAATGACTCAGAATGTTGAAGTGAATGACCAACTGTTGCACTTGTTTCTTGCAACCAATATGAACGACATCGTCAAGTTTTCGTCAAGCTAGTTTGTTGAGTTCATGTAGATAACAGATATATTAACGAAACAAAAACACCCCACCCTCGTCGATAGGTTCCTGTTCTACTCTAGTTCTTGCTGGATTGAGTTTTTCTTATTTTGGAGATCTTTTGGCCGACCTATTACATAATAGGCTAGTGTAAGTGGCTTAGAGAAAATCTAAATGATGATACTCTTTGGCACAATATCCTGGGATCCGGAGAAGTTTCTTGACAATTGTCTTCAGACTCACTTGAAGACCTTCATGCTCTACCGGATTTTAGACCCAGTTTCTGTCCAAAATTAGACATATTTGCCCCAATACATCGATCAGCCGAAATTTAAGAGTCCAAGGGCAGGACACGTAACTTATGGAACATTGCAGTATGAAGCGCTGCACAAAGTTGCCAGTGTACATGAATGACGCAACACAGTGTTTCTGCAGAATGTCTGTTTTTCAAACTACTATGTCGAAACAGGTGCTTTGGTATAGACATACGGATATATGACGTTACATTTTAGGACGATTTGGGTTGTTTCAAATGGGTTCATGTAAAAGCCCCAGATGGCCACAAAGCATACTGTAGAGTCAGGTCAGTATCCATCACCCAAAGGAAGACTGATGCGGAGTTACTCACGATGTTCCCATTGGAAGTAATTGGACCAATGTGAGTGTCTGATTGGACATGACCCACTGTTGTAAAGATAAGAAGTGGTACAGGGTGGAGTGTGTGTGTGTGTGTGTGTGTGTGTGTGTGTGTGTGTGGGGGGGGGGGGGGGGTACTGCTGATACAACGTCTCATTTTTTGGTATTGCCATTTTTCGGACCCACCCACCCTTACCTGCATTTTTTTCGACAAATGTTTGACCCCCCCCCCCCTCCACATCAAAGCTTGTGTTTTGCAGGCAAACGGAATCTGAATGGTTTTGCAAGTCAATATAATAAAATGTAATGCGATGTACATGATCAATACCACCAATGCATGTTCAATACCTGGCACCAGATATAACTCAAACAATTAACTGGTAGAGTGCCGGAAACCAAGACACATTGCTCTGTCACATTTGATTGGATAGTGCCCTGGGGCACAAGCCAATGGAATGTGGCAGAGCTATATTCGATGAAAAAACTCTGTGTCCTGTGTGGTCAGAATTTTTTTTTTTTAGCACTTTACCAGTTTAAGTTGGCACCAGATCTGATAAGGTACTTCCAAGAGCAGTAACAAATATATGAATAATGATATTTTTGTTATGATTTTCAACCAGGTTGAGTGGTATTTTATCTACAGCAACTTGATGCAACGACATACCGCAGATAATTTTATTGTTTCCTTTTCATTCATTTTCATGTCAATCAATAAACAATCAAAGTTTTATTTCCTTATGATAACAATCCCCGTGGGAACCCCGGGAAGTAAGCAGCACTTGTTTACTGTGGTAAACCAGTTCCGCTTTACTAGTAAAATAGGACCCAGTCACCAATGCTTGGGGTGAAAGTCCTCTAAAATGGGCAACATGTAGATCCACGATTGACTAAACTTGACTTCATCTCCATGTTGTGTCACGATTAGCCATGGTGCATAAATATGTGACGTTAACCACCAATAAACAAACAAACAAACTTATGATAACAAAAGACTGAAGGCATATAATTGTCTTTATCAAAGATTTCCTATGCTGGACATTGTGGTGGAACTCATAATGGTGAACTGGCTGCCACAGCTCTTATTTATTTATTTATTTATTTATTTATTGTTGTTTATGGTCACATACTTCTGCACAATGGCTAATCATGACCACAACATGAAGATAAAGTCAAGGTCAGTCAATCGTTTATACCCCATGTTGTCTATTTTAGAGGACTCGCACCCCAAGCATTAGTGACTTGGTCCTATTTTACCAGTGAAACAGAGCTTGTTTACCACAGTAAACAAGCACTGCTTCACTTCCCGGGGTTCCCACGGGGGAGTCACAGCTCTCAAGTTAGCTCTAGACAGTTAGGGTACTCACGAGAGTAACACTTGTAACCTCACAACAACATACAAAGGGAATATCCAGGGATATCTTAATTTTTCTGCAATCCCTGTGTATTACTTGAGTTTGAAAGTGGAAACTGGATGCATAAATTATGAAAACCCATGTACTTTCAAAGTAGACACAGACAGTTTGGAAAAAATGCAGACATGTTTTTCCGTTGTCAACACGACACCCACCCCTGTCTCCACATGAGTTCCAGTGACAATCACCCAAGTTTCCTGTCATTGGATGTATATATACTGCCCCGAATGCCTTCTGGTTGGTATGCAAATAGATGCAATGCATGGTGAAACTGTTTTGGGATAAAAATACACTATAAAAATGCATAAGGAAAAGGACTGCATGATCTGGAGAAAACGCGTTTTTGACTTGACACCTGGGTACAACCCCCACACGTTGTGTCACCCCCCCCCCCGCCCCCGAGTGGTATATGTTTATTTTGAACTGTACCTGTTGCACCCAGAAAATGACGTCAAATGGCAGTATATACTAGGTGCGGTGCATTATTCACATCAACTAGGCCTGTCTAAAAATAATCCTTCACGCAACAAAGGGGAAAATCTGCCCACCGACTTATGTAAATGTTTTACAATTTTTGTTTTGCTTCTTTCAGGGGACGTCCAACCTAACTTTGGTCAAATTTCATGTAATTTTCTTTCAAGTCTAAAAAAGGCCCAAAATGAATAACCCCAATAAATTATATACTAAAATTCTTGGAATGAAACATAGAACATGTGGAAACTGAAATTTGCCATGCAACTGCTGCCATGTGTAAATAGTACCACCTAAAAGTCTGCTATGGCATAAGTAAGAGAACAGAATTTTTACAATAAAATACCTCAAAATAAAATAACAGCTGTATTCTATAAACATTGAAGTACATACTCGAAGAAATCTTTTCCTAATTCATGAAAGTAATAAAGATTGAGACCAAATGTTTTAAGTGGAGTGCTCACTGACTGAAGACAGTCATTTTCTTTTGTTTATGTTTTGATTTGGGGAGTTCAACAAAGGTCAACTTGAAGAAGTCCACCAGAAGAAGGATGGAAGGACAAAAGAGTGTCTCCCAATATAAAGATGTATGTCACTGTGGTGGTTTGGAAAGAAACTATGATATTCTCCTATGTAGAATGCACTGCAATGTCATACATTGTAGTTGAATAAATATATTTACAAACCCCTTGCACTGTAACCCCTTTTATCCCATGCAACAATTTGATAGTGATTAAATTGTTAAATTTGTCTGGTTTATCAATAAGTATAATAGCTCTGTTTACTCTTGGACACCAATATACTCATGATATCTCTTGGAGAAGAAATAAGGGTAACTTTAACCTGTCACTGCAATAAACCATCTAATGTACTTAAAAGTACATTGCTATTCAAAACACATCAAAATTCAAATCACCCTTACATAACCATTATTGCATGTACTTTCCCCAAGGAGGCTTATTGAGATCAGAAGGGCACATCCAGAGGGTCTCACATATTTTTTTCAAGAACGCAGTACACAAAGCAATCCCCAAAAGGTGACAAGTGAGCTCCATTTGACACAAAAAATTTCCCGGGGAGGGGGCTCTCTTCCTTGTATGACTCTACCTCCGGCACTCAAGGCATATGCCTTTCTTCTCAAAGTTTAACTCTTTTTTTTTTTTGAAGATCCTGGCCACACATGTTCCAAACACTATCAGAAGGTAACCCTCCAAATAAGTGTATCTGCAAAAATCATGTTACATTGCAAAACATTCTTTTTAGACTTTTAGTTCTGGACCTTTCATGCTTCTTACTTCCAACTATAACACTTAATTTATCGATTAATGGGTGAATAGAAAAATCCTGCCATAATCAACATTTTGAGTTCCATAAGCCTTCAAAACAGCTCCGATAAAAGTGTCAAACATCAGATTGGTGGTTTTATACAGAATATTCATTAGGTTGTTGCTTGATAAGTAATAGGAACAAAATCTTCACCAGAAATATTCTGTAGCAATACATTTGAGGGTATCAGCAGGCACTTTGCAACAAATCAACTAGTTCTAAACAAAATTTTCTAACTCAAAAGAGTGAAAAAGTACCACAACTCTGAAAAAATGTGGGAAGAAACACATGCTACAGCAGCTACACAGGCATTGTTTCCCCATGATGCTTGATCACAACACCAAATATCCTTCAAATTGGAGTAGCAATGGTTGAGATACAAGGGAGAATGTTGGTACATGTAATAATGAATGGGTAAGACTAAGAGGACAGAGGTCACCACTGCACGGCCCTGGATGCACATTTTCCAACTTCCTGGTATGGGGCGTAATAATCGCAACACACCCACCTTATCAATTCATAATTGCCGTAAAATAAAAGAAATTATCAATTTTAATTAATTTATAGATGATGGGAAATATTTGGCTTCTTTCGCCTTCTCGTACTATTAATTACCACAAACAATATCAGTTTGATGCCGACAAACGAAACTGAACGCATGTGGTCTGGTTAAAATGTAACTCGGCATGGATAATGAAGAAATTGCGAATATTTTGTGTATTTCATTTGTTTAAAAGCCAGTTACAGCTAATTTTGACCGTGGATTCGATAATTCGTTTCGGTTTTGACCACACGGCCACGCTGACAGCGGTTATGTTTATTGTGATATGCAAATTGAGAGATAGTTTCCGGTGAAGGAGATTTGTCACATTTGTCAGTATAAAACGATGACAAAAGACACTGATCGACGCTTGTGTTAGTATGGTTGGTTGCAAGAAAAAACTAAATTCTCAGCATCGTCCAAGCGCACCTTATTTAAAAGCGCGAATGCATCATTTTCAACCCATCTTCAATCGGTCCTTTGCAGACATCAAACACAGCCGCGACAAATTCCATGGTCACTAGGAAGTAAATAACTTCACAACATCGGGGGAAATCAACACGCTCAATATAGTTCTAGGTCACTTGGAATATACTTCGTAAAAAGTGATTTCTGAAGCATTCTGCTTACTTTGTTATGAATATTGTCTTATTTTATGTGTATTGTCCCGATTTTATACACTCGGTTATTTTTTTTACAAGTGGTTCATGCTGTCTTTCTAGTGCGCAATAATTCAGATTTTTTGTCAACAAAAAAGTTCAGACGGCCTGTAAACACGATAGGGAATTTCGAACCATATTTTGCAGTTATGACATTAACAGCTCAAGTATTTGCTGTCACTTTTTTGTAAATCCACTCATACATTGTCTCGAACAAATAAAGGGCGTAATCACGTCCTTGCATTCTTATGATTGCCCAAATTGAGTATTTCTGCAAGAACCACGTCGTAATCACATGACCGGAATAAACATCATTGAAAGATGGCCACATCCAGAACATCCAAAATTTGTGACGGTGTTATTACATGCAAACATCAAACCCACCAGAGTGTGTGTCAAAAACATGCTTTCTCCGAGTCTGTAGTATGTTATCATTATATTGAGGACAAGGCTTTCGAATTGCCGATTATTTTGTGGTTTTACCGGTTCGTTACTTATGCCATTGGCAAATTAATCTTCTTCAAAATCATAAAATTCACTTTTTTTCCTGAAAAAAATTATATGTACCTTTTCTATGCACTTTATTCATTATTTTGATATATAATTTGCCTTTCTTACTTCTCTTATCTGTTTCTGAGGCATTGGGGAAAATGTCAAAAAACTGACCAAAGTTAGGTTGGACGACCCCTTAATATAGGAGTTTATGAGGTGTGGGTTTCTGTGCAAAATGTCTCTGCCTTATCAAAAGTTAGTTGGGTTAAAGGGTAACCAAGTTAAGTCAAATATCGTTCCAACAAAATTGTTGCTTTCTGGAAAAAACACTCTCTCACCACATCAACCCGTGTAACAGAAACCAGTATTTATCGAATTAATTATCAAAGAGAACACGCTTTCAATGCAGCAACAGTCCCAACACATTTTTTGAAACAAAAGAATACGCCAAACACCTGCGATTTTAAAGCAATTGATATTGTTCTACACCAACACAGCACAGAGGTGACTGAATTTATCAAATTATCTCCGCACATGATCCTTCTTGACACTTGAGAGAAGACAGGATGGGATGAGTAAGGATTAAGAGAAAACACACAAACCATAATAATCGTGACATGTTTCACACTCGTTTTGAGAGTTTCACGCGAATAATATTGTTGAATCGAGACAAAGGAGTGCGATAATTTTAAGGGACGTGGCAACCGTTACTTATTCCCAATTCCTTATTCGACATTCGTTATCAACCGATACAATCGGTTGATAACGAATGTCGAATAAGGAATTGGGAATAAGTAACGGATGTCAGGTCTGTATAATTTTAACCCACTGACGTGGGCCCAATTTATACTTATTTATACAAAGAAGTTTCACATACGTATTGCTGCCACTTTTTTGGAACTGTAATGACACATTGCATCAGAAAGACTCGTAAAATGCTGGTATATGTTTATTATGATTTAGAAAATTAAAAATAAATATTTTAAATACATAACATTATATTTAACAGAATTAGAATTGAGCGAGATAACATGTACCGTGATGCCATAAACTATATATTTTCACCCTTAACATGCAATGAAACCTGAAACGCAAGGAATTTTAGCCTGATCTAAATATGGCCGTGGGTACACACAAGGGCGTCGCGAAGGTGGTCGATTGGTGGTAGTGGTGGTTGTGGTGATGGGGTGTATAGACCTGATTTGTCTTGCCAGTGACGGCCTAAGTCCCTACTAGCTAATATTCTAACTACATCATCAAGGTACGCCTTTAACGAAGGCATGCCCTGATGATGTAGTTGGAATTTTAGTCAGCCGGGATTATGACTTAAAAACTCAAGACTTCTTGGAAAGGTATTAGTGAATAAATAAAATATACATGCAGTAGTCTTGACCAACATCTTATTTAATTAACGGTTATTGTACCGGTACCCACAATTGGTCTTGCTGAGCCCCCAACAGCCCGAATCGGGTACCACAGAACTCCATTTGTATGACAGACTGTGTGTGTGACACAAGTCCTGTATCAAATCCGGTTTTTAAAAAAAAAACTATATGATTAGTAGCAAGAGAGATTTGATACCTTAGACTCCAATCCTGACGAAAATAAAATGTCCCGAAATTACTGGATGAGAGGGTGTCACCCTACTACCCCCACCCCATTTAGCGACGCCCCTGGAAGCACGGAAGACTAAGTTAGGTGACATTAATTTGTAACAGGAATCAACAACAATTTATACCTTTACCTCCTTAGAATCAAATCATCACTGATATTCTACATAAATCTGAGACAGATTTAGCAAACATGATACATGAAGATGCATATAATAAAAGAATTTAGCTGACAATCCTAAACATTTTGGCCTCAAAACCACGAAAACGGTACGTATCACATAATGTGTTCCGATTCCGTATCATATAGACGACACATTCTGATTCCGTATCATATAGACGACTCGTTTCCGGGAACGCGACGGGCTATCATAAGAGGCGCATGAATGCATTCTATGTGCGTTTCAGAGATCCAATGCCCCCCCTCCCACCCCCACCCCCCCACAATAAATAGAAACTGCACAAATCAATTCAACACACTCGTAAATTCAAGCGTATCATCATAGGAAGTGACGCGGAGAGTGACTAATTTGACAACACAACTTTGAAAATTGTGGTGACAGCGTTGCTCATTGTTTGTTTGAGTGCACAACAATATAGTTTCATAAAATATATTTTTTAAAAACTTTTTCTCGCTCAACATTATGTTTCAAAACTGTATTAATAATTTAAGATTTAATCTGTTTATGAGACTGAATTGTTAGATAAATGAATTATCATAATAATGTGCATGTCCTGTGATTTGCATCAGATTCTTGGTTGTGTCTGAAAAAGGGATCACAACTCGGCGGCACAGCCGGCTCGTTTGAAATCCCATTCTGGACACCACCTCGATTCTGATACAAATCACAGGACACGCACATTATCATGATAATCTGTATGTAACAGACTGAGAGAGTGCGGTGCGGGGACTGAGGCTCGAACGTACAACCCCTATTCACTAACAGACTAAGAGATCCGGACCAGACCTGACTGGTTGGTAAATAGACTTTATACCTTGACCGGAAAACGACGTTCCTGTTTTATTTGTGTTTCACCACCCATGAATTCTCATCAGAACGGTAGAATACAACACACGCGTTGTCACCAAACCTGACGGCTGCATGGTCGGGGTATCAGAGTAACACAGAGAGAGAGAGAGAGAGAGAGAGAGAGAGAGAGAGAGAGAGAGAGAGAGAGAGAGAGAGAGAGAGAGAGCTGAGGCTCCAATCTACGCACTTAGCACAGAAAGCGGAGGACTTATCACGAGACTAAGAGATCCCAGTCAAGCAGGGTAGCAGACTGTTGGTCAATGGTCTTTATATAACTCGATCGAAACAGGAGTGTAAGGTGACAAAGCAGCACACCTTGAAATATTTCTAGCCAGAATCTCATCTTCTTTCAGCCCTCCCCACTTCCCACTTATATTAACACAAAGTTTTTTTAAGCTGCCCTGAACTGTCAATTTGTCTTTTTGAAGAGGTCTCCGTGTCGTGCTTGCTGAATAAAAAAGTATCAAAACAAAGATCTGTCAAGAACACTTATTTTACAAATCCAGAATTAAAAAGCTTGTGATCGATGTAGGCATCTAGAACACCGGGGAAAACGAAAAAAAAAAAAAAAAAAAAAAAAAATCCCCCAACGCTCCATCCCAAAAGCCCACTCCAATGGAATCGCTTTTGCATAAGTATTCTCAATTGTCATAATATCCTCACAGCACAAACGACACTCCGTATCCAGCCTTTTGCAATGTTCCCTTAATGTTCCCTTAAACCACTTTTTCTTCATTGAGTTATCCGGCACTTATTACACACCAATGTGTTGGGACACTTTGGCGCTGTGTTCACAGGCTCACTGCACGTCGTCGTGACATCGATGGCGCAAGTGTCGTCAGCAGCTGGTAACCCTGCTTGTGAAAATGTAAGTTGGATAGTCTGATAGTTGCACGCCTCTGCTCGGCGGTTCTCTCCGGATATTCCGGCTTTCTCCGCCCGTAAAACTGTTCGACACGATGTGATCGTAGATGTTGAATGTATCGTTAAAACCGGGGAGCGCGGTGGCTCAGTTGGTAGAGGTGCAGGCTGCAAGCCGAGAGGTCCTCGGTTCGAATCCCACCTGCGGCAACCGCGTTGTGTCCTTGGGCAAGACACTTCATCTCCATTGCCCGTGTGGGGGCACGATGACGCCGTGTACTAAGGCGTACTGCACGTCGATGGTGCGCATGTCTTCAACCAATCTAACCCTGCCTGTGCTGTAGTGCGGAGTTACGATGTTGGGGAGCTGGCAGCTGCTCGTCGTTGCTCGGTGGTTCTCTCCGGGTACTCCGGCTTCCTCCACCCAAACATACAAAATAAACAAACATTACACAGCGAATGTTCTTGTGGCACCAATACCTCCTTAACTTCACGTAATTTCAGATATGAAGTTTCAATAAGTATGAAGAACTTGTCTTGACTGGATCGCACACCTTGTTAGTCAATCTTGTACAAGAGTCGCGACAGACTGGGCAGCAAACTCCATTGAAAGATTCACACAATTGCTCAAAGAACCCAATTTCGGCATTTTAATAACTAATGACCATCATAATGTTCCACGTGATAAATCTCCATAGCATGACGAAATTAAATAACAAAAAAAAACAAAACAAAACAAAAACAAACCCCAGAAATACTTTGTAAAATGGGGGCGCGGTGGCGTCGCGGTAACCCCTTCTCGCCAGATCACCGAAGTTAAACAACATCGAGCGCGGTTAGTAGCTGGATGGGTGACCATTTTAGCGACTGATTCGCGCTCCCGCGTTGTGTCCTTGGGTAAGGCACTTAACCCCGATTGCCAACATGGGGGCACGATGACTCTGTGTACTAAGGCGTACTACACGTCAAAGGTGCGCATGTCTTCAACCAATCTAACCCTGCCTGTGCCGCGGTGTAGAGTTCAGAGTTACGATGTTGGAGAGCTACTCATAGTCGCTCGGTGGTTCTCTCCGGGTACTCCGGCTCCCTCCACCCGTAAAACCGTCACCGACATGATATGACCATGTCTGCTAATGTGTCGTTAAACCCTAATGAAACAAAATCGTAAAATATATATAAACTAGCGGGTGTTACCCGGCGTTGCACGGGAGAAGATGGTTATATCAGCCGTTTTCGAAATAGAAAGTCAAGGTCACCAATTTCAAGGTCAATGTCATCCCGCACGGGCACGCACCCATCCCATGTTACTCGCAGGGACGAATTACCCCCATTTACAAAATTTGAGATCGATCGGTCGAGAAACGGAGGAGTTCACCCGGAACAAAGTAGATGGAGAGATAGAGAGAGAGGTAGAGAGAGAGAGAGAGAGATATAGATACAGACATTCGCATTTATATATTAGATTTACACGCCCATCTCTAAGCTTCACCAGAAAGATAGATAACTCAAGGGGCACTGTATTGTCACGACAAAAGCGGACAGAGGATTTCCACCTGATCGCGACTGGGTCACGATCTGGTTTAAATTATCTGTTCTCTTTCCCAACCACAGTATTAGAATTTCACATGTTAAAACGTAATGCTAAAACGTTGCATCTCAGATAGTATTTTCTTTTGTTTTTCTTGATCAACACTTCATTTCGCAGTATTTTATTTATGAAATCTCAATCCACTAATGAAAACGGATAGCGATCCTATTGCGATCTGATCGGGCCCGATCGTTACCGGACAGCAAAAGACCACTTTGCAATTACAGTTGTACACTATCTTGAGTAAGCTATGATTGACAACACATCAGTCGTTTATTCAAAAAAATTGGTGCCGTGTCAAATAACATCTTCATTTACCATGATAACCGGCATACACTTTAAAAATAAACCTTGATACGGTGGCCAGTTAGCCTACATTATAAGTTATGGGGCTTTCAGAGGATGGATATGGTGTGATATAAGGCGAAGTGAGATCAATTTGAGGCGAGACCGAAGGCCGAGCCTAATATTGATCTTGCTGAGCCTTATATCACACCATATCCGCCCACTGAAAACCCCATAACGTATTTATTATGCCAGTCCTTTGAAAGAGACACAACCATAAGTGTACCCAGATTCCTAGCGCAAATATTCTGTTATCACTATCAGGGAATTTCCCGGTTTCACATCATGTGAAGGTCACGCTATTACAAGGCGCTGAAACAACGGAGTTTTCTTCTCAATAAACAGGAATTTATATTAACCGTTCACAACTTTAATTCAGTGTTAAGTACTGGAAAAATAAAACAACTGGAGCAAATGGATTAACAATTCTTTCAAGAAGGTAAGTGGGAACAGTTTCATTCATTATTTGTTGTTAATGGTGATATTAATGCTTCAGACACGGCAGTTCTATAAATGCCGTTTTAGTGGTGTATTTATTGTATTTATTTACATTTGTTTATTAAAATTTCTCAAAGACTGGAAGAAACGTATTATAGTTGTACGTTGCTCAACAGACACACACGCGAAATTATTTGTTGTTCGTAGGAAAAACATCGAAGCGAGCGTTGGATGTCAAAAACAAAATGTCGGAACTGACCGTATATAAGTTCTATATACGGCCAGCTCGATGATACACAGTCTCATATACGGTCACCAGATAATGAAGCTGATTGGTCAATAACAATTACTGGCATAATAATGTATTTTACGGGGGTATTTTTCCACGCAATGAACGGGCTTGTAATGTTTTCACCAAACGTTACACATTTAAAACTTATTCCACACAAATTCTTTACTGTCAGTTACAAAAGCTTAACGCCCTTGATATATTTTGTCTATAAGATTCTATAGCCAGGTAGAAAATATATGCACTTACACAAATATTTCAGTGGTCAGTCTAAACAACGGCAAGGATCTATCAGTTTGCAAATGAGGTACAGAATATAGTTTTTCTTAGACGAGTTTGAATTACTTATTAATACTTTGAACTCTAGTGGTATCTTCCATGCCATTTCAATGGCAGCAATTAGAAAAGTCCATATTCATTATTTGGGGTAGACCAATCAATATTTTCAGCGTGCAGCCTCGGGGCTGCACGTTGAAAATATTGATTGGTCTTCCCCACACATTTACTGAACAACCATCCTATATAATGACGTTATGACGTATCATGTTCCAGGCCGGAAAAACGGCCGCTAGGGTTTAATTTTAAAACAAACACTATTCCATCTCAAACGGCAAGATTAGCTCTGCTACCCTTACCAGAAGCAAATGTGATATAAAATGAAAAAATATAACGTTTTTGTACAAAATGATGAAATTATACATGTGAGAAAAACATGCAAAACTCTCTGGTAGTTCAACCTCCCACAATACTACCGAGGGAGCGGTCACAAAAACTAGAGCAAAATTAGGATGGAAACGCCGAACCTCCAGGTAAATGTTCCTATCACGTTTTGCCATTGCCATTCAACATTTACAGGGTCTATTGTGCGGATCACAGATGTAGTGTTACACGAGGCAACTGGCGGAAGTACGGGAGCTTAATTCGTAATTCAAAAGTTTCTATTTCGTAATAATAAGTTATCACTTCGAAATTACAGCTTACTAATTCGTATTCACGCGTTATTTAATTCGTAATTACAAGTTATTCTCTCGCAATTACAAGTTATTAATTGTAATTACAAGTTAAAATTCGAAACTACTCGTTATTATTTCGTAATTACAAGTTAATTCGTAATCAGAAGTTATTATTTTGTAAGGGCAAGTTATTAAAATTCGTAATTACGAGTTAATTATTTCGTAATTACAAGTTATTAATTCATAATTACAAATTATTAATTCGGAATTACAAGTTCAGTTTCGATGGATTTTAGATAATTTTTTGCAGTAAGTGGCAGCAAACGCTAAAATGCATGCAGTCTGTTAAAAAATCGGTTAACTGAATTGGATCGTAATCTTACAGACATACAAGTACCAAATCCACCCCCAGACAAGATAATCCACAGACAGTATAATTGATGTTAACGTCTGGTAAAGCATACAGGTGAGGTCTATTTATCAGCTTTGGTCGAGACGACCAAAGCTGATAAATAGACCTCACCTGTATGCTTTACCGACGTTTTTTAACGGCTCTTAAAGTGTGAAATCTTTCAAATACACCTCCTGAAAAATCTCAAAATATCCACTCACATGCATTGAAATGGGAGTTTTGGGACCCTGGAATTTAAACTTTTCATACCGACGACCATCCATCGCCCGATCCAGACACCCCCCCCCCCCCCCCCCCCCCCCCCACACACACACACTTTGAAACTCGTTCCGCCGCCCTGCATGCGGAAACAACTTGTTGTGCGACTCGCATTACACTGATCAAGGCAAGGACAGTAAAGCAAGTAGACCCCGAAGCTACGCCACGAGCCGCAACCGCCACCTACGAACCTTCTAAGCCATAGTCCGCGCTAATTTCTCAAGGCCAGCTGTCATTAAATTTGTCAGCTGCGAAAATATCCAGCCGGCTAGCCGCGGGAATATTTCTCATTTGACAGTATGTATGAGTCTCTTATTGGTGCATAACCTTTGCCACAAGATCACAAAGCGTACAAGCAGACCATCCTAATGACGGTCTGCTGGGCTAGGCTCACCATGCCGACATACTAGAATGAATAGCACTTCCTGTTGATGCAGGCACTACTTATCCAAGTCGAGTGTAAAATTCACTCTTGGCGTTACACAGTGACGCAAACGATTGCCCATTTGATTTTGCTTCTCTCAAGCCATTTAGGCTATATTAATTGCTAGGGCTACCACCTTTTAATTATGTTTATAATAGAAGCTGAACAATTCCATTAACTGTCTCAAAGGACTTAGTTGTATTATTTCCGCGTTTCGTTGTTCCCGAAGGCACATGGCATTTCCCAGAATTTGCGCATCTATTTCTCTCCCGATAATGACAAATATTACGTTTGTGGATATCACATGCCAAAAAATAAAGGCCAATGTAATGATACTACCACAGCGAACAAAGGGATCAATGCAGTAACCGATATACTACACAGTTTATCAGTCTACATACGGCGACTTTGGGGTCTACAGTGAGTATTTTAGTTTGTGCCGATGATGGGAGTCAACTAGACACTGACAAAACAATAGGCTCACATTTTGACAAGCTTGGCTTATCAAATGCAGTGTATGGATAAGTGTAGATGGAGGTATATAAATCAACTGGGTTGAGTGAATATGAGCTCACTCAAGTTGACTCAACCCAATTGATTTAGGTTGATGTTTAATCCAGTTGATTTTAGGGTGTAGTGATGAAGATTGTGGATAAGTTTAGATATACAGTTCAGCCGCCGTAGAATGTTAGTAATCCACGCAGTGATGTCCACGCATGCGTTTACCAGGTTTCAAAAATCACCATCAGCAAAATTTTAATTAATGAAGCACCCGGTTGGTTGTAATAGTGTTTGGAATCTAATATTATTGCGTCGGTGGAAATATTGCCCACCCGTGGAAAGTGACCAGTCCACGGCAACTGTACCGTAGGAGGCATCAGATCATAATTGAGATATATCGATCCTTGAGTGGATCGAGACGCCATCTGCAATGCTTAAGCTCCATGTTCCACTCAAGAGACGATATAGTAATATTTTATAAATTATAAATGTAATAATAACCAAAACATAATTAACGTAAGATACCAACGACCTTATATAAAAATAACGCAATTTTAAGTAATCCTAAAAATATCTTAAGAAGTGGCTAACGTGTCATATTCCCGTCTTTCCCTGAATTTGATTAACAACAGATCACACGATTACTGTGTTTGTCAACCCAAAACGTGAAAGCCACATGCGTCTTCGCATTTCGGTATTTGGGAATATTTTTTATATTTCATATCCGTAATATGACTTTCGTCCACTTTACAGAAAATAGATAAAGCATGCCCCAAAATGTCTCATACCCAGAGAAAGCCAAGAAATGTTTGCCGCAAAACGATGTCTGACCGTCTTCAGATAAATCTTTTTAAAATTCGTCCCACCGAGTTATATCGGATGGAACAGAGCTGTTCTGATCTGTTCCGAAGAAAAGCGAAAGAGAAAATTAAACTTGATATTGAAGGAAAATATGGGTCTGTAGTTGTGATTAAATTACATTTTTATATTTCTAAGCTCTTTTCAGTTTTATTTTGTACAAGCAAGGATTGAGGTCTGCCACATTTAATGACTCAAATGTCATGGTTCTAACTCAACTATTTTACGCATGTTAACATTATTGTGGTCCCGCAGTGCGGTCAGATTAAAAATACGTGACCTTCTTTTCTTATCTTCAAGGAATACTTGAAATACAAAGCATCTGCCGTGATTTCTGTGGAAGCCGGTGGCCAAATCTAAGATATAAGTAGTATGTCATGTTCCCCTGCAGGGACAGGTTGCAGGACCTCGGTGAAGGACCTCGGAAGTGACGTCATGTCACGTGACGTAGTGGCGCCATGTTGTGTTGTCATGGTAACCCGCGTGAGCGGCCATGTTGTGACGTCATCTCCATAGTGATGCGTGGTGTTACTGCGCATGCGCAGCGCGTGTTGTTAGGGTGATAGTGTTTCCGTCGTCCATTTTGTATACTGGAAGCCGCCATCTTGGTTTCTATGGTAGCACGTGATTGCTATGTTACCTAAGGCCTACAATAGGATAGGGGTATGTTCGGTGGGTGTGTTCCTTTGTAGAAGAGTAAATCTGATTACCACAAACAACCCGACAATCCCCCAAATCACCAAAATCCACCGAAAATCACCGAAATTGACATTATTTCCCCAATTTAACGGCTTAGCACGTAGTGCTATAGTACTAAGGGGTACTAGGGGGTGCATTCGATTGAACAGGAGTAATGTTCTGGCTTAGAATTCTCCCAGAATCCCTTTTTGGATCCCTATCCCATAACGTTTTTCCCATTAAAAGACAGGTTCCTTTGGTAATTACCCAGAATTCTCTGCTTCTGTCTATGTATGCAATACTTTTCGTTTATCTGGCCATGTTCTTTTATTCTAGAGTATACTCCAGTAACGTAGAAGCGCCAGTTAGTTGGAACAGTATACCTTATTATTGCTATATTTAGCAATTTCTAGTGTATTCTTGTTAGTTCTGACCCTATTCCAAGTACTCTTGTTGTTTCATTTATATAACTAACCAATCAGATTGCTTGATTTCCCATAACCTGTATGCAGAGTTATCTCCCTTCTGCATAATAAAAGCCTATATCCAATGGCAATATCCCCAGGCACCCAAATTTTAGCACCACTTTTTTGAAAACACCTGTGGCTATGGAATCCCTATTTTGTCATATGTGCTTATGTGAAAAAGCACAATGTGACACAATGTGCCCTAGCACAAAGGCACATGCTTTATGTGCCGATATGTGCTTATGTGAAAAGGCACAATGTGACACAATGTGCCCTATCACATAGGCACATACAGGTATTTGAGGATACCTTTGGCCTGGTATTGTATTATTTGAGGATACTTGTCGAGGATACCTACTGGAGAATCCCTTTTTGTCATATGTGCTTATGTGAAAAGGCACAATGTGACACAATATGCCCTATCACATGGGCACGTGCTTTATGTGCCGATATGTGCTTATGTGAAAAGGCACAATGTGACACAATATGCCCTATCACATAGGCACATACGGGTATTTGAGGATACCTATGGCCTGGTATTGTATTATTTGATGATACCTATCGAGGATACCTACTGGAGAATCCCTTTTTGTCATATGTGCTTATGTGAAAAGGCACAATGTGACACAATATGCCCTATCACATAGGCACATACGGGTATTTGAGGATACCTATGGCCTGGTATTGTATTATTTGAGGATACCTATTGAGGATACCTATCGAGGATACCTTTTGGAGAATCCTTTTTTTTGTCGCATTAGGCTATGTAAAAGCCCTCAATGTGTCTAATGTAGTCTTACCAACCGCTTCCATCTTGTCGCCAAAGTTCCAAGGCCATTACAGGTCTATGGCCTATCTGTCCTGTTATTAGCTTCTACAACAGTCTTGTTCCATTGCGGCCTTGTACCAGTACTATTGGCTTCTGTTATTCTGCCCCATATCTCGTCCATTACTTCTTAGCTATACCTATCTCAGTCTCGACTATAACATTGATCAAGGTTGAATCAGATTTCCCCTGTATACATATAAGGCATTCCGTTATTGAGATTCCTAGCCGAGTCCGTAAAATTTGGATTCCGTGTTTTAACATCGTCCACTCGAGAGTATGTCCCTTCCCTATTAGAAGAATTCAGTTCAACTGGTTGTAGTTCATTAAGTTTAAAATTTATTCATATTATATATACTTCATTCAGTTCAAGGGTGTTAATACATTCATTAGGGTTATAGTTCAGAAATACAGTTCATTCAAACAGTTCAAAGGGTGTTTATTTATATTAGATATAAAAAGTTCATTCAGTTGAAAACTTTGTTCAGTTCAAAGGGTTCATTCAGGTTTGTTCAATTTAAGGGGTTAACATTGGGTTATATTTAGGGATTATAGTTCATTCAGGTGAAAACTTTGTTATGTTCAGTTCGATCTTGGTTGTGTTGGATCTTCGTTCACTTCATTCGAACAGTTGTTTTGTATCTGTTCATAAATCAGTTCTGTTCACTTCGATCTTGGTTGTGTTGGATTCACTTCAGTCTGTCCAACGTGCTCGATCAATCTTACTAGTTTGACATTCTTTCAATTTGTTATGTTTACATCTTGGTTCTGTTGGATCTGTACCTTCGTTGTTTTGTAGTGACTGGTTGTATCTGTTCAGAGTCTTGTAGACATTGTTGAATTAGGCTTTATTAGTCCCTTTTCATACCCTCGAGTGGACGATGTTAAAACACGGAATCCAAATTTTACGGACTCGGCTAGGAATCTCAATAACGGAATGCCTTATATGTATACAGGGGAAATCTGATTCAACCTTGATCAATGTTATAGTCGAGACTGAGATAGGTATAGCTAAGAAGTAATGGACGAGATATGGGGCAGAATAACAGAAGCCAATAGTACTGGTACAAGGCCGCAATGGAACAAGACTGTTGTAGAAGCTAATGACAGGACAGATAGGCCATAGACCTGTAATGGCCTTGGAACTTTGGCGACAAGATGGAAGCGGTTGGTAAGACTACATTAGACACATTGAGGGCTTTTACATAGCCTAATGCGACAAAAAAGGGATTCTCCAAAAGGTATCCTCGATAGGTATCCTCAATAGGTATCCTCAAATAATACAATTCCAGACCATAGGTATCCTCAAATACCCGTATGTGCCTATGTGATAGGGCATATTGTGTCACATTGTGCCTTTTCACATAAGCACATATGACAAAAAGGGATTCTCCAGTAGGTATCCTCGATAGGTATCATCAAATAATACAATACCAGGCCATAGGTATCCTCAAATACCCGTATGTGCCTATGTGATAGGGCATATTGTGTCACATTGTGCCTTTTCACATAAGCACATATCGGCACATAAAGCATGTGCCTATGTGATAGGGCATATTGTGTCACATTGTGCCTTTTCACATAAGCACATATGACAAAAAGGGATTGTCCAGTAGGTATCCTCGATAGGTATCATCAAATAATACAATACCAGGCCATAGGTATTCTCAAATACCCGTATGTGCCTATGTGATAGGGCATATTGTGTCACATTGTGCCTTTTCACATAAGCACATATCGGCACATAAAACATGTGCCTATGTGATAGGGCATATTGTGTCACATTGTGCCTTTTCACATAAGCACACATGACAAAAAGGGATTCTCCAGTAGGTATACTCGATAAGTATCCTCAAATAATACAATACCAGGCCAAAGGTATCCTCAAATACCTGTATGTGCCTATGTGATAGGGCACATTGTGTCACATTGTGCCTTTTCACATAAGCACATATCGGCACATAAAGCATGTGCCTTTGTGCTAGGGCACATTGTGTCACATTGTGCTTTTTCACATAAGCACATATGACAAAAAAGGGATTCCATAGCCACAGGTGTTTTCAAAAAAGTGGTGCTAAAATTTGGGTGCCTGGGGATATTGCCATTGGATATAGGCTTTTATTATGCAGAAGGGAGATAACTCTGCATACAGGTTATGGGAAATCAAGCAATCTGATTGGTTAGTTATATAAATGAAACAACAAGAGTACTTGGAATAGGGTCAGAACTAACAAGAATACACTAGAAATTGCTAAATATAGCAATAATAAGGTATACTGTTCAAACTAATAGGCGCTTCTACGTTACTGGAGTATACTCTAGAGTAAAAGAACATGGCCAGATAAACGAAAGGTATTGCATACATAGACAGAAGCAGAGAATTCTGGGTAATTACCAAAGGAACCTGTCTTTTAATGGGAAAAACGTTATGGAATAGGGATCCAAAAAGGGATTCTGGGAGAATTCTAAGCCAGAACATTACTCCTGTTCAATCGAATGCACACCCTTGTACCCCTTAGTACTATAGCACTACGTGCTAAGCCGTTAAATTGGGGAAATAAAGTCAATTTCGGTGATTTTCGGAGGATTTTGGTGATTTGGGGGATTGTCGGGTTGTTTGTGGTAATCAGATTTACTCTTCTACAAAGGAACACACCCACCGAACATACCCCTATCCTATTGTAGGCCTTAGGTAACATAGCAATCACGTGCTACCATAGAAACCAAGATGGCGGCTTCCAGTATACAAAATGGACGACGGAAACACGTATCACCCTAACAACACGCGCTGCGCATGCGCACTAACACCACGCATCACTATGGAGATGACGTCACAACATGGCCGCTCACGCGGGTTACCATGACAACACAACATGGCGCCACTACGTCACGTGACATGACGTCACTTCCGAGGTCCTGCACCGAGGTCCTGCAACCTGTCCCTGTAGGGGAACATGACATACTAGTGATATATAACAAAACAGATGTCGGAGACATTGCCATAGATATCGGCTGTTATCCTGCTCCAGAATAAGACATTACGAACCACACATTTTCGATTCGCATCGAATCTCGAATTGAATCATGTCTATTATTTGAAATCGAATTAAAACTCGAATCGAATCAGTGGCGAACTGAAGATGACCGATGGGAGTTCGGGTGCTATAATCTTGATTCTTCCGACTCTGATAGTTCAAGTCCAAAATGATAAAATAATCCAACCAATCATCGAGGCATGCCTTCGTCGAAGATATGCCTTGATAATGCAGTTGGAATATTACCCTGTAATTGCTTGGAAACGTTAAATTTGCATTTAACAATGGTAGGGACTGGCGATATTGTGCTCGCAGGCAGACCTCGCCGATTACGCAAGTCCAAGCCTATTGGATCAGCAAGCCGACTACCTCCTCAAAACGGAAGCCGACTGTGTCCGCCGTTCTGGATATGGACACCATCGACTCGTGTTTTGCGATTGTAATCGGCGTTCGGAGCGCATTCGGTCGAAATATATAGTACAATCGCCGTGGACTGGTCGAAATCTACGCGCGGGCAGTGATGCCCATGCATGCGTTTACCAGGTAATAAAAATCATCATCAGCAAAATTTTAAGTAATGAAGCCCGGGTTGTACCCGGTGCTTCATTAATTAAATGTTTGATGATTATTCCCTAATTAGTATTTGTAATCTAGCATCATTAGGTCCGTGGAAGTATTGCCCACCTGTGGAAGGTGACCAGTCCACGGTGGCCCTACTGTACGCCACTGGCTAGATTAAAAGGTAGACGACTCGTTGCAGCTGAGCATCATGGCAAAACAAGAGAAATTTCGGGGCCGGGCTTATTTTCGTGCACACTGGCATGCGCAAAAGGGCTATCGAGTATGCGTACATACAGAAAGTGACCGAACTCCAAAGTTCAAGCCGATAGGTAACGTACTTTATGACGTGGTTTCTGTATATTTTGTGTTGCACGCTGAATAACACGACCAACAGCCATGCTACTCGTGGATACACTAATAATAACTCAGCTGGGCAAGTTGATTTTTACGTGTCGGGGAAAAGAGAGACCAAACATCTGTTATCGACTCAAACAAAATATACAAGGGCAAATTGAACAGTAAAGGGTATAGACAAAATTAAGTGGCTCAAAACTTAACCCCTCCACACAATTATCAAATTTATCGTACATGTATGAGCCGGCACAAATGTTCCTATCCAAGATAATAAAGTAGGACAGACTAACCACACTTTCTTCTTTCAATCATAAAGGTTTTTGGATTGATGTATAGACAAAATGTAACACTTTTTTGAAGCAAGGAATGGGGTCTTCTGTTTTTCATTCCTCTAAAATATGGTTTTATATCGTTTTGCAATGGTGAAATAAAACTGACACCAGATTAGAATAAATAACCAGGCAGGTGTCCAGTTAAAACGTTATCCTCATTCACACTATAACACAGACTTTCTCCATCACATGGAATGTTAAAAATATATATCTGGCAGGCATGTGTATGTACGCCTGTGTGGCTGTTTTTATTAGCAGTAATCAGCAGTACTGTCGATATGCTAGAACACATCTACTCCAGTCATTTCTGAAGGTCCTATAACACTGTCCCCGGGAATTCCTCCACCATATCCGCCATAACCCATGTGACTTCCAACCATATAACCTACAAAATACAAAGATAAACATGGTGAATCAGATTGAATCCAAAATATTGGTCACTTGGCGTTCAATGGTACTGTTCTAAGGTCCCTAGAGACAGAAATCTGAGATTATCAATCAAAAATATGAATATCATGTACTAATATACTATTCAAAAAATGCTGATAGGATCACCGATCCAAGGTCGAGTTGTGACAGCACAAAAGTGGATTTAATCATTATCAACATATCGTCCTGAACCAATTGTTTACAATTTACTATGTGACGGGTCACTGTGACCTTGACTTTTGACCTAGTGATTCCAAAATAAATAGGGCTCTTTCTTGCATCAATGCCAACCAACGTATGAAGTTTCATGAACGTGGGTGGAACGGCTGTATCTCCGAACGTCAACTTTTAGAAAATTAATCTCGATGTTCAGCTTCACTGAAGTTAATTATGGGGCACACAAAGGGGAGCTTTCACTAATAAGAACTTCGCGAAAATCAATGTGTGAATAGCATTGTTAGGTACAGATAACAAGAGAGTTTTAACACTATAAATATTTTATTACAAAGGGTTTTCAATATAATTATCATATATTTTTCACAAAAGAAGAATTGAAAAAAATAAAAAAAATAAATAAATACAAAAAAATGAAAAAAAAATAAAATAATTTTGTATTTAAAAAAAATGAAAATAAAATAATAATAAAGTTTTGTATTGAAGAAAATTGGAAAAAAAAGAAATTAATAAACATATAATTATACACCAACAATAAAGATACAACAACAATAAATTACAAAAAATATCAATACATTTTTAACCCAAGTGGAGTAATTCCGATGCTGAATCTACATATTCCATGGTTGTGATGGTTCCTCTCTGCAGTCTTTCTTTGAGCGTACGAACGCGACAGTCGATAGTCATGTACCTTTTTGCCCTTGGGCGGACGGTTCCCCCTGCTTCTCTCTGGAGTCGATTGATGTCAATTGCATTCTGTATGTCCTGGAAGGTCTTGATGATTGTAAAGATATTTGGGTGTGCGTGTTGAACCTTTCTTTTAAGTTTACCATGCCAAGCTTCTAGGTTATTTGTTGTTCATGGTCCATCTGTTTTGAAGTGGTTCCATGTAGCTCTGCCGCCAGCATCAACCCACTATTCTGTAACATAATTAGTGAAAGAGTGAAAGGCAGGGTATCATGAGGAATTTCTGTTTCTTCCAAGGCTTCTAGTGTGTTGAACCACACTTCTTCTATGCTTTCTAGGGGTACTAATGGAAGAGCGGCTGCTCGGCGAATTAGTGTTCTAACATCTTTGTTGTCTCTATACAAAGTTTGAAGTCCGGTAGTTTGTGCCTTTTTCCATATACATTGGGTAAAATGGAAGAAACAGCCTTTTATGGTGACGTTTGGAAGAACCTGGCGTATGGCATTGTGGGCGGCTACTTCGAAGTCGGCAAATGCTGTTGTGGCGTTGAATGGTAGGTTCAGTGTCGTCATGTGTTCTTTGAGTAGAGTGAACATTCTGGCGTATATGCTCTGACTTTTGGAAGGAAGTAAGGCATAGACAACTGGAGTCATTGTACCATTTATCTGTGTATGGATAGAATATATCTGACGAAACATACGTGGACAGGTGTAAAAGGTTCCATCGCAGAAGAAGGTGTTGGCAGCTGAGAGATGTGTCAGTCTTTCTGTGGTGGCAAATGCGATGATACGGTCTGTTTGTTGGCTGTCGTCGAAAAGAAGAAATCGGTCACCAGTGGCTGTTTGTGTCCATCTTCCTTCTAGGCTGATGTCAGCAAGAGTCTCTGGAAGTTTAGAAGTTTGCTTGCGGCGTGCTCTGTATAAAGCTGATCTTCTGGAGTTGAAGGTAGGGAGTCTCTGTACAATTATTTGGGTGTCGTCATCCCATTCTTGGTCTCGTAGCTTATTTAGTTCTTCTTCATAGATAGATGGTATTGGCCTTACGTCTTCCATGCAGCGTCGGTCGATTTGATTAAGTATCTGTTTTGTGACGACTCCAGTGTGGTCAGCGGGGTGATTGTGCTGTTGTCTTCCGAAACTTACTGGTATGTTGTATAATGTAGTTAGAGAACCTGAACAACCGGATGTGGTGCATCTCCAGTATATTTTGTTGCCACCTTTCCGGATGTGTCTATAGATATAGCCATCATAAGCTATGTTCTTCCCTCCTTTTCTGTTGGTTATGAAGTTAACATTCAGCTGTGCATTTGCCATGTTGAGATGAACAATGATGAACAATGATATGATTATTTCATATTCTGACACAATATTTATAGTGAAAGATAGTTTTGACAAAATCTTGCAAATGAAAAATGTTCACGTCGGTTATTGTTCTAATGTTATTATTCACCTTTTATTTTGATATTTCAATTTCACCTTTTAAAAGCCATGAAAGTGAAAGGTGTTCACGTCAGGCTTAATATTTGTCTCATATTCTTTAAATTTTCTATAAACAACAAACATGTAAAATGTGTTAACACCAGCTTTAATACCTGTTAGTAATGTGATTTTAAGAAAGTTGGCGTTCGGAGAATGCTTAATACATGATTAATTATTACTTTACCCCTTAGGGACCTCACTGTAACTGCTAAAACAACAATACTGCAGTATGTGATTTTAAGAAAGTTGACGTTCGGAGAACACACCGGTGGAACCATTGTCAAGTTATCATCTGGAAACCAATCGCTTACGATTTATTATGTTCAAGTCACTGTGACCTTGACCTTTGACCTAGCAAGTCCAAAAAAAAGAGGTCTTCCACTCACCGAGGCCAACCTACCTATGAAGTTTCATGAATGTGGGTCAAACCCTTATCAAGTTATCATACTGAAACCAATTATTTACGATTTACTATGCTCAGGGTCACTGTGACCTTGACCTTTGACCTAGTGAGTCCAAATAAATAGAGTTCTTCCTCTCACGAAAGGCCAACCCACATAGTCAAGTTATCGACCGGAAACCAATTGTTTACAATTTACTACGTTCAAGGTCACCGTGCCCTTGACCTTCGACCTGGCGAGTCTAGAATAAAGAGGCTTCTTCCCCTCACCAATGCCAACCTACCTATGGAGTTTCATGAACGTGGGTCGAACCATTATCAAGTTATCGTCCGGAAACCAATTGTGTACGGATTTGCTATGTTGAAGGTCACTGTGACCTAGAACTTATACCTAGCCCGTCCAAAATAAATAGCTTTCTTCCACTCACTGATGCCAATCTACCCATGAAGGTTCATGAATGTGGGTCGAAAGATTATCAAATTATCATCCGGAAACCAATTGTTTTGATTTACTATGTTCAGGGTCACTGTGACTTTGATCTTTGACCCAGTGAGTCCAAAATACATAGAGTTCGTCCTATTATGAAGGACAACCTATATATGAAGTTTCATGAATGTGGGTTGAAGCATAGTTAAGGTATCATCCGGAAGCCAATTGTTTACGATTTACCATGTCCAAGGTCACTGTAACCTTGACCTTTGACCTAGCGAGTCCAAAATAAACAGAATTTTTCCCCTCACCGATGCCAACCTATCTATGAAGTTTCATGAACGTGGGTCGAACCATTATCAAGTTATCGTACGGAAATCAATTGTTTACGCCCGCTCGCCCACCCGATACCCGACCGCCCGCCCGCCCGCCAGCGCGCACACCCGCCCACCCACCCGCCCGCCCTATAAGTCGAGTTTGATTTCGACACAACTCGACTAAACAAGAGGCCCAGCGGGGCCTGAAGCGCTCATCTTGAACAGAACACAATATAAACAGAGTCCAAGAATGAGTCTACATTGAGGATACACTATCAATCATTGAGTCCCTCAAGAGTGATAAAAATAATCCGGGCATCACAAGGGGGGGGGGGGGGGGTCTTCCAAAAAATTCCGGACACAAGGCCGGGGTGGGTGGGTGGTCGGATGGGGGCCAAAACACCTTTTTTCCTGGAATTGCAATTTTTTTCCTTGTGGTTTTTTTTTAAAAATTATTTTCACATAACAAGGCTATATTGTCGTTTAGTAGTCTAACAGGCACCTGTTTGTCAGGTAGGGTTAGTGAATAAGGCCCCACTAGGTTGATTGGGGGATTTGTTCTCTTTTTTGTAAATTAAATTAGATGCATTAAAGAATTGTGTACTCCAGTTTGACTAAAAACAATCAGTGGAAATTTATGAATTTTAATTTAGTTTAAACAATATTTATTTCCAACTTTCAGAATATACATGAAACAGTATAATGATGTATGTGGATTCGACAAAAAGCTGATAGCTTATACAAGGTCGTTTCCACTCGCATTGCAATTACACATTAATAGATACGAGATGACAGTCATACAGCTGTGACAATCCAAAATTTCGATTCAAACTTTTAACATATGTACACATTGTTGAGTTCAATAAATTATCAATAAACAGCTGAGTATAAGCATAAGTTGAAAACAGAATTATGTGAATGGAGCTCAAAATATAAGAGAAAGAAGAATGGGTAAACAGAGAAACTTATGGACTTAGCGAGCCCTCCGCATTACCCCAACCGGAAATCGGACCAACAACGGAGTCGTTTCTACGGCTAGTACTTTCAAAACATTTTTCAATCTTCCACCTTTTTCTGATTTATGATTGTGCAGAGGGAGGTCGCTGGGCCGAATTTCCTGCTGAAGAAATGCGGCAGGCCCCAATTTCTAAAATGAGAGACCTTCACAGACAACATTATAAGTGTTGGTTCAGAACTGCCACAATTTGGCTGGAATGATCACAGTAATCTTGAGATGTAGATAGATAGATAAAGAGAGAGAGAGAGAGAGAGAGAGAGAGAGAGAGAGAGAGAGAGAAGAGAGAGAGAGAGAGAGAGAGAGAGAGAGGCTACGCTTACAGGACAAAAGAAGCATGTATAGTCATTCCAGAATGCTGAGAAAGTCTCCCGTCATTCGGATTGAGTATAGGGTTAAAGACAAAACACTTTGTCTGAGAAGAGGATTAAGTGGAATAGGTAAACTTGTCCTTTGGAATGACGTTGATTTGGTAGTTGTGGCAGACCCCTGACCCCAGCCTCCGGCGACGGCGCCCCAGCTGAAAAAGTGGCACGTAAACACCTAAAGTAACTTTAATTGGGATTCAGGACTCATGGAAACCTTTCTGATTTGAGAATAAACTTGTGAACAGCTTCAAATATTATTCGATTGTCTGTACTATTATAAAATTCGCACCCAAACAGCAATATATTTGTATCAATTATGTGTGGGAGATGGCCTAAAGTCTCATTACGTATATTAACATACATGGGACAATTTAGTAGGAAGTGCTCCGTAGTCTCCATCTGTCCACAGAGGCAGTAAGGCGAGTCCACGAGGTGGTTTACATAAAGATGCTCATTCAGATTGCTACACCGAAGACGTAATCTACAGTGATAAATTTGAGCTTTTCAGTATACGTGGGCTCAGAAGATCTGGTCCCGTAGCCTTCGATGTTTTCAAAGTCTTGAGTGAAACACGTACATCGCTTTGACTAATTGTTATAGCGTTCATAGTAGGGCGATCGTGTTGGGGTAGAGGAGGAAGAGTAGCGTGTTCATCATTTAGTGTCGCAATATTACAAAAGTAATCATTAAAGGCTTCGGCCTTGTCTGCATTTCGAAGGATGTTTTTATTTTGGTAATACATGTTAGGAATTTCTGTTACTTTGTTTCCCATAATCTGTTTGAGTGTTTTCCACCATAACGATGGTGCAGTAGAATTACTATTTAATAACGAGTGGATTTTATTGTGATATTTAGCTTTCGATTGACGTATCACAGAGACAACTTCATTTCGTTTAGAGCGATATTTGGTCCATGCCTCGGGCTGACCACAAGATTTAGCTTGTCGGTAAAGACGTTTTCTCTGTGGGATTAGTCGTCGAATTTCATTGTTCATCCACTTGGGTTCGTTTCGTCTAATAATCACCACTTTATTTGGGATAAATTGCGAAGCTAAGTCAAGGATTTTGCTGCAAAACATCTCAACCATGGTATCCAAATCGACCTGTGATAAGATTGCGTCCCACTGAGTGCTTGCTAGAGCATTATTGAGTCCTTCGAAATTACCTTTATCGTACAGCCAGACTTTGCGTTTGAAACAATTGTGAGTTAGTTTGGGGAAACGGACCTCGATGTGCACTGGACAATGGTATCTTATCAGATCGGGTATAAACGGGTCTGCCACCTCACAAGATGTCACATTAACTGACTCACTTACCGCAAATAGGTCGAGTAGTGACTCAGACGTTTCTGTAAAAAATGTGGGTTCTGACACTAATTGAGTAAGATGAAAATAGTCTGCGACATCGCTGAATTTACTCTTATTGGGTGGGAGAATGTTATCATTAAAATCACCTGTGACAATTATATCGGGAATACCTGAGTCGTATGCTTTTTCAAGGGAGGCAAGAATCATGTCCCAATGTTCAATGCCGCTGTTTGGTGGTCTATAGAAAACGCCAAGCAAGAAAGACTTGGACCTGACATAAATTTCCACCCATATGCATTCAAGATGATGCACCTCGAGGTCGGGTCTTAACTTAAATGGGATCCCAGTTTGGATATATATGGCAATACCCCCTCCCCTAGTCGGACGGTCTTTTCGAATTATGTCTTGGAAACCACTGATATAAGGATCAGAGCTTTCATCGGTGGTTCTTAGCCAGGTTTCGGTAAATGCACAAATATCATGCACGGGTGTTTCGCATTGTAATACGTCGAATTTGGGCTTTAAACTTTGAATGTTCATCTGACAGATTTTAATCCCTTGTGATGGAAAGTAGTTTGTCGAATAGCTTGCATCCGTTTCACTTGTGGGCCCAGAGTTGAGTTCAATGTCGCCGGATAAGAGTAGGACCAGCAATAGCCAAAAACAAACTGACACCAACATGAACGTCTGATTCTGGTAAATTGTTACGTAATCCAAATAGTTGATGTCGGACAAAGAGAATAAATTTGAATAGTTAATTGAGAAAACAGGATTTATGTGAACAGATTTGAGTACAGCGATATATTCAGAGGTGTTGAATAATATACGTTATGCGTAAGGTTGCAGGTTCGTAGAACATAGGACTGGCGTTCTTGTAAAATACGTTTCGGACAAACTGTA
This sequence comes from Pictodentalium vernedei, assembly GCA_031216915.1. Classification (NCBI taxonomy): domain Eukaryota; kingdom Metazoa; phylum Mollusca; class Scaphopoda; order Dentaliida; family Dentaliidae; genus Pictodentalium; species Pictodentalium vernedei. Next base: position 353,819,747 of record CM062297.1, read on the forward strand.
GGGGCCTGGTATATTATTCAAGAATGTTATAAAAAATGGACGGCCAGCAGTTATGATGCAGTGTGAGTATAGCAGGGCTAGCATTATTGTGAGACCTTTGCACTGGAACTTGAGTAAGAGTGATGCGAGCAAAATACATGACATATCAAGTATGTGTTTTCCATGCACACCCCTCCGCGCTCGCACAATGAATAGACCCACTCGTATTCTGTATGTATCTAAATTACACATGCGATCTTGATCATTTGATAACAATTGTTATTGTGAGTGGGTTTCATCTCGCGTGGGAGCACAAAAAACGCTCGGAACCCTGGGACAGGAGAAGCCACGAATACTGAAGGATATTGAAACGGGAAAGGACAAATAGTTGTTTCCAATGAATAGAGGACAGAATTGATTGAGGAGTAATGAATATGAAGAGATAAGCAAAAACATACGATATATACAACAAGGTAAAACACCAGCTTCATGGCTGATTTTAGACGCTTCAGGATTATAGATCCCAGCAACCGATGATGATAGACAAGTATTGCATCAATGTGCACAAGCTTTAATGGGTCGGGACAGTGGTGGCATAGGTTGTGTTTCTTGGCAAAAGCACCAAGGACAGAGGGTGCGGCACACACCGCGACGGGGCACAGACATCCAACTCCGAAGGTAGAAGATGGCAGTGCCCCATCGCGCTGAGCACCAGTCCCCGCTCCATTGTTTTACGAGCATCAGATCAAGTGGCACGGTACTCCGGGGCACTGCACTCTCCGCGACAGCACATCGGCATCCACCACCATCTTGGCAAAAACACCAAGGTCAGAGGGTGCGGCACACACCGCGACGGGGCACAGGCATCAAACTCCGAAGGTAGAAGATTGCAGTGCCCCATCGCGCTGAGCACCAGTCACCGCTCCATTGATTTACGAGCATCAGACCAAGTGGCACGGTACTCCCGGGCACTGCACTCCCCGCGACAGCACAGCGGCATCCACCACCATCCTGACAAAAGCACCAAGGTCAGAGGGTGCGGTATACACCGCGACGGGGCACAGGCATCAAACTCCGAAGGTAGGAGATGGCAGTGCCTCATCGCGCTAAGCACCAGTCCCCGCTCCATTGTTTTACGAGCATCAGATCAAGTGGGACGGTACTCCGGGGCAATGCACTTCCCGCGACAGCACATCGGCATCCACCACCATTGGCAGTAGATAGCAACGCCCTATCGCGGAGAGTACCAAACCTCGGGCACTCATATCAAGATCATGGGCGGGCCTCTTGAGTTCCGTTGGGATGCAACTTTTAGTTTACAGAAGTGGAATCAGTTCTGAAGTGAATACCGGAATACGGGAATTGATTGTGGTTTGATGCAATTCGGTCTCAGGAGGCCACCACGTTTGGTGAATGTCTCCCTGCCAGGGTGAAACCAGGAGAGGTGTTCAAATAGCGGTCCACTGACATAAAGATACACAAAGTTTGCTAAAAGTTGGTAACTCTATATACATATATCCCATATAACCAAATTAGGCCCCTCGACCAGATCACGATAAAATCCTGACCTGGCCGAAAGTTCCTGGTGCTCCTGCAAATACTACTATTTTGGGTCACCTTCGGAACATAGCGACTGTTCGTTATTGGGGGGGGGGGGGGGGGGGGGATAAAAATGACTGGACCTTGGCATCTTATAATGGCGTTTACATCCCTGTAAAAATCCCCCCCCCCCCCACCTCTCCCGTGCACTCTCATTCGAGTGGACTGGGTAATGTTATTAGATTGGGTGTGGGGTTGGTGACTGGCTTTCAAGGGGAGAACCTTAGTTTGTAATTATGATATGATTAATGGGATTCGAATGGTTATTACCTCGACACTCCATTGCACCTTGGACACACTATGTGTAAATTTACTCACGAAGAAATGAGAAACAGACTGGAAGTTCACGCTTGCCTGAACGCAACAACCGTTACTGACACACATACACTGAATTGTCCCGAGGCGATGTTTAGTTTATTGTCTAACCAAAATTAGGCCCTTCGACCAGATCACGATAAAATCCTGACCTGGCCGAAAGTCCCTGGTGCCCATGCAAATACTACTGTTTTGGGGTCACCTTCGGAACATAGCGAGTGTTCGTTTTTGGAGGGGGGGGGGGGGGCTGTAAAAATGACTGGACCTTGGCATCTTATATGATGGTGTTTACATCCCTGTAAAAATGCCCCCCCCCCCACACACACCCCCCACCCACACCCCACCCCTCCTGTTCTCTCTCACTCGAGTAGACTGGGTAATGTTATTAAATTGGGTGTGGGGTTGGTGACGGGCTTTTAAGGGGAAAACCTTAGTTTGTAATTCTAATCGTAACTTTTATATATATGTGGAATTGTTGGTGTGGGGCATCGAATATAAACAGGTATTTGTGGAATTAGGCCTATAAGAAAGGACCGTTACTATTACTAACATTTCTGTTTCTATTTCTATTACTAATTTTAATTTGGGAATGATTAACATAATTTTCATAGCTGAATCATCACGGCACAATTTGGATTTTACAATGATTAGCAATGTGTTTAGCAGAACATCTAAAATAATGCAAAAAATTTACGGAAAATAATCTAAATGCCCAGTTTCTCTGAGTAGAGCTCTTGTAACCTGAAACTAATGAAAATTCTCACTGTGCATCTTTGATATAAAACCCCACTTACTTAATTCAAGCTCATAGTGACAGTACCAGGGTTTTCACAGAGGGTTTGTCTGGCTATCTTGTGAAAACATGAAACAAAAGTTACAGTTAATATTTGAATTGAAAACTGACCCTGACTGAGCCAGAGTATATAGATGAGTAGCTGAGCATAATACTATGCAGCAAAAGAAGATTATTTTAATCCTCTATTTGATGTTCACAAAAATAGTCTAATTCTTACATTATATGCTGTTATATGCAGAAATCAATGCTGACATTTTTTTCGGAGATGGACCAGGATGGACAGTGAGATTTACAATAGTGTTAGGTGATAGAGTTTCAGCTTTCCTATGCTATCTACTATCTTTTGAGTAATGACAATGGGCTGAAACCTCAAGCCTAGACACTTAGCCTGTAGTCAGGTCATTAAAATTAAAACTTCTTCACTAAATTTAAACTGTTTCTTCAGTCTCGGAACTTAACACATGAATGATAATTATTATGAGAGCATTGAGGTCAGAACTTTCAGTTCAGCATTTGTAATTCATGCACTTCAATAATATGCCAGTATACACTACGCCATAGTGTATATAGGCATCTTATTGAAATGCATGAATCACAAATGCTCAACAGTCACAAGGAAAAATAACAATGAAATTTTTCCCAGTAAAAATAAATGCGTGCTTGATAACAAAGGAGTTAATAACAATTTTCTTTAGTGAAATCTAAATGCTTCTGTTGATGCTGGTTGATGTGTACATAATTAGTTTAGACAGTAGATTAGGATTCAAATTAAGGCAAGGATTGACAACTGGAAGCTCAGTGCAATAATTTTTCATTACCCACTGTGGTGATACACTGAAAAAATATAGGTGGTGGGGTGGGTGTCCAAGTGGTCAGAGGAAAAAAATATTTTTTTTGCACGTGGGCGGGTAGGTGGTGGTCAAAAGGTGGAAAAAAATATTTTAGGCCTTGTGTCCGGAATTTTTTGGAAGAACCCCCCCCCCCCCCCCCGGGCATCATGCCTTTTCTTCAGTTGATCATAATGTAAAATGTAGAGCTCCCCTATGAAGCCCCTTGACACAACCTATGTGGATTAATCTTAGTTACACACCTCTATATAGAGGGTACTGAATACAAAATTTTTAATTCTTCATCTACATGGCCAATTCCAGTTCCCATAGGGCGCCCAAATATTAACCCAGTCTCTCAATTTGAACAAAGTCGAATCTGACTTTCCTAGAGATGTTGTGTACCAAATATGAAAGCATTCTGACTGTTGGATCCGAAGAAGATAAATTTTAAAGAAATTTCTTCATATTGCACTAAGTAAAATTTGGGCTACCATAGCGAGCCCAAATATTAACCTACGGATCCGATTTGACAAACTTGGATCTTACCCCCCCCCCCCCCCCCCCCCCCTCCCTCCAGAGATGTTGTATACCAAATATGAAAGCATTCTAACTAGTGGATCTGAAGAAAAAGTTTTTTGAAGAAATTCCCTTATATTGTACTAAGTTAAATTTCAGGTTTCCATCTGGAGCCCAAATATTAACCCAGGCACTCGAATTGAACACACTTGAAATTGACCCCTCTAGAGATGTTGTATACCAAATAAAAGCATTCCAACTGGTGGATCTGAAGAAGATTTTTAAAGAAATTTTCTCATATCGCACTAAGTAAAAATTTGGGCTACTGTAGCGAGCACAAATATATACCTAGGGATCCGATTTGAACAAACTTGAATCTGACCTCCCCTAGAGATGTTGCATACCAAAAATGAAAGCATTCTGACCGGTGGATCTGAAGAAGAAGAGTTTTGAAAATTATCTCCCATGTTGAACAAAGTTAAAATTTGGGCTTCCGTAGTAAGCCCAAATATTAACCTAGGGACTTGGTTTGAACAATATTGAATCTGACCCTCATAACAATGATGTACACCAACCATTAAAAGATTGTGACTGGTGGTTCTGAAGAAGAAGATTTTTAAAGAATATTCAACATATTAACCTTAGTTAAAAATTCGGGCTCTTGTATTGAGCCCAAATATGAAACAATGGGCTTTATTTTAACAAACTTGTATCTGACCCCCTATGAATGCGGTATACCGAATATCAAAAGATTCTGATGATTGGTTCTGGAGAAAAGATTTTTTAAATTTTTTGCAAATATGCTGACGCAGCATGTTTTCGATGCCCATTACAGAACACCCTAACAAAACCGATAGCAATTCTTTTACCATTCAATTCGACTGGTCCTAAGACGCTTCATACCATTCAACAGCTCTCTGTTCCGTGTGGTTTGGGAAATATGGGCGTTGAAAATATTCTATTTTTAGCTCCCAGGGTTCCCATGGGGATGCAGGAAGTTCTTATGACCCAATAATACCACATACCAAATTTGGTTCAACCCGGACCATCGGTTCAGAAAATAGAAATTTTGGGCGGGGCCAAAAATCTTACCTCTCCCATTACAAAGCCAAATTTTGCTTCACGAACTTCGTTTGAACAAATTTGATTCTACATCTCAAAAAGAAGACATTTTACACACTGGTTCACAAGAAGATTTTAAAAATATTTTGGAGCATTTTCCCCCACTCCCTCCATATGAGGCTGGGCATGTTGAATTAAACAAAAAGGCAATGCCCCTTTGGGACCATCACTCACACAAACTTTCACTGGAATTGGCCCAGAGGTTTTGGAGGAGAAGACCAAAACATGGTGTTGACGGACGACGGACGGACGGGCGGACGGACGACGGACGGAGAGCGATGAGATTACCTCAGCTTGACTTTGTCAATATGAACTAAAAAGTAGAGGATATCCAAACTGATGTTGATATTTTCGGAAAATGGTATTGGATACGCGTGATTGAACACGTCAATATGTTACCAAGTTTAGTGTCGATCATGAATGCCACCGACCCACGAAAACTTCGTGCAGGTTTTTCGCACGAGCGCCGCGTTAATGTCTGTGGGATACGTTTTGAAATTCTCATTTGTATTGGGTGGACTTTTTCGGAGGTCTCAACGCTCTTTTCTTGGTATAAACTCGTTCATCAATAGTTTCTGGTCGAAACGTAACTTTTGAGGTATGCGAAGACTGACACGTGACGGGCGTTTATGTGCCGTTGGCATGTTGGAAGCTGGCAACAGAAGACTACAGTGGCTAAAATTCTCAACGTTACTCAATCAGTGATTAGCAGGTTTTGGTCAGACAGGCAATGTTGATGACAGACGTCGGTCAGGTCGTCCAAGGGCGAGAACTGCTACCCAGGATCGTTTCATCCGAACCACAGCATTACGTAACCGCTATCAAAGTGCCTCAGAAATTGGACAGCAGCTGCACCGAGCGACAGATGTGCGAGTCAGTGGAGAGACTATCCGAAATCGCCTACACGGCGGGAATTTGAACGCTCCTGAACATCGAATAATTCCACTTTTGACTGAACATTATATCGCAGCAAGGCGTACTTGGTGTGGAGCACGACAGCGCTGGGACAATCGTCGGTGGAGCAACGCTATGTTTTCTGATGAATCGAGGTTCACTCTCGACTTCCACGACAGGCGAAACGACGGCGGAATGAACGATACCATGCCGTTAGGCAGCGCGATCGTTTTGGTGGTGGGTCGGTTATGGAGTGAGGAGGCATAACCATGACAAGCAGAAATGCATTACATGTCATCCAAGGGCGTGTCACAGGGCAGTGCAACCGTGCCAACATGTTAGCAGTTCATGTGGTACCATTTGCGTGACATCACGGTCGTCGATTCATTTTCCAAGATTTTCCAAGATGACAGTGCAAGAGCACACAGGGCCCGTGTCGCCACCGAGTTCCTCCAGGAGCAGAACATCACAACACTGCCTTGGCCAGCACTAAGTCCAGAACTTTCACCAATCGAGCACGTCTGGGATATGCTTGGCAGGCGCTTATGACAACGCCAACAGCCCCCACTAATGTCCAGGAACTCGCCGCTGCACTGCGGGAAGAATGGAATAACATCAGTCAAGCTGATATTGGACGTTTGGTGAGGAGCATGCCACGTCGGATCCGCGCTTGTCTTGAGAACCAAGGAGAATTTACAGGGTACTGAGGTCTTGGACTGAATGTGGTAAATTCTTTGACTGACCGTCCATGTCTTCCACGGCTGCGTGCGTGGAATGTGCGCTTGTCAGACACCCAACTATCAATGAAATCATTCACCATATGTCACAGTGCAATGTATTAACTGTCTTTGTGATGAAAATATAAATATATTTCTTCATTTTTCTCACTTTTATCAAATATCCCCTGCTTTTTTTTAATATTATATAATATTTACGTTTTTTTTATAAAAAGCGCAACAGCTTAAACATATTCTGCAGGAAGCTCATCGGTGGAATTTTTATAACAGGGGTCCCACTGATATCCGAGAATCAGACTCAAGCACTATTTAAGCACTTTTCAAGGACACTGGCCACGTTTTCAAGGATTAGTATAATTTTCACATGAACTGTCAACACCATGAACAACACAAATAATTTTAGCCCGATGACCCGATTTCTAGAAAACACAACGAGCTAGATGAATATCGCCCCTTGAGTACAACAAAACATCATCTGCAATGCTAAAGCATTGCAGGTGATGCCTTGTTGTACCCAAGGGAAAATATTGAGATCTAAGGAGATGTGGTTCCTGACCGATTTGTGTGACATAATCATGATACTTGTTGCTTCAGAGGTTATGGGTAAACCAAAATTAAGTAATTTTGAAGGGAGGTGGTAGAAAATCAAGTACTTTTCAAGGATAGAAACAATTTCAGGTACTTTTCAAGGATGGGCCAAAATTCAAGGACTTTTCTTTTGAGTGGGAACCCTGTATAATGAATGTGCTGTAAAAAAGGATACGCTTAACCCTTTACACAAGATGATAGCTGACGAGACTTGTAAACTAATTCCTTGAATAACTGTAACTTTTAATTTTTGTCTTAAAAACATAGCTCATAACTCCTCATTGGAGCGCGCTCAATGAGGATTGAACCGTGGAAGTTTCATTTGAAGTGTCCAATGACGTAACCACTGAGTCACCGCGCTTCCGAACCCACAATTGGCATAGCAGGTGTTCTTGAAGTGTTCTGATAAGTTATCAAATGGAGACTTGGTGCATTTGTGGACGAAGTATTCTAAAAATACACCTTTAGCATTTTAAGTCGAAGTTAAATCACCATCGAATAAGCCCATTGCCGATTCGCAATTTTTGATGTTAGTGATATGCGATGTCAGAGGTCGCTTCGGGTAAACATTTCGATCAGACTGTCTGTAGCTTTGATATGCTATGATAAAAAACAAACAAAATGTTTTATTTCTATCGTCCTGAAGTAATATTCTTTCGTGGACATTATAAAATATATTGAGAATTTCTATGCACTGGAAAATTTTAATGCAGTAGGAATTCAAATGCAATTAACTCTCTTAAGTGCTGTGTATAAACCCAAAACGCGTAAAAAATAGGTTACAGAATATATGTACATTATCACTCAAAGAGTTAAAATGTAACATAACTACAACAAATTTAGAATTCTGCTGCTTCTGCTTCTACACTGATAATGCAAGAATCTTATATCATTTTCTGGGGGAGCATTCTGTTAGAGATTCACAAAAAGGATGTCCGATTCTTGTGTTATTAGAATAGGAAACATTACATCTATAGTTTAGACTGGTAGTGTTTATTTTTTAACTCATTTTGACATGTACTGTATATGGACAAAATATTATTTAGACACGGGACACAGCTACTAGCAGACGATTTTTACCTTTTAGGGACCACGCCCCACTCCCAAACCTCTTCCATCTAGAATATATGTGTGTTAGACTGAAAATTTGTGTATTCATTGGTTGTTTGGATACTCATAGTTTAAATTGTCAGTCACGCAGTCATCTTCGAGGCGTTCGAGTGATCTATCTGCCGTTTTGTCACTCGTCAACAAAAACAAAAACAAAAAAAAACCCCAAACATGATGTCGGGTTTGCCTTCGCTTATGGGCTTATGGGAAGGGGTTCATTGCCGTATTGATTTGACGAAAAAATCAATATTATTTTGCCCTGTCCGTTAAATGAAGTGTTGAAAGTATGTTAGTTTTTCTATCTTTATTAGTGTTATATCGAAAACGCACATTTTCTCGTTTCAAGCGAAACATGTTGTTTGTTTCTATCGTAAATATGACAGTCTTGACAGATAGTCTGATTGAAGTGTTTAACCGAAGCGACCTCTAACCTTGCATGTCATTAACGTTAAAGATGGCGAATCGGCAATGGGCTTATAACCCAAGACAGTACGATTTCCGTGACAGTGTAGGAATTAAATGAAATTAAATCCACCTCTGTCTTACTACTTGTAGTAATCACGCCCGGGAGGCTCCGACATGCTTAGCCCCAATTTGGAAGTCCTGTGAAGAATAACTCTCTCACCATTTTCCAAGTGAATCCCATATTTGAGAACACCCCCATAATGAGACATATGGGTTGACAATAAATTAATATTTCAGGTGACTGTATTAATCAGAGTGTACTCACCAACAAGCATACCGTCTGCTCCCATTCCATCACCACCAGCTCGCGGTGGTAAAGTGACTGGTCCCCCTGAAATACAACGAATTCGTGTGCAATTTTCAGATGTTAACAACAATCTGTTTATATGAATCAACATTATACTTTAGATTTAGAGCGACTCATACATAGGCAAACAGAGTCGAATTGCTTTTATTAGACTGATTCGGCAAATGGTAGATAAAAGTATTAACCTTTTACCTAACATGAAAAGCAGACGACACATGCAAACAAAATTCCTGAACAACTATTTTTTTTCATTTTTTGTCTCAAAAGCATAGGTTATGACCCCTCTTTGGAACGAGCTCGGCGAGCTCGTTCCAAAAGGGGTCATAATCTATGTTTTTGAGACAAAAAGTGAAAAAATAATGAAAATTATTTGGCGATTTTTGTGAATAGCGCTGGCCGCTTTTTACCGTTACTTTGGGTAAAGGGTTAACACATAAATCGCCGCCGATGAAGTAAATAACCCTATGCACACACTCAGAAATCAGTTGATCTAATAATCAACCCAGTTGATTTGGGTTGATTTTTAACCCAAAAGATTTTAGAGTGCACCTATGTCAAAATACCGAAATTTCAAGCAGCAAATATTTCCCATAATGCAACATGGAATTTAGCAATTCAATTTCATTTGACAGAGCTGAATAACCTTTGTCTGACTAATTGGTTACATTCCCAGTTGCATTATGTGAAAAAGTAACCGGTTGAAAGTTTGATACGTCGACATGAGTGTACAGAGAAATAAAATTTTGTATAAATAGTAAGTTTGATTCAAATTTTATGCGATGTCTAACAAACTGCGACAGCTAAACTCAATGTTCGGTCGTCAATGTAATCGATAGATGACACATGGACAGGTGAAAAACGACAGCCGCAAGGGTTTTCCGCAGAAATGTGTCTGCAAACATACATCCAGTCAACTCGTACAGCTTTATGATGAGGCGAGGCTTTGGGTGCAAGTGACTGCTTTGATAGATCGTAGATCGACGAATATTTTAAATCCTTTTTATATGTTCAGTCTCGTATTCAATTTTGTATGAAATAGCTCACAAATGCATCTATAAATTTAACAAATTCAATCGTGTTTGACATAGCTCTAACAAGACTGAACTGGGGAAAAATGCATTGTGGAAAAAACGTAATGCTTCCGTGTTTTAACATCATTGTGTAAAGGGGTTACTATTCCCAGGTAAAGAGAACGGAATGGAGGACAATCCCAAGAAATTGAGAGGTGAAAAGAAGAAATTCAGAAAAGATAAAATGCAATATTTCCAAAAATAACAATTTAAATGAGCCGAAGGAGTAGAACAAACATAGGGCGCAATCACACGAAAAAGTGAAAAACCCTAAACACCAACTAGGTTGTTTTGGTTTTCCGGTTCGGTAGTGATTTGTGTCAAACCGGTAAACCGAACCTCAAAACCCAGTAAAAACCGACCGAACGGTTTTACATTGTTTGTACATAAATTGGTCAAACTATCCTACTGGGATACGCTGTGTTCTTGTCACATTTTCGAACCATTTGATTCGTCTACCGGACCTGTCATTATGGAAGAATATTTAATAACGAGAGCACAATATACATTAGATGAACTTTATTCATTTGTTAACCTAATTTATGGTTTTCCCCGACTAAATAGGCTTAACCCTTTACCTAACGTGAAAAGCAGACGACACTTGCAAAAATAATTCTTGAATAACTAATTTTTCTCATTTTTTGTCTCAAAAACATAGGTTATGACCCCTCGTTGGAACGAGCTCGACGAGCTCGTTCCAACGAGGGGTCATAACCTATGTTTTTGAGACAAAAAATAATGAAAATTAATTGGCGATTTTTGAGAATAGCGCTGGCCGGTTTTGGCCGTTACGTTGGGTAAAGGGTTAATAACTGATCCACTAGATGCCCTAAGAATGATCAAAGTGAAGTTATGCTGAACCCATTGGAGATAATAACAGACAGGACTTTTTGTAATGAGCGGTTTCGTACAAACTATTAAGGATATTTTCAAAGTTAACCCTTTACCCAACGTAGAGAATATCAAAAATTATTATTACTATTTTTAAAAAAAAATTTCCAAAAATTTCAACAAAACCATAACATGTGACCCTCATTGGAACGAGCTCGATAAGCTCGTTCCAATGAGGGGGCACATGATATGTCTTTGTTGAAATATTTGGAATTTTTTTTTCAACTGCTCAATTTGCAAAGTACGAGGGCGGATGTGGGCGATTCGATAGGTAAAGTGTTAAGGGGGCTGAAGTGTTCTTTACTATGTGTTCTCAACACAAATAAACCGAGTTTTTTTCGTGATTCCGAATAGAAACCGGAACCGAATCCGAAAAATCAAAACCTTCCAGCTCTAACCAAACTATCCCTCTATAACGAAGCATTTTAACAGCGAGAGAAAAGAAAATACCATAATCACTTTTAACAGGTGGCTAAAAAACCTAGAAAGACCATATTCTCTGGAAAATATCCTTCAAACTTTTTGTTTTGGTGTAGAGAGTGCCGTGAATATTGATGAGGTTCAGCTTAATATCGAGTGGAAATACTCACACGGTTACCACCCCTCCTACACACCCATGTGCATGTGGTACCATATATTTCTCCATAGGCGACCATTATAACGTTCGTGTGAAAAAAACATAAAACATATGCTAGCATCATTTTAATTTGGGCATTAAAATACCTTTGTCAAGTATAGCCCTTCAAACAACTTCTTGTCCTCAAAACAGGTGGACATGCAATAAACAAGAGAGAAAAATTGACAGAAACAAACTACTGGTTACGTGCATACTTTTTGCGGGGAATTCCCAATAAAAACACACCAATGGTCAATTGTATCTTTTGCCCGAAAATTCATCAAATCACGCTCTTTTCTCTCTGGAATATTCAAGAATGATACGAGATTTAAGAACAACGCTTCATAAGTTTTTAAAGTCAATATGTTGTTTTCCAAAGCTGTCGAGTTTCGGAGACTGAATCACTTACGAGTGCCACGGTTCAAGGTGGGTAACTCTTAATTTAAATATTTAGTACTGTTATACCCTGTGTTCATTTCCAAAATATAAACCCCCGACAGGTGTTTTATCATCCATCATATGAAGAGAAAAACGGCATTCGTCTGACTAAAGGATTTTTCGTAATGGCGCAACGCATGTCACACAAAGGCGTCAGAAATGGTTCAACATGTCAGACTGGTGCCGGATCAAGATTTTTTTTAATGTGTATCTTTAGTTACTCGTGTAATTTGATCTTCTGTGAGCAGAAACATTGCTTGTGAGTTATACCAGCAGGGTATATCTAACATTTTCAACGCCTAACTTCAGGCATACCGTCGCTCAAAGCTCAGATAGGTCTCGGGTTTAGCGCTGAAATTTTAAGATACATCCAACTGCTAAAATTTGTGGAACGCGAGTGAAAATGTATCCCAGTTGGAAACAAGGCACGTAATTGGTGCGCGAGCTCGATAGAGCACCACGAAAATGAACCATTTTCCACTAGTAAGTTACCCTAGCTTATGTCTGTTTCCACTTACCTGGATTAGGATTTGGCACACTGCCTGGAGCTCGAGGATAGCTATTCGCTGGGCATTTTGGAGTATCTGAAAAGAAGGAAAATTAATGAGAACTCTGGTATATCACTGTCATATTGTTATCATCTGTAACCCATTCAGTCAAAAACAGAGATGCTATGCATTAAGGTAGTAATGAGTAACGCAAGAAATATATGAAACTATTTATCAGTCACCCCTGTGCTGCACTGCGGAGTTACGATGTTGGGGAGCTGGAAGCTGCTCGTCGTTGCTCGGTGGTTCTCTCCGGGTACTACGGCTTCCTCCACCCGTAAAACTGTCACGGTCATGATTAGCCACCGTGCATAAGTATATGACCTTAAATACCAATAGATAAATAAATAAATAAATAAATAAATAAATAAATAAATAAGTCACCCGTTTCATCGTACGGTAACCAGCCCTTCAGTAATTCCAGTCTCCCCTTAAAAATACATTCCCTTAAGATATGAACAAACTTGTGAAAATTAATGTGTACCCAAATAATCAATATTAGCAGGTCATAGGATCAGCACTATCAGTTGATGTGTGTGATGGGATCATATGAGTTCAGTGGGTGACGCACAGAAACAGCCACGTTGTAGAGTCAATGTCAATATGATATTTGGTGTGAAAACGTACGTGTTGTCTTCCCTCCAGTAGCAGGCATATGGAATGTTGGATTTGGATGATGTCGTGGATTGGATGACCCTGTAGAAGGCGAAACGTCACGTGACCGACGACGTCATGTTTGTCGTCATGGTAGTGCACGTGAAAGGTCATGTTGCGATATCGTTAAGTTGATGTCAGTGCGCCTTTGCAGTTTGCAGCGTGTGTTGTTAGGTGACACGTGTTTTCGTCATCCATTTTGTATGATGGGGGTTCGCTATCTTGGTTTCTATGGTGACAAGTGGTTACTATGGGCCACAAATGCTTACACCAATGCCTGCAATGTGGGGAGCGGGCACGATAAAGGTTTGTTTAACCACTTTTCGTGAAGCTTGAACGAAGACGTCCATTGATACACTTTGATGTCCTTCTAATCACAAAGATATACAAATACTCTTCCGTGCTCCAGTTACGGGTGCTCCAATTAATAAGTATTTAATTCACCACGAAAAGATCAAGATATATTAACACAATTAATGGAAATATGCTGTAGTGAGTTTTCTCTCATAATGGTAAATTTCATCAAACATTCGGTCAAATCAAGGTTGGATTGAGGATATATTTCTTACGCAGATTCACGGAAAACGTGATGATGAATGTTCCTCGATTTGTTTCACATTCAATAGGATGGAAAATTTCAGTTGATCAGAAAAGCAAACCTATTTCCGCCGATTGAATCTAAACATATACGATGGACTATTTTAGGGCTAGTTTCAGACCATAACAGCGTCGAATTCATTACAGAATTAGACAGACGGCTTGAGAGACCGTGATTGAGATCCCGAATGAGGTCGTGTGTGGTAAATTCTCGTTATAATATGTCTAATCGTTGCATTTGTAGGGAGCGGTCAATAATAATTCATTCCTGACACCAACGGGGCTGTAGGATTATATTGTTATTGAGCCTCCTCAACTATTTGTTCAAGATCCCATGTCACCAGTCAAATTCTGTAAAACATTCGATGCTGCTATGGTCGGAAACCAGAAAAGCCTTTAAACCTATATGTCCAATATATACTGGAACAAACACATAGCGTCCCAGCTCCTTGACAAATATAATGATTAAATTTCACTTGATATCTGTCATATCTGATCTAATTTGTTTGTAATATTATTGCATATATGAAAAACGACAACAATAAGACTGAGGCTTAAAGTCGAATCCAATCCACATACTATTGTAGACTACTACCAGATATTATTGGAAATGAATATTGTTTAACCCTTTACTTAACCTGAAAAGCAGACGACACTTGCAAACAAAATTCTTCAATAACTAATTTTTTTTCATTTTTTGTCTCAAAAACATAGGTCATGACCCCTCTTTGGAACGAGCTCGTTCCAAAGAGGGGTCATAACCTATGTTTTTGAGACAAAAAGTGAAAAAAAAAATAATGAAAAGGAAATGGCGATTTGTGTGAATAGCGCTGGCCGGTTTTGGCCGTTACGTTGGATAAAGTGTTAAACTAAGCCTTCAATAAGTTCATTGCCTATGTTTAGATCGAATCATCTGAAATATTTCAGCTGCCCTACTGAATCTACAAAAATATCATAAACATTCATTTTTAAGTCAAAGCAAAAAATGTTTCTAAATCGAGATTCGATTTGACCGAATCTTCAATGACCTTACCAATCTATACGATGTGTTTGTTCTTTGAATACGGTAA
Source organism: Pictodentalium vernedei (assembly GCA_031216915.1). Taxonomy (NCBI): domain Eukaryota; kingdom Metazoa; phylum Mollusca; class Scaphopoda; order Dentaliida; family Dentaliidae; genus Pictodentalium; species Pictodentalium vernedei. The sequence goes on from CM062297.1 coordinate 353,834,889, forward strand.
TTATGAACTATGAACGAAGACTCATCACTTTCTGTTGTTTTATAGTTATGCCGCGTAGTTCAAATAATTGGGTTAATATCTTGATGTTTTCAGTTCGAATTAATACTTTTTGATGGAAAATCTCTAACTGGAGCACGAAAGAATATCTATATTTTTTGAGTAAACCAATATTACATTAAATCAACGGTTGACTGCGCACAAACCTGGAATGAAGTGGGTAAATAAACAGCGCATAACGGCGCCGGGTCCCTTAGATAATTTGATCGGTTGTTTGTGAGCTTGCTGTTCTTTATGTTGTTTGCTCAAAGACAACAAAGTTTCCTTTTTCGCAAAAAACTCACGCGTGCCCATTTGAAAGGATTAATTGAAAAATAAAAACAGTCCCAAATTATTTCAGAAAGGTAACGAGTTATAACTTCATTGTAATTCGTTTTAAAAAGTAGGGGTGGGGCAATATGATTTCACCAAAGCTCGACACGATGCACCTTTATGTAACTTAACCCACCTCCCATCACAAATGCGTTTACCGCAACCCTGTTGAATCGGGGGTGTGTGCTCTTATATGGCAGTTTAATTAGACTGACAACACTAATTTGCGGTCCACTTTAGCTCAAGAAACATCCGCTTAATATTCCAACAAAGGGACTTTTGTCAGGAATAATAAGAAATAAATGTGAGAAGAAATTGCACGAAATCGTGATATTTTCTCCGCCCTTTCAAACCTTACAAAAATACGGAACAATAGAAAATATGAAACGTTTTCCTGGAAAGATAATATAACGAAACGAAATCGGTAATTTTTATGACAACTTTGTTAACTTGCTTTTCTTTTTTGTGCTGTAACGCGACAATGAAAAATAATTTTCAATTTGAAAAATAATCTTTCACACAATAGTCTTATGACATTTAATAATGTGATTAAAGCTAGTCAAAAGACATGACGTAGCAACACTTATCGCCCACTGTTTGTTGAATGCATGAATTCAATTTTTTATCCTAAAAACATTCTTTAGTTTTCATCTCTCGACTTAGATCAATATTAATTTACCCTGGTTGTTGAAAGTTATTGAACTACTTTCTGCGGGCTTGGTGTTGAGTTAGCCGTTGAATGATTTTTTATTCAAGTTCTCATTTTCTATCTTGCATTTCGGGCTTTCTCAGAATCGATTCTTGCACATGACTCTCGCAAGGACAACAGTGAGGATCAACTTTGATTCTCGAAAAATGTTCATTTGGTTCTTGTCATAGATTCTGATAGAGTCCTTAAAGGTCTGGGGAATACTTATTTTTGCTCCCTCATAATAAGGTAACACGTTGACTTAGCAGTGGTGTCTAGTGAAAAAATTGGTTGCTTCAGTAGAGGCAGCCAAGACTCCACTAGAAATCATTACCAGGGTACTGTAACTACATTAGCAAGACCGCCCAAAAAACCTGTATGTGGGAACATGACATGGCGTTCCGCGTGTAAGACAAGAAAGCTCACCAGGTTTGAAACTATGCGCTTACGGGTTACACTTATCTAAAGGTAAAAATATGAGGTTTGTTTTTTACTATGGAAGATGTACAGGTTAAACTTACTAGGGCATAACAGTACTCTCAAATTCAAAGTTATTTAACCCTTTAACCAACGCAGACGATATCAAAATTTATTATTTTAAATATCATTTTTTCAAATTTTTCAAAAAATTTCAACAAAACCATATCATGTGACCCCTCGTTGGAACGAGCTCGTTCCAACGAGGGGTCACATGATATGGTTTTGTTGAAATTTTTTGAAAAATAATATTTTTTCAACTGCTGAATTTGCATATTACGCGGGCGGATGCGGGCGATTCGTTGGGTAAAGGGTTAAGAACTGAAAATTGATTATAGCACCAGGAGGTCGTTATTCTCGCGAATCGGTACAAAGTTTACCTAGACACATTACGATTGATGTGCGTTGGCCCAGTGACAAGTTTTCTGGAGACAAACACCTATCATAAAAAAGGTACTTAAAGTACATTAGTCTAGTCTGGACGCTTTTCGGGTTTTCTGTGTCGTTTTGTTTAGTCCTGATATCCTTGCAGCTACTTTTATGGATCTGAGCTACTATTCCAATTCTATCCCAGTATGCCGTAGGAACACATTTGTGCAATCCTACAAACAAAAGTTTATTTTCTTTCAAACATTATTTTGTCGTGCAAAAAGTTATGTTTTCGTTCTTCAAGCATGACTGATGATAGTACCTATTTTGTGCTATTTCCCGACAAAGTTAACATGAGGCTGCGAGGACTGAAAGCCATCTGTTTGGGCATATAAAACAGTAACCCTGTATCTGACGCGATTAGAGGACTGCATCTGTAATATTTCGATCTAAATGACTAAAATTAACTTATGACCCTCCGTAAAAAGAGTCTGAGGAACTCGTTTCAATGAGCAAAAATGACAAATTTCGATTGACTGTTTTTTTCTTTCTAAGCTTCGAAGTTCGATTCAATTAGAAATCGTCTCGATGATTCGATTCAAATCGACTCGCATTGATTCGAAAATGTTCGAATCGTCATGTTCTCAGAATACTACCAAATGTCTCCTCTTGAATACTTCTAGCATCAATAGTCCCGTACAGGAGACCCGATACTACAAGAGTTCAAGGAGGGTCTGCTGCCAACGCTTCTTTGATTCCCTCCTCTAATATTCCAATTTTTTTTATTCATATGCCCAAAGAGACGACTCGCCGCCAATGATTACAATACTTGCTGTAAATTGTGCAATATCTACAGTACAGTCACCGTGGAGTGGTAGTAATCCACGCGCGGGCAGTGACGTCGACGCATGCGTTGACAAGGTAATAAAAATCATTATCGGCAAAAGTTTAATTAATGAAGCACTGGGCTGAACCCAGTGATTCATTAATTAAATGTTTGATGTTTGATGATTATTCCTATAAAATAGTGTTTACAATCTAATATTATTGCGTCCATGGAAATATTGCCCACCCGTAAAAAGTGACCAGTCCACAGCGGCCGTACTGTACCGTTTGAAAAGCCGTGAAATGTGATTCAAGTTTCGATTCCAGGTTCATTTCGATTCGAAATCCTCACCAAGATTCGAGTCGACCCGTCATTTGATATTCGTAGGACCCTATACATATTTTGGGTTTAAAACTGAGCTATAATTTGGCCTGTTTGTTCGGTAAAGGTTTACATGCCACGAGACATACTTACTTGAATGTGTCTTCGGTGGACTACCACAACAGCTCCCCATTGTCAGAGCATTCTTTTTTTACAATTCGAAGGTTAATCTCAGGTTTACTACATCAACTGCTCAACAAAGTTTCTGCAGACGTCAGTTTATCTAAAAGAAAATTAAAGAGATTGCACTTCAGATAAATTCAGTGGCGGAAATTTTACCGAATTACAGTTCTACGTATTTTTCCATGGGGACAAAACCCAGCTTTTGAATATCGAACCTGCGCCAGGCATATCGCAACTAAATCTATTATCTATAAAATGTGAAGCGGGAACATTATTTATTATTTTTTTTTTTGCTGGCTCTCGTAACACACATTCACAAAACCGAATTAAAACATATCTCATCAAAACCATAGTACATAAACACCGAAACCCAGTCCTATCAAAACCTTAGTACATAAACACCGAAACGCGGAACATTTCTTAACAATCATACGAATGCAGTGTTTCCATTTTAAATGCCTGTCTTTATTTCTCCAAGATAATAATCAAGTTATTCTCACAGCAGAAGAATTCACGTTTGTTGCATATTACTCACATTTTAGCACAGAAAAACATATGAGAAGAGGAGATTGTAGTTGAAACTACAACTGTGGAAGATGCGGAATCTCGCTAAATGGTATATGGGGTGGGGTAAGTGGGGGTGGTGAAGGGAGTTAGGGGGTTTAGGGGCTAATTATTTTTTTTCATTTTCGCCTACAGAACATAGCTTCTGACCCCTCGTTGAAACAAGCTTCTCGAACTTGTTTCAATGAGGGGCAATAAGCTATGGTTCTGAAACAAAAATAGAAATTTAAAAAATTTTCTAGAAGAAAATGCCGCCTGCCATTCACGTTAGTTGCATGGTTGAAATGAATTATAAACGTGCTGATGGAGAATCTGTATCCCCACCCTTCCCCCAAACAAAAATCTGGCACTGCCACTGGAAATCAATCAATTGCATAAAAAATACTTGCAGCATTTGTTATTTGTTTACTTCAAGGATCCAGGGGAACGATCGCCCCTGTCAAGGTGATAGCTAAGAGTTACGACTTCGTTGGAAAAAAAGTAGTGTATATGTCTTTGATAATGTTTCTCGTTCGGGCCAAGGTATAAGAATGTGCGTTTATTTAACAAACCCCGAAAACCGATTTGTCACTTAAACAGACCAGCAATAACTCAAACAATGGTAATTGAGCGTGAAATTTAATGTCCATTATGGCGCATTTGTTGAACGCCACGTGGGCTATCTGATAACTGATGAAAGGAGTATTCTCTTGTATTCATTATCTGGGGAATTATGGTCAGTTAATATGTAATTGTTGGAAAACAGTGCATCACACATGTTCTGGACACACGCCCATATTACGCATCTATCCTGTCACCGAATGCCACGGAGATACCAAAATTCGAGTCTTTCAAGAGAACTTTATAGCGACTATTAAATTAAGATGGATCTAAGCGGCAGAGTTCAAGAGAAGCTATTAAACTGAGAATAAATGTTCTGGCTATGGAAATAAAATTCGGGGGATTTCTCTGAAAATTCATTCCAGCCAATTCAAGTCTGAAGGTGTGTGAGGCTGTGGGTCGTTGCTTGTAGGTGGGGATGTCTCATGCTATAGGTTAGAGGAGGTGCCGCATCGGTGCGAAAGTATAGGCACGTTGTGACGTAAGGAAGCCACAGAGCTCATATTTAGAATAGGAGCAGTCGCGGGCCAAGTCGGTGGCCATATATGAGAATAGGATCAGAAACACGAAGTACGAGCTCAGGGGAGCTAATTTGCATTTTGGTAAACGGCATTACCTGTTTTAGAAGGCAAGCCATACAAAGACAGAGTAGGCTTTGCCTGTATGAACATGATTCTGAGACAGACGTAGGGGAGAGTTTAACCCCAACGGTGGCGACTGCTCGAGTGAAAAGCGTCAAGTAAAGTGACAATACGCTAGTGGCCGTGCGACGTCAGTGGAAGAGTGACATCCCGTCACGTGTTGGGGGAAAGGCGTCCCGATAGAATGACAATACGTTAGTGGCCGTGCGACGGCAGTGGAAGGGTGAAGTGAAGAGACGACCAAGGAATAAATACCAGCGAAAATGAGGAAGAACCAGCGACAACAGAGAATGCGGGTCCGCAAGTGACTCAAAAACTGTGTGGGTAGGGGGTGATTGACGTTTTGTTTTCTTATTCTTTTGGATTCCATGTAAGTCACAAATTATCATATATATTTTTTTTATATACGTATTAAAATTGTTGTTTTCAGTGAACCCCTGTTGATTTATGCTTTTCGAGGAAAAGTTATTAACCCCTTCATGATAAGAACCACCCCAACAATAGTGAAACGGGTGGGTTCGTCACGGCGAGACATACATTCACGCACGGATTCAGGCAACACTCCTTGAGTTTTGGCTGAATACGCGACGTGAATCTATTTTCCCCATCAACGACAAAGCCCCGGTTTCCGACAGCTCCCACCCCGAATCCACCACTGTCCAACAACTCAATAAGCTACAGTTTAAACGTTTTCCACGTGGTCTACAATTCTTTCCAGAATTTGATTGCTGAAATCGTATAAAATGTATGGTAAAGTCGTTTAGTTATAATTCAATTACAACTTGAAGATAATCGCATAAATGAGTTCTTCTCCACAGCCTCGGCGGGGGGTGACTTTGTGGGAATCTGGGGGGTGACTTTGTGGGAATCATGAAAGCACTGTATACAGATGTGCAAAGCCAACTCAGTCTAGGGAGTATCACTACAAAACGAGTCCCTATGGATATAGGCCTCAAGCAGGGGTGTATCTTTTCACCGATTTTGTTTGCATTGTATGTTAAAGATTTAGGGGACGAACTATTTCAGAGTGCGGAGGGGGTAAATGTTGGAGACATAAAGATACCAGGCTTATTCTTTGCGGACGACATGGTGTTAATGTCTAGAACTGAACAGGGGCTAGAGAAACTGCTGGAAATTGTTGGTAGATATGGGAACACTTGGCGGCTCGAACTAAATGAAAATAAAAACAAGGTAATACCCGTTGGACGCAAGGTAGATATGACGAAGAGATGGAGAGTGGGGGAGTTCTCAATCCCCGAAGGGGAAAGCAAACAAATCACTGTAGGAGAAACGGGAGAGTATGAGTATCTAGGGGTAAGCATAAATATAACGGGAAGAGGGGTGTACAGAAATTACTCAGCCAAACTGATTCTGAAGGGGAAAAGAATTCTGAACCAACTAAAACTTTTAGGGAAAAATAGTTTCAATAAGGTCTTTGTGGGGAAAACACTGTGGGAGAGGGTGGGTTTACCAAGTATAACGTATGGCACGGACGTGATTCCATTAAACCAAACCGTTATTAAGAAGTTGGAAAGTACTCAGAATGATGCCGGCAGATGGATAACAGGGTCGAGTAATGCTGCAGCTTTGGAAGCAGTAAGGGGGGAGCTTGGGTGGATGAAAATCAAGGACAGGGTAGATTTGGGAAAACTGTGTTACTTTAACTACTTGAGAAACCTGCCTGACAACCGGTGGTGTAAATTGATGCTCGATACCATTTGGAATTCTAATATAGAAACGGGGTGGTCAAAACATGTGAGGGAACTAATGGACAATTACTCTATAGAGGTCACAAACATAGAAGTAGGAATGAAAGAAGGCAAAAGGTTTGTCAAAGAGAGAGTCATGGAAGACTGCAATCGAAACTGGCGAGCAGGGGTTAGCGTGAAAAGATCACTGCAGGTGTTACAATATAAAGAAAAGCCAGCTTTTGAGAAGTACCTAGATGGCACCTTTGGAGGGTCACTGCTGTTCAAACTGAGATCAAGATCACTGGAGCTTCGGGGAAAAATTGGGAGAGATGGGGAAAAGGGATGCCAAATGTGCCACTCTGGAGTAGTGGAGACCCTGGAACATTTTCTCTTGGAATGCCCACAGTATATACCTCATAGAATAAAATTTACTGGAAGAATAATGCAGAAGTGGGGTGAAGAAACAAAGGATAGATGGCTGAAGGGGGACACGAGGGAGAGGGTAGGAATGCTTATTGAAGAAATTGAAAAAGAGGAAGTGAGGGACACTATTAAGCAGTTTATATCTGAATGCTGGGAGGAGAGGAGGGGAAGAGGGGGTGGGGTGCAGGGGGAATGATGGCCTTCTCTTATGAGGACCGCGACGAATCAGCGGCTGGCCAAAGAGTTATTATTATTATTACAACATGCAAAGTCAAGGGGATAAGCATGCAGCCCTCGAACTACCCGGCAAATGTGACAGACGTAAATGAAGCGGTAGTCCAAACAAGAACCTTTTGATTGTTAACCCCAAATCTCACTTCCCAGCGAGGATGCGATGGGTGGGGGTAAAGACCGACATCTTCCAATTAGTATATGTTCTTGTTATTTGTCTAAGGTCCAGCAATGTTGACGAAGGGAACATCAGTTGTCTTATTTCTGTCGGGGGAACGGTAGGCGACCATACGACCGTTCATCCAATTTGTCGTTTCGTTCTCCATAGTAATTCCAACTCACGACGACCCGGATTCTTAGTTCGCTTTCGACGAGTCGATTCAAAGGCTGGAATTATGATTGGTATAAGTGCGAGTGGCGCGGTGGCTCAGTGGTTACGGAACTGGACTTCAAACCTAAAGGTCCATGGTTCGATCCCTGCCAGAGGCAACTGTGTTGTGTCCTTGGGCAAGGTACTTAATCCCGATTGCCCATGAGGGGGCACAGTGTACTACAGCGTACTGCACGTCAATGGTGCACTTAGTTTAAACAATATTTATTCAAAAAAGTTTGTTATTTGTGTACAGAGTTTAAATGTGTGGCAATTTAGACAACACAGGTTATAGATAAAATACATAAGTACACAAAATAGCGGCAGACATAAGTTGTTAGCGTAATGAGGGAGGGGATTCGACATGAAGCTGATAGCTTTTGTAAGTCGTCTCCCCAAATGGTGCACTTGTCTACAACCAATGCTAACCCTGCCGATGTGGAATTAGTACGTTGGGGAGTCTGACAGTTTCTCAACGTTGTTCTCTCCACTTCCTCCACCCGTAAGACTGTCCGAGACGAGGTGACGTTAGCTGTCGAAAGTGTCGTTAAATCCCCCAAAATAAATAGATAAGTATTTAAATAAATAAAAAAAATATTTGTCGAAAGTGTCGTTAAATCCCCCAAAATAAATAAATAAATAAATAAATAAAAAAAAAAAAAATAAAAAAAAAAAAAATAAATAAATAAATAAATAAATAAATAAATAAATAAATAAATAAATAAATAGGTAGGTGCGAATCCCTTTTTTTATTTTTAGTACATAACTACCACAAATAACCCCTTAATAGCACCTTAATACAGAGTGATCAACATTATTGGCTCGTCGAAAAACGGGAATTTCAATTTGTATACACCAAAACTGTTGAACGGAAAACAAACAAATGAGTCTAAACAAATTGCGTTCTAGAACTCGAATAAATAATCTGACTGCATGGAATTTCTGAGGACAAAATGATTTCATAGTCCAGGCACATTAGACATAAAAATGAGAAAGTAAGGAAAAAAATCGGAGAAAGCTGATTTTTTTATATGTTTCCGGGACACACATTGCGGATAAAGTGTGAAAAGTCCCCGCGAATCCGAGTTGAGCTTTTTTAGTTATAGCGTTTTTTTGATGAAAAAAAAAAATAAAAAAAAAATTCGACCCAGCTCCATATTTCTTATTCTTTTTCGCCTTAGTAGGGTGAGAATCATAAATATCGTGCTGAATTATATTGAGAATACATATCCCCAACAGAAAATGCCAACTTTGTACCAATCCTCACACTCAATGGTGAAATATTCACGAAAATGTACAAAATTACGAAAAAAAAATTATTGTTTTCATACACACAACGGTACACAACGTCCATTAAATCAAATCTACGACTACTTTGGGAGTTAAATTATATATCAAAAATTGCAGAAAAGCAGTGGCTTTATAATGATATATAACAATAGTCATTTATTCCATAATGAACTGGTGAAACGTGTGAAATATTAACCATACCCCCTAAACTCAAATTCAAACGGCATCGACTTTTCTCATTCAAATACCGTATTATAGCATCATTGTTTCAATTTCCATGTTCGATTAAATCACATAATGTGGTGTTCGCCTACACTCAAGATGCATTGGCATGTAATGTGTGCACGTCTTCGTCAGATAAGTTGACAAAAGTTTTCGTTAGACTCGGCGGCTTCCATATGATTATGTCATATTTAGGGGCAATTGGTTCGATCATGGCTGGTAGCGGCTTGGATGAACTTTGGGGGACTGTTTATGCTGGTGGGTCAATCCATCATTTGATCAGTGGTCATGCATATTCAAGAGCAGTTCGTGCCCATTTGCTAACACAAATTGCCATTACAAAACTTGTGTTTGAAGAAAGCCGAACACTAGATAACATAGACTGCACAGAAGTCAATGAAATATTCTGTGGACTTGCCAGAGGTGACTGTACAACAGCTGACGCTGTCAATCAAGAAAGTGTCAACCATCTACTGTCAAAATTACACGAACTGCTCCAGAATGCGTCCGTAGGACGCTCAGGAAAGCTTTGGGTACAATACTACGAGCAAATAGGTCTTCTCCAGTTGTTCTTGAGAGCAGAGCGCACAGGCGACTGGGAACTCCACACATATTGTGTTCGCAATATGATTCCAGTATTTCACGCAGGTGGTCATTTTGCATACGCAAAAAGTTCTCATCTCTATTTGCAGCAGATGAATGAGCTAACAGAAATAATGCAACAGGATGATTTGAAGTTGTTCACTGAGAAAGGTTACTTTACCATAAGGCGCTCAGATAAATTCTGGGACGGGATATATTCTGATCAGACCATAGAGCAGTGTTTAATGTGAATGTTCAAGCTCCCTGGTGGTCTCACACATGGCAGGGGAATAACCGATAGCACTGTTGCGAAATGGGTACATGGACTACCTCTTTGCCTTCCGATATGTAATGCTCTCGAAAATTTTGTTCATGTTCACACTGGTCATGGCGAACAACATCGGGATCTCCGTCAAAGTTCACAATTGACTGATGCCAATGATATCACCAAATTATTGAACTGGCTCAGAGTGCATTCCCCCTTTCAGAATAGAGATCCACTACAATTAGTCTCTATAGCGACCGGGCTTGTGGCCGACGAAACTGTGAACTGTGACCAAGTTCGCAAAATTGGTGAATGTTGCGTATCGAATGTTGTGAGCAAAACGTTCAACAGCATCAAACTACGACGTGTTGACACTGTGAAGTCTTTCGCATCGATGGCAAATAGCATCAAAGTCCGTGGAAGTAAGGTAGTGATTGACCCCACAATTCTGTTCAACCGCATCACATGTGTTATTCAGTCACAAGCAGAGATGGAAGAGTATCTCAAATATGAACTCGCCCCGAAACCACCAGCATTGTTTGATTCTGCTGGAATGAGGAAGACACAGAAAAGCACGCTCGGTAAGATCCTCAAAACATACGGTTCCGAGCAGACTAAAATCCCAGAACATTCTCTGTTTGTTGTAGATGGTGGATTTTTATTGAGGGCAGTTGTATGGCCTAAACAGTCGTCATATAAGGACATATGTACATCATATTCCAATTATCTAGTGAGACATTTTGGGGCGAACGTCATGGTTGTTTTTGATGGTTATGCTTGTACAATGTCGACAAAGGGCATGGAACAAGCCCGTAGATCTAAAGACAGCTATTCCATTGATATCAATATCTCACCCGAGTTACCAGCCACCACACCCCATTCCGATTTCCTTGTAAATGCCAAGAACAAAACCCAACTGATCGATCTTCTAATGCATGAGCTATCTGCTATCAATATTCAGTCCAAGCAGGCCGAGGCTGATGCTGATATACTAATAGCCGAAACTGTACTTGACATCGCTCAAAGTGACAACAATGTTGTCGTTGTGGGAACAGACACAGACTTGTTAGTCATTCTTACCTCTCGAGTTCAACCGGGATGTAATATTCACATGATGTATTCCATTACCCCAAACTTACTAGTTTCAGTTAGTGAAATAGCAACCAAAATGGGTGACCATAGAAGCAACCTCCTTGTAGCACATTCTATAAGTGGTTGTGACACTACTTCTGCACTCTTTCGAGTTGGTAAGAAGAAAGTATTCGGTACAATTGTCTCCGATGTTACTAGCGACTCACAACAGTATGTCAACACAATTTTGGCGGATGACAGTACACCAAGTGCAGTAGCCGCTGCCGGGGAACAACTTCTCCTGAACTTATACGGGAGTAAAACTGTTTCCTCTCTCGACCAATATAGATATGTCACTTACAAGCGTTATGTAGCAAAATCTAAACTAAATAAACCCATCGACCTAGCCTCACTCCCACCAAGCAGCGATGCTGCACATCAACATGTCTACAGATGTTATCCCCAGGTCCAACAATGGCTGGGCACTTCGCTTCCTCCGACGGATTGGGGGTGGTCGCTAGACAATGGACTTCTTGTACCGACTGCAGCCACAAAGCCATGTGCCCCCGATAACCTACAGAATCTGATCAGTTGTGGTTGCAAGAGTGCTTGTACAAAAAGGTGTGGGTGTAAGAAGGCAGGACTCTCTTGCTCAGGTTTGTGTAATTGCAGTTCGGATTCTTGTAACAACCACAGAAACACTGTCCTGTCGGAAATTTCTGAGTTCGATGAATAATATGTATATAGGTCATGTCATTTCTGTATATAGCGTTGATAATAGTCAATGTAACTTAATCCATGTTGATTGATTTGTACATTCTGTAAATATTATTTATTGATTTTTGTACATTCTGTAAATATTATTTATTGATCTAATGCTGCCAGACACAGACGTGTCTGTTCGGTCCCAAGCCCGAAAATAGTTGAGTTCTCATGCTGACGAATTTTATGCCAAAAGGGGAACTCGGCCAGAAGCAGAGGGGGTCTTCCATAATGTCTATTTTGTAAGCAATGATAAAAGTCTTCAAATGGTGGTGGATTTTTTATCGTCTGTCCAACTAACATCCCGTTCTGTACTACGACCCTTTGGGCAAATCCGTTAGGAAAATCGTCATTTTTTTGCGTAAATCCGATACTTTTTTGTGAATTTTCAATAATTTTTCGCAGAAATTGTCACAGAATGCACATTTTCCTCTAGGTAAATGTATATTAGACATTATGTAGCTCGAAATACGCGTAAACAAAAAATACAGTTGGATCAATTCGAGGTTACAAAGTTCGTGCGATTTTTTTTGATTTTTTTCAAACGCGTTTTCGAAAAAAGGCTGTAGAAAAAAAAGCTCAACTGGGATTTTAGGGGACTTTTGTCTAATCGTTCAGTGACATGTACTCGACATTCCCTGAAAAAATCAGCTTTCTCCGATTTTTTTCCCTAGTGAAACCTATTGTTCTTGGGCTATCAGTAAATTTATTGCGAAAACTATGGAAGGAAAACCCGTGAGACAAAAACATGAGCAATAGATTACACACCACAGACATTTGCATAACAACAATCAATTGGTGAAGATTGTCTATCTTGAAACGCAAACGCTGGAATAAGATATAATTTGGCTGACGGATAGACTATACAGACGACTGTCTGTTGCTCTACGTTGGGCGGGGGCGAACGTATATGCATATCTTTCCCTCTCGTTCTCTTTCGGTGGAGAGAGAGAGAGAGAGAGAGAGAGAGAGAGAGGAGAGAGAGAGAGAGAGAGAGAGAGAGAGAGAGAGAGAGAGAGAGAGAGAGAGATAATGAGAACTATTGTCTCCGAATACACATTCATACACATATGTATGCTTATTAATTTTCGGAAGATTCGCCTCCCACTCCACCCCTGTATGAAGCTTTCTTGGCTCTGTGTGTTTATTGCAGATGACATCGTGCACCAAGTGAAAGTATCATGCCAAGGCGAACTGATGTATCGAAGCGACGAGGCAGTTCACCTCCAATCTGTCCACATTTAATTTGTTCCGCTATTCTACACAGGTGCACGGAAGGGCGCGGTGGCTCATCGGTTAGAGCATTGCACTATTCTACACAGGTGCACCGAAAGGTCGACTGTCAGATCCTGCTCCGTGCCATCTGTGTCCTTAGGCAAGACACTTAATCTCAATTGCCCATGTGTGTACAGTGAGGAGTGTGTGTGTGTGGGGGGGGGGGGGGGGGGGGTGGGGCTGAGTACTGAGGAGTGTTGGACATTGATGGTACACTTGCTTTCAACCGCTACTAACTCGACTTGTGCCGGGATAGTAAGTTTGAGCGTCTGACTGTTTCTCGCCGTTGCTCGGACGAGTCGGTAGTTCTTTCATGGTCCTCTGGCTTCCTCCACTCGTAAAACTTCTGGACACGATATGAGTGACCCTGGCTGCTGAAAGTGTCGTTGAAACCCCACTAACAATAAGAAAACATAGGTGCCTACAATTATATAAAGTGCCATTCTAGTAATTGTAGGTCATACGTTTTCCCTTATTGTTTTTTTATATATCGTACGTTGAAAACATAACGATGCCAACTGTAATGCTTAAGCATTTCAGAGGACGATATGTGGCACCTGTTGATAGATATTTAACCAGTACAAATACGTCATTAACGCATAAGCAGTAATTAGAACATAAGTCATAGCGCGTCCCTAATCAGAGGTGTCGGATTATAATTGTCACGCCCTACTCTGTCATCTGTTCATGTAGATTAAAATATTGTTTGAAGCCAGACGACATGTCCAGTGAATGAATAAACTCACAGCGCAATAATTATTTACTCATCAGGTTAGACGTAACTCCAGGCAACTCATGAAGGTATATAAGCTTCTAAATTCTGCGACACAAACACGTCCGGGTCGCAAGGGATTTGTAAATCCCACATCGTCCCTGCGCGCCTTCGGCGCGCTAAAACCTTTCATTCATTCACACAAACACGCAATCATTCTAACTGACCTCAACCAAACTAATATGGGAAAACTCCAGAGGGTCCAAAATCACGCGCTTCGAGTTGCACTCCGCGCCCCATGGGACACACCCATCAAAACACTCCACGATAGGGGCGATATCCCCACCATTAAAGACCGCCTAGACACCCTGGCCGCGAAAAATCATGACCTGTTAGCCGACAGCGAACTAATCTCCGAACAATTTGCGAAAGCCGACAAAAGCCCAAAAATTGTAACCAAAACTAAGACCGCTCGAATAAAAACTAGGGAATGACAAGGTGAACCAACAGGCAGAAAAACAGCTTAACTGTGGCCTTCTACCAGAAAGGGCTGCCTTCACCGACTCAAGTAAAATTACATCAGGACTAAATATTGTTAAAAACTAAATAAATGGGGAATGAGAATGTGAATAAACAGGCAGAAAAACAGCTTAACTGTGGCCTTCTACCAGAAAGGGCTGCCTTCACCGACTCAACTAAAAGTTACATCAGGATTAAATACTGTTATAAAAACTAAATAATAAATGGGGAACGATTGGGGTCCCAAGCACGAGACTATGTTACTGCGCTTACGAATGTAAAGATTCGTGCATTTCATACTCTCCCCATAGCGACAAGCACACACACACACAGCAGAACACCACACGGGGGGGGGGGGGGGGGGGGGGGGGGGGGGCTGGGTCCCAAGCACGTCTCTTGCCCTCTAAACTGGACTCTCCAGACGAGAGGCAGAGCGTCCACCCGACGCTGGAGTTTGACGCAGAGAACACCACCATACCTTCTTCAGGGAGAGGTAGCACTTTTTGTGAGAGGAACTCCTCTCACACTGGTCCTCACCCGAAGAAGCCTGGACCTGGCCCTGAAAAGAAGAACAAGAAGAAGAGCCTATCAACCAGACGCCGTGATGCTCGGCGGCTGGAAAAGTTCTTGAAAAGGAAGAAGGAAGAGAAAGCGGAAGAGAAGACAGAGGAGGTCACTACCATTTCCCCACCTCCAACTCCTGTGACTCCCATTCACACCCCAGCTGCCTCTCCTCTGAGGGGCAACCTGGAGGATGGCGATGTCATCAGTGAAGCGGAGGCGGAAATGGAAACTGGCTCTCCGAAGTTTCCTACTCCAATCTCTCCCCTCCCTCCCTCCGGATCAGGACCTGGCACGTGAACTAACGGACATGATGGCAGATCTGAGAAGTATGAGGCAAGAGATCAGAAATACCACCAAGGAATCATCTGACAACGACAACCATGTGAAGGCACTCCTTGAACAACGCAGCAGCCACAACACCCCTGAAGCAGCCAGGACTCGACCATTCCATCCAAGTCAGTCCTCCAAGAACATCAACAGCCCGACAACACAAACAACCACTACAGTATCTCCATCACAGCCACCTCCACCCAAAAAGAAATACAAGCGGCACAAACGTCGCTAAAACAGTCGAAAGGGGCTTGCCCCACGCCGTCCCTGCGCGCCTTCGGCGCGCAAAACCATTTAATTTCGACACAAACACGATCGGATTCTGGGATTCAAGGCACTAGGAATTTTCGCTATGTGATATTAGTCTGCATTGCCCGTACGGGGCTAGAAATTCTTTATCCAGTGGTCATACGGACTTGGATGGATCGAGATAAATATAGTTTTATATAAATAAAATTTCTTAGTTTTAATATCGGACTTCGTGTCTGACAATACATATAGCTGAATATTATAAATACAGAGCAGCATCATAGCATTTGGCAAATGAACAAAATAATTAACTGAACAGATAGCGCGGTTTAGTTATAAAATGTAATAGGGACCGACCGAGTGATTTAATAATATATATTAATTAATTTGAGAATTTATGTGAATATAATCGTGAATAGCTGAATAAAGGGAAATCGAATTGGCAAATGAGAGGATGGAACGATTACAGGGATCGAGCGAGCTCTCTTCTGCTCATGCGCCAAATATGGAAATGCGACCTATGAATTATTAAACAATATTATATTTTAAAACCCTTTACCCAACGTAACGGCCAAAACCGGCCAGCGCTATTCTCAAAAATCGCCTATTAATTTTAATTATTTTTTCATTTTTTGTCTCAAAAACATAGGTTATGACCCCTCATTGGAACGAGCTCGTCGAGCTCGTTCCAATGAGGGGTCATAACCTATGTTTTTGAGACAAAAAATGAAAAAAAATAGTTATTCAAGAATTTTTTTTGCAAGTGTCGTCTGCTTTTCATGTTAGGTAAAGGGTTAATGTTTGAAATTATTTGTATAGCATCCTATATGGATTCGGGTCGACCTCATAATTATATGTTATAATATTAAAAGGCTTGTTAAGATCTTATTAAATAGATACTTTCCATGTTGTAAAAATTAATTTGTAAATTGTTATATATTTATTGGTTATCAGGTTAAATAATATTTCTATAGTTGTCACTTTTGGTTATTCGTCATGTGGGCAAATTACCCATTCCACCACTTGCTTCCGCTCTAATCGCGCAGGTGTCAATTATCGTTCATCGGGAATTATCGTCAGTCCGTTGAACGTACATTGCGTGATGGAGTCTCCATAATTCCGCGTTAAGGGTAATTAGCACTATTGATAAGAATTCGGAGATATCCACATTCGTGCCTCATTGTTGAATTCCTCTACGAAAACCTCTCGCAGTGTCACCATCTGTACATCCATATTTGTAGCACCAGACAACGTAAATTTCCCCCATTGTATAGGGCGCCGCCCTTGTCATAAATATGGATGATTTCTAAATTCATTAACTGGGGTCCGGTCATAGATGCACAATTATATGAGAGGATACAATGTCAGATTCGATGGCGTCTTCGGCTACCATGAAGTACTGGAGTGGCAACTGGTATCTCTCTACACACACACTCTTAAATCAGTTGAGTTAGAAATCAACTAGGTCGAATGAATATGAACCTTATTGGGTTCATATTCACTTAACCCAGTTGATTTGAGTTGATCTTTAACCCAACTGATTTTAGAGTGTATAATGATTTTCCACCTTGTACTTTTATTCCGCTCTCTACTCTCGTATATTTTTGTTCGATTTTCCTGTGCTTTGCATTTCTATCTAGAACTCAATGTAATTTTTCCGGACCCCAATGGAAGTCTGTTTTTTACTGAGCATATTTTATGACATGACTGCGGTATGCACGATGGCGGGCTGTGCATTCCACCCCATGGAGCGCAACTATGGGCTTCCTGGCGCAGGTGCACAAATATGCAGCATTAGTGTATGGCAACGTTCAGGGAATTTCGTTCAGCTGAACGTCTGCGTGTGTCATTTCGGCGTGAGCCATGAAGTGGTTTTTGGTGATGATAACCATGACATAATATTCGTTTGTTTCATTGAGGTTCAACGATACATTCGACATCCAGGGTCATGTTGTACCAGGTAGTTTTAAGAGTGAACGAGTCCAGAATACTCTGAGAGAACCACCGGCCGCAAGTAACTGTCGAACTATCCAATTTACTGGCCCGACACAAGCGATGTTATCACTGGTTGAAAGCAAGTGTTTGGTCGACGTGCTTTATGTTATAGTGCACGGCATCCCCGTGTCCTAACTTTGCCAGGGTATTTAAGTGCTTTGCCCTAGGACTGCACGGAATATCGATAAACCGAAACATACCGGTATTCAAACCAGTATCGGTTGAATACCGGAGTAATTACAAAAATATCGGTTTATCGTCATTATTTATTTCCAAACAATTAAATTTTCAAGACATCTTGACTTTTAACTGAAGTCCCCAATGAATAATATAACCCCTTTACCCAACGAATCGGCTGCATCCGCACACGTAATATACTAATTCAACATAATATATTTTCAAAATTTCAACAAAACCATATCATGTGACCCCCAGTTGGAAAGAGCTAGTCGAGTTCATTCCAATGAGGGGCCACATGAGATGGTTTTGTTGAAAGTTTTGGAAAAATTCGATAAAGTAATATTTAAAATAACAAATTTTAATATCGTCTGTTTGACTAAAGGGTTATTCGAACTGCATCATCAAGGCATGCCGATTCGTTCCGACTGTGATGGTTGAAGATCCGATTTTTGTACATATGTTCAGATATCTGAACAGTCTTTCGATATACCGGTATACCGCAGTATTTTTTTGAATACCGACACCACCATTCGGTTTAGAATATCGTGCAGCCCTCCTTTGCCCAAGAACACAATGTAGATGAGGTGGGTCAGATCGAACCGTCGATCTTTCGATCTGAAGGCCAACGTGCTCAGGGACGTGGCGACAGAGGCTGGGGCTCAGTCCACCACAAATCCAGGCCAAAACTTCCCAATAGTTAGGAATACTAAGCCTCAAACCACAAAACAGTTGGAAATGTCATACCCTATAGTAAGAGATTTCGAGGCATTTTATCTGTGACTGTGACCACTTCTAATATACACCTGGAACTTAATTAAGCACCCCCTGTTTTTTTCGCAGCGGTGTTAATAGAAACTGTCATAACTTTCATGCTATCTTTCAGATGGCCAAAAGTGATTGTTTCTGGAAAGAATGGTCTATTGACAAATGAAAGACAACACAATGATGAAAATACGCAGTATTTTAATGGCGCCAATTACACATATCTGCCACTAATAAATGTTTTTGATGAAAAAATGTTCTATCGACAAGTATGGTGCTGGAACGGTCAATGATGAAACAATGCCGGTAATTACTGACAAAAATGTAACTTGTGATCTCCTGAACCCAATAGCAGTGTCTGACGTCGGTAGCGAGTGTATCCACCACGTGCCCAGATGACAGCTTGAACCCTCCACCCAATGCTACCAGTGAGCCTTCTGATACGGACCAGAGGCAACTGCTGCCACTCCTTATGCAATGCAGCTTCCAAATTGACCAAATTCTGTACAGGCGGATCCCTTGCTTGCACACGACGTCCAATAAAGTACCATATATGTTCTAAGGGATTCAAATCGGGGCCCATTGCAGGCCAAGGTAGTGTTGTAATTGCGTTGTTCTGAAGGAATGCTCTCACAGCATGGTAACGATGTGACCTTGCATTGTCGTCCATGAATACTGGGCTAGTAGTGGCTGTCAAAATGAGTCACGACAACCGGATTGAGAATGTCCCGAATGTACTGATGACCACTGAGATTCCAACGTACAGTCACCATATATAGTTTACAATCACGAGAGAGGCATCCCCACAGATCATTACTGATCCTCCACCATAAGGAACAGTAGGCCTGATGTTCCTAAGCACGTAAGCAGTATTTCTTTGCCTCCACACTCTCATGCGACCATCTATGACGTGAAACAGGAACCTACTCTCCTCTGACCAATGGACTCTCCTCCACGTTCTGAGATTCCAATGTTGTCGTGCCATACACTATTCCAAAACGACGTCTTTGATGCTGATCGAACAGAGCTGGACGCTTGAGGACCTTTCTGGACCTCATACTCAGTGCTTTGAGACGGTTTCGGACAGTTCTGTTGCACAAACGCCTGTTGTGGAACCAAAGGCGTTTCAAAACCCCATTTGAAGAAAAGGATTCATGCCTAACGAGGCGCGCCAGGCTCCAATCTTTCCGAGGAGAGGTCTTTTGGGGTTGTCCAGGCCTTGGCCGGTCCTTAACATCGTTGGTTTGTTGATGTTTTCGCACAAGTCTGCTGATGGCAGAATGACTATAGCCAAGTTGCCTTCCAATAGCTTTAAATGACATGCCTGTTGCATGCATGTCAACGATTTGCCATCTTAGTGCCTCTGACAGTCTCCTCCTTGTCGTGTCAACATTTATTGATAAAAGAAGTGACAATTTTTCTTGTTTTATACCAAGATATTGCATGTGGATCATAGTGTTTTTGTGATATTCGTGGGAAGCATGCTTCACGTGGACGAGAGGATGTGTTTGGGGTACGCTATCAATCAGAAACATCATGTTTCACTAGATAAAATGTACTGCAAGACATAGTAATCATTAAAACTTAATCATCAGTTGCAGCAACTTCACTGTCATGAAACATTTCAAGGGAGCTTAATTAAGTTCCAGGTGTACTTATTTTTTTACATTTCATGGGATTTTCCAACTGGAATCAGAGTTTCGTCCCTTGGGTGCAACAAGGCGTCAAAAACAATGCTAAAGTATTGCAGATACATATACATATATTTCGAACACAAGGGGAGAGGGTACATTCTGATTTCTGCAGCAGTTAGAAATTCACAGGAAGCCGTTGGGCAGTTCTCACTCCAAATAGGGACGGGTGTAGGTGCAAATAATTTTCTCAAAATTTGGATGTCCGGTGGGGGGGGGGGGGGGGGGGGTTGTGATGGTTATAATTGAAAATGAGAGGGGGCGCACCCCCTCTTAATGTACACCTGCCTTTGTGTTGGCCAGACGTCAACTCTGGTCCTTATCAACTGCCAAGTCGGTATATTTCGGTATGTTGTTCACTGCAGTTGCTATGTTTTTTATTCAGATTTTACGACATTCCTTACACGACAAGGCCAAAGGAGGGGGGGGGGGGTTATAAACCTATGTTTTGGAGGCGCGAATTGAAAAACAAATAATAAAATTTGAATAACGATTTTTGTGAATAGAACGGATAATCCCAATGCATTAGGTAAAGGATTGAATTAGGTAAAGGGTTAAATTAGGTAAAGGGTTGAATTAGGTAAAGGGTTGAATTACAGGTACAGGGAACAGTGTTTCGGTTGTAGACAGATCGCTCAAATAGCCGATAACGCGGGGGGGGGGGGGGGGGGGGTAAGCCGGTATCCATTAATCAACAAATTCAAGTTTATTTGCATACATATGTTATCTACTTTTTAACAAATTTTCAAAGCGTTTCATGTTTACCGGGTTATTCAAAACCACGCTTGCCACTACAGTCGGTAACAGAGAGAAAAGGGAGCGCGGTGGCTCAGTGGTTACGGCATTGAACATCAAACCGAGAGGTCCACGGTTCGATTCCCGCCATTGTGTCCTTAGGCAAGGCACTTAATCCCGATTGCCCACGCTGGTGCTGTGTACTCGATGGTGCGCCTGTCTTCAACCAATGCTAACCCTGCTTGTGTGGAGTTAATGCGTTGGGGAGTCTGACCATTGCTCGGTGGTTCTCTCCGGGTACACCGTCTTCCACCACCCAAATAACTGTCCGACACCGGGGGGGGGGGGGGGGGGGAACCTAGCTGGAATTCCAGCGGAAAATAGCTAATTTTATGATTTTGATATTTATGTGCTATTCTCTTTGTTTGCAGCAATAAATATCCGTTTTTAAATATCAGCTGCAAACAAAGCCCAAAAGTTGAGCTAGAGGTGACCCTAGCTGTCGAAAGTTTCGTTAAACTCCAATTAATAAATAAATAAACAAACAGAGAGAAAAGTCAATACATGTATTCCACAAGGGAATATTTTAATTCTTGAACATAAACCCCTTCAACACGACGACCTGAATGATATATATACTCGCCCAAAAAAGAAAGTGTGCATTGCAGAAATTGATCAAACTCAAAAAAAAAAATAATTTCGTAGGTGTAAAGAGTGTTAACCTGTTCATGAATAAGTTATATTGAACACAAAAACAGCTTTCTCCGTTAAAATTGCATTAACGTTAAATGACGTGCTGCACGTTTGTGAAAAGGCATGTTTTGCACGTGGAGAGTCTGAAAATTCATGCAGCAGTGTGAATCCTTGGGTAGTTAAACACTAAAGTAAGGCCTTCCTATCGTTCACATTCAAACTTGCGCTGCTGTTAAAACGACTCCACATTAGCATGCCAAGATTGACAATGAATCAACGTCTCCTTGCCCTGGGTATGATTAGAGCTGGCAGAACACACAGAGAGGTTGCCCAGCATTTGAACTGCCACCGTAACACTGTAGACAGGCTAGTCCATCGACATGCACAGCATGATGACGTTCGAGACCGACCCCGCTCCGGGAGACCCCGAGTTACCACCCCTGCACAAGATCGGTATATCCGTGTCGTCCATCTCCGGGACCCATGGGCGCAGATCATGGGGGGGGGACGGGGGGGGACGTGCCCCCCCCCGATCTCATCAAGGGGGGGGGGACATGGTATGCCATGTCCCCCCCACCACTGGGGGGACATGGTATGACATGTCCCCCACTATGCTCCCCCACTGCTGCACCCTCTCATCAATTTTAATGCGAGATTCACTTCTGATACACGTTCAACTAGTCCAAACTTGGACCCACAGTTCGTAATATAATTTTGGGGTTGGTACGGCCTGTACTGTAGCCGTATCAACCACAAAAATTATATTACGGACTATGTCTGTGGGTCCATGTTTGGACTGACGTAACGTTCAACGAACAGTTGTTCAACACTGCGCCTTCAAATAAGTTGTTACTCAGCCAGACACAGCTGTGGGTTGCACGAATGCATAAGCAGCATAACTATTTGATATCGGAATATCAATGTTGCAGACAGAATTCTGATGCAGAGAGAGTAATAGGCCGGTACTGAGCTCGTGAAAATGTGCAAGACAGTATCGTCTGCTTTGTTTACATTTTGAAAACGAAATTTATCGATCGAATTCATTCAATTCACGCGACTTGTTGATGACGTATGTGTCGGGCTGTTATTGGATCTGTTAATCCATTAACGGGCCCGACACATACGTCGTCGCTCCATCTGTTGGGCCCTTATGCTAATCCACCGCACAGTTGAATTGTGTTAATCTAATAGGGAACGCTCGGTAAAGCGGGAACAATTATGGTTAAGCATTTTGACAAAATTACAACAGGCTGTTGAAAAACATATTTTTTTATACTAAATAATTAAGAGAAATTATACCCCAGAGGCCACCAGAATGCACCATTTGAAAGCGCAATTTAAAAATTTTCTTGGGGAGAGAACCCCCCTCTGCCGGCTCGTGCCTGCGGCACTCGCTGCAAATGCCTTCGGCATCTGCCCGTCCCCCCCACTTTTTGGAAGAGATCTGCGCCCATGCCGGGACCGGCAAGAAACGGCAACGACGACAGCCAGGAACATCCCTAACCTGAGACAGATACATCCTCAAACAGTAATCAACCGGCTGAGAGTATACGGCTTACGTCCCCGAAGACCTGCAATTCGTCCGATTTTGACGTTACGTCATCGTCGTGCTCGACTGCAGTGGTGTAGACAACATCTCAGGCATCCCTTACACTGGTGGCGACGTGTTTTATTCACAGATGAATGTCGTTTCCATCTTTCATCATCAGATGGCCGCCAGAGAGTGTACAGACGTCGAAACGAACGCTACGCAGATCCATGTGTCGTGGAGCGAAACCGTTATGGGGGAGGGTCTCTCATGGTGTGGGGTGGCATCACTGCCCGTAACAGAACTGAGCTGGTTATTATTGATGGCAATCTCAATGCAGCCAGATATCGTGATGAAGTGCTTACACCTGTTATTGTCCCATTTCTGCAACGTCACGCCCCGGCGTCATTCTACAGCAGGACAACGCCCGACCCCACGCAGCTCGTGTTGTTCAACAGTATCTGCAGCAACAACAAGTGGATGTTCTTCCCTGGCCCGCAAATTCGCCCGATATCTCACCCATTGAGCACGTATGGGACGAAATGAAACGTCAGCTACGCCGGCTTCCCCATGCACCGTCAACGCTTGTGGAACTCCAAAGACAGCTTATCAGAATATGGAACAACATCCCACAACACTTCCATGCTAACTTGTTCGCTTCCATGAGGCGTAGATGCACAGCAGTAGTCGATGCAGAGGGAGGTCATACCAGATATTGAGTGTGTGACTTTTGTGTTTGACCCTTAGTGTCTTTGACTCTCCATGGCACCAAGAGTATTCGTCGTAGCGTAATGAAATTTCTCGTGTTGATCACAAACTGATTCATCTGTGATTGAATAAAATTTCCATGAATGAAAATGATATATATCTTTTTTTAGTGTTATTTTGTAGCATGCACACTTTCTTTTTTGGGAGAGTATATATTGTCTTAAGTTAGGAAAAACAATTTACTTTGAAATTTTCAAGTCTGAAATTCCATAAGTTTCGAATAAATACGCCAACTGTGCAGTTTTCTTAAGGTGTTATACCTGTATATATATCGGTGTGTTTTTGCCTCTGCTGATCATGACCGAATTGTAAACAAACGGCATTCTTACCCGTCTACAGAATTGCAGTTGGCACCTTCATGCTTCCAAGGATCTGGGGGGGGGGGGGGTGGGGGGTGGGGGGGGGGGGGGGGTAGTTGTCGCAAAAAAAAAAAAAAAAATGCCAGGATACAAGGTCCGGGTGGGTGGATGGTCCGAGCCCCAAAGTGCCATTTTTGCGGTGTCATGCAATTTTTTGCCAAATATCATTTTACAGACAAGAAATTACAACCAAAGTGAATCCAAGTGCTTAGATTCAGAACTTAGAACAGAATAGAGCATTGATAATGTGTTGGGGGCTCCATGTTGGAAATTTTCCCCCATGTTTTACACTTCATTAGGGGGTGGGTCCTGTTCTGGGTCTGGCAAAAATTTGCAAAACAAAAAAGTGATTCCCAGCTATTTGGTCATAATTTTCACTCCTTTATATTTCTACTAAGGCAGTCTGCCTCTTATTAGTGCTTTGTGGCTCCTATTATTTGATTCTTCTGTAAACCCCAGGGTGCCTCATGCCATTGGTCTAGTGTGCTTCCATGTATGGAATAATTGGAAAGGTTGATAGAATAAAAATCTTGATTGTGGAAAACGTGTATAATTTCAAGGTAAATATGATTCTAGTGACACTAACATAAAAAAATAAATAAGAGGCAATTCATCTCAGACAAGCCACCCTGGCATGGGTCAAAGAACTTCAGTATTAGGTCTCTCTCAGACCAGCTGTACAAAATAAACATTTAACCGAAAAGTAATGAAATGAAAAACAATTGTTTCTTGTGGACAGTTGAAGATATCTAGGTGGGAACAATATATTTTGGGCAGGGCTTCTTGGTGGTGGGATTCGACTGGTGTCTGAACAGCATAGACATGCTGTACATCGGGGTAAGGGTTGTGTTGCTTGGAACATGAATGGGTGTATATCTGCAATTCACTTGGTGGAGGCGGGTTCCAGTGGTTACCTGGTGGTCTGATGCTGCATTTCCGTTGTGGCTTTATATGCAGAGAGATTGTTTTGGGGCCATCTGTGGCTAGGGATGCCTTGGATGCCTAAGAGCAGGGATGTGATATCGGACAAGCTGGTTTGTGGCACCTTTCATGTTTGGGAAAAGTATTTTTTTTTTTTTGATTTAGGTAATTTGAATACTTCGTTAAACAGATTTTATAAATTGGGGGTGGGTCCCCAATTGTCTTTGAGGAAAAACTGTGCGGGAGGGGTGGGTGTCCAAGACAAGACTGGCAAAAATTTTCATTCCGGGGGTGGTGGGTCCCAAAAATTGAAAATGTAAAAATTTCCACCTTGTATCCGTAATATGATTTGCCTGACCCCCCCCCCCCCCCCTGTTCTAATTGGACATTTTGCTTTGCTTCCCCCGTTACTGCCATGCAGGGGCTTTTTTTATGAAAGTGCAATACCAATTTGATCGCCATGAAAAAAGTACGGGGGCTAAAGCCTACCCCTGCTCCACGGGAAGGAACACTGATATTTCACGATCCAACAATGCAGGGATTCTTTAGGTATCTACTGGGGCCGTTTATGGGACCTTTTCCCAATGGCATTTGGGTATGATTTTTCCCAATTCGTAACCCAAATTTCCCAATCTCAGTTCCCACTTGAACAAAAATTTAATGCACACTTGGTTCCCTGAAATGAGTAGTCATAAGGCCCCAGAAAACCATAGGTTTTCTGAGGCCTTATGACCATCCTGTTCTGGACATCAAGTCTGTAAGTTGAAAGGCAAACGAAAAATTCTTCTAAAATAGTATGAGAACAGCTTAATAGAGACTACAGAGACTGGTTGAACATGATTCCACGTGACTGTTTGTTATAAAACTTACTTATAGTATACATGCAGCTGCTGCTTAGGTATCGATCTGATTGTTCTCTGCTCAATTCGAATGTAAAATTCCTTAGTCTCTGTGTGGTTGTACCCTACAAAATATTTTCCCAATGGCATGGACACCGGTCCATTTTCCAAAGATGGCAGAAGAATTCCTGCTACGTCAACCTCACTGGGTGAGAGATAGATGTTTTCCTATCGCTTGAATATCCACTCATTTCTGTCACAACGATATACCCCCACTTTCCTCTTTGTATTAATTTAACAAACTTGTGAGGCAATTTACATCACAGTAACTTCTCATGGTTTACTGGCTACATGTGGTATATAACTAAACACAGTTGGGAAAGCACACTGAACGATGCTGTTTTATTAATTAATTTTGACCCTATTAGTGCAAAGCATCATGCGTGTCAATGTAAACATCTTTACATGAAATCATAGCAAATAGCAAGCGATGGCAGTGTGCCATCTTTGTAAAAACACCATTACGAACAGTATTCAGTCCGAACTCCAGGAAGCCATGCACCCTGATTGCCTGACATGCAGGCATACAGGCAGATGGGTATGCACTGCAAACATTTATTGCTTACTTGATGTCAACAATTCTTAAATACTTGGAGAATTTTGTATTCCTTGCACCTCTCATATAGTGGCCCATTATTCACATTTTTTTCGTGTATGTACTATGTATGCATATGTATATCTGTTCAAAAATGACCAGAGATATCAGTATCAAGGTTGGTGGGAAGCCACTGCCATTGATAGAGTCTTGACAGCAAGTGATTTTTATTTTCAAAGGTCAGCGGGCAAGTTCACAGGGTGATCCAAATTTTACAAGTTTAGTCTTCAAAGTTCAAACACGATTGTAGTATCTGACCTTTAAATTCCATCGCGAGCGTTCGCCTATTTTAACTTAGTTGGAGGCAGGGTCGGGGTCGGTGTGTCTCCTAACTCTAGTGATCCGGTGGCTGGTATCCTCACCACTGACAAAATAGGCTACTAATAAGACTATAACACGGCATACTACAACGTGGTAGACGAACACATTGAACAATACCATGCAGACACTGAACTGCAAGAACTTGTTCAAAAAAGTGAAACAGGAACGCCGTGAAGATGACCGATTGGGGGATATCAACTTTGGTGACTTCACTTACTTGTCCTGACTGTGATGGTTCAAGTCCCCAACAGATAAAATATTCCAATTACATCATCAAGGTATGTCTTCGTGGGTGATTTAATTGAAATATTAATCAAATAAAAACGCTGCACATCCGGATATATATATATCTCAATTTTTCAGGCGTATCGTAAACTTATATATATCCGGTTATGGAGCACTTTTATTTTTAATACATAGTTGTGAAGCATAAAAATATTGTGGGGCCTACATAGTACCCCACAACTTTTATTACGTTACTTGGTCATTTCAGACCACAGAGAGTAGTTATTGTATTTTGCTTAGAGAAGTACAATTCTATACAGAAGCAGGGGGTATGTATATACTATGATTGTTCAATATCGGATATGAAAAAATATATATTTCGAAGTTCAATTTATGTTGATGTGTCGATTAATGTAAAAAACAAATCGACTGGAAAAAACCTTTAAGTTGAGAGGGCCATCGGAATGTCAGGCCTGTTTTGCGTACACGATGTGGTATTCATCAGCCAATAAATCTCGATTAGTCAAGTGACACCTTTTAGAGGCTGAAATCACTGTAAAAGTCAAAAAAGGCATTTCCCTTGATTGACCCATCCTGTCCAAGAAATTGGTTTTTAAAACAAAAAAAATCAAGCAGGGAATGGTCAGAATATTGACCCACGTGTACACCACTACAGATTTGGAAAGCAACGAGAGAGAGAGAGAGAGAGAGAGAGAGAGAGAGAGAGAGAGAGAGAGAGAGAGAGAGAGTCTAACCTCATAACGATAACGAACATCCTCCGACTTCATTGAGATGACCTCATATTTCACGAACTCCAACTCCACTGGTTCAAACATCATTTCTGCGACGGAGCCGATATTCGCATATAAACGATGTCATTATTCCAAATGGCACGCTGCCACGCGACGTCCCTTGATATCAGGCTAACATTATCAGTAGCTTTATGCATTGAAATAACCTAACTATATATTTCATAGAGGCAGAATTCAAAGAGTGAACAGAAGTGAACTGTCAATTATTGTGAGAAGATAAATGAAATGAAAATCCTTCCATTACACATCGGAGTCGACTTTATGTTATTATACGTAAAATAAAAAAAACACTTCTGATTCATATTAAGTGAACAAGTAGATATATTCCAATTCTAGAGAGATACCTTGCAGATGGCGCAACCAATATTTAGTCTCTGAAAATGAAGAGCTTGGAATAGGTCGTTCCAATTAGTGGTTAAAGGGAATGTTCCGTAAAAAAATGCCCCTGCCCCCCAAAACCCTAAAAACAACATGCCGTCCCTTGGGCGCAACAAGGCACCACCTGCAATGCTAAAGCATTGCAGATAAAGCCTTGTTGCACTCAAGGGACGATATAATCGAAACAAATTGAAAAGTATACGATAGGCCTGAAAAAAGTAAGCAAACTTTCGTTTCGTTCACTGATCTTTCGAGACTGGCGCCCACATAGGGGTGATCGAGTGGATAAGTGTGCTGGTCTATAGTGGTAGCGATCCTGAGATACATTCTCGTCGGGAAAGTTCTCGAGTCGAGATGTCCGAACACTCTCTGGCGGCATCAATTGTGGGGTTGATGGTGTCATAACTCACCGTCCTATTGCTGGCGTTAAATGTTGCTGCCCCTGTTGTGGAGAGAGACACACTACGTACAGGCTAAAGATTCCTTTGTAATATTCGAGAAGCGGGAGGACACTAAATTGCCGCTATGGAGGTCACCACACGTTGAAGAGATTGGGAAGAATGGGGCAAGGGATGTCATCAAGCAGTTCGTCTCCGAGTGTTGGGAGGAGAGAAGAAGCGCGGGAATAGGGAGGCAGTTGGTAGAACATGGGTAACCAAGGCCTTCTCATACGAGAACCGCGACAAATCAGCGGCCGTTCGAAGTGTTATTAATTAATATTACGTACCTGCGTCACCTGGCCAAGGAGTATAGCGTTAATAAAAATATACAGAACTGCACATACGTTTGAATGGTTTAAGAATTATCGCAAGAGATTGTTTTGGCCGGCTCGAGTGATATCCTGGGCCAAAGCTATCGAGTACAATTGTGTATAGTCCCAGCTTTTAAACACAGGAATCTCAATTAATGGAAGATCTGTGAATTTAATTTCATATCGCCAATGTCAAGCAGGAATTACACCATGCATAGTCCTGGTACCGCGCCATTGGATTGAAAACAGTGGCGCGGCGCCAGGACTATATATATATTAGACCAGACTCCGTCATTATACCTGATCGCCCACCCCACCCCATTGTGCAACGTAAAAGACGTTAGAAGCTAATACTCGAGAGTTTTTCTCAGTTACAGTGCTCAGAAAGTCGCCTCTTCCACCAGTGCATACACTTCTGGCAACAAAGGCGCGCACTACCCCCCCCCCCCCCAGTCCTGGGGCGCAAAGGAGGGCAAATGCCCCCGCCATTCTTTCACGCCTCCGGTGCCTCTGAGTCTACAATTGGGGATACTGAATAATACAGCCCTGCGGTATCTGTGATAGAATTTCGACCTGATCGCGACATGTTCACGGTCAGGTCTGAATTCCCTGTCGATTTCGACCCGCAGCACTGCAGAATCTCACCTGTCTAAAATGAAACAAGAGAACATCAATCAAATTCTCGATCCTGTTGTGCGTGTCGCAATCGGATGATGGTCTTCACCGCTTTTGTGATCACAGTAATCTTTCTATGCAACTTTTGCTTTGCTCCATGAAGATATGGGTGGCGCCAGGATTTCCCCGACTCAAGGGGTAGGGGATATGATACCCGACACGGGGCTAGTGAGTCCTCCGGCCGTCCATGATTCGGTCCAGTGAGAAAAAGTTTTGTTTTAATTGGGAAAAGTCGCGATATTACAATGTAGGTGAGAGAGGCAAAACGAAGCGCGAATAATAAGAGGCCCCAAGGAGCCTTAATCGCTCACCGGCCAAAGTGGTTCAAAGAAGTATTTGGGGTCACATTCAGTTAGGCATGGTTCATCAACACTACAAAGGAATGAAGTCATGAGAGACAAATTTAATTTTATGGAACTAGGGACATGGCTTGAACAAACTTGAATCTTACACCCCTAAGGATGCTGCATACCAAATATCAAAAGCATTCATCTGCTGGATCTGAAGAAGAAGATTTTTAAAGAAAATTCCTCATTTTGAACTAAGTTATCATTCGGGCTCCCACAGTGAGCCCAAATATGAACCCAGGGACTTGGCTTGAACAAACTTGAATCTCACCCCCTAAGGATGCTGCATGCCAAATATCAAAACATTTCGACTGCTAAATCTGAAGAAGAATATTTTTAAAGAAAAATTCCTCATATTGACTAAGTTATAATTCGGGCTCCCATATTGACCCAGGGACTTGGCTTTAACAAACTTGAATCTCACCCCCTAAGGATGAAAAACACCACATATCAAAACATTCCGACTGCTGGATCTGAAGAAGAAGATTTTTTAAGAAAATTCCTCATTTCGAACTAAGTTACAATTCAAGCTCCCACAGTGAGCCCAAATATGGACGTAGGGACATGGCTTGAACAAACTTGAATCTCACCCCCCTAAGGATGCTGCATACCAAATATCAAAACATTCTAACTGCTAGATCTGAAGAAGAAGAGTTTTAAAGAAAATTCCTCATTTTGAACTAAGTTATCATTCGGGCTCCCATAGTGAGCCCAAATATGGACCTAGGGACATGGCTTGAACAAACTTGAATCTCACCCCCCTAAGTATGCTGCATAGCAAATATCAAAACATTCCAACTGCTGGATCTGAAGAAGAAGATTTTTAAAGAAAATTCCTCATTTTGAACTAAGTTATAATTCGGACTACCACAGTGAGCCCAAATATGAACCCAGGGACTTGGCTTGAACAAACTTGAATCTCACCACTATAAACATGCTGCATACCCAATATCAAAAGATTCTGCCTGCTGGATCTTGAGAAGAAGATTTTTAAAGAAATTTGCCTGAAATGCCCTAAGTTCAAATTTGGGCTCCTATACTGAGCTCAAATATGAACCCAGGGGGCCGATTTGAACAAACTTGAATCAGATATACCCCACAATGTTGCATACCAAATATCAAAAGATTCTGCCAGCTGGATCTGGAGAAGAAGTTTTTGAAGAAATTTGCCTGAAATGCACTAAGTTCGAATTCGAGCTTCTATAGTGAGCCCAAATATGAATCCAGGGGGGCCGATTTGAACAAAGTTGAATCAGATCCACCCCACAATGTTGCATACCAAATATGAAAAGATTCTGCCAGCTAGGTCTGGAGAACAAGATTTTTTAAAGAAATTTGCCTGAAATGCACTAAGTTCAAACTCGGGCTTCTATAGTGAGCCCAAATATGAATCCAGGGGGCCGATTTGAACAAACTTGAATCTGCCCCCCCCCCCCCCCCCCCCCCCACCTGGAGATGATGTATACCAAATAGGAAAGAATTCTGCCAGGTGGATCTGAAGAAGAAAATATTTTTGAATTTTGGAAAAGAAATTCACGGGTGCTATCAGAGTTATGCCTCTTGTGGTGCCCCTTGTGGGTGCGGCAAGTTTATTTGTATAAGTTTGAATTGACATATGATGGGGAACATGCACACCAAATTTGGTTCAATTTGATCCAGTAGTTTGGGTGGAATAGTCGATAATGTAAAGTTCACGACGGACGACGACGACGGACGACGACGGACGGCAAGTGGTAAGTTAAGCTCCCTTCGGTGAGCTAATAAAAAAAATGTGGCTTGTGAAACTGGGATGTCAGACACGTGACAATGGCGATTCGCCATGGAACCTGTTTTTGATACTCAAGTTCCAAAAGCCACACATATTAACAGGGGCGCCGGAACGGCCAAACATTGGCCCGATCATAACACCCATATCCCTGTTTTTTCGAATTGTTGCCATTATTATTGATTATGTGGGGGAGAAAAAAAATGACAGTGCATGCAGTTCGTCTTTCGAGGAACATAATATGACAAAATTCGGTAATTTGGCAGGGAATTTTGTTATATTATGTTATGTTCCTCGGAAGACGAACTTCACTGTGGAGGCCCCCACATATGTGGGGGCCCTGGGCATCTGCCCAGTCTGCCCATTAGTAAATCTGGCCCTGCCCAGGAGGGGGTGGGGGGGGGGGGGGCACTAAAAATTTGCAAGACGTGACGTCCTATTTTTTATTCGGCTCCTTTTTACACCCACCCACCACTACGTGCAAATTTTCTACTACCGTTCTCAGGCACCCACCCCCACTCTCCCATTAAAATCCAAAATAAACTTATAAACTTAGTAGGCACAGCTGTCTTTAGGGGTTTTTCATAATGTTCTTAAACTGGTACCACCAATTTAAACCTCTGTGGGCTGCTGTGGGCCCCAGTCTACAAATGACAAGCTGTTCATTATCAGGCTTGGCCAGAGCAGGTGTACATATACGGGAACAAATTTTCATTTGAATTGTTCTGTCAGTACTCTCTGGTGTTTGCTACTTTCCTCTTCTATCCATACAAATTCTATTAATAAATAAATAACTTGGGTTGAATTTAGTGCATCAGAGAGAATTTTCCCAAAATATTGTCTGCACATTTTCTACATTTCGAACAAGACACCCACCCCCTACTAACGTGTGACATTTTCCCAGATTAAGCCCAATATTCTCACATATAAAGCCTCCTGATGTTGTATTTATGTTAAGAGTGTGATGTACAACATCATCTTTAAGGTTTGAAACACAAATGATGGTATATATTAGCTGATATATTGATATATTTTGAAAAAATTCACAAAATTGCACATGTTGGAAATGCACATTTTTGGCGCACTCAAGAGACCCACCCACCCCCACGTCACGTCTTGCAAATTTTTGGTGCCCCCACCCCCCCGCCCCGCCCCCAGAAAATGTTTCAAAAATGACATCTCTCAGACCCATTTTGGGGCTACTTCTTTAGTATTCCAACCGCTTCCGAAGCGGATGGAATACTCAAGAAGTAGCCCCCAAAATCTCCTCATCGTTAACTCGTCATTAATAGCCGCCATTGTGTGTCCAATATTAAAGAAACAAGACGATCTATGCGCGCACTATTTTCGGATATCCGCCAGAACAAAATTAAAAAAATCATAGCCTAATTATTTGATATGAATGACGTTCGGCTGAAGGTCGATCACAAAAATAACATGATCGGCAATTTTCTTGCCCCGACATTGGTCGGGGCGGCTCCGGCGCCCCTGCTTTAATAAGTACGATATAAGTCACAACAGAGACTAGATGTGTGCCGACCAGTGATTGTGCAGAAAGTTTTCGGTATCGCACCGAAAGAGAACTCTCGCAATGTTATTAACTCCAACAATACCCACAGTGATTATATGCCAGCAGGGATATTTCTATGGTGCAAGTGTATCTGGTCTACGGGAGTATAATGTCTATCATTATGGTGTTTGCGTGATTTTATGTCCCCGACGAATTTTCTTGATTTTCCCGACGATGGTGGGGGGGGGGGGGGGGGCGCTAACCCTCCCAGGCTGGGCTAGTCCCCCACCTCTCCTGACGCCACCTCTGTACTAAGAGTACAAAAAGAAATGTTTAGTTTTGATTCTATCTGTCCGCATTAACTTTGGCTTCAGGTTCGCGATTAGAAACCCGGATAATTTGTATTGTTCAATGTAGTTCAATAGCGAAAATATCGAATTTAATAATGCAACACGCATCGAAGAATATAAATAGCACACACCAGTGGTGGTATGTCAACTATATTGCAGGTAGATAAACGGGATGGGGAATACACATTAAATGTCTAAACAGACAAAACAGCAGTGAAACGTTTCTAAATAAAACTTTAAATTTCCAAAATTCCTCTGCTTGCCTGTGCTTGCTCTTATTTTATTTGGAAGGTTTTTTGTACATTTTTTCTACTTACCAGATCCGATCTGTCTGAACAAAATTAATCTTCGATATCCCCTAAAACTTGATAAAACAGTAATCCTTTTGTACTACGTAAATACAATCCACACAACACGGCTGTTGTACATTATAACGCTTGTATAGAGTATACGACGTGCACTATTTCCTCTTATTTTGAGGAAGATGAATGACCCACTTTGCTTTAACGATTCTAACTGTAAGTACAGGACTTGTTTATCACATGAATAAATATTTGCACTGACGACCACGGCGATCGCCTGAACGGTGATATCGAATGCTAGTACCGGCGCAGCGAGTGTAATTAGTCCGGGTAACCGATAGATCACAACGCTACACGTTTAGCGCCGCGTTTCCTTCACAGCATATCGAGTACTGTGGTTAGCTAGGTGTGGGCAGCAGCTCGGAGTCCATCGAACCACGTAAAAGTTGAAACCCATTTTCCTAAAATGTGCTTTATCTCATCAATGTACAATCTTCAGCTACAACAGCAGGTTCGATAGAACCTACCGATATGCCCAATGGCGGCGGTAAAGTGGGGGTGTTTGGTGGGGGTTTTGCTGGACTATTTATTTTTGTTCAAAATTTGCATTAAAATCACAGCTTAAC
This sequence comes from Pictodentalium vernedei, assembly GCA_031216915.1. Lineage (NCBI taxonomy): Eukaryota > Metazoa > Mollusca > Scaphopoda > Dentaliida > Dentaliidae > Pictodentalium > Pictodentalium vernedei. Next base: position 353,869,671 of record CM062297.1, read on the forward strand.
AAACTCCATTAGAACGAGTCCGTTTCAATCAGGGATATTAAACCATGTTTTTGAGACAAAAGAGAAAAAGAAAAAAAATTCTATATTGTTTTTGCAAGAGAAGTCTACTATTTATGCTACTAGTAAGCAAATAAGAGTGTCATGCATTTTGAGCACGAGTGGGGGTGCAAGATTCACATTTTACATGGAAAGCGTGTGTGTGTGTGGTGGGGGGGGGGGGGGCGTGGCACCGCCGCTGTGCTCATTCTAGCTTTTGATATCATTTCCACATTGATGAGGGCCGGAAGAAAGTGACAAGAAAACCAAATCAAATCTAACAGTAATTTGATCGCAAAAGTGGTTTCTTTCCTGATCAGATCGCCATCCTGTCGCGGTACACTAACACAGTGGGTTGACAGATCTTGAAGAAAATATTGCGAAGAAAAGTATGGAGGAAGACAATAAGGCCCCACAGCTATATCTTCTGTTTCTCAGGCCATTTTTTCATTGTTTGTAAAATTGCATGTGGGCGGGCGGTTTTTTATTTTATTTTTTTGTTTTTATTTCTTTGCCATCAAAAGTTCATGTTCTTGGTTTGTTTTATGTTTTAGGCCCATAATCTACAGAATATCAGGTATCAGCAGGACCTCATAATCATGGCATGTTAATGGCACATGTTCTGGGGTTGCAAAAAGGCTGAAATAGGCCTTTGAAGGTGAAGGTGTGTTTGGGACAAGTCACAAAATTACTGTAGCTATAATTTAAATTATGCCTGCAAAAGAATGTCAATATTGAGCTCATTGGTAGTAGCATTTGTGGCGTTGTAGTAGAATGATACAAGAACAAAATAATCTGCATTTTCCAGGAGTGAGCTCTGTTTATGACACAGCTCATTTTATCAAATAATTTTTCTTATTCTGTTAAAAATCAGCAATGATGACTTCAATATGCGAATTAAAGTAAAACTACTTTTCTGTAATTTCTGGTCTGTCCTGTGGGTATATAATTATATCTTACCTCCTACAAGTATCTGGGAATTTCATTGATTCAAAGACGTCACATGCAGACTGCATATAAAACCATATACTGCCTGTCAACATCAATATACGCTGACAGCTATGGCTAATTTCCCCTTTGTTCATTGATTATTCAAAATGGCGGCAGCCGATAAACGCTTCAAGTTGAAAGATTGAGTGTTGGAAGCCCATATTTGGTCTGAAGTGCAGGTTAGGCAACTTAAAAGGCTTCATATTCTGGGGATGTGTGTCATGTTACCTTCGAAATGAAACTGTTTGGTATGTATGAATTTGCCTTGTTACAATTTATGGGAGAGTGCAGGCACTCTCCCATAAATTGTAACAAGGCAAAGACACGTGAACACATTGTGAGAATTCTCTCATTTAATTTTGATCGCTGTTGTTATTAGTTCTGTGCATCGATGCAGCAGTCGGTAAGATATATTCATTACACAGTTTGTTGGTGGCCTAATATGGTATATATGATATCAGTTAATTCCATATTGGACTCGAGCTTCGCTCTCGTCCAATATGAAATGAACTGAAACCATATATACCATATTAGGCCACCAACAAACTGTGTAACTAATAATATACATGTACTGTGAATGGAAAAAAAGCTTGGCGATAAAATTAATGCTTTGGCCTATAAAAGAGATCGTTTGGAAACTAATACGCAATTTATCACCAAACAATTTATTTCCAGTCAAGTTAGGTCTCGTTTTCTATTCAAAGATCATTTCCGAGATTATCGAATATCCGAGGTTATTAGATATCCTCAGCCAAATGGCTATATTGAGCTATAGTTTTAGTTTGTGGTGGTGTGGATTTAGTAAATAATTCTCATTAATGTTGATATGGCCAAAATAATCTGTTGATGGTCTCGATTCAAACTGTGTACTGTCAAGTGCTTTTCAATTGGGGGTCAAGGTCACACGGGAGTGTTAAATGACTAACCCAGACGTGTTTGGGACCTGACAATTTGCAGGTTACAAATGGGACAATTTTTGTGTAAATCTGCTTTGAGAAATCCTTCTGAAAAAATGAATAAGAAACCCATATGTTTGTTTTTGGTCAGAATGATCATCTTATGCTGTAAAATCCTCAGTGGAGGAATGAGGAATTCCTATAACACAGTTTTATCACTATCGATGCACGAAAATTGCAAATTTATCCCCAAAATGAGAACATTTTAACAACTTTGAGCCATTTTTTAGCCATCAGCTGTGCCATTCAGCTGAGTGTATTTGAGTGATATTGTTAGATTTTTGTTGTGTGCAGTTGCCTCCAGAAAACGCCATATTCATACCTTCCAGAAACTGTATACATTGTGAGAATTGTGAATAGGGGGGGGGGGGGGGGGGGGGGGGGTAATTTAAATGCGAAATATCCTCGGACGTGTTAATAAGAAGCCTCGCATTTCTTGAAAAGCCAAGGTTTTCACTTGAATAACTGGAACGAGACCTTAAAATCACAAACTGCATGTAGTCAAAATGGGAACTGGAACTGATAAACAGAATACTGGGCCTTCACATATTTATTTCCTTGAGGCCCGAGAAAAAATAGTCCACAAGATACGTGTACGCATACAAGGTCAACACGACATTTACACCCCGAATGCGTCGCGAGTGTGCCGATTATTACGTTAAATAACAAATATCAAATGTTCATACCAATTTGTAATTTCTTCGTACCGTTGGCGTGATACCGTTCAAGTATGGCTCGCCTAACAACAAACACAGATGCCAATTGCAATGTGACCAGTGTGCAGACTGCAATATAAAATCACCGAATTTTGTCGTTGCGTTACACTCTAAAACCAGTTGGGTTCATATTCACTCAACCCAGTTGATTTGGATTGATTTTTAACCCAACTGATTTTAGAGTGCAGATTTGAATTCAATGATTATATATTCCACATCTGATATTGGACTAAGATCCGGTAATTATTGTCCTTGTTCTGTTATTTATTTTTAATCTATTTATTGTAGTTAAACGACACTTTCAAAATCCAGGGTCACCTCGTGTTGGGCAGTTTTATGGGTGAAAGAAGCCGGAGTACCCGGAGAGAAACCCACCGAGCAACTGTCAGACTCCCCAGCGTACTATCTCCGCACTAGCAGGTTTAGCATTGGTTGAAGACAAGTGCACCATCGACGTGCAGTACGTCATAGTACACAGCGGCACCGCGCACCTACGAGGGCAATCGGGATTAAGGGCCTTGCCTAAGAATACAACGCAGTTACCCTCTAGCGGGGGATCGAACCATGGACCTTTTGGTTCGAAGTCCAACGGCGTAACCACTGAGCCACCGCGCTCCCTATCGTTTTTGCGCAGTTTAACCTATGACGATAAGAGAACACAATGGACAACGAATCGGTTGGAAAGATGGACAATAAGTTAATCATAGGGCCCCCCCCATCTGCAACGAAGTCTGTACGATGAAATCATTAACTTCCTCCCCAAACCCAAACGTGAAATGGCTTCAGCAGTTGGTCACAGCTGGTTCCCAATCTCCTTCATGATATAATGACCAAAAGGCTATATTCTGAATCAGGAAAAAAATCTGTGTCCAACAAGAACAATAGCTCTTGAGGAAATACCTGAACACGGGTGGTACGGAATCCCATTCATTATATTATCACCAAAAAGCTATATATTAAATCTGGAAAAAAATCTCGAACGGTTTTCTTTGACTTGTGATGACAAGAAATGGTAATGTGATAACAAGAAAGTGTAAGACCAACAAGGGCAATAACTCCTGAAGACATACTTGGACACAGCGGTTCGTAGTCCCTTCATGATAAAACCATTTAAAAGCTAAGTATATTAAATTTGGAAAAAAACATCGTCAAAAGTTTTCATTGAGATGTGATAACAAGAAATGGTAATATGATAACAAGTAATTATAAGCCCACTAATGATGATAACTCTTTAAGAAATACATGAATACGGCTGGTTCGCAACCCCATTCATGGTATTATGACCAAAAAAGCTATATATCAAATTTAGAAAACAAGGTCTTTCTATCAAATATATTGACAAGAAGTGGTAATGTGATCACAAGAAAGTCGAACAGGGCGAATAACTATTGAAGAAATACTTAATACACAGCTGGTCCGCTGTCCCCTGCATGACATTATCAAAAATCTATATACTAATTTTGGGAAAAATATTGTCAATGACTTTCTTAAAAATGTGATGACACGAAGTGGGGAAGTACGGATGGACGTACAGACAGACAGACAGACAGACAGACAGACAGACAGACAGACAGACAGACAGACAGACAGACAGACAGACAGACAGACAGACAGACAGACAGACAGACAGACAGACAGACAGTAAGACGGACGGTAAGACAGACAAACAGACAGTCGGATCTCATTCCCATATTCTCTCCCAACTACGTTAAGGCGGAATAGATGCAAACTATGACCGGAAGAGTAAGCTATTAGCTCTACTGAAATACCATCACTCCAATTACTCTGCCGAGTTCAAAGAGAGCTATGAGCATTGTAATCGTATGTTTGGACCTTTAAACACCTGTTGTGATATGAGCGTTTGGCGCAATGTAATAAAGTGATGATTAATGATTTGCACTGCTTTTTAATTTGCACACATTGTGATACCTCAAATCTGAGTCTCGCTGTAAAACAAAGACAGATATTTACAGCACTGAGACCAATGTGCAAACTGAAATATAAAATCAATAATTAAAAATTTTGACGCAATGAATCGTTACGTCATATTCAGTGATTGCACCTTTTGATTGATACATTGGGCTCAATTTAATTTGTTGTCTTTGTTCGACAACAATTCACAAGGCTTCACATTAAGTTGAAATCACTGAAGAAAAATTGTTAATTACTACTTTATCGCAACACTCACACCGCGTCCAGTGTATAGCAGCCTTTTGTGTTAAAGAAACTATGCAGCATTGTATTAGTTCGAGAAGACGTCGGTATGCGATCAGTTTAGTAAAAATCTTAGTTCTTACATTAAAAATGCATACCCTCCAGCACTACATACTCGAGTGATCTGCTTCATTTACAGATGCACGCAAAATGAGATGATGGCAGATAAAATCAATTATGAGCAATCTTGGCGCCACACAGTAACTGGTGGTGACATAAATTAGAATTGATCGGAGAAGACGGGGTGGGGGAGAGGGTACCGTGCCCCTAATAATTTGGTGAGTCGACCATATCGGGACAATATCTTGTAACACTTTAGTATCAAGCACTAGCAGACGACATGATGAATGTTTTTCTGAACAAAAAAAATTCTGGTTTTAGCTTATTGACACATTCTCGGTATGGCCACAAGGTGTGTTTTAAAAAGCAGAAATATAAAAACAATAATATACAGTATGAATCTTAACCCTTTGAACTCTAGTGGTATCTTCCATGCCAGTTCAATGGCATCAATTAGAAGAATCCATATTCATTATTTGGGGTGGACCAATCAGTATTTTCAACGTGCAGCCTCGGGCTGCACGTTGAAAATACTGATTGATCTACCCCACAATATTTACTGAACAGCCATGCTATATAATGACGTTATGACGTATCATGTTCCTGATCGGAAAAGGGCCGCTGGGGTTCAAAGGGTTAATTTTTGTCTTATATATGACTGATTTCGCCGATCGATTCGTTAGGTGATGGTTTTTAAACGTCTCTAAATGTCGTAGCCGAGACCATTACAGTACTTCTCAATTTAGAGAGTCAATGGCACAGTGGCTACGGCATTGGACTTCAAACCAAAATATTCACGGTTCGATCCCCACCAGGGGTAACTGCGTTGAGTCCTTGGGCAAAGTACTTACCCCGATTTCCACGCGGGGGAATGGTAGCGCTGTGTACTTAGGCGTAATGTACGTCATTGGTGCACTTGTCTTAAACCAACGCTAACCCTTTTGTGCGGAGTTAGACCATTGGGGAGTCTGACAGTTGTTCGTAGCTGCTTGGTGGTTCTTTCCAGGTACACCGGCTTCACCCACCCGTAAAACTGTCCGAGGTGACCTTGGATGTCAAAAGTGTAAACTCCAATAAATAAATAAATAAATAAATAAATAAATAAATAAATAAATAAAAATAAATAAATAAATAAACAAATAAATAAATAAATAAATAAATAAATAACTTATATGTTGAGTTAGGCCTACACATCGTCCCTTGCGTGCAACAATGTGTCATCTGCATCCATTGAATGCCACGAGGGGCCATCTGCAATGCATCAGTATTGCAGGTGGCGCCTTGTTGCACCCAAGGAACTGTATTAGTGTTCACTGTGACGTTTAGCATCTGTGGCTTTTTCGTGAAACATAGGAGTCCACTGGGGTAGAATTGAGGTGCAAAGAGGGGTCACTTATTTTGGGGTATAAATTTGTATACATTCATGCTAAGCATTTACCATTTTTTTATGTCACTGGACTATATCATGGTAACACTGGATGATTCAACCCACAAAAGCAGCAATGTGGTAATTCATAGCACCCATCTCTTATACGCCAAAATACCGTACTCCCGGCTCATTATAGACAGATCAATTTGTTTATTGGGGTTTAACAACATTTTTAACAGTCGGGGATCAAATTGTTAAGTCAGCATAAAAGTGAAATACCCATTTTTAAGTATCACTCTCTCAAAAACGTACGGGGATTGTCAATGTATACGATATCCCGATTGCGAGTGCGGTATGTTCGTTGGTTATCGCAGCACACTTCAGATCGAAAGATCGTGAGTTCGACTCTGACTCACGCCAATGAGTTGTATCCTTGGCCAAGACACTGTTCCCAATTATCGAATTGATGGCACGGTGGTGCAATGTGCTAAGGCGTACTGCACATCAACATTTCACATGACTCCAATCGACGCTAACCCTGCTCGTGCCAGATTAGTAAGTGGAAGAGTTCGACAGTTACTCGCTGCTGCTCAGTGGTTCTCTACAGGTAGTCAGGCTTCCTTTACCTGTAAAACTCTCCGACACGATATGATCTTGGCTGTTGAAATTTGAAAGTATCGCTAAACCTCAAGGTATAAATAAATAATAAGAAAAGCATCGCAAACCGATTCCAACAACCCCTCCCCCACCGCAAACAAATATATTCGAAAGCAATCACAATCAGGCCACATTTATTTATTTATTTATTGGTGTTTTAAGGTCACATATTTTTTCTGCACAATGGCTAATCATGACCGCGACAGTTTTACGGGTGGAGGAAGTCAGAGTATCCGAAGAGAACCACCGAGCAACGGCGAGCAACTGTCAGCTCCCCAACATACTAACTCCACACAAGCAGGGTTAACATTGGTTGAAAACAGGTGCACCATCGACGTGCAGTGCGCCTTAGTACACAACGTCACCGTGCCTCCACGTGGGCAAAGGGGGGGGGGGGGGGGGGGGGGGGGGAGTGTCTTGCCCAAGGACACAACGCGGTTGCCGCAGGTGGGATTCGAAATCAGGCCACATAAAATTTATCTTCTTTAACAAAGGGCAATAACTCCCATAATTTTCATCGGATATCGCTGGTCATCGAACGTAGACGTTGTTGCTATAGAGACATATACTAAAAAGATTGAAATCCGTGAACTATTATTCAAGTTATGCCATAAACAAAGTTCGGACGGTCTTCGCTATATCCCTCCCTCGCACAGGGGTGGGGGAGGGGGTAATAAATAAATAATAACACCCGGTGGTCCATGAGCTGAAAGCTAACGATCCTTGGGCTTTTTTTGTTTAAAAACTGCAAGTACATGTCACTACTTGGTGACAAATCAATTCATACAATGTGTAATGTGTGGTGATATTGTCTTCGCGCCTACTTTGGTGAATTAGGCCTCCTGCTGATGTCCATTTTGTGAAAGCATAACTGCCTAAGCACAAGTGCAAAGTCAAAATTAGCAAATAGTTTCTTTCTTTGCCAATTTCAGAGCACTCGTGTACTAATTGTTACCAGAGACCATTATACAGTGAAACAACAACAGGGTTCAGAGGAGACCTCTTCCCCACAGGTAATTGCACATCTCAGCCTTGTTCTGGATACCGGTTCCACTTCGCAAGCACCGATGGCGCTCGGTTATGAGGGAATACGCATTATGCATGTCATTCAAGAGACAATTGCACCCTATCAGATTATTAATCATGCAGCGTGCGCAATTTCAATTCTGCTATCGCTAAATACACTCATTCAATGGTGAAACGCCCCCCTCCCCCCTAAGAATCGCCGGAGTTTCGTGCTGCGATAGGCTTTACAAAAGAATCTGACTCTATGATCTATGATACGTCGAATGAGTCAAAAGTCGTTATGGCATTTCCTCTGCTCGAGCAATTGGCGGCTACTTCTACGACCACGAGTCTCCTTAGCTGATATAACAAATGTTGTCTTCAAACCATCAGGGGCGTCGCGAAGATTATCGACTAGTGTTGGGATGGATGGGCGTAAATCTGATTTTTCCCAACCGTGATGGTTCAAGTCCCGACTGACTAAATATTCCAACTACATCACCAAGACATGCTTTAATGAGGTAGTTGGAATATTAGTCAATAGGAATTACGGTTAAAAACCCCCCCTCAAGATTTCTTGGAAATTTATTAGTGAACAAATAAAAAATGGTCTTGCTGCCCCCCCCCCCCCCCCCCCCCCCTCCAACAGCCCGAATCGAAAACTGCAGACCGCGATTTGTATGATCGACGGTATGTGTGGCACACAAAATCGAATTTAGTCTTTTAAGAAAGTACATGATTACTAGCAAGAGAAATGACATCTTAAGACTCCAACCTTGACGAAAATGTTCCGCCCTGAAAAAATATTGAAGGGGTGTCACCTCCTCCCCCCAAAAAGTCTACCACTACCAGCTTCTACAACCGTTACCTATCACTACAATACCCATTGGCACCATTAAGGATCCTACGGTCCAGTTTGTATCACGATTGATATTGTGCCTGACTTCTGCAACAACCGAAAACTTGGAACGTGAAACTGCTGAGATATTGCCCGTGGATCTCTTCGACTCTTCCGTCCACGTATCTGGACAATACTCTTTCTCGGCAGCTTGTTACTTGAGGTGGCATTCTCATTATGACAGTTCACGCGCCTTTACGTGTGACGACACGTTCTGTTGGTTGAGGATTAACCTGGTAATCCATGTATTCGACAATGTTGTGATTTCATTGCTAACACTTGGCTCCGCTAACCTGAAAGCTGGGAAGAGCTAAAGAGTCGCAGGTGAAATTGCTTCCAGCAGCCATTGCTCAGGTGACTCTTCGACTCTTTCGTCAACATTTCTCGCCACTCCACTTATAGTCTGGTTGTTGAAGGGTTCGATGCTACTTTTGGTATCATTCGACGCAGAATGATCCCGGGAACAAAGTATCAAAAATCCGCCCTGTTGAAGAAGTTTTTCAGCGTTTTGCATTTGGGTGTTGTGTGATTTTTAAATGACAAAATCATGTTTTAGAGGAATTTGGAATGCTGGTTTGTAGCACAGCTTGCACGCTTCAACCCAATTCGTGTATTGTAATGGTAGGCCGCCTGGGAAAACATGTTGTGACGTCATTACCACGGCTAAGTTGACGTCTCTGTGATCTTTGCCTATTGACTGTTTATTCTGCACAGCACATGTCCTACATAGTCAGATACTTGAAGAACCGAGATGTGCTTATGAGACAGGTCGTAATGTGCCTCGAAAACTTATAGCACATGAGCACATACGGATATTTGGAGACTTTGATAACTGAAGACCGATGGTTAGGGACTAGTGTTTGGGGACTATATGAACTAGTATGGACTGTTAGAGGACTACGGGCCACTAGCTCATAACTCCTGGACCAACCCATGACTCCCAGCTTCACATAGCCGATGGACCCATTTATTTATTGGTGTTTAAGGTAACATATTTTTGAACAATGGCTAATTGTGACTGCAGCATAGATATAAAGTCAAGACCAGCCAGTCGTTTATACCCATGTTTATACCGATAGGCTAGAAGCCAAGACCAGAGATACTCTGTACCGGATACACTCTGGACCAATTGAACAGACCTTTGGACATACCCAACGTGCTATTCAAATTAGCAATCTGGAAAGGTCCATTTGGGTTATTTTCAGTAGTTGTCTGGCAGTTTCCGATAAATTAGATATACTTATATACAATGGAACACCCCCCCCACCCCCAACACCTCCAACTTCACCCTAGCCCGTCCAGTATCATACTAATCACAAGCCACCATAGAAATCAAGACAGCAGCCCCAGGTTCCGCTCCAAAGTTTCGTACTTCTGCAGTGAATTTTTAAATAAAAGACCTATCCTGAATCTGACCCCACATAAATTAGGTCTGTATTTTTAGTATCAGGTATTTGAAAGCATGAGACGACTTGTTGGCAAGTAGACTTTAATGATTTGGTCATTGGGTGGAAGCCTGATGCATAGCGTCATGACAGCATGGGATTTCTGTGAAACAGTGGCTCAGAAAATGAGGCCAACTTTTCAGACGTCATTTTTAAACGGGGTTGTTTACAGGTGTGTAGCCAAAAAATGTGACGGAAACATAGAATTTTTTTCTCTTTCTGGTAATTGGAGATGATGTGCTCCATTCCTGGGGAGGTGTTGAAGCTGGGAAAATTCTGCTGGTTTTGGCAATTTTGCATTCAAATTTTCGGGTCGGGGCTTCATGTTGTACTAGAAGTTATGCCACCCACAATTATATGTATCAGTTTTATCTTATCAGGCTGTATTCACTATGTTCAGTCAATTTAGAAAATGTATACATGTCAGGGGTAATGCAAATGAGTTTGGCTTCATTGGCAGTGGAATAGAACACATGGCACATCATTTTTGAAAATGCCTTGAAAACTGTGCAGCGGAACCTCAAGCAAACCAAAATGGACGACGGAATTGCCATAATAACATGCACACTGACTATCACCATGCTAATAACGTCACAACTTGGCCAATTACGAGGGCTATCGTAACAACGGACGTGACACCCACAATGCGTCACATGGGATTCCCAAAGAGATCCCCCACTGAGTTGAAGCGTGTAAGCCATCTAAATTCAAAGTGCTGTAAAAATGATCTCCAAAGAGGATTTTAGATACTTTTTCCAGGGAACCCTCTCTTTCCATCGACTTCAAATTTAGCTTGTTACTATTTTTTCCGACTAGGACCCTTTTCGTCCTCAACAACAAGACTATTATATACATGCAGTCTAGTATTTGAAGGGACATTCCCATTGGGGTAGATCACGGGCCCCAACAGGAAGTGATGCTATTTTCTGTTGATTGATGGTTGTCCTTGTATCCCACAGAAACAGCAATGTTTTGATGTCATAGTCGGGAGGAGGGTACGGGGGTAACATGTATTGTCACGGTAACTCACGCGAACGGTCTTGTGACATCATCGTCAGCGATTCTCTTCAGTTTGCAACAACTTTTAATTAATACTGTCTAATTTATAAAAATTTAAAACATATTTCAACATTGTTAATCGATTTATGATGAGTTTCAATGTTTCCAATGCGTTTAATTTTGTAGCAATTTTAACAATTTTTAAAAATAATAACTCTTTGATCAGCCGCTGGTTTGTCACGGTTCTCATAGAATGCCTTGATTAACCCCACCCCCTCCTCCCGCTTCCAAATGTCGCGCCTCACCCACCCATTCTCTCTTCCCAACACCTCGAAACAATTTGTTTTATGTTATCCCGTGCTTCTTTCCTCCAAACTTCACCGATCAACATACTAATCATCTCCTTTGTATCTCCCTATAACCTCCTGTCCTACATCGCCTCTCCTCATTATAGGCCACTCTAACATCATTTGGGTTAAAAATCAACCCAAATAGTTTTAGACTGCAGGTGGGTGGATAACAGGGTCGGGCAATGCAGGAACACTGGAAGCAGTGAAGGGGAGCTTCGGTGGATGATGTTTATATTGACCCCCAAATGCTCTTAGTCACGCGTCTCCCCCACGCTAAACATTTTGCTGTCACCTTCCGAAATAGAGAACTCCCCAATTCTCCACATTCGAGTGGGCTTCACCTAACGGTCGCCTGGGTATAACCTTATCTTGTTTTCATTCAGATCGGGCCCCCTTTTCTGACACTAATACATCCCTTTCTGAGAATTTTCGGGTCCCCTACTGGTACTCCCTCATTGCTATATGGTAATTCATCTCCATCTCTGATGTGCGATGTAAAAGGAATCCGTGAAAGAATACATCCTTGTTTGTGGCCTATCTCCATAGTCACCCTTTCTTTTGTTACATTACTCAGCCTGAGTTCATTATATTGTACTTTCAAGATTCCAACAAATTCACCTTCAAAACTCAAAGCCTCGAGTTTTCGCCACATTCCCTCCCTGTAAAAAACTTATTATAAGCCTTTTCATCATCCAAAAAACGCTTTAACCCCCTAGCACTCTGGTAGTGCAACAAAACAAAAATTTTCTCACATCACTCTGCTTTTCTCTTGTTTAAATATAAATTTATCCAATCATATCTTGATAGACAGAGCTCACTGAGCTCTGTTAAACAAGGTATATTTAGTTAAATATCAAACTGCATTATGGAATATATTTGCTGCTGAAAACTTTGCCTTTTTGACATCAGAATGCAGAGGGTTAAAAAAAACTCTGCAATTCACACTTTTGTCGATTCTATCAGATGGGATGGTGTGAAAAGATGGTCCATAAATCTCCTTCCGATCCTGAAACCATCCTAAACCTCTCCCCAAAAACCTATTGTCAAATAAAACAAATAGCTGGAGGACTGTTACCAAAAATCTTTGGAATAACTAGAAAGTTTCATTTTTTTGCCCCCAAAATAGTTTATGATGTCTCATTAAAACGAACCCAATAAGCTTTGTCCCAGTTTGTTCTTTCAGCAAAAATTGAAAAATAAATACACAGAGTGACACGCGCGTGTCGTTCTGTGTTTATTACACGCCTTCGCCTCTATTAAAGCAATTATTAGAAGGACACTCTGCAATTCATTTGACAACTATCAACAAAAAGAACACATTTTATCGCCAACGAAATTTGCGGACTCATACTCTTCTTTTTCTTCTGGATATTCATTATCCTTCATATATCGACTCTATTTCTTCTTCGCCATTTTCGAACACATTAACACATCAAACTCGCCATACCCTTCAATTTTAGACATTTTATTTAGTTATTTTGCAATCGATTCAATTTCGGGTAATCAGTCAATCGTCTGCTCAATGATTTCCGTTCGGCACATGTATGCGGAACGAATTTTCATTTTCCGCCTGGTTTAGCGTTGCTGTAGATGGAGATTTCATAGAACAGGCGCGTAATAACAATTAATCCTCTTACCCCCTCCCCTACACACACTTTCAGTGTAGTTTTACCGCCATTGTAAAGCAGGGTAAACAGAAAGTGCTTACCGTAGAACTGAAAATGACCAAATTCTGCAATTATATTAATTTTATTGATGAATGAACGGCAGATGCTTGCCCTAAAAGTGATGAAGCATATTCATGCACATGTAAATATTAATACAGTCGGAGACATTTCTTGCTAAATTTGTTTTTGTTTTTTTTGGTTATTTAATATCAATTTGTGTTGCTCATTAGAAATGGACGGAGTTCAATTTAAATTTCCGTGACTAGATGTATTCAATACTTCTGCATTAGCTCTAGTATGTTTTCTTCTTCATTTTCTTTGGCTTGTTCCATAATGGTCTGTCCTTCTGAATTCACAATATGCTTGTCTGCCCCATGCTTAAGCAATATTTTCACAAGATCTTCATTACTAGTGCTGTAGGCGTGCCACAGAGCAGTCCACCCGTCTGCATCCTGAGCATTTACATTACAGCCATGCTAAATGAAAGAAAGAAAGAAAGCAATAGAAATAAACTGAGTTAATGGTGACTATTTGTATGAATCGAATGACTAATCTAAGGACAAACAATATAGTGATGGAGCCAAAAAAAAAAAAAAAAATCTACAGGCCCAGAATCAAGACGAAGTTTTATAAATATCATTTCATTCTGATTCAAAATATAACTTATGAACACTCATTGGATCAGGCTCTCAAAAAGGATTGATATGCCGTAAAAAGTTTTAAAATTAAGATGAACAAGGTGCAACGCCACCGGCATCCCCCGCCAATGAGTGGTTTACTAAAAGAGGGGACAAAGTTGTTGGGGGTTGATGGTCCATCAGCATACAAAAGATATATACACCGGTCCAAAGTTGTTACGGACGAACGAACGAACGGACGGAGTGACGGTTAATTAGGTTACACGAACATATGCACAGTTACAATCACTTTCCAGACCGGGACATTCATTAAAGGACACTTACTTCAGTATTCTTGAAAAAGTGAACGAGTGGAAGCAATTCAGACTCAGACGTGAAGGTTACAGGTGTATGAAAATGGAAACGCGGAAGGCGTCAGAATTTAACACAAGGAACAACAAAAATTACATTCTCTGATGCTAGAATTACGTAAGGGGTGATCCGACGTCTAAAATTCTTTCTCTGCCTTCATTGTGAAATTTGCATTCAACTGAGCATGTAGTATTTTCTGAAGCTAGCAAAACTGATGAAGGCCTTTGGCCGAAAGATTTTAATAGAGCAATTTCTCCATTTTATACTTCGGACCCTTTATCTGGATCTTATGGGACAGTACAATTGGCGTTACCAGGCAAAGAAGAGTAGTTTGTGTATGGTGAGGAATTAATGATGACAATACGTAAGAATTAGGTGGATGAAGAAAGAAGAAAGTTGAACAAAATTCATCGCAAGCGAAAATTCAAAGTCGTAAGCGGAGATTCGTCCAAGTGGGAGAAGAGATAGTTCAACTATCCGAACAACGCAGCCTCCCCAGTGGGGAGGCTGAGACGTTCGGATAGCTGAACCAGGAGTGGGAAAAGAGGAAACTCCTGACTTTGTGAAAAGAATGTGACACAATAACACTGTCAGATAACTGTAAGAGATCTGAGAAATTTTGTAATTATTCGATTTGGTTTAATCAATAAAGAGGTTATTACTTGGTTACTTACAGATCGACCGAGATATCAGCCCTCAGTAACTTCACATCTGCCTTCAACCTTCGGTCTCTGGCTGATATGAAGTTCCCTCGGTATCATATCTCGGTCGATATGAAACTAATCAAGTAATAACCTCTAAATATACTTACCACTGAAATACATATTTTTTTTCAAATACTACAACTACTCTCAGTACTTCACTTGATACACAATTAGGCTCTGTACCGAGCCCTATTACAATAAATTACTGCAATAGGGGTTGGAACACACTCATCATTTTAACTCCTATTGCAACTAGAAGGGGTATCAGTACCCTGTGGCTCACCATCAAGTGGCCAATGTAAAGGGGTGGCTGGAGTAAAAAAAGAGAAGTCCAAAACCTGCACACAAAAGTCCAAAATTAAAGTAAATAATGAGCTAAAGGGTTATATAATATAATAATAACCCCTAAGAAGCATGCTAACATAAAATAGGAACCATGGCAATATGCTACAAGGTAAGTCTCCACTTTGAAGAAAAGAAAGACAAGCCTCAAAACCTGCACATAAAAGTAAAAAAAAAAAAGTATCACATTTGTTTCAATGGGTTAAAATTGAGAAAATACCCTGATAATGTCACAGTAACCACCATGGCAATATGCCAGTAAGGTGAAACTCTACCTGAAAAATATCCACTTGGTGGAAAAGAAAGAAAAACCTCAAAACCTGCACATAAAAGTCCAAAAAGTATCATATTTGTTTCAAAGGGTTAAGATTTAGAAAAATACCTTGAAAATGTTACAGTAACCGCCATGGCAATATGCCAGTGAGGCGAAACTCCACTTAAAAAAAATATCAAAACCTGTACACAAAAAGTCAAAAACCTGCACACAAAAGTAAAAAATTAAGGCAAATAAGCAGCTAAAGGGTTAAATAATATAATACTAGCCCCAAGAAGCATCCTAACATAAAATAGGAACCATGGCAATATGCTACAAGGTAAGTCGCCACTTGGAAGAAAAGAAAGACAAACCTCAAAACCTGCACATAAAAGTAAAAAAAGTATCACATTTGTTTCAAAGGGTTAAAATTGAGAAAAATACTCTGCAAATGTCACAGTAACCATAATGGCAATATGCCAGTAACGTGAAACTCTACTTGAAAAATATCTACTTGGAAGAAAAGAAAGACAAACCTCAAAACCTGCACATAAAAGTAAAAAAAGTATCACATTTGTTTTAAAGGGTTAAAATTGAGAAAATACCCTAAAATGTTAAGGTAACCACCATGGCAATATGCCAGTAAGGTAATACTCTACTTGAAGACAACATTTCAAAACATGTATACAAAAGTCAAAAACCTGCACAGAAAAGTCAAAAACCTGTACATAAAAGTCCAAAATTCAAGTAACTAAGCATGGAAAGGGTTGAATAAAATATTACAATCCCTGATAAGCATGCTGACATAAAAAAATCAAAACCTGCACACAAAAGTTCAAAATGAATGAATCCGGACGCCGACGCCGCCGACATGAGGGCTATGCCATAGACTCACACAACTATCGTTGGTGAGCCAAAAATCGATTGCTTTTGGTGTTGAAATTAGAATCTTGTAATAAGTGTTGAAATGGCAAGTGTATTCTAGCCACAAATGCAACTAGATGTGGCCTGTCCCAACTTGGGACCAAGAATACCATCCCTTCCCTGCGACACACCCTCTGACAGGTAGTGGGCAACAATAATACCAAGTATCACTTATATCCTTTAAGTCTATAAATACTTCTAGGGCACACATGACTTTGTATATTTGGATATGGGTATGTGAAGTTAAAATAAGTCTGTGGCCTTGACCTTGTAAACAGGCATTCCTACCTTATTCGCGACACACCCTCTGGTGGTTGGCAACATTAATACCAAGTATCATTAATATCCTTCAAGGCTATCAAAAGTTCTGAGCCGGACACGACTTGTTGTCGTTGGATTTGGATGTGGGGGTATGTGAACTTAAACTAAGTCTGTGACCATAACCTTGTAGTCAGGCATTCCAAACCTTGTTCGCGACACACCCACTGGTTGTGGGCAACATTAATACCAAGTATCATTAATATCCTTCAAGGTCATCAGAAGTTCTGAGCTGGACACGACTTGCTCATACCGACGGACTTTGTTCGCGGGGTATAATAAATTTATTGCAATAGAAGTTGAAATGACAAGTGTATCTCAACCCCAATGGCGATGATTTATTGCAATATGGGTTGAAATAACAAGTGTGTTTCAAACTCTTGCAATAATTTTATGCAGTGGGTTGAAATGACTTGTGTGTTTCAACCCCTAGTGCAATACATTTTTGCTGTAGGCCCCTAGATCAACGGGGCTCGTCTTTTTTTACACCAAGCGTCACATGGAAAGAATTGACATGAACACAAACCTTTAGAATTCGCAGTACCGTGTCATCATGCTCATGCGTAGATGCTGCAATCAACGGAGTTTGTAATCCACAACCGGGAGATACAAAATTTACATCTGCACCAGCCTCCAACAAGCATCCAACAATTTCATCAAATCCACGTCTTGCCGCAACAAACAATGAGGTGTCGCCCTTTTTATTTAATATGTCACAGTTGTTACAACCTGTAAAATATATTGATACCAACGAAAACTAGAACAATTCTGCTGTCTGTTTGGAGATGGACAAGTAGAAGACATCGACCGAACTGATCAAAGGTGGAATTCTTTGGACAAATAAAACTAAATTTATTTATTTATTGATATTTCTGTGCAGTGACCAATCGTGGCCGCAACATGGAGGAAAAGTCAAGTTTAGTCAATCGTTCATACCCATGTTGCACATTTTAGGGGACTTCCACTCCAGGCATTGGCGACTCGGACTGGTTCTTATTTCACCAGTAAAACAGAGCTTGTTTACCACAGTGAACAAGTACCCCTTTAATTCTTGGGGTTCCTACAGGGGCGGGGAGAGGGAAACTAAATTAACCTTTTCAAAACATATTTCACAGGACTGCCTGTTCAGTACTGTTATCACATAAGCGGGTTGAGAATTTCCACCGGATCACAACAAAATAAAATCTCACCCGTCGAACAAGAAGTGCAAGAACCTTATACCTGCTCTTTTCGTTTATTATACGCCGTTGAAAATGGGAGGCGCTATGTTATTGGTCTTTCCGTCCGTCCGTGCTCCTGTAAACATTTTGGTTTCTGTGCAATAACTTGAGTATGATTTAACCTTGAGTTTTCAGATTTGGTTTGTGGCATTAACACATAGGAATACAGGATGATGTTGAATTCCTCGCTTATTATCCCCAGAGTTACGGCACTTTGTACAAAATTGAGCCTTTTTTTTGGGGGGGGGGGGGGGGGTCCGTGCAAATAACCTGAGTATGATTTAACTAGGAGTTTTCAAATTTGGTTCGTAGCAAAAGCATATGGGAATACAGGTTTGTTTCAAGTTTTCGCTCCGCCTGCCCATTCTCACCGGAGTTACGACCATTTGTTTGTACAAAAATTGGGCTATTTGTTGGTTTTCGTGCAGTAAGTATAGTGTGATTTGATGTAGAGTTTTAATATTTGGTTCGTGGCATTATCAAGTATGGAAAGACAGGTTTGTAAACATTTTCAGCTCCGCTCACCCAATTTCCGCCATAGTCATGGCCCTTTGAACCAAATTGTTCTGTTTGTTTGTTGGTTTCCGTGCAATAACTTTAGTACGTTTGACCTACAGTTTTTAAACTTGGTTTGTGGAGCATCAGCACGCAGGAATAAAAGTTGGTATCCAATTTCAGCCCTGCTCACCAATTTTTACCAGAGTTACCTTCTTTTGTTTGTACGGAATTGGGCCGTTTGTTGGTTTCCGTGCAATAATGTTAGTATGATTTGACCTAGTTTTCAAATTTGGTCTATAGACGAAACATATGGGCATGCACGTTGGTATTGAATTTCAGCTCCGTCCGCCCATTTCTCTCAAAGTTACGGACCTTTGCTAGAGTTTTCAAACTTGGTTTTAGCTTGAACTTGTGAGGACACCGGTCGTATTATGCAACGTCTGGCATAGCTCTTATTTTTCTTGATGCAGTTTTTGCTTTCGCAGTTTTCCTATTTTCAAAATCTTCAACCACTGGTGTGAGTATCTCGTAAGCGGATCGCGACCAGATCGCTATCAGATCACGAAAGAGACCGCTTTTGTGATCACAGTCCTATATTTTGATACACTGTTTGGCTCTCAATTATAACCACTGTGCAATCATGTAATATATCTATTGGAAAAAGTGATGTGATTGGAACGTACTCCCTGTGCCTCGACCCCTTTTTGCTGGTTTGGAAATAACTCGCGAATGATCGTTTAGGTTACGAGGTGGGGGGGGGGGGGGGGGGTACTTTAATTGTCAAATACGCGAGACATCTACAGGTTACGACAAAATGATACAACATAAATTAAATTCCTAATCTTGCTTAGTTCGCTAGTCAGACCAGATTTTTTTCGAGACTAACTCGACTCAAAGGTCGCGCGTTACTTCAACGTATGAATACAGAGGTATGATGTTTACATCTTAATAGAATTTCCGCCAAAGTGAGATCGCGCGTGAGTTGTTGCTATTTATTTTGTCAGAAATCCTGTTAAGAACAGAAAAGACAGAAACGTACCAAACATCATTTCCTATAAGTTACCACCATGTTACATAACGGGACCTGCTAACGGGTGACGATATAAGGTCTTTATTTCCAAGCCTGTTCTGATGCTTCTGACAGTCAATTAGTGAGGAAGAAACGCTTTACTCACTCGTTACTTTTTCAAACATTTTCCGAGTTGGGATTTCAATGAGCGGGGTACATCCCTCCTTTAATGGGTGTGTGTGTGTGTGTGTGTGTGGGGGGGGGGGGGGGGGGTAACCATAAAGAAACTATCAACGGAAATCTGTAATGCAAAACAAATGATAAACAGTGACACTTTGTATCCCCAATTCCCACCGATCTATGTCATTGTCGCGAGATTTACAGAATGCTGCATTTTCCATAAACTAGGTTTCATTTTTCATCAGTACTGAACTGACAATGAGCAAAGTATGTAAGATGAACGATATAAACAAAAGAAGCACACGTTAATTTTTCAGACGTTAACGTCGGATGAAATCATTACATACTTCAGCCTAATAGTTGAGAATTTCCCAGAACAGCAACATATTTTTAACATATTTTTAAATTAGTTTTTAAATGGAAATCATATTTCCAAAAATTACATAAGATGCGCCTAAAAAACAATCGGGTAAATATAAATGATAAATAAAAAAGACGCGAATTTAGTGTTATTGTTGATGATGGTCAACATTTGAAAAACAAGGAGACATGTCATTCTATGCCTGAGCATAACCGACTTTCCAGGCCTTAACCCTTCACCTAATGTAACGGCCAAAACCGGCCAGCGCTACCCACGAAAATCGTCATTCAATTTTTTTATATTTTCATTTTTTGCTTTCAAAACATAGGTTATGACCCCTCATTGGAACGAGCGCGTCGGGCTCGTTCCAATGAGGGGGCGGGGGGGGGGGGGGGGGTCATAGCCTATGTTTTAGAAGCAAGAAATGAAAATGTGTAGTTATACGAGGATTTTTTTTTCCAAGTGTCGTCAGCAACTCACGTTAGGTAAAGGGTTAAAAGTAGTTTCCATCCGCAAGAATCGGCTTTGATTATCCCGAACTCCTGCTGCGAGAATCAATTTTCAGTTAATAAATAATTCTGAATATGAGAGTACTGTTATAGCCTACCCTTGTGAGTTCATCAAATACATATTTCACAGTCAAAATCAAAACCTCATATTTATATATTTAATAAAGATAATCCACTAAGGGCCTGGTTCCAATTTTGGCGATTAACTTGTCATGCATGGATGCGGAGCACACGTTCCAGCATGTAGACTGTTGGTGGTCTTTCTGATGGAAGTTACAGTACAAGCCTGGTCTCCACTAGTCCCCAAACACTGGTCCCAACTGGTCCTCAAATACCCGTATGTGCGCATGTGCTGCATGTCTTGTGCGCACATTGCGCACTTGCACACTGGCACATATTGGAACATTTTGCATGTGCTACTTGCACATTGTATACAATCACATCTCATAGTGGTCACTAGTCCTCACACTGGTCCCCACTAGTCCCCAAAGCCTGGTCCTCACAATCCCCAAACATTGGTCCTCAAATACCCGTATGTGCGCATGTGCTGCGTGTCTTGTGCGCACATTGAGCACTTGCACACAGGCACATATTGGCACATTTAGCATGTGCTATTTGCACATTGTGTACAATCACATCTCATAGTAGTCACTAGTCCTCACACTGGTCCCCAGTAGTCCCCAAAGCCTGGTCCTCACTGGTCGCCAAAAGATGGCCTTTGCTGGTCCTCGTATGTGCTGCATGTTTTGAGAGCACATTGTGCACTTGCATACAGGCACATATTGGCACATTTTACATGTGATGATGTGCTGCATGTGATATTTGCAAATTGTGTACAATCACATCTCTCTGTAACAGTGATGAATTTAGGAGCAGTGGTAGCGGCCGTGGGTGTAAACGGTAACATCGTTGGTAGCAAAGGTTTTAGTACTGAATTAAGAGACGGTGGTTAGACAATATTTCTGACGGTGGTCCTCAAAACCTTGATACCCATGCCTTGACCCCCAAAGCCTGGTTCTCACTAGTCCCCAAACACTGGTCCTCACTAGTCCCCAAAAGATGGCCTTTCCTGGTCCTCAAATACTCGTATGTGCTGCATATTTTGAGAGCACATTGTGTGTCAGAGCAAAGCCAGCCTAAAAAGGAGGGGTTGCCTCTTCTAAGGTTTAGAGGCACCACGCTTAAAAAGTATGTAAATATTCGCGTTAACTAAAGGTTTAAAGATGCAAGATTGCTGTTTGCTGGCGACGCACGTGGCAAAGATATTGCTACTTGAAGGGCGGCCCAATGGGGATTACTGACGCGAGATAGCGGTAGCTTCCAATTAGCGAGATAGAGAAACTCATCAGTTAGGGCATGCCCCGCTGTGTTATCGGGTGCCACGAAATTCCTTTTCACGGGCGATTAGCTGAAGAAGCGTTGTAATTAGTTTCTGTAGAATGGTCCATTGCTTTTGAATTAAGAATGGCATGTAAAATGTTGTGTCATGATTCTGGCACAGCTGAAATATTACCTAGGGTTTTAGGATAAAAGTCAAGGGAAATGGCTGGCTAAAACACTTGAAGAAACGCTTGGGGTGCGGTCAAGAAAGGCAGACTTTGGGTCGCCTGGCGAGAAGAGATTACCTTCGAGAGGATCTCTGGTGGGAATTGCCAGTAGGGGCATTCCACGGATTTAGATTAAGGTTGATAAGGGGGGGGGGGGTGGGGGGGGTGGGGGGGTGGGCTACAGTGCCCAAATTCTTTGAGAAGGAAAACCCAGGCTGAAACGTTAAAGTTTAGATTGTCGAGCAGCAGGTATCAGCCTGTAATAGTCAGAAGTGTAGGTCAATTGTATTGTGCGTATCAACCCCTTTGAAGAGTCATACTGATTGCGTTAGGAGTTGGTTGTTTGCTGTCGAAGCATCGTAATACCGACTGGAGATAGGTGTGAGTGACAATTCGCCCTAGCATAAAAAAGGGCAGTTGTGAATCGTGTGAATTCAACCAGGAACAGTGAACATTTCAATAGACCTTTCACGGAGGACTTTCAAAAAGGCACATAAGGTATGAGTAGACAATATCTGACCCAAATCAGAAGTACGGTGGCTTTATAGATGACAAACATTGCTGGTCGGAACCCTCCGACAGCTAGAGGCACAGTTACGCGCAGACGTTGATACTTGAGCTTAAGCGTGTGAAGCTCTTGTGGCGAGCTCACGGTAATAACATTTTGGATTTGTGAAGCTCTTATGGCGAGCTCTCGGTAGTAACATTTCCGGTGTGTAGACTATAGTGCCAATACAGGGCTATAGAATGACTATATAATTGTTGAGAATTATTTAACCCTAGCAACCCATTTTCTGTGAAAAGAATCGAATTGTTGATTGTTGAAATATTGAAACCGTAAATAAAAGAATAGTTGTTACTTTAAATTATTCTTTCCATTACGCAGCCTGAAGTGATTAGGAATCACACCTAACGGAAATCGAACATATTTCACGCCAATTTGGCAGAGAAGGAATCACGGCGTCGGTCTAACTCAGCTCCCAGCGCCGAGTTCGCGACACTTGGATTCCAATCCTCCACGTTGGTCTAATTTTCCCGCAATTTCATCAGCGGGATTAAATAACCCTACGCCACCCAGGCCTTACAGGGGCCCGGCGTCTGACATTGTGCACTTGCACACAGGCACATATTGCAGGTGCTACATGTTCTATTTGCACATTGTGTACAATCACATCTCATAGTAGTCACAAGTCCTCACACTGATCCCCACTAGTCCCCAAACACTGGTCCTCGAATACCCGTATGTGCGCATGTGCTGCATGTCTTGTGCGCACATTGTGCATTTGCACACAGGCACATATTGGCACATTTTGCATGTGCTGAAGTGCGGCATGTGCTATTTGCACAATGTGGACGTAGATCAGAATCGTTGGAGCGAAGAAGATGATGGACGGGAGCTAAGGTTAATAGATCGATTTGATTGGTTGTTTAATTCCGGAGAAGTGATCTGATTGGTTACTTTATCCAAATCAGTAACAAAACAGACGGAAGAGAACAAGACATTTTCTATATATGAAAAATCGAAGACGTTTTAAAAGACGTTTTACGTCAGAACGTCACAATTATGACGTTATCAACAGCAAAATTATAACCATTTGCTAGGGGCGTTTTATAGCAAATAGTGTCCGAAGATTCATAACTGCAGCTGAAGTAAATCAGAAGTTATACGTGTCATAAATTTCGAGTTTTTTTGGCTCAAAATTGGCAACAATTTTCAAATACCGGTATAAATTGAATGTGACGCAAAAACGTCAAAAATGGCGATAAATCGAAAACACAAAAATATGTCTGCTAATTTTGGAAGTCGGATGACCATTTCACGAAAATCGGATGACCATTTTAGAATTTGACCCTTTATGACGCCACCTCAGCGTACGGCCTTAATGGCTGAGCATTTTCCAAGTCGGCAGCACACTTCTGAATACGTTTTTTTGCAGGATAAATTTCCAAAATTGCAGAAAGATACGCTTAAAATAGAGCTTAATAATAGAATGCTTAGATAAAAACTTTTTCGACCCATTCCAAGTGGTGGGGGTGGGGGGGGGGGGGGGGCTGAATATGAATTTCATTGCATATTTGGTTATCGCTGTTCCCATCTGAACCCTTTACCCAACGCACACGATATCAAAATTTGTAATTATTTTTATTTTTTTCCAAAAGTTTCAACAAAACCGTATCATCTGACCCTTCAGTGGAAAAAAAAAACTCGACGGTCGACGAGCTCGTTCCAGTACGGGGGTCACATGATATGGTTTTGTTGAAATACTTTTAAAATTTTTTCTCAACTGCTCAATTGGTAAATGTGGGTGATTCGTTAGGTAAAGGGTGAAACAGCATTGATTGAACGGGTCAAAAGATAGCATCAACCTTTTCTGTCAAAATTCCTCGACGTCAGCACATCCGTGTCAAGAGTGTCGTTTAATCTGTGAAGTACAATGATTTTGCGCCTTTCAGAGTAGAGTTTCCAACCAAAGCACCGTCGGTACGGTGGGTCCTGCAAATAACCTACTGCGCCAACCGTGGTCCAGTTGAAGAAATGTTGGGATTTTAAACGGGACCAACTTCCATACATCCACATCCTGCTAGCGACTATATAAAGGGAAATACATTAACCAAAGAAAATTTACTGAATACTTAATCGGAATAATGCGCTCACCAAATGCACATTACACACGATAATGGAGTTCATTATTCACAGGAAGTACATTACCCATTTGAATAATTAAGAAAATTTCTTTCACGGCATTTGCTCTCAGTTAAAATTAAATTCTTGTTGCGTGACTTGTTTTATTTAGAATCTGCTGCATGTATACAACTTTTATTAGCTTAACCTTCTCACTGCGAAGACTATTTTGGTCCCATGAAGCTTCGAAATTCGATTCAATTCGAAATCGACCGGATAATTCGAATGACACTAAAATTTCGAATCGTCAAAATTTATGAAAATTCTTTCAACTGTCTCCTCTTGAGCCCTTCTTCTGTCTTCACGTCTCCTAAAGGACACCTGATGATAGAAGAGGCCCAGAAAGGTTTACAGCTGATACTAATTTGATTGACTTTTTGGAAAATTCCCGGGATTTTTTTTGATTGACTTACCCAAAGGTCTCCATTTAATACAATCCTCGGTTGGAGACTGACAGTATTTGCGATATTCCACGCTTGAAAGGAAGTACAACAATGTCTACAACTTGTAGAACGGTGAGATTCGATTCTATTCATAATTCTCTGTCTGGTTCGATTCTCTCTAAAGTTGAGATTCGCCCTACCACCCCCCCCCCCCACCCCGCAAAAAGAAAAAAAACAACAACCCCAAAACCAACAAAAAACAAAAAGATCTTACCATTATCAACACTCACTCGATCAGCGGCCTTTGAGAAAAGTCGCCAGACCATGTAGTTTGATTTCATACAGATCGCATGTACTTTCGGACGTGTCCGCCTTAAATTTCGAACGCGTTTCACTTATCAGTATCCCAATAAGTTCGCGCCATCAAGGAAAACAAAAAAAATATTTATCCGTACAAAATGTTCTAAACATGAAAACAGCAACAGATTCGAGTTGAAACATTAAGAGGGTCATGTAATCGGTTAACCATTTACTTTTATCCACCCTGTTGCCGATTACCCGTCCGTGACTTGGAAATAGATTTTATCAGAATTTCCCATGTTGATGTGGTAATCCCTCCTCACGTGACCTTTATTTATAAAACAAGAAACAGGTGTGAAGCTAAAGGGAGAGACAGAAATAACACAACTTGATTCGGGCTACACACAGCCACATTCACCTTACCTTATGTTACCTTATGTCTGTAGTGGACGCTGGCTATCGATAACCACTATATCCACCTCATACAGTTAAAACTAGAGGTCCTGTCATGAAATGCGCACAAATAGCACGTTGATCTGCGTGTTAATCTACGCGTTATGACCATAGTAAGGCTATCAAATTCTGTATACATGGCCTGTGCACAGGCAATGTTTCAGCCAATGGAGCTCCGGGTAACCCGGAGGTCCATTGACAGAAACATTGCCTGTGTTTGCTATGAGTAACCAGGAGAACCTGCCGTGCTTTGGGTGGCATTCGATATGGCAATTGCGCGCAATTCCTACGCGCAATTTAGCCTAGATAAGCGCACAGTTCGTGACAGGACTTCTAGTTTTAACTGTATTCTGTTTCGCCGAATCCCGGCCCACAATGTGGTTTGTAATCTGTCACCAAGTCCTCGCCCTAGTCAAATCTCACTGGTTGGAACTCCCAATGCCAATCTATTTTTACACTGGTTCATGTCATCTGCATGCACCACTTCTGTTGGTAGATTGTTCCAGGTTGTGACGACTCTCTGACTAAATGCATTCTTCCTAATTTCTAGGTTTGGTGTCTCTCTGTATAATTTGAAGTTGTGGCCGCGAGTTCGGTGTTCAGTACTTCTTGTGAGTAGATCAGGACTTCCGGGTCGTAACAATTGAATATTTTGAAACATTCAATTATATCACCCCCAAGAGGCTGTATTGTAATGTTGGTATTTCCATTTTCTTTAATTTATCATTATACTCCAATTTATTCAATCCAGGGACTAATTTAGATACTATTCTTTGAACTCCCTCAATAAGGTCCATATGATTTTTACGATATGGTTTCCACGCGTACTCCAAATGTGGTCTTACCAGGGCCTTATATAGTTTAGATAATGTTTTATAGCGCTGGAAATGAATAAAATTGACGGGTGCAGTTTTAAGCTCCCGCGAAATCAAAGACGAGAGTGAATTGCACCCGTAAAATGTTAGTATATATGAATTTTCGAGGGAATTCTGTCACCAAACACCAGATACCTTAGCCCATTGAACCCGAGCGGTTGCTTTTCCAGCCAGGAATATGATACGTCATTAAATGGGATGGCTGTTCAGTAAATGTGTGGGGAAGACTAATCAGTATTTTCAACGTGCAGCCCCGAGGCTGCACGTTGAAAATATTGATTGGTCTACCCCAAATGATGAATATGGGCTCTTCTAATTAGTCCCATTGAACTGGCACAGAAGATACCACTAGAGTTCAAAGAGTTAAATGTATGAGGAATTGCTGAATTATGACAGTAACTTGCCACTGGCCACAGTGTGCTGCTTTCTCAAAACAACACACATTTATATGCCCTCACAGTACATGTATATTAGTGTTCCACAATATTTTTCAACGAGAGCATTTTTTAGCTCCCGTAAAACAGAAATCACAGGTGCTGACGGGAGCAATTGCACTCGCACCCGTCTCATTTCCAGGACTGGTTTTATAGTCGAGATAAGTGAATGATCTTCTTATAGCACCAAGTGTTTTGTGTGCCTTGTTTACTTCATCCTCAATGTGGCCTTCAAATGTTAAACGTTTGTCTGTTTGTACTCCTCTGTCTTTCTCCCTGTCCACTACTTTTAGTTGGTGTTTCATTCCATTATTGTCCTCCAGGTGATAAACTGGTTCATATCGTTCCTTGCCCACGTTCATCGTAATGCACTTACAAGGTTGAAATTTCAGATGCCATTTGTTAGACCAACCCTGCAAGCTATCCAGATCTTTCTGCAACTCCTGTGTATCTTCTTCCTTCTGAATTTGTAGATAAATCTTCGTGCCATCTGCGAACATCATCTCTTCAATGTTACAGCCTCGGGTAAGTCATTTATATAAACGACGAATAGCACCGGTCCCAATACGCTTCCTTGTGGCATCCAACGGATGACAGGATGGTATTTTGAGCTCGCTCCGTAAACTATAACTCTTTGCTTTCTATCTGTCAAGTAGTTCTGAATCCATCCAAGAAGGTCGCCTTCGATATGGTAACTTTTAATGTTTTGCACCAAACGTTGGGGGACGGTGGCAAACGCCATGAAGTCCATATAAATAACATGAGTAGAACATCCTTTGTCTGGAGACTGAGCCAATTTTCAAGAGTCACAGGGCATAAGTGTACAGTCGGCCGAAACGGAAATTGTGAGCTGTCCGGCGAGACTCACCTAACTGAAACGTCGGAAATTGAAAAATTACACGCGGGTTACAGGTCATTTTTGTGAGATTGTGTTCATTTATAGAGGATGTACCTGGGAAATGGAGCCGTCACACAGTAAGTAGAATAGTTTACTGTTATTTCTAGAACAAACTGAGGTCCGATTCTGTGTGGATTTGTCTTGGAATACTATACATAAACGGCTTATCATCCCTCGTAAATAGTCTTGTTACTTACAAGGCAAGTCGTACCAGACTAGTCGTACCCACAATTGGACAACTCCTATCCATTTTCCGTTTGAACAACTCGTACCCACGTTTGGATAACTCGCACTCACGTTTTGACAAATCAAACCCGTTCAAAGAGAAATGGATACGAGTCGTACAACCGTGTATACAAGTTGTCCAGCATTTGGGCTCTAGTTATCCAGACAAAAACGGGTACGAGTTTTTCAACTGAATCGAAGTGGAGAAGAAAAATGTTGCAATTTTTCCCAGTTGATAAATACAGGAAAAAGATGATTTATACATTTGGTCACTTGGGATTTATTTTTATGATTTATGTGATTCTTCTGCTTGGCGGTGATATTGAAATAAACCCGGGTGACGCAAGCCAGCTGGAAATTGTACACATCAATGCGAGGGGTCTCTGAAATAAAGTGGGCTTCATCACGGCCGACTTAGGAGATTTTTTTGTGGTTTCTGTAACAGTCTTCTTTCTGAGGAAGTCTCATCGGATCATATTAAAATACCTGGTTTTCATTTCGCTCCGATTCGCAAGGATCGTGACAATGGCCAGGGAGGTGGGATAGTAGTTTATATCAAATATAATGTAGTGCGTAATCGAACACCGGCTAGACTTAGCAGCTCGGGGGTTCGAAGTTGTTTGGCTTGAATTGAGGTACAGGAATAAAAAAAAACTGCAACTGGGTGTCCTGCATCGACCACCATAAGCACACAATGCTTATTGGGATCTTATAGGTGGATCTCTAGCAGCCGCTCGATTTAACATGTCTTTAAAAACAATCCTAGTTGGTGACTTTAATGTCAATTGTTACCCGACTACCCACCCCAAATTAAAGTATCTTGAGGATTCTTATGGCCTTGTACAAATTGTTGATTCACCAACAAAGATCACTAACAACCATAGTGGCCTCATTGATTTTATATTGACTTCAAGTCTTGACTTAGTGTACAAATGTGAAGTTACCCCCACCATTTTGTAGTGATCATCATGCCACGAGTGTAGGCTTGAGGAGTAAGTCCCAGCGGTATGCTCCAAAAAGGCAGGTAGTGTTTAACTACGGTACCTTGGACATCCAAGGTATTAAATCAGCCCTGTCAAGCACAGTCTGGAATTCATATTTTGAGTCTGGTGACGTAAACATTATTTGTGAACGTTCAATTATCACAGAAGTATCGAACATATTTATTCCACCTAAGACAGTTCTCGTACTACCTAAAGATAAACCGTAGATGCCTGTGTCTGTTAGAATACGAATGCGTATTAGAAATAAGGCCCTAAGTTCTCCCAGTTCACAGGGCTGTTGGTCAAAATTGACCAACAGCCCTGTGAATTGGGAACTTTGGGGCAATTCGAAATGAAACTATAACAAGTGCCCGGATTGCAAAATTGCACCCACATACACATCTGACAATATTTGATGACAACCCCCATACACCCTTTCAAAGTAAATTGATCATAAGTTAACTTTTCTCCAAGACTCTCTCTTTTTCTCTTTATCTATCTAATCTCTCCCATCCACCCCTATCTCTCTGTTTCTCTTTATCTCTGCATATCTCCAATATCTTAGTTGGGTTACTACTACAGACCTACATTTTCATCCAAAAGAGAAGAATACAAATAGTTAGTGCACAAATACAAATCAGCTTTTATTAACACCGTGTTCGGAGACCAGGACTTTTATTTCGTTCACCTTAGTGAGAATCCAAATGAGAATTCTGCTACAAAACACGTGATAAAATCAATATCTTTGCCGAAATACAAGTCCTGTGTTTCCCGGGGATGTTGATATGTTGAGTGAATATCAAATGTTACACGCGTATGTTTCAGTATGACTGAAGTAGATCAATTGAGAAAATAGGCACTATCGAATTTTCCAAGATTCCAGTGGAACTGTTGATGAAATATGTATTACTAGTGTTTATGAAGTTAATAACTTAATTTTCTACCAGTGCGGCATGACTGACCTGCAGAGCAGAGAAATACTGCAACATATACCGGGATTCTTACAGTTGTATATTGTATATAGTTCAGTTAGTCGGACAGATACTTCGTAATTAGTCGTTCAGTCAGGGAGACTACAGTGGCCCCAGATATGAGCCCGGTTTACGATTCATGTGGTACAGATTTTCCATATGAAGGGCCCAATGAAGTGGAAAGTGGTTCTTTTAAGCATTTTGAGAGTAAAATGTATTTAAAACGCCATTGGTCTTGTATTTCGGATCATTTATCACATTCTCGTTCGCAAAAATACAAATCTTGTTGAGTCATGTCAACAAATTCTACGTTTGCAGACAAGTCCACACAGAATGGGACCTCAGTTTGTTCTAAAAACAACAGTAAACTATTCTACTTTCCGTATGAAGACTGGAGTTTCTAGGCACCTCCTCTAAATGAACACAATCTCACATAAATGACCGGTAACCCGCGTGTAATTTTTCAATTTCCGACGTTTCAGTTAGGTGAGTCTCGCTGGACAGTTCACAATTTCCATTTCGGTCGTCTGTCCGCTTATACCCTGTGGTAATAGCTGAAACCAAATTGTCGATGACTGAATAGTTTGTTGTTTCTCAAGTGATCCATTATCCTGCCTCTTATAATTCCTTCTAGTACTTTGCATATAACACATGTGAGGCTGACTGGTCTGTAATTATTTGGTTTACATTTCTGTCCCTTTTTGTAAATTTCAGCGACGTTAGCTGATTTCCATTCTCCAGGAACCTCTCTCAGACGTAAAGTATTGTTGAATATCAATGCTGACGGATGACTTAATTCGACTGATAGTTTTTTAAGGACTCTTAGATGAAAGCCGCTCGGACCCTGCGACTCAGAAGCATTTTGTCTGACAAGACGTTTCTGAACTTTGTGATATCAGTTGTCGATAGTGTTGAATTAGTGTTATGCTCTGTAGTTTCTCATAACGGTCCATCAGGTTCTTTTGTAAACACACTAGTAACACATTCTGCTACCACTTCAGCTTTGTCTTCGTCAGTCTTGGTTAGGGTTCCATCATTCTTCTCAAGATCAGCAATCTCAGTTTCTTTTTGTTTTCGACGACCTTCTAGAGACCTCCAGTATGTTTTCGGGTTGACTTTGACTTGGTCAGCTATCTCCTTCCCATAGCACAGTTGGGTCTGTCTCGTAAGCTTCGTTTCACATTTTTGAGTACAGTTAAAACTAGAAGTACTGTCACGAACTCTGCGCTTATCTAGGCTTAATTGCGCGTAGGAATTGCCACATCGAATGGCAGCCAAAGCGCGGCAGATTCTCCTGGTTACTCATAGCAAACACAGGCAATGTTTCTGCCAATGGACCTCCGGGTTACCCGGAGGTCCATTGACTGAAACATTGCTTGTGCACAGGCCATCTGCACATAATTTGATAGATTACTATGGTCATACAGCGTAGATTAACGCGAAGATCGACGTGTTATTTGTGCGCATGTCATGGCAAGACTTCCTAGTTTTAACTGTATGTATTGTAGTTTGCTTTGGTTCTATTTCCCAGATACCGCGTTCAAGCCCTTTGTTTCTTTTTGATAGCTGCTACAGTTTCTTTATTCAACGGTTTCTGTTTCCTGGTTTTGCTCAATTTGATAGGAACATGTTTTTCTATCATTCCAAGCAGTATGAATGAGAATCGCTTCCATTGGATGTTGCTTTCGTCCTCACAATCTGACATTTATTTCCTTCAATTCCTTTCTCATCAATGTGTAGTTACCCCTATCGTAAAGCCATTTTTTCTGTAGTTGTCACTTGATCGGCGTAGCATTTGTAGATGAAACTGATCATACAAGGGTAACCTTTTCCTAATGTATTGAGTACTTTTAGATCCTCTATCGTATGTTCTTCGTTGGTCAGTATAACATCTAGAATGTTAGCCTTTTGTCCATGTCTATATCTTGTGGGTTCTTTAACATGTTGATGAAGGAGGTTTTCTCGAACAACGTTTAGAAATTTCTCTCCATTCTGCCATTCGTGCTCACTGTATTCCAATTTATGGTTGGGCCATTTACATCTCCCATGATTAAATTGTGTGTGTTCTTTCTGTTCTTACAGATGACCTCTATGTGTTCGTGTAGCATTTTGCCGTTGTCCTCTGTGCTTGTATTCGGACTTCTGTGTACTGCCCCTATGATTAGTTTGTCGTTATTTTTTTAGAGCTTCGCTCATCCATATTGCTTCTTCATAGTTCGAAGTGTTTTTTACCTAAAGTTCCCCTTTTTCAACTCGGATTTACCATATATTTAAATATTACAATTGGCACCTACTATGTTCAAGCACGTAACATGGCAATATTGATTTATTGAACTTGAAGTCGTGTTCACGTCAGCCATTTTCTGACAACGGTTGTGCATTCCTAGAGTTCCACGTGTGATTTGTTTTGGAAACAAAGGTCACGTGATGTACGTGTGTGTGTGTGTGGGGGGGGGGGGGGGGGGGGCACGTTAGTAGCGTGGGGAATGGTGATCTCCTCTATAGAGAACATTGATATGGTAGGATGTTGAACAGTGATAATTAGTCAAGACCTACGTGAAAACAGTTTAAATTATTTATATTAGCGAATTCAGACAATGAGAATCAGTCAGAAAGTAACTTAGTCAACTTTATAGGATTATCAGGCCAGACTATTTCACGAAAGCGTTCCACAAGTTACAATGTGCATTTGTCTTGATATCTGAATCAGCTAGTACAAAGGAGCTTCACACTGCTGCCTTGAGTAGTAAGCGGTTAACCATCATCAAACATCATAATAGGAAATGCTTGTTACAGTCCCGGTGGGGGGCAATTCAATTATTTTTCCAACACTAAAAAATATACAGTAATCGACACCAAGACTACATTTTAGAGTGTTCCATTAGACAAATTGCGGAGAAACCTCTTAAAGGGTTGAAACACTGCAAAACGAATTTATAAGTCGAGAAATACCAGCAGATGACACAGTAATTTTGGGAGAAATTAGCTTCCCCGAGGACGGGCCTAACTGTGGGTTCTATCCTGTAAATGGTCTTCGATGTCGAGTCAATTTTGTTTCATGTAACGACTTACTTTTTGGTATACCAGTGTTAGTACAAAGGCTGGAGCGTGGTGACTCATTGGTTAGAGCACTGGAATTTTAAACCGAAAAGTCGACGGGCGACCCTGATCCGCGGCAACTGTGTTGTGTTCTTGAGCAAGACAATTAATCCCGATTGCCAGCGTTGGGACACGGTGGAGCTGTATACTTAGGCGTATTGCCCGTTGATCATCCACTTGCCTTTAACCTCAGCTAACTCTGCTTGTGTAGAGTCTGACAGTTGCTCGGCTGTTGTCTCCGGGTACTCCGCCTTCCTCCATCTGTAAAACTGTCCGACGCGATATCACATGGCTACTGAGAGTGTCATCAAAACTCCAATAAACAATAAATAGTACAAAAGCTGAGATAAGTAACTCAGAATACGAAACTTATTTCATGAAATTATTCCACTTGGCAGATGAGGTGCCGTGACGTAATACGATGTTGGAAGGGGCTCTGAGAACCTTTCCAATACTGTTTTACGGTACAGCACTTCATCTTCAAAGACTAAGAATACCAGGTTTTCACATCTTCATATTAGAAGAAGTGCTTTTGAGGTATTTCGCCGTAGAGGGTAAATGTTACAAAAAAATTCAGCCAAGAAGGGACTAATCAACAAATCCATCATCATTCTCAAATGACAGAGCAAGCATTCTCAATAAATTAACTATTAAATGAACACTTAGGCTGCTTTCAAGCAATCACTTAATAGCTGATTTACATAGAATGTTTGCCCTATCATTTCTGAATGATAGTGGGTTATCAATTGCGGACAGTGGATTATCATTTGTGAATGTTTTTTTACCTTTTTTTGCAAAATCCCTCTATACACAATTCTCTATAGCGAAATACCTCTACAACTCAAGGCCGCTTTTAAGCATCAATTTAATACCCACTTTACTAAGAATTTTTTTTGGCAAAATTCTTCTATACTTTGACCCACTAAGGCCAAATGCCTTTATAACTCAAGGCGGCTTTTAAGCATTCATATGATAGCTCATTCTGAGAATGTTTGCATTATCAATTCTGAATGATAGTGGGTTATCATTTGTGAATGGTAGTGGGTTTGTTGGTTGACCTATCAGGCAAAATCCCTCCATACATTAACCCTCTTTGGCGAAATACCTCTATAACTTGAGGCAGTTTTTAAGCATTCATTTAATTGCTTATTTACGACGAATGCTTGCTCTATCATTTGTGAATAATAGTGGTTTATCGATTATGAATGATGATGGGTTACCATTTGTGAATGAGAGTGGAATGACAGTGAGTTTGATATTGATATTGTTTATAGTTTGTTGGTTGACTTTTTGGCGAAGTCCCTCTATATATTAACCCTCTATGACGAAATACATCGATAACCCAAGGCCGCTTTTACGCATTCCTTAAATAACTAATTCTGAGAATGTTTGCATTATCATTTCTGAGTGATAGTGGGTTATCAATTGTGAATGACAGTGGGCTATCATTTGTGAATGTTAGTCGATTTGTTGATTGACCTTTTTGGAAAAGTCTCTCTATACATCGACCCGCTAAGGCGAAATGGCTCTATAGCTCAAGGCTGCTATTAAACATTTATTTAATTGCTAATTTACATAGAATGTTTGCGCTATCATTTCTGAATGGTAGTAGGTTATCAATTGTGAATGATGGTGGGTTATCATTTGTGAATGATAGTGGGTTTGTTGGTTGACCTTTGTAGCAAAATCGCTCTATACATTAACGCTCTATGGTGAAATACCTCTAAACCTCCAGGCTGCTTTTAAGCATTCATTTAATTGCTAATTTCCTGAGAATGTTTGGGCTATCATTTGTGGTGAGTGGGATAACAATTGTGAATAATAGTGGGTTATATTTGTTAATGATAGTGATTTTTTGATTAATCCTTTTTTGGCAAAGTGTCCTGATAACATTAACCATGTATGTCTCAATACCTCTATAACAATACAGTACGGCCGTTGTGGACTGA
Source organism: Pictodentalium vernedei (assembly GCA_031216915.1). Classification (NCBI taxonomy): domain Eukaryota; kingdom Metazoa; phylum Mollusca; class Scaphopoda; order Dentaliida; family Dentaliidae; genus Pictodentalium; species Pictodentalium vernedei. The sequence continues at coordinate 353,905,140 of CM062297.1, forward strand.
TCACTTTCTACGGGTGGGCAATATTTCCACGGAAGCAATAATATTAGATTCCATACACTAATTATAGGAATAATCATCCAAAATCTAATTAATGAAGCACCGGTTATAACCCGGTGCTTCATTAATTATAATTTTGCAGATGATGATTTTTATTACCTGGTAAACGCACGCGTGGACATCACTACTCACGCGCGGATTACGACCAGTCCACGGCGACTGTACTGTAGATCATGTTTCTAGAAAAGCTAAAATAAAAATGGGCATTCCTTTTTCTTTTGAAGCTAGCGATGGGCGAACGAAATGATTGCGTTGTAAAAGCCGATGGCTGGTGGGTTTGATAAGGGCTATCACTTCTGTTTAGGCTGGACATTTATCGAATGTGCTCGTGAGATTCATTGACCAAGAATACGACAGTCAAAATTTTATCCTTTCCATTATAATACATCACACAGAAAAATAACCAGCGAGGCGGAAACGGTAATTTTTGATCGGCAAGCCTTGCATGTTTTCGAAAAAGATTTTTGCATACAAAGCCAAGCATTTGGCTCAATGTATACTTCTGCATCGCAAATGGACGTAAATGCTTAAAATATAAATACAGGTGAAACAGCAACAAACATTTTGGACGAATGAAATTGCTATAAGTTTTCCATAGAGCATGAAATGAGAATAGAAGATGTTTTGCAAAAGCGATGTAAAACATATTTTTTGCAAAAGTGATGTTACCTTTAGTTAGCACTCTGACTGTCTTCACGTCACCAGCCTCTGCAGCCGTAGGCAAGGCAGCGCTTCCGGACATGAGCACCAGGTCTGCTTTCACGCCCTTGTCAATTAGCGCTTGCAATACCTACAATATCAAAAAGTATAGAAATAGGTGAACAAGCATTGTCTTAGGCAAAGCCAATTTATGGATATAAACGCTGCGTATGAAAGACGTTATTTAATATAAAAAGGATGCTCTTCCGTCTTTCAAATAAGTGTGATGCAACTTTTTTACTGTAACTTCGAATTTGGTTGAGTACTGACTGCAGGGTGTTTTGAAAGCAGTCAGGTTTATTGCTACACTGTGGGCTTTCATAGGTGTTACTGTCGGAGCTGCATATGCATAGTCAGGGCCGGGGAGAAGAAATTTGGACCCCAGGGTTAATTCTGTGACGGACCCCCTTTCGAAAGTGTTGGGATACTGATGCAGATGACGAAGGCATCTGCCTCGAGTGCCGGTAGTGTCGACCATTCTCCCCCAAGAAAATTTTGAAGTCCGTTATTAAATGGAGACTTCTGACGGTTTTTGGGATGAAAAATCACATTATTTTTAGATCGTCAAAACGACGTTTTTAGCAGCATGTTTCAAATTTGCAATTTCATCAGTAAGTATCCAGTGACGTAGAGTTATAACTCTTGACTGCACAATTCTTGAAGTGATAACTTTATCGGGTCAAGTTGATTTAATACAGGTACCACTTCAAGAATCATGCAGTCCACGCAATCTACGCAGCTAAAGAACTAGTGGCTCTTCGTTGAGATGCGATAATAGTAATGGCCAAGATTGACAAAATGAATGTCATCATCAATATAATTTAAATGCAGGCTTTCTTAATGATGCTGTGTAAGCTTTGGGATGTACATCTGGTAGCTGAAACAAATATTGGAAATGATAGGGAAAAACGATACTGGCGTGACTACCGTTACTTATTCGCAGTTCCTTATTCGACATTCGTTATCAACCGATTTTATCGGTTGATAACGAATGTCGAATAAGCAACTGGGAATAAGTAACCGTCGTCACGACCCTAAAACGATGCCATCATGAGCATACATTAACCATTTAGCCAAAGTAACTGCCATATCCGCCCGACGTTATTACCATAAAAACATTATTTTAAATTTAAATATTATTCAATTTCTACTACCAAAACATACCTTATGGCCTCCATGGTTATGTTTACAAACGGCGTTGGTTCGTGAATGAGATATTCAAGGCATACAAAAAGTGAAATATTTTGTTGAAACAGAACCGCGAGTTCTGTGTTGTACCTGAGACCAGAGAGTGGTTACCGAGTGGATAAGGGAGCTGGCCTCTCATGCCACCGGTCCCAGGATCGATCCTCGGGCGGGAAATTTTTCGAGGTGTCCGAACACTCTGTGTCAGCATTAAGTGGAGTTGATTCTGTCACAGCGTACCGTGTTAATGCGTGGAACGTAAAATGGCTTCACCCTGCGCAGAGACGCCGCCGAGAGTCACACCCCGTACATGCTAAAGATCTCTTCGTAGTATTCCAGCAGAGCGAGGCCACGAAGTTGATAATAATAATAATAATAATAATTTTATAGCCTGAAATCCACACATGGTACTCTGTAGCTGTACAAAATTGCAAAAGTCTTATGGAAAAAAAAGATTAGCGTGTGTTCTGTGATAAAAAATCTCTTGTGGGTCAGTCGAGTAGGGTCAAGCCACAAGCAATTGGCATCGGTTGGGGGGGGGGGGGGTGAACAGAGGTTATGCACTCGTCGCTACTGCCTAACCGTATCCATTCTGGCGGGACTGAATGCGCGCAGCGTTTGTAGCTGTTCTGGAGTTGATGTTGTCGGAGTGTGCGCGTAGGTAGTGTGATTTTGCAATGTGATTATTCTTATGGGTCGGTCGGATCAGGGTCAAGTCAGGAGTAGTACCCGTTGCCATGCTAGCATCTGTTCTGATGGTTGGGTTTGCTTTTGCAGTGTTATTCTTATAATAATTTATTTGTAGCAACAAGTCCACACATGGTGCTCTAGGGCTGTACAAGATTTTAAAATGCCTTTTGGAAAAAGCACGTACTACCCGATTTGCCAGCAGAACTTAATTTAGATGAGCGTTGAACCAGTTTAAATTTATACAATGACCAAAGAGACCCCTGTGGCTTGTGACTGATAAGTAATTTGGACAAATGGTGAAGATTCTTTGATGCATTTGAAGATAAGAAGAAAAAAAACTGAATTGAATTCTCTGCTGAATCGGAATCCTACGGAGATAAAAAAAAAAGACGGGTATAATGTGGCAGTACTTTCTAGACCGGGTGACGACTCGTGCCGCTACGGAGGTCACCCCACATACCCGCACAATTCAGCCAAGGGGGGGGGGGGGGGGTGGGGGGGGTGTTAATATAACAATAACATGAGTTTGGTGGGCGTTACGGTTTATTGACGGCACGAGAGAAATGAATAACAGTCCGAGGGATTATTACCTGTCCGAGACGAAGTAGCGGGCCGTCCATAAGCCAGAAGGCTATTATTCAGTCCTCGAGGGCCGTTAATAAACTGGGACGCCCAACAAAATCACGCGATTACTATTATTACCATGACCGGGAGCGGGCGGCAGGCTGTTAATGAATTTTCTTTTCATTAACACCCGCCGCTCGCTGTCGGTAGCATGACGTCATGAATTACTGAGTTTTACGGCCCCGCTAAACTCTGTTAATATACTAGTTTATGTTGTTTATTGTTTAGTGGGGAACACAATCTTCCTAGTTGCTTTTGCACTGATGTAAAACAGACAAAGAATGACATATATCCGACTGTTTAACCATTTAGCAAACACTGTGCAGACCACAACCAATTCAAATCTGAACCCATCAACAATACAGATTGATTTAAAAAAACCAGCAATTCTTGCAATAGAGCAACTATTTCCTGAAACTGAAGTTCGTGGTTGCTTATTCCATTACAGTCAGCGCATTTTGAGGAAAGTTCAAGGCACTGACAATGAAGTTGCAACTACCGTACGAAGGGCTGCATGTTTACAACTTCTGTCTGCTCACCAAGGGCAGGATGCTTGGCTCCAAATCTCAGAAGATAGACCCATCTTCCACAATTTTGACAGATTTTGTAGACTTTGTAACCACCACATGGGTAGATGATGATGCAATTTTAAAGATTTCAATGTTGAACCAATCTGACCATATTGGACCACGCACTAACAACCACCCAGAAGGCTGACATTCGAAATTGAATAGAGCCCTGAACAAGTCACATCCACACATACAAATTAAAAACATTGAGTCAACTGACAGAATCAAAAGAATCCAACAGGAACATGGTGCTTTGACCGCCAGAAGAAAAATAATTTACAGGGAGTTGGATAACCTATTGGCACGTTTAACACAAAGCCTAAAAATACCTCTCCAGTTCCTCGATGATGTGGATCATTTACTCAAACTTAATGTAAAATAACTTGTTGCATAACTTGCTTGCCAATCCTTGTAAGTTAAATAAACCTAAGACAAGAAAGCACAGAGGAGCTAACTTTGAACCTTTTGCTGACACGCCAACGTATCTAGACAATATATAGATGAATAATTTGCTGTAATTGTTTTCTGCAGAAGGATACTTCAAAAGCAACCGACTTTTGGAGGTTCCTTTTGGAAATGTGAAACTTTTCCTACCAATGCCCATATAAAACCTCTGATCAAAAGTTAAAGGGTTTTCGTGATCGATTAATCACCTGGATTAACCTTGGTTAACCGATTAATCACTTACCCTAATAGGTAGCTGAATAAATGACGTACTGTTGATGATTTACAGCATTAACCCTTTACCCAAACGTAAAGTACAAAACCGGCCAGGACTATATACAAAAATCTGCATTCAAATTTTATTGTGTCTTCAATTTTTGTCTCAAAAGCATAGATTATGACCCCTCATTGGAACGAGCTCGTTGAGCTCGTTCCAATGAGGGATCATACGTTATGTTTTTGAGACAAAAATTGAAAAAGTTTAGGAATTCAGGTATTTATTTTGCAAGTGTCGTCTGCTACCCGCATAGCTAAAGGTTAACTTAAAAATGACCATTTCATTTCCAGATACTGATACTAAATAATGATCATACAAGTGAACAAGTATGCCATCACGTAACTTGCATGCTTTACTCTGTCTCACATAATTGACGTGAGTCAGTGTGACAATGTTTTGCCTGTTTTGGAGCAAGTTTGTTCCTTTGTTAACCCATATAATGCAATAGTTCAAAAGTAACGGTCAGTCGATCAATTACTTTTACCATGGATCAAGACGTTGATCATTGATTAATCGATTAATCGGTTAGCCGTTTCAGTTCTAAAATCAAGTGCCTAAATTGTTGAAGGTGTACAGTTTGAGCAGAGATATTTGGAGATGATATTCCCTGTGCAATTACCGAAAAAGTCAGTCAAATCCTTCGATGTCTGTACACACAATATAGTCATTCCAACGTTATTTTTTTTTTTTTTTTTTGGGGGGGGGGGGGGGTGGCGATGACGCCGTGTACTAAGGCGTACTGCAGTACCAAAACTTTTAACACAGTCTACAGGTCGTATTCCTTGGGCAAGGCACTTAACCCCGATTGTCCACATGGGGGGCGCGATGACGCCGTGTACTAAGTCGTACTGTACGTCGATGGTGCGCATGTCTTCAACCAATCTAACTCTGCCTGTGCTGCAGTGCGGAGTTACGATGTTGGGGAGCTGGCAGCTGCTCGTCGGTGCTCGGTGGTTCTCTCCGGGTACTCCGGTTTCCTCCACCCGTAAAACTGTCATGGTCATGATTAGCCATTGTGCATAAGTATATGACCTTAAACACCAATAAATAAATAAAATAAAAATAACTTTATTTTTTCGATATGTGCTTTATTAAGGCTATATCCAGGTAACGCCAACATATTTTAGGTAGACCTTCTTGATTTGAAATTCAACTAATCTCTGAATAACATGGGTATATTATACACCAAAACGAAGGTTGTGTTGCATATAACACGAGCATATCCACAACTAAACAGAAGCAGGTTCCAGTGATTTTTGAAAATCTGATGCCACATTTCGGTGAGAGCTGTAAACGAGGGAAAATATAACAAAATTGTATAAGGCTAAAGATGTCTCGCTTAACCAAGAGCACGACTAGGAAGGACATCATACAGTACAGTCGCCGTAGACTGGTCGTAATCCACGCGTGCGCTGTGATGTCCACGCATGCGTTTTCCAGGTAATAAAAATCATCATGTACCAGTAGTAAGGAATGTGTTTTTGGGGCCTGTTCTGGTGGAGAGGGGTGAGAGGGATGAGAGGGGTGGATGACGTCATCATAATTAAAATGTTACGTAAGGTAATTATTGTTACTTAATGATTTTTTTTAATCACTTTAATAATTAATGTAATTAATGACTGTTGCATAATTAATGTAATTAATGTAATTAATGAGTGTAATTAGGGTTGATTATAATAATTAGTATATTAATAAATGAATTAATATTGACGTACTGGACATATGTGCATGCTATCGACTGACTGACCCGCATCACGTGTCTGGGTGTCATTAAATCGATTTTTCTTTTCAAACGCCAACTACTGACAGATGTTGAAGCAATTAAATCTATTGTCACACTTTAACGACCGGTCATAAATATCGTTAGACTGACGCTACAACTTTAAGTGCTATTGAAATTGTAAGATACCAATCTGTCACCTTATTGATTTTAAACCCCCACTTTCATTACGCCCACAAATAAATCACACGTCAGTCACGCAGGGCTAAATTTATCATCATTTGTTTTGCAAACGTCTTGTTGGCAAGTCGAGTTTCCTTTGCATCGTATCTACCACGTTGTAATTCATCGAAATGGAAAACAAAACCTTTACCTGTGGAATCTGTGAGAAGGTATTCTCATCAAAGGATCACAAAAAGCGCCACGAGGCTACTGTACACGGGGGAGAGGCTGTACATGGCTGTTCTCTCTGCCCCAAGATGTTTAAGAGAAAGGACAAGTTAACAGATCATCTGAAAATCCATCAAGAAGGTACTTTTAACTGTCAGTTTTGTGGAAAAACATTTACCTCTAAATTCAACAAAGATCGCCACGAACGAAGTGTACATCGTGCAGGTGATGTGAAGGAGTTTCAGTGCACGATTTGTCTCAAATCCTATACTAGGAAAGATCAATTAGAAAACCATATGGAGAAATGCAATAATTCGACGTTTACATGCGCTGCCTGTGGAGAAGAGTTTGCTCAGCTGATTCAACTTAACCGTCATCACGCTACCGCTCATCAAGCGCCGAAAAAACGCAAAAGTACTACCAAAGCGACACCCGGACCATCAAAAATTCCACGAGAACCCACGAATATTTCCGATGTCGATCCTATAGATTTTGAAGAAGCTGCTGTACCGGATTTGGAAAGTTCTGCTGTGGAAGAAATATATCGTGACCACTGGGGAGCTATTCGCACGCATTTTATTATGGACCGCCCAGTGAAGGATATTTATAATTTCCGGGAAAGTGATATAACCCAACTGGATATTATGAACATTATATTCACGAAACAGCAGACAAAATTCAAAATTAATCTCAGCTTCGGATTTATACTACAACACACAGAAACACAAGATCTTCGTTATTTCCACGCTTCCTCCAACAACGCTTGTCCTCTTGAAGAACCGTACATGATTAAAAACTTAAAGGATTTTGACAAATTTACAGAAACAATAAATAATCAAGATTTTCTGGAGTCGGTTCGTCAAAGACGACCGAGTACAAAATGGAGTGTGGAAAGGATTACAAATGTAACATTTTACGTTAATAAAATTATGAATCATCCCATTGGAGCACCTGTAGATTTGCCGGATTATGTTACCAATAACCGTTCAATTGTCAGTTTAGAGTCTTCAAAATTAAGTGGACTAGCTTACAAAGATAATTTGTGTTTATTCCGTTGTCTGGCTCTGTGGAGTGGTGCCGATGTGAAAAAACTCGAAAAAACCACAGAGGCTTATTATTATCAGTTCCAGGAAGAACCCAAACAAAAATTCAAAGGTGTGAAATTGAGGGAATTACCGCTCATTGAAGATCTATTCAAACTGAATATTATGGTTTACGAACTGTATCAGGAACAAACAACAAAAGAAACTAGGGCAAAACTCGTCCAGCGTTCATTTGGGTAAATATTCGGACATAATGTACGTGAATTTGTATCACAACCATTTTAGTTACATCAAAGATATCGGATTGTATACACAATCGTATGCGTGTCGGAAATGTAACAAACTGTTTAAAGATTCCTGGCAAGTTGACAGACACGAACAACATTGCAAAGCCGAGGTCGTTTGTCATTTTGAAGGCGGCTTTTATTTCCCAAACAAATCAGTCTTCGAAAAATTGGAAGAAGAAGGAATTATTGTCCCAGAGGAAGATAGATATTATCCGTACAGAGCAGCGTTCGACTTTGAATCTTATTTCGTTCAAGACGACCTACCCAAAAATACGGAAAAAAGACAGTGGGAAGCTCGACATGCCCCACTCAGCGTTTCTGTGTGTAGTAATGTAGAGGGATATACAGATCCGCAGTGCTTTATAACAGACGGTGACTCCAAAAAACTCGTCGAGGAAATGGTTACGTACTTGGAAAAAATTTCATTCGCTGCCCGTATGAAAATGTCAATGAAACACAGTTCAACATACTCACAGCTCGCAGAGCTCATCGATACAGCGCTCGAACTCGAACCCGAGAAAGAGAAAGGAGGAAAACACCCGCTTCAAATTTTAAGGGAGGAATTTGACCGCTACAACCAAGAAATGCCAGTACTCGGATTCAATAGCTCCAGATATGACATGAATTTAATCAAGAAAGAACTGACAGGATATTTATTGGATACATCTTCCATTGATTTTGCCATTAAAAACAACAATAGTTTTATGTGTGTCAAAACTCCTTCGTTGAAATTCATGGACATAATGGCTTTTTTAGCCCCAGGCTATAGCTATGACAAATACCTGAAAGCTTATGGAGCGTCGGCTGTCAAAGGATTTTTCCCGTACGAATGGGTGACAGGTTTGAATAAACTCGATGTAAATCATTTACCGGATCACAGCGATTTCTTCAGCAAGTTAAAAAACAAGAATATTTCTGAAGAGGACTACGCTTTTTGTCAGAAAGTATGGGACGACGAAGGTATGTCTACATTTCGTGATTTCACAGTCTGGTACAATAATTTAGATGTTAAACCTTTTCTCGAAGCAGTTGAAAAACAGTTTGCATTTTATCAAGAACTGAAGGTTGACATGTTTAAAGACGCAGTGAGTGTACCCGGAATAACTTTAAAATATTTATTCTCTACATTGGAGAAAAATATTACGTTTTCACTTTTCAATGAGAAAAACAGTGACCTCTATCACCTTATTAGAAACAACATAGTCGGCGGCCCATCTCTCGTATTCAGCCGCTACCAAGAAAAGGGCATCACGTTAATTCGCCCCTCGAAGTACGGCAGTCAAGCCAAAGTCGCCCAGGGCGTGTTGGGATATGACGCAAATGCCCTTTATCTTTTCGCCCTGAGTCAAGACATGCCAACAGGATCATTTATCCGACGTAAACCGGAAGAGGATTTCAAACCAGTCAAATCCTGTACGTTTGGGCGAACAGCATTTGAGTGGTTAGAATTTGTTTCTCACACCCAGAAAGTCAACATTTTACATCAATTTAATGGAAAAGAAAAACGATTGGGGAGACGGCGCATCAACGTGGATGGATGGGATAGTGAAAATAGGACAGTATATCAGTTTCACGGCTGTTATTTTCACGGACACAAGTGTAATTTAAACAGAGACAAAAACGGACAGTTTCTCATTAAAAATCAAACAAATAATAAACTTATGAAGGACCTTTACACTGAAACGCTTGACATCACCAGTTATTTCAGAAATACTTTAAATCTAACAGTGGTTGAAATGTGGGAATGTGAGTGGCTTGTCAAAAAGAAAACGGACCCCGAGGCATCACAGTTTGTACAGTCACTACCAAAGTTTGTAGTGGATGGGAAAATGTCTCACCAGCAAGTTTTGGATAAAGTAAAAAATGGACAGTTGTTTGGCCTGGTTGAGTGCGACATACACGTGCCACATAATTTGAAAAATTACTTTGAAGAAATGTGTCCAATTTTTAAAAACGCAAATATTTCAAGAGATGACATAGGTGAGCATATGAAAGCTTTCGCCGAAGAAAATAAAATCATGTCCCAACCGAGAAGATCATTGATCGGCAGTTATAAAGGTGAAAAGATACTTTTGACAACACCTCTGTTAAAGTGGTATCTCGAGCACAGACTGGTCGTAACAACAATTCATCAAATCATTCAGTATGAACCTAAAAACTGTTTTAAAAAATTTGCAAATTTTGTCTCGGAGGCCCGCCGATCTGGCGACAGTGACCCGGATAAAGCCATAATTGCTGATATGTTTAAGCTGATGGGTAACTCTAGCTATGGGAAGTGCATCACGAACAAACATAAACAGCGGGATGTTAAATACTGCCGTGGTTCAACAGTAGTTAGGCAAATAAATGATAAATTGTTTCGTGCCTTGAACTGTATGGAAGACGATCTCTACGAAGTCGAAAAAAATAAAAAGACCATCAAAATAGATCTTCCACTTCAAATAGGGTTTTTCGTTTATCAGTACGCCAAACTAAGAATGTTGGAATTTTATTACGATTTTTTGGATGTGTATTTGGACAGGCGTGATTTCGAGTACTGCGAAATGGATACCAATTCTGCTTATTTAGCGCTATCGGACTCAAATATTGAACAACTCGTGAGATCGGAAAAGCGAGAAAATTTCTATAAAGAATGGAATGACTGGTTCCCGGCTGCAGCATGTGAAAAACACCAACATGACTTTGTGACAACAAAATTGAACGGATGTGATTGGCTCCCAGCCGCTTGTTGTAAAACCCAAACTGCTTACGATAAGAGAACCCCCGGACTGTTCAAAATAGAATTCGAGGGAGACGGAATTATTGCTCTTTGTAGCAAGACCTACTTCTGTTTTGGTGCTACAGACAAATGCAGTTGTAAAGGAATAAGTAAGCAACATAATGAAATGAAAAAAGAGAAATATCTTGATGTATTGAAAACTAAACAGAGTGGGTCTGGCATAAACAAAGGCTTCATGGTGAATCAGCATAACATGTTGACTTATACCCAGACAAAAACTGGACTCTCTTATTTTTATCCCAAGAGGAAAGTGTGTGCAGATGGCGTAAGCACAACTCCACTAGATTTGTGAGTACAAAACAACAAATGTTCTAATAAGGTGATAGGGGGGGGGGGGGGCGGTATGTCGTTATAAACCACATAGCCGTCATGGGCCACGATAATTAATAAACATTACTACGAAAATGTCGCAACAATTTCATAGTGGTGTTTGTTAAATATTGTAACCGACGAAGTAGTTTGAAGGGTGAAGGAGTAAATACTCCTCCACTCCCGAACTGCGTCTGCGGGAAATCCACCTGATGAGTCCCGGGCCGGGACGAAACGGTCTTCATAAAATATTGTTTAACTTAATTTAAAAAAAAATAACCAAGAAATTTTGTTTTTTTTTTCTATCTAAATTTTATTATTACAAATAAACACGATAATACAAGCCGTGTAAAAAATGTTACAATGTATTGAGTAAATTTATGAAATGAAAAAAAAAAAAACCAACAAATTATATAATATCAAAAAAACTATACATAAAAAAAATATTGTACATGTCAAACGTATCATGAATACAATTCAAATATTTTCGAATTTAAATTATATTAAAAACCGACCAATCGGTTTTACAATTATGTAAATTCGGTCCATCGGTTTTAATAGGATTTAAAACCCGGTCAATCAGTTTTAATAGGATTTAAAACCAGTCGATCGGATTTAATATGTTTTTAAATTCGATGATTCATTAAACAATAAATACTTTTAAATATTCAAAAACTGTCTTTCGACAGATAGGACAACTGTTCAATTGTTTACAACAATTATCGCAGCAGCACAAGTGATTACATGGACGAATCAAAATAGTTGATTGCGCCTCCAGGCATACACAACAGTTCATTTCAGTGTCAGCTTTAAGAGTCTCTTGTTCTGATTGTTCAGCTTCTTCTTCTTCTTCTTCCGGTGGGATTCTATCCACAAACGGGCAGAGGGGTTCAAATCTTCGGTGCTCTTCTTTGACAACATCCGACTCTCCTCACAAGTGAATTTGAACGCCGCAATAAAAACATTTCGTATTGTCTTCGGTTCCCATGTAGAAAAAACCACACCTCGCCAACTCCCTCGGGCTTTTAACACATTCGCTAGGAAGCATAGATTCGAACGTTTTTAGTCTGTGTGCTTCTAAGGCGTACTTGGGATAAATTGGTGGGAGGTTTATTACTCCACGTAAAATATTCTCCAGTTCAGCTTCGGTCATGTGATTGAATTAGGTTTCAAAAGAGACACTCGGTACTGGTGGTTCTGTTCTTAATGCGCTCCTTACCTCCTCTAGGCTTACTGACCTCAGAGCTCCTATTCTTGAGTTTCTTCTTCTCGACTCCATGTCTCGCGTAGAAATGGTGATTGCGTATAAACTTCTTCACAAAAATATCATTTTTTCTCAAGTCGCCCGGGAACATTCCAATTATTGTTGTCATAGTTACGCCTCGACAGCGATTAAGCAAATAGAATAAACAATAATGGCCGCATACTGGTAATAACCTTTGAAGGCGACAGGAATTAAATCGCCAGGCGTTAGAATATTTGTTTAGAAATTTTTTGAATGTCTTGTGTTGTGGGGGTACTCCATTTGAATCAAAATATTCGACCGATTCATGTCCGATGTAAAAAGCCACCCAGTGTTCACCGGGTCTGTAACTGGGATCTGTACTAGCTATGAACATCACTGGGCGGGTGGTAGTTAATTTTCTGGGTAGTCGATTTCTGGCAAAAACTCCCAAATTGACATGTCGGAGGTATTTATCGGAGTTCATGGCTGTCACTAATTGAAGAGTGTTCATGTTGAATAATCGAAAATGATCTGTCTATTTTTGTCTACCTCTATTATGTTTTGAAATTCAGCGTAGACAATAGCGTTCACTGTTATAGGTAGCGCATCATCAAAGTGCATTTCCAGTCTCAAATTTCCACGCTTGAGTAAGTTGAAATGATCTCCGTGGCTCAAATCTGGCGAGAGGTCAAATGCGAACAATGTGTACCCTTTGGAATACTCTTCCCGACTGATGTGATTCCCGACGTCTTCAAATATTTGTCCAGTCGCTTGAAACAGACTTCTATAACATCTTACTATTTCTCCGTGTTCGAAATGAGGTTGTAGTGGTTTTGCGGGTATTTGTTGACCATCTAGATACACCGCAATGAAATTAACATTGTAGTGTTGAAGTTGAATGGATTCTTTGAATAGCTGCCATTGAAAGCATCGTTATCGACACAACCTACGACTATTCGCTTTGGGAGCTGACCTAAAAATAAATTTTCCTGCGTTATGCTCAAATTCCCCTTGGGTATGGAAAATACCTTCGTTTGCACCCTATTGATCGGGTATTTAGCGGTTCCCCTTTCTAAAACTTTAACGTGGGCAAGTCGCACAGCAGGGTTAAGACGTTCTTTCCTGATAAACGGAGAAACTTCGTTAATTTTTATTTTATAATTAGGTGCGTCTCCCATCAATGCGAAAGCATCTTTTGATCTGTTCATTTTCACGTGTACGTTCACCCCATTGAGAAGATAACGATCTTGACAACACATGTCCAAATGTAAACGACCACTCATGTCAATAATTCGATTTGTACTGGCGAATTTTTTTCTCATAGCCAATCCATTATTTAACGATAAATCATCAAAATGCCCCGCGGTATCTTTGTACCACAGAGAGGCAGTAAGTTGAGATTTTTTGGCTGGGGGACCGTAGCTCAATAAAGTTTCTATGTATGCTCGATAGGGATAAGTATTATTCGATGATGAAATGAGCCTTTCATTGAGGCTGACTTCTATCTGGTTGAATAACGAATGTATGAATAAATTAACGGGTGCGACTTTAGCATCCTCGGTTAATGCGCCACCATCTGTTTGCAATATTTGCGCTTTTACGTGGAGATAGCTCTGCGCTAAATTCAAATAATCGTCGCCGCTCCCAGAAATGAAAAATTCTATCGGTCCGCTGTTTCCAATCGTAGCTAGAGGGCGAAATTCGATCCACTGTCCGGATTCTACGCTCGTCTGAGTGGGAGGAATGGAAAATAGGTCCAGTTCGCTGTTGACACATTCCGTGGATTTGGGGTTAATTAATGACATCGCTAGTCAAAAATATCCTTCTTTACCATTCGCTTTCGTTTCTTCGGTATGGCGGGTTTCTTTTTGAGACCTACTTTTATACTCCGGGGGCGTCTTGCAGGGGGGGGGGGGGGGGCGTTCATTAGGCTGACCAGGGGGGTGTCCCGCAATTCCTTGCACGAGGGCTTCTTTGAATCTATCAACTCCGGCTTGCTTTACATTTTTTCCGGAAGCTATGTCCCCTACAAAATCTATACTTTTTTTCAAAAGTTGTTTTCCCACACTCTTGGCGAGTGGAAAGACTGCGTGCTTTATGGTTCCCAATAGGCTTCCTAGACCATGACCCCTCTGCATCTGCGCACCTGTAAAAACGGGCCTTCCGGAACCTACTTGGTCCAGATAATAATCTTCGAATAATTTTGGGTTACAGCAGTACGTCATTGTTTAAAATGAAGTGCCACGGTTAATTTTCCGCGTTCAAATGGAACAGGTTTTCCGGTGTCGTCTCTTATATAGACCTCTATTGTTCCGAAATGCTTCTGAGAAAGGGGGAGGTAATACAAATTTTCAAATGTATGGGATATCGTTCTGCCGTATTCCCCTTCGATGGGAACAATCCGTAAAAGGGGAACTCTAGAATCCCCCACGATTTGATCTCGCACCAAATCGCAATATACGTATAGGGAATAAAAACCTCTATTCACGTCAGTTGCGCGCGTCGCACTGAACCATCCTTGATGAAAAGTATCATTTTCAAACCCAAAAATTTTTTGAAGGCACGGACTCATGGTAATTTGTGCCCCATGTTTCACGATAATCATAAGTTTTTGTGAGATTGGACTCCACTCAAATTCTAAACACTCGGGATTAGGTAAATTAAATTCTTTATTGCGTTCGAGTTCTCGGATGATTTGGGTGGCGTCCGTATATCTACCAGCTCTCAAACCAACCGTGTATTCCTTTTCTTTGTATTTTATATTTACGTAACCTTCCAAATCTTTTATGTTAAACCACGTATTTGGGTACTGAATTTCAGTTAGAGCCACTTCCCAATCACCTTCGAGAGTTATGGGCTGAGACAACTGAGTTCGAAACGCAGTGAGAGTGTTATCGGGGAATGTGTCCAGCGAACTGTTACTTGGTAAATGTAAATAAAACATTATTTGTTCTTGATGGTCGGGTTAGGGAGTAAGTAACCGATTGCGCTGCCTAAGAGAGCAGTCCAAAGCTGAGGATTATTCGCGTCCAAGCTTAAATTGACAATACTCGTGATTATTATGGTGTATAAGATTATGACCTGTGCAAAATACGTTGTCTCACTTTTCGGCACACGACTACCACATAAAAGCCACGATCTGTTACTTTCCGTGTCTTCCATTATACTGAGCCTTTTTTCGCGACACGCTCGCTTTTATTAAATAATCTGACTTTGTTTGATCCAAGAATTGAACGATTTGGGATAACCGAGCCATTTGACAAACAATTCTTTTCCCTTACCTTTACCTCGCGTTTTTATAACGCTTTCTATTTTATATGTGGTTTTCTCGGCTACCCGTTGAATTTCCTCCGCGTAAAATCCCCCTTCTAGCAAAGCTCCATTATAGTCCCTCAGCCTGTATGTCACTGGATATCCCGGTATTATCTGAGTTATTGTAAAGAGTTCCTCTGTCCAATTAGGCAAATACCCCTTTTCGAATGTTCGTTTAACCTTACTTATTCTAACTCTATCTCCTATTTTGTAACGCTGCCTGGCTTTGGTCGGTTCGCCATACAATCTCTGCCAAATTTGTTCTTGGTCCCTTTTTGTAACCGAGGCCGGGGCCATTCCGATACTGCGATGATAGGTGTTATTATAGGAGTCCGTCAGTGCCTGGATCGGAAAAGTTAATGTGTTGTTTTTGGTAAAATATTTAAACATTTTGGTTTTAAGACTTCGATTGAAGCGCTCAACTACGGAGCATTTCGTTTCAACATTATAAGTTGTAAAGAATTCAATGTTATTTTGTTTTAAAAATCGCTGAAATTGACTGTTTGTGAATTCTTTACCTCGGTCAGTCTGTAACTTGAAAGGTTTACGACCTTGAGAAAATATTTCTCGAAAAGCCGACACAATAGATGAACCCGACTTGTTTCTCAATGAGATCACCCAAGCATACTTTGAAAACACGTCTATGCATGTTAAGAGAAATTTAATACCATCATTGTGTTTGCTTATTGAAGTCAGATCTACAAGATCAGCTTGCCATTGAGCGTCAATACCGCTGACCAGAGTTTTCTTTCTAATGAACTTACGCCGTGCTGGTTTGTGAAGCGTGTAAGTGTCCTGGCTTTGTAGCCAATTTATCACCTCTTTACTTTTCTTTCTTGACACGCGCCTCAGGGCAGTCACTCCCCCAAAGCTGGCCGGAGTCGAAGGTGTGTAATAGAGCTCTGTTAAACTCATAATGACTCGCAAATACACATGTCGGAAGTATTTAAAAGGGGACCCAAGGGTGAACACCCCGAGCCTCTCCTTTCGTGGATGATTTAGGGTGAGAGATCTGTGATCGGTCTCTAGGGTTCTTGAAAAGTATTAAATAGTGGGAGTTTAGGGAAACTGTGCGATGAAATTTATTCTTATCGAATATATTTTGAACAATGTAAACAACACTTAGGTTTTGATGGTGGGATCTCTGAGTAAACAAACAGGCGACACGTTCGTCGGCCTGAAGCATCAAGTCATCGAGAATTACCAGGGAATTGGGCTTGACGTCCTGTGGGACACCTTCCACAAATTCAACCCCCGAAAGTGTGTCGTATAATGGCTGCCATTCTCCGTAACACCAGATGATACGCTCGGGAATAGGGTATATCATAGCCTCTAAATTAGAAATGAATTTGCGGACAAATGTCGACTTGCCGCAAGAAGTCGGACCTGCCAAAACGCATGTACAGGGATGACTCCATCTCGTATCCATCTCGAAAATAAAATGACTACCTAGGGGTTGTTATGCTCTTTATATACTGCAAATGTTACATAATGACAATGGGACGGGCTAGTAGGGGGGAGCGGGGTGTTAAACCTCAAAGGATGTTGTACTGTGGGTGTGTAAAGTTTGGTGAGACCTGATTGGTTGGAATAATAATCAAATTCTGGAAATTCGATTGAAACATGTTTGGGTGAAGGGAGATCCGCCCACTGAGGGTTCGTGCGACAGGGGTGGGGTGCAGAGGAGTACAAGTGAGGGGTCACCAAGCATGCGTTTGTGCTAAAGCAACTCTTTTATAATAATTTGGTTGGCCCTGAAAAGGGACGTTTTTTTTTTCCATGTCGTGATTCGTATTCGCTTCTGTCTTTATTTTTTCTTCACCATACCGTAGAAATATTTTCTACAACCATTTTCTCTACCGCTTCTCTATCGAAATCGTCGATGTTAATATACTCGTGCGGCATCACAGCGGGTATCATATCACTTATATTTGCAGCCCAAACATCTTGCAGCTCAGCGCGATCAATCTTCTCCAGTGCAGTGAGGAAACATCTCTCGACCTTTTCTTCTGGACTAGCCATTAAACATAGATCGTGATGGGTTTGACCGCCATGATTTACAGTACACCCATAGCACAGTTCACTAACCACCTCAGCTAAATGTTTTTGGATCATAGTTGCGTAAGCTCGGTTCAGCTCTGTTTGGATCCGTATTCTTCTAAGTTCGGTCGTCGGGTTCTTTTTTCCATGATTTGAGAACGTTGGAAATTCTCGTTTTCTTTTTCTAAATAAATCTGATTCTTCGCTGGCAATTCTTCTGTCAATTTCTGTGATGGTTTTCTTCAGGTCATTCCACTCGATTACGTCCAAAGCGATTCCAGTTTTAGTCGGTGTCGAAGAGTCTTTCGTGTATCTTCTTACGTGGACCTTTACTTTACCCTGAAACAGTGTCACGTTGATAAAAGTATTTCTTGAACCGATTGGAAATTTATTGGAGCTTGCCATCTCAACTGTTTCAATGAAGTGACGAGTCGATTCATCTCACAGAACTTAAATGAAAAACTGAAGCCCCGCCCATCATTTTAAAATTGACTGATTGATTTTTTGAGAACCAGTCAAAACGCAGAATTTGGACCGTTAAAAATCGATGAAATTTGAAAATTTGAATCTCAGAGTCTGGAAGAAGGTTGCGTGTTGATCGTTAATTTAATGAGGTTTTTATTACACCCATAACTTTTGAATAATTGGAAATCGTTATTAAAATCAATAAGGTGACAGATTGGTATCTTACAATTTCAATAGCACTTAAAGTTGTAGCGTCAGTCTAACGATATTTATGACCGGTCGTTAAAGTGTGACAATAGATTTAATTGCTTCAACATCTGTCAGTAGTTGGCGTTTGAAAAGAAAAATCGATTTAATGACACCCAGACACGTGATGCGGGTCAGTCAGTCGATAGCATGCACATATGTCCAGGACGTCAATATTAATTCATTTATTAATATACTAATTATTATAATCAACCCTAATTACACTCATTAATTACATTAATTACATTAATTATGCAACAGTCATTAATTACATTAATTATTAAAGTGATTAAACAAAAAATCATTAAGTAACAATAATTACCTTACGTAACATTTTAATTATGATGACGTCATCCACCTCTCTCATCCCTCTCACCCCTCTCCACCAGAACAGGCCCCCAAAACACATTCCTTACTACTTGTACCCGGTGCTTTATTATTTTTTTGATGATTATTCCTATGATTAGTGTTTGAAATCTAATATTTCTTCCGTGAAAATATTGCCCACATGTGTAAAGTGTAAAGTGATCAGACCACGGAGGTTGTACTACACAAGTTGATTTTGCATTATATTTACATTTGAACTACATGTATATAAAAGTATTCAAATTATTTACGTTTTGTTAAAAGGAAACGCCATTTTTCTTTTTATCATAAAATTGTTTGCCATAAATTCAGGTCACGTGTGATTTATTTATTTGTGTTTAAGGTCACATATTTCTGCGCAATGGCTAATCGTAACCGCAACAATTAGATAAAGAAAAGTTTAGTCATACATTTATACCCATGTTGCCCATTTTAGAAGACTTCCAACCCAAGCACTGGTGACAGCATCCTATCTTACCAAAAGGACCCAGTCACCAATGCGTGGGTTGGAGGTCTTGTGATATCGTATTTTGACAATCCAGGGGCTACACGTGAACCAAGATACTTCTTAAAAAATGTAATCATGAAAACACTCAAGAGACTATAAAGTCAAATGCCATGTAAAACAGCGCGGAAGGGTCGTAAATAATTTGCAGGAAGGTATGTCATTTTTTACATCTGCTGAGGACCCACTACCCCGGACCTGAAAGAAAAAAAATTAGGGCCTACCGCCCAATATGGACAATGATCATATGGGCCTATAAGACAGTCTTATCTGGAAAGTATAGAGATACATGTATAATCATCTTCGAACACTTTTCTATCAAGAGGAGTCACTAGTCTATATGATAGTCACCCACTGTCTTTTTATGGCATAAAAAATGTCCCAGGTCTTTGTTAATAGCAAACATTGTAACAACAGTGAAAATAATCTATCAGTGACTGATCCTGCTCAATCTGTGGATCGTATCTTCGTTTAATTACTAAATCAGTCTTGGACTTATCTTCATAATTACTTTATCAGTCTTGATCAATTCATCAACCCGTGCATAACTAGAAGTGTCAACTAATATAATTTTGATCGCCAAAATAAGTCCACTGGATATCCAATGATTATGAATGATAACACATTTGTTTTACGGGTCATCAAATATGTTCTTCCATATTTTTTGCATAATGGGAAGTAATGAACTTGTCCAACCTTTTTATGTGTTCGTGACTGTTGCAGTTTTCAAGTCCTTTTTCAACTGGAGCTGGTTGATATTTTTTGTTGATGTCTAATCGACTGAGTGCTGGAAGCCCACATTTAGGCTTTATTTTGAGGTACATGTACCATAACTCAAAGGATTCATATTCTGTGGATGTACTCCTTACCATCTTTGAAATGGCATAATTTAGTCTCTATGTAATTGCCTTGTTACAGTTTATTGGAGAATGTCAGAAGGCACTCGCCCATCAAATGTAAGAAGCCTTCGATATGTGAACAATGTTTGACAACTAAAAATAATTTAGTATTCTACAGTACAGTCGCCGTAGACTGGTCGTAATCCACGCCTGGGCAGTGATGACCACGCATGCGTTTACCAGGTGAAAAAAAAATCATCAACAGCAAAATTTTAATGAAGCACCGGGTGCTTCATTAATTAAATTTTTGATGATTATTTCTATAATTACTGTTTGGAATCTAATATTACTGCGACCGTGAAAATATTGCCCACCCGTGGAAAGTGACCAGTCCACGGCGACCGTACTGTACCCTGCTCTACCAGTTAATAAGCATAGCAGATAATGTCAAATTATGTTGATGTCGATCATATTAACAAAAATATATGAAAATAAGTACCACGGGCAGGTTGTTTTGTAGCTGAATTCAAACTGATACACAGGTGTTATTCTCAGTTACATGACGTGTCGCTGGCTTGATTCATTTCCACACAAGGCGATGAGAATTCATATCAGGTGAGGCAAAGCCGAACCTGATATGAACACTCAGAGCCTTGTATGAAAATGCATCAGCCAGTTACATGCCACGTAACATATTTATTATGTCGAAAGTCCATGTAAAGTAAGGGATTAATAATTTTTCACGAGAAACAATGAACGACCGAACGTTTATTTTTCTGAAACCGCTATTGTCATCAACAGTAACTGGCACTGGTATCGGTGGCAGCAAACAATCGTCGCTGTTCGAAGTGCGATATTTGTTTACAAAATAAAACGCATCGCTACATGCATATCTGAAATACCCTAATATACATTTACTGTCATTACCACCTAAAAAAGGGTTAACAAAGCACTTTTAAATGTTCGAAAAATCACTTTTAATCTGTTCAATAAACTGTAAAGAAAATGTTCGCTTCAGCATAAAAAAATCGTTAGAATCGTAAAAACAACAAATAACTTTTGGGACTACAAATAAAACATTCTGGCCATTTTTTAAATATTTAATGTTTTAAATCAATATATACGATACCTTGAAAATATTTTTGGTACTCAAATTCTCTTATTTTGTTTTAATTCAAATTTTGAAAATTCGAAGCGAGAGGAAATGCATCAAAATAGTATCAAATGATAAATCAAATGACAAATCAAATGATATCATGTGAGTTGCCTGATACGGCGGAACCCTTAGATGTTTTTTTCTTCGTTCTGATTGGACAAACTAACTTTGAGGCATAATAATTGCCGATATATGGGGTTTTAAACTCTTCATTAAATAACAGACATAGTGGTAAAAAAATGTGTTTTCGTCTTCTCGAACCACCCACTCGTTTTCATAACATGTTTGGAGAATTTCGTGGTTAAAATTTACGTAAAAAAACTGAATGCATTTCAAAATATTTTACACTGTGATCATAATGTGGGGTGTGTCTGACATGGTTTTGAAGATGGCGTGCAGGTTCCAGCCCTTTTCTAGGTGCAAAAACATCGGAGTATAGTTATATTTTGCAGTCGTGGTATGTACCAACATATTTAATCCACATTTATCACACACCTATTAATGTAAAACTCGGGTTTTCCACTGTTCTGCCTATACGATAAAAATAAAGTTGTATCGCATATGTGGTGATAAAAAACACGTTCGATTTCGTTTCCAACGTAAACAGAGAAGGAACCCGTCTAAATAAATCACGTCATCGTTGGTCGAATGCAACGGAGTCGACATCGCTTGGAAATTCCAAGTTCCTCATTTAGATTTGTTTACTCGAGATATTTAAAGAAACAGATTCGATTAAAAAAATTCAAAATAAAACTAGAGATGTCTGTCGCCCTCTATACCCCCACCGTGGCATATTGCCTAGTGTGGGTGACTGAAAAGTGGCATTCAATTTTTCTAAGTAAAAACAAAATCCAATGTGGACGCCAGTCGGCAATCTTGAAACCGAGCGGGGAAAAAATTATGTCACGCACTTCCCCTCATCATGTTGATCATTTTTGTGAAGTTTCATGAAAATGCGGTTAAAACTGTGGAAGTAGTTCGCTCCACAAGTTTACATAAAAATACAATACGGCCACGAGTCGGCCATCTCGAATCCGATCGGGGAAAAAATTATGTCACGCACTGCTCCTCATCATGTTGAGCATTTTTGTGAAGTTTCATGAAAATGCGACTAAAACTGTGGAAGTTGTTAGCAAGTTTACATAAAGAAAAATTCAATATGGCCACCAGTCGGCCATCCTGAATCCGATCGGGAAAAAAATTATGTCACGCACTGCTCCTCATTATGTTGATCATTTTTGTGAGGTTTCATGAAAATGCGGCTAAAACTGTGAAAGTAATTCGCTCCACAAGTTTAGAAGTGCAACGGACCGACGACGACGACTACGACGACAGACCAACCGACCGACCGACGGACAAATTGACTCCTATATACCCCCCCCCCCCCCCCCAAAAAAAAAAAAAAAAAAGAAAAAAGACCAAACGTCGTTTTGTGGGGGGATAATTAACATTCTGACTGCTTGTTCCTTGACAAATACTCTCCACAACTGGTCATATAATGATGGAGTGTCCTAAACTTATTATCTATTTAAAAACTTTTTGTTGTGTTATTCCCCGCCGTTTAGTCAGTGTTTGAAGTTCGATCAAAGTGACCGTGACACTGATAGGTGTTAATTGGTTTCGACCAACTGAATGCCGTAAAAATAAAGAAGCAGATTAGGGTTGGTACCCCGCCAGCTACCAGTGATGTCTTGTTGGCAACGAAGGAAATGCAGCAATTATCAACTTAAAATAGTGCTTTTAGTTCAATTTTCACGTAGACTGGTTGTTACATGGGAGGTGTGTGACAAATACAGAACCACACACACGTTTGAATGGGTTAAGAATTATCGCACGAGATTGCGTTGGCCCAGGATATTACCAGAGTCGAAGGCCCAGGATATCACCAGAGACGAAGGCTCGAGTGATATCCTGGGCCAAAGCAATCTCGTGCGATAATCCTTAACCCATTCAAACGTATGTGCGGTTCTGTATATTTATTTATTATTACTATTTCACCCCTGAAAATCACGAACAGCAGACGACACTTTCCCCCAAAATCTGGCATAATAGACTTTGAGACCGAAATTTTTCATTTTTCCCCTCAAAACATAGCTTATGATATCCTCCATTACAGTTCCAAAGAGGGAGGCCATAAATTTGGTTTCGGAGGTAAAAACTGGTAAAACAAAATGACAAAAAAAAATCTGTTTGGCGACTTTCTAATGGCTCTCGTTAGATATGCTAAATACAAGATACCTAGTACCCGCCCCCAACCCCGCCCCATAAGCATACTTCCATTTTATTTTAGCTTCACCGCCACTGGTGTACTGAACCGGCCGCTGATTGCTACTCATTTGAGCACATTTAACGATATTTAAATAAGAGGTTTCATAAAGCTCAGAGAGATCTTGTAATCATTACAAAGTTATTAATTTGTCGATGTTGTTATTTCAACAAGATTCACTTGTCATAAGGGCTCACCAGTCTTATTTGGCCGATTCGAGTTTAGTAGAATCGGTGCGCGATCAACCCCAATGCTATACAGCACTTTCGTCTGATAAAGTATCATAAGCAAGGGCATTAATTGGGGTAGATGTATTTTACTATTGCCCAATTGCTGAAATGTTCAAAAACATCCGCAAAGACATAAAACAGTCACATGGCTGGTGATATGTGAGATGGATAAGCTTGAGAAATTAACCACGGCAACAAGCAAGGGCGTGATAAAAGTCCTGGCATTCTGTCAAGACGTTTGTCACGATATTTCCGATAGTCGTTGCTAATGGCGGCAGATTCCTTATCTGGAAGACATGCCGATAAACAGAAACTTTGTAGAAATTCATGCCAGGATCTGACAAACATCGGTCACACGCGTCCAATATCGGGAGATAATTACTGGTTAGGACAAGAGATAAGTTTACACATTTTCTGCAAAGTCAGTCCACCAAACATTGGTAATGCTCTCAATATTTAATTAATTTATTGCAAAGAAATGAAAGAATACATACTTTAGACTGTTTTTTGTGCAAAGCATCTTCAAATGGTGAAGGAGAATCCGGTTGATTACAAGTAAGATTACAATTATTTTCTATTAGATACTCGGCTATATCGGTTGCTCCTGAAATAGAAGAGCAAACCACAAAAATACTCGCTTTCACCGACGTAGATCCTCAGAGATGAGCAAATATATCTGGTACAATTATGTTAGCCAAATCTTCAAGGTCAAAAACTCGAAGCGAGTTATGCAGTGAACATATTTTTTTTTAAAAATGGCTTACCTCCTGCAGCTTTCTGAGAACATCGTTGGTTTTAAAATGTCACTTGAAAGTTATGTATAGACAATTTTCGATCAGTCCAAATGTCCATACGTCTGACCGTCCGAGGAATCTCCACTTCGTTCATTCATCATTCAAAATGTTGGCAGACGATACTCGCTTCACGTTTTACAAATAACAATTCTATCGTTTATTATTCGTCGCAGTTCATAGTTCAGTTAACAGAAAAACATAAGGCCTAAAAAATTAAAAATCTGTTTCTCGGGCCCTCTCGCATGGTCCTTTTGGCTGCTGCATGATCTCTTTTTATAACCAATCCAAACTTAAAAAAATGAAAATCAAATTGTGTGTGTCTGATATTTTACCCAAGTTAATAAAATTGTCCCTTGAGTGCAAGAAGGCTTTACAATGCTTTACTGCAAAGCCTCCTTGCACTCAAGGGTGGTAATACACCACCACCCATGCGATTCTGTAGATTTTGGGGGACTAAAACATAAAACAAACCAAGAAAATTAAGTTTTTAAAGGCAAAGAAATAATTACAAAAATAAAAAATAAAATAAAAAACCGTCCGCCCGCATGCAATTTTACAAAAAATGGCACGAGAAACAGAAAATCTACTTTGTGAGGCCTAATCAGTAAGATACATTCGTTACACTATTTGTTAGTGACTAATATGATATATGTAGCGTTACTTAATTCCAAAGTGGGCACCAGCTTCGCTCGCGCCCATGTGGAATAAACTGACACCGTTTGCCTCAGTCACCAACAAACTGTGATATTAATAATGTACAGAGCTGAATCTTATATTCCCAGTGCTAGCAAAATAGGTTTTTTTATATTGCCTTTGTTTTTTTTGTCAATTTATATGTAGACATAGTACATATTAACACACCTAGGGCAGGAAGCTAGTGGAGGAGCCGAGCGGTACCCCCCCCCCCCCCCCCCACACACACACCACATGACCACGTCTGTCGGAACTTTTTGTTGATCGTCAGGACAACTGTGGATCGGTCAAACGCCAACAATTTCTCTGAAATCCGCTAATTTGAAAAAAATGAAAAAAAACAAAAAGTTAAACTCTTGGGCAAAGCTACAATTTTAAATACCAGCGCATGTTTCAAATATCATTTGTATGAAAGTGCTCGACTGCTCGTTATTAGTATAGTATAGTTTAGTTTAGTTTAATTGTTTAATGCATTACACCATACTGACAGTTGCACAATACAAACATAACAAATAAGAAGACATAATAAACATGATGTATAATATAAAGTACTAATGACCCTTTTCTTTAACAAGGTGATATCAGGATGTATATGTTTGAACGTTTGACTACGATTCTCCGTTAAAACGCATTTAAAAATAAGAAAACGGCGTTTTCGCCATCTTTTGATGTTTTTAAACTTTTTTTTTATCTGTTCATTATATCAAATGTGTGCGCATCGTGACAAATAATACACTGTCCTTTCCATCAATATAAACACCTAGAAGGCGGGATTTGCTCATTTATTCCCAGGAAGCATAAAACCTTGCAAATTTCTGTAAAAATACGTTCGCTTAACTAAGAACCAAAGTGCACAGTTCTTAGATGCTTCTAATTAGCTTGCTATGAGAAGCCAAGTGAGGGAGAGCTGTCTGTTGTTTTCGTTTATTAAAAGTAACAAGTAATTTTAGTCAGCTGGGATATGAGACATCACAGTATATATAAATGACAATCGAGTAGGCAAGTACACGAAAATATTTCGTGTATTATTATTTCCAATAATTACTTTTGTCAAGGCCTCACAGAGTGGAACTTATGTTTTTGTCGGGACATTTTTGTAAAATTGCATTCGGGCGGTCCGTTTTTTATTTTTGTAATTATTTCTTTCCCATAAAAAATTCATGTTCTTGGTTTGTTTTGTTTTCGGCACCATAATCTACAGAATAGCATGGGTGTTGGTGTATTTCGTTCCTTGAGTGCAAGAAGGCTTTGCAATGCTAAAGCATTGCAAAGCCTTGTTGCACTCAAAGGACAAATTTATCAATGTTATTATAACTTGGGTAAAATATCAGACATAGACTATTTAATTTTATTTTAATTTTTTTTTGCATTGGTTATAAAAAGAGGGCATGCGGCAGCTAAAAGGTCCATGCGGTGAGGGGGGAGGGGGGGGGGGGGCTGAGAAACAGATTTTAACCTTTTTATTCTTTAAAACAACAACAATAAACGAACGTTTCCGGTCTGTATTGCGTATTATTCACTCTAAAAAAAAACAATACATTTTGGTATTCTATGATACCACCAGTATATGAGATACCTAAAACACCGATTTTGGATAGCCTCCCTTATATTTTGTGCGTATAATACCAAATGGATGGTTGTGGAATACCTAACTACCGATAAACACGAGTTACATTCCCTGCATATCCACCACGTGAACAACTTGGCCGCCAAGCACGCGCGTCGTCTGTATCAACAATGGCGGTTTCGGTCGAGGCCTGGGACCTTAAAAACGTGACTAAAAGGCTCACAAAAAGGAAGCGGGTTGGATGACTTGGTATACAAACTGTATTTGATTTATGTGAGTTGCAGTGTATGTCTTTAATATCTGTTGAAGGTTGTTATTAAAGGAACTGCATAACTGCATAACTGAATGTTTCTTCTTTCATTTTTTTTCATAGCGACATGATTTGTGGTGTTATCTACACAATAAAAGTATCTAGGTCCGTGAGGGCGACTTGTACTTCTGCAGCTTTTCATACTTCGGTCCGGTTCTTTGGATCCCTCAATGGGGCAATATTTGAGCCTACCTCTCCCATGTATATGTTGTGTATATGAAAGGGATGGGGGGGGGGGGGGGGGGGGGGGGCTAACCAAGTACCAAACCTTTGGTTTCTTGGAGTACCATAGTATAGTTACTTGAGTTGAGTTCTCAAACTTTTGGTTTTCTAGAGAACCAAAACGAAGTACCAGACAGTTTTGGTTTCTCAAAGTACCCTTACAGTTTTGTTTCTTGGAGTACCAACAATGTTTTGATTTCCTGAAGTACCATAATTTTGGTACCCCACACGGGACAATTTGAGTACCGCATTTGGTATCACAGAGTACCTAGAGTTTTTAGAGTGTAATTGTTTTAAAGAAGTATATTGAGTTAGTTTTCAAATCTCGCACCTAGGGTAAACGACCCACAAATACAAGGCAAAAACTTGCATCACGTGCAAGAACAAAGAAGTACAAGCAAAAGCCCAGCCAACAAACTTCTGGGGTGCCTAGAGGTCTATTGGTTGTGATTTGTGCTCGTACCTCTCACTTGTCTACAGACTTTACAACCTGTTCTGTAGGATGGCCAACTACATTAGACAGGGCTAAATTCCTGCGAGAATTAGAACTGATTCACGCAAATGGTTTTAGCAAAAAACCCTGAAAAATAATGATAATCGACTTTGATTCTCACAAAATATTATATTCGTTTGGTTCTTGTCAATACTGTGAAAGTGTCCCTAACTACTCTACTCATTTTCAGCCCCTTCTTAATTACATGTAGGTGACACTTTAATTTAGCAGTGTTGTCTCGTGAATTCTTGGGTTAACTCTAGCAAATACATAAATATGCGGTTTGTTTTTAACTGTAAGATACGTACTGATTGCACTTTCGGGGTTTAACAGTACTATAAAATTTGTATTAATAATATATAATAATTATTTAAGAACTGAAAATTGATTCTCGTGAATGGGAACAAATTTTAAGGCCTGTTGGGTAATTTAGAAAGGCTTTCGAAAAGGGTTCCCTCCACTTAATTCGCTAGTCTGTCAACGAATTTAACGTTACGAGAATCAGCATTTTGAATAAAACCTCAAATTTCAGAATGCTACAAAATTTGAATCAACTGTGTGCGCTCATCAAAGGGCGCGCGGTGGCTCAATGATTACGGAATTAGACTTCAAACCGAAAGTCCACAGTTCGATCCCCTCCAAGGGTAACTGCGTTGTGTCCTTGGGCAAGGCACTTAATCCAGATTGCCCACGTAGGGGCACGGTGGCGCTGTATACTAAGGCGTACTGCACGTCGATTGGTCTTCAACCAATGCTAACCCTGTTTGTGTGGAGTTAGTACGTTGGAGAGGATGACAGTTACTCACCGTTGCTCGGTGGTTCTCTTCGGGTACTCAGGCTTCCTCCACCCGTAAAACTGTCCGACTCGAGGTGACCCTGGCTGTCGAAAGTGTCGTTAAATCCCAAAAAATAAATAAATAGTGTGCGCATCATTTCATAAAACTAGAGACCTTGGCTGTTGTGTGATATAAAAATAAAAGAAGTGGCTTCTCTGAATTTATTTCGCTCACGATTTAAAAAAAAAATATGACTGTTGTCGCCAGCACAAATCCATTTAAAAAGAAGTGAAGACAGCATGTTCACACTTGAACTACAGCTTGTGTGGCTCTTTCACTTATTTTTTATTTTTTATCCTAAGAATAGGAGAATAAATTTATTTTCATTTTTTGTCTGAAAAACATCAGTTTCCGCCATGGACTGGTCATAATCCACGCGTGGGCAGTGATCCTCCACGCATGCCTTTACAAGATAATAAAAATCATCATCAGCAAAATTTTAATTAGTGAAGCACCGGGTTGTACCCGGTGTGACAGGAATGGAAGTCCGTAGAAAAATTAGTCCCTCTGGACTATTATTCCGCGGAATTATAGTCCTAGGTCTAACATTTCTAGGAATAGTAGTCCGCCGGACTACTATTCCTAGAAATGTTAGACCTAGGCCTATAATTCCGCGGAATAAGAGTCCAGAGGGACTAACGTTCCTACGGACTTCCATTCCTTTTATACCGGTGCTTCATTAATTAAATTTTTGATGATTAGTCCTATACATGCAATTGGTGTTTAGAATCTAAAAATATTGCGTCCGTGGAAATATTGTTCACCCCGTGAAGAGTGACCAGTCCGCGGCGGGCCGTACTGAATGATCTGTCACCGGAACAAGCTAGCAAGCTATATATAAAGGTTCAAATGAAAAAAAAAATAAAATGTGAATGGCGATTTTTAGCAGGTGTCGTCTGCTATTCGTGTTGTGTAAGAGATAAAAGGCATGAGAGTCGGTACAGGAAAATCCTTACTAGCCCGCCCCCTCCCTATCGTTACACCCACGCTCACGGGTAACGACCGGAGAGACTTCGTTGTGATTAGAGTTCAGACAGTACTTTTACCCTGCTTTGTAAGATACCGCTGCAATAACTCATTACTAATAATAAACCTGTTAACACAACTGTATTCAGCATGGGTTTATGCATCCAGTTAGTTATCAAGTAAAAAGATTTTGCTGCAGTGTCACATGACAAGAAAACCTGGACAATCTTTCATTTGGGAGCCGTAACAAATGTCTTCAAATTTTATAGGCTGTTGGGAGGTTAGAAAATAAATAACCCCAACCCCAATTACACCATGGTGGAAGTACAGTACTGGTACTGTTATGCACCGATATTACTTATTAAGTACTTAAAACGGAAGATTTTATCAGATTAGAGAAAGCGGGACTTGAAATTTGTCTTGAAACAAGCCACATAATTACGTATTTATCAGAATTTTAAGTCTTCGAGCATAATTTCACTTTTGGTGAGTTTTTTGCCTTACGCGCTGAACACATGGGCAAATAAGGCCTTTGTTGGTTGAAGTTACAGTACCGTGGCAGTGGTTTCTAGTGGCAGCCAAGACTTCACTTGACACCACTACTAAGTCAAAATGTTAACTTATCAAGGAAGGAGCAAAACTCAAGTAGAATTTTCCGACCTTTAACCCTTTACCTAACGTAAAGGCCAAAACCGGCCAGCGCTATTCTCAAAAATCGCCAATTAATTTTCATTATTTTTTTCATTTTTTGTCTCAAAAACATAGGTTATGACCCCTCGTTGGAACGAGCTCGACGAGCTCGTTCCAACGAGGGGTCGTAACCTATGTTTTTGAGACAAAAAATGAAAAAAATTAGTTATTCGAGAATTATTTTTGCAAGTGTCGTCTGCTTTTCAGGTTAGGTAAAGGGTTAAAGGCACTTTCAAATCTATGATGAGAATCAAATGAATATTTTGTGAGAATCAAAGTTGATTCTCATTGTTTTTCCTTACGAGAATTAACTGCGAGAAGTGATTCTGATTTTCACGTGAATTGTAAGCCCTGGAAAGTGTATTCAAAGAAATATAATGAAACCCTTGGCATAAAGTGAACTGTATGACCAGAACATTCCTTTAATGGCTGTCCGCTGGCGAATGTCCCCTTTCCCTCTGATTGGTTTCACACTTGAGGAGAACGGAACATTTTTTAGTTTCAACATCCAGGGTCATATCGTGTCATCGGTGGTGGGAACTTTAACGGGTGGAGGAAGCCAGAGTAGCGGGGGAGAACCACAGGTAGTAACTGTCGGATCTACAACTTACTGCCCAGACGTCAGCAGGGTTAGAAGCGGTTGAAGGCCAATGTACCATCGTCATGCCCTGCGCGTTATTACACAGTGCCACCGTGCTCACACTTACATATGTTAGTTTCAGCAACGGTGCCACTGTAGTGATCCTGCCAACGGAGTAATGACAGAGGACTACGGGTGTCTTGTTTGTTCTAATACCCAACTTGTGCGATCATAAGCAAAAATTGGATGCAGGTGACGGAGAAGGGGCGTGGGGTCCGGGAATGATTTAGATAAAAATGTATCCAACGAAAGACGACGAAGTCTTTCTGACATTGGTCATTCATGACTAAAAAGTTCTAGAAGTGTGGTCCCACAACAGCTGAGTACTTAAAAAGTTGAAACAATAAATGTTTGAAATCGACTGGTCATAAGAGGGGTGTATCAGGGGAGCTAGAGCCTACGCCACATTCGAGGTATAAATTCTGAAAGCTGGGTGGGTAGGTGTGATCAGGAAGGAAGTGATAAATTAATCATGCCTCATGGCTTAACTGCTCAAACTCAAATGCAAACACCGCCAACGGCTTGCGGCAGCCTTCTGCCGTACCTTGATTACAGAAAGTGGAAAGAGAAATTTCACCGGATCGCGACTGGGTCGGAATCCTCTTTCCACTTTCCTTCCAACAATTCAGTAGAATCTCATCTGACGAAAACGAAATGCGAAAAGTTTAAATATCAGATGGCATTTGTTTGGGTTTTTTCGTTATTAAATTCGCAATATTTATTTATTTTATTTATTGGTGTTTAAGGTCAAATATATCTTCACTATGGCTACTCGTGACCGCAACATGGATATAAAATCAAGTCCAGCCATTCATTTATAATCATGTTGCCAATTCGTCCACTGAGTTCCAATGTGTTCTATGTTCCCGTTGGCACATAGAGCACATTGGAACTCAGGGGACGAATTATGGAGAACTTTCAACCAAGGCATTGCTTACCAGAACTTATTTTACCAATAAAGCACAGTAAACAAGTACCTCTTCACTTCCTTTTGTGTCAGTACGGGGAGAATTCGCAATATTTGTATGCATGAAATCTACCCCCCCCCCCCAAGGCTAATGTTAGTATATCGCAAGCAGATCGCGATCTGATCGAGAAAGGGACCACTTTAGCGATCACAGTACTCTCAGCAAATATTCTTTTTTTGCTAATTGTTTCAATCTTTTCAATGACTGGCTATGATATTCATCAGCCATCACTGTTGAATGGGTGAAAGAAATTGAAACTCGAACTATCCCTTTTGAAGATTTATACTCCCACTTTCAGCTTTCCAGACTCCACCTCTGAAAACAGCGCTTCAAAATTTTTGAATATGTGAATATTCACTTGCTAGTATGCGCGTCTGAAAAGTTTAATCAAAATCTGTTCTTAAGTATAAGAAGTTGATGCGCGCCAAAGAATGACAAAAAGAAATAAATATTAAATCTACGTTCAAGGGGAGATAACTGAATCTTTGATTGCATTGAATTTTGTGCACCAGTCTCTTCTTTTTCTATTCATCCAACTAATCTTACTGAGTTACTTATTGCCATTATTAATTCCCCACCGTACAAGAACTATTCCTTTTTGCTTGGTAGCCCCAATTTTACTGATTGATTGCGTTCAACAAATCACGGTGAACGATTTCGATCTGAACAAAATTCCCCGTAATGCATCAAGGGTGACATCTCTGGAACTTGTTGCAGTTTGAAATTTTGGAATATCCATTAGGAATAAGTCTTTCATCGGGTTCCGCTCAATACATTCGCACTTTTGCACGGTGCTAAAATTCGAAAAATAAACCTAGAAGTAATGTGTTGAAAGCTAAGCCATGTAAACTGGAGAAGTATTTTCAGTATCGGGTATATCATAGCAATTGGGTATTTGTTGGACAATAGAATTGGAAGTTTTATTCACAGTGTAGGAGTCTGATACCTGAGGTTAAATTTCCATATGAATGCTAGGAAACGGTGGCTTAAAGAATTTGCCTTTTTATGTCTTTTTTACGCGGAGTTGGTTCCGAGACATGCAGCTAAAAACTACAACGAAAACACATTTTTTATCACTTTTTAGAAATGGGGATGATGTGTTCCAGTGACACGCAGGTGGCGGTAGAGGCACAGTGTGCATTTGAGGCCTCGGCGTGGCTGAAAAGGACTGATTTCAGAATTTGTTCATGCAATGTTCCAGGTTGAAGTATAAGTCTACATTTGATAATGAATTACTCCACCAACATTGTATTGTTTATTTCTACTTTGTCAGGTAGTGTTGTCTGATTTCAGTGAATGTAGAAATTGTAATGCATATCATGATTTACGCAACCAAAGTAGTATGTCATGTACCCGGACGAGGGTAGTTTGCCGGACCCCGGTGCCGGACCCCGGAAGTGACGTCATGTCACGTGACCCAGTGCCGCCATGTTGTGTTGTCATGGTAACCCGCGTGAGCGGCCATGTTGTGACGTCATCTCCATAGTGATACGTGGTGTGAGTGCGCATGCGCAGCGCGTGTTGTTAGGGTGATACGTGTTTCCGTCGTCCATTTTGTATACTGGAGGCCGCCATCTTGGTTTCTATGGTAGCACGTGATTGCTATGTTACCCAATTTTTCTGTAATAAGACGGGGTCTGTTCAGAGGGTATGTTCGATTGTAGAAGAGTAAATCTAATTACCACAAACAACCCGACAATCCCTCCAAATCACCAAAATCCACCCGAGCTTTTACTATTTCGAATTCTTCCAGAATTCTCTGCTTTTATCTATATATGCAATAGTTATCGTTTATCTGGCCATGTTCCTTTGTTCTAGAGTATACCCCAGTAAATTAGAAGAGCCTATTCGTTGGAACAGTTTTGCTTATTATTACTATATTTAGCAATTTCTGGTCTATTCTTGTTAGTTCTGACCCTATTCCAAGTACTCTTGTTGTTTCATTTTTATAACTAAACAATCAGATTGCTTCATCCCCCGTAATCTGTATGCAGAGTTATCTCCCTTGCGTATAATAAAAGCCTATATCCAATGGCCATATCCCATGGAATCCCAGTTTTGGGAAACACCCGTGGCTATGCAATCCCTTTTTTGTCATATGAGGCCATGAGGGCTATGTAAAATCCCTCAATGAGTCCTCATTTATTATCCCTCATAGCCTCATTGAATTTTGAGGTTATGAGGACCTTGAAAAATCCCTCAATGAGGTATAATTTACTACGACTCTCATCCTCATTTCAGTATTTAACAGGTATATCCTATGGAATCCCATTTTGGAAAACGCCTGTGACTGTGGAATCCCTTTTTTGTCGTATGAGGCCATGAGGGCTATGTAAAAGCCCTCAATGAGTCCACATTTTTTATCCCTCATAGCCTCATTGAATTCTGAGGTTATAGGACCATTAAAAATCCCTCAATGAGGTATAATTTACTACGACTCTTAGCCTCATTTCAGTATTTGAGAATACCTATGGCCTGGTATTGTATTATTCGAGGATACCTATCGAGGATACCTTCTGGAGAATCCCCTTTTTGCCGTATGAGGCCATGAGGGCTATGTAAAAGCCCTCAATGAGTCCTCATTTTTTATCCCTCATAGCCTCATTGAATTTTGAGGTTATGAACATACCAACACGCGCTGCGCATGCGCACTCACACCACGTATCACTATGGAGATGACGTCACAACATGGCCGCTCACGTGGGTTACCATGACAACACAACATGGCGGCACTGGGTCACGTGACATGACGTCACTTCCGGGGTCCGGCAAACTACCCTCGTCCGGGTACATGACATACTACTAACCAAGTATAAAAATATTCGCATTTGAAGCGAGTGTATGGCATGTTATTTTTGGAAATGTCTGGGAAAATATGGAATGGAACCTCAAAGTCGATTTAAAGTAGAGGAGGTGCGTTGAGAACAATCTCATTTAGAGATATCTGTACTAAACCGAAGTTCAAGACGAGCCAACGGGGGGCGCGGTGTCGTTGCGGTAATCGGTTCTCGTCAGATCACCGAAGTTAAGCAACGCCGAGCCCGGTTATCCTTGGATGGGTGATCGTCTGAGCGATCGATTCGGACTCCCGCGTTGTGTCCTTGGGCAAGGCACTTCACCCCGATTGTCCACATGGGGGCACGATGACGCCGTATACTAAGGCGTACTGCACGTCGATGGTGCGCATGTCTTCAACTAATCTAACTCTGCCTGTACTGCAGTGCGGAGTTACGATGTTGGGGAGCCGGTAGCTGCTCGTCGTTGCTTGGTGGTTCTCTCCGGGTTCTCCAGCTTCCTCCACCCGTAAAATTTTCACCGACGCGGTATGACCTTGGCTGTTAAAGTGTCGTTAAACCTTAATAAATAAATAAATAAAATTTTGACTGTCGTTTTCTTGGTCAATGAATCTCACGAGCACATTCGATAAATTTCCAGCCTAGACAAAAGTGATAGCCCTTATCAAACCCATCAGCCATAAGCCTGTACAACGCAATCATTTCGTTTGCCCATCGCTAGCTTCGATGGTACGCATGTCTTCAACCAATCTAACCCTGTCTGTGCTACAGTGCGGAGTTACGATGTCGGGGAGTTGGCAGCTGCTCGTCATTGCTCGGTGGTTCTCTCCGGGTACTCCGGCTTCCTCCACCCGTAAAACGGTCACGGTCATGATTAGCCATTGTGCATAAGTATATGACATTAAACACCAATAAATAAATAAATAAATAAATAAATAAATAAATAAATAAATAAATAAATAAATAAATAAATAAATAAATAGGACCAGACAACTCAGTTTAAATCACCGCAGCTTCACAATTTTGGAATGTGCGCATGTTCACTTTTTAGTGATCGTGTGATAACTGTCACCGGAACAGGTTCATAAATGTGTAGAAGGATTTGCATTCACTAGAATCTCATAAAGAATTTGATGTTATTACGTGGTTAGTTTCATATCGTCCGAGATATCAGCCCGTGGTAACTTCATATCTACCTGAGACGGAAGGTCGAAAGCTGATGTGAAGTTACCGTGAAGTTTCTTCCCCCAGTTCAGCTATCCGAACGTCTCGGCTTCCCCGGTGGGGAAGCCGCGACGTTCGGAAAGCTGAACTATCTTTTCTCTCATTTCGATAAATCTCCGCTCTTTCGACTTGGAATTTTAGTATGCGTCGATTTTTTCTCTCTCCATCCACCCAATCCTTACTTAACGACATCGCTACTTCCCAACCGTACAAAAACTACTCCCTTTTTCTTGGTGACGCCAATTTTACTGATTGCGTTCGATGAATAACGGTGAATGATTTCGCTGTAAACAAAGTGGTTGCGACTAGTAATGCATCATGGAGGCAACTCTAGCTTGGCTCATATCGACCGAGATCGGCGTAATATCAGGCGAGTTTGTAGTCAAATCGGCCGAGCTTGATAATGGGCACTTCTGGGAAAGAAATCATATCTCATAAATAACTGTGCTTTAAGTTAAGTTCAAGGGGAAATAACTTGGTTAAAATCGTTGCCGATTGACATTTTGGGAATATGCACGTGTTTACTTGTTAGTTGGCAAACAAGGTGAGACAGATGTTAATGTGAAAGCAAGAATCCACAAGGCGAGGACAGCGTACCATCAATTGCAAAACATCTGGAGGACCAAGAAAATTATCCGGAACATTGCGATACGACTCTTCAATTGAATTCCAACGTAAAGTCTATCCTTGAATATGGAGCGTAAACATGGCAATCCACGAAGGCCACCGTGAAGAAGATGCAAACTTTCACCAACCGGTGTGTATGCAAAATTCTTCATATTCACTGGCTGAAACAATTAACAACGTGGAGTTGTGGGAGCGGGCAAAACAACGCCATGCAGAGGTTGATGGATATCCTGAAAAATAGGCGGGGATGGCTGAGTCACATCTTGCGAAAAACAGCAACAAACAACATCATCACCTAATGTGAAATCCTCAAGGAAAGAGGAATCGAGGGAGGCCAAAAAACACATGGTGGAGAGACCGAGATGCAGATGCCTGACAGACTGGAATACAGTGAGGGCAGCTGGTTACAGTGGCACAGAGCAGACAGCGCTGAGGGAGTCGCGTCGATGACCTATGCTCCAGGAGGAGCTAAGGGCATAAGTGAGTACTTAGTGATCATGTCGGGGAAGTTTCATCACATTTGGTCCACAAATGTAGGAGTTGCGCACGAATGAATCTCACACTGAAATCTACATGAGGTCTAAGTTGAAGGGGAGATAACTTGCTTAAAATTATCGGCGAATGAAAATTATGCAACATACGCATGTTCATACAGTACGTGGAGAGTGTATTATCACTAAATCACTCACAGAGTGGAAATTCCACCCAAGCAATAATTGCACATTTGTTGCAAAGCATAACCAACACAAGCAATGTTTCAGCCGATGGACCCCCGGGTTAAACCCGGAGGTCCATTGGCTGAAACATTGCTTGTTTTTTTGTCGATATATACAAAATTTGAAAGTTATAGCTTGGGTGATAACTCCACTCCGCGGGTGATTTAATTACAATCCACTCTCCACGTACTGTATGTTAGTGGTCATGTTCTAGAAATTTTGAGAGTCAAAATTGATTCACAAATGTTCACAGGAGTTGGGCACACAAGAATATCGGACGAAGGATGGTCGTACGGCTGAACAGGGTGATAACCCACTGTATTGTTCCAACTTCCCACTTGAAAAAGTGTGGGTATAAAAAAATTAATATTTTTCTATTGACGTCAGGAATATGGATGGGATGGCATCATTAGTTCACAAGAATCGGTACGGTTGAAATACCTGTGTACAGGTCCCGAATACGCGCCCTCTTTTATAGACCTTTGATCACCCACCTTGGTTGATGGCTAACTGCAAAGGCGTCCATCCATAATAACGTGAATCTATATCGGCTCCTGCCTCCATCAGTTCTTTCACCTTTTTGATATTGTTGTCGGTGATCGCATCGTGGATACTTCCGCCTTTTTCTGACATGTCCTTGTGAATTTCGTACACGTTGTAAATATCAATCTACTGTTGCTATCACTGTAATCGAAAAAAAAATAAAAGAACTGAAAACAGGGGGAAAAACAGTACTTAAATTAAAATTGAAAAGCCTACGATAACTCCTTTAAACAAGTAGAATGGGTAACTGGGGTAGATGAGCATGTGAGTCAATACAGGGATGGATATGCACGGATTTCCACAGGGATTGGGAGGTAACTTTTCAAGCAAAGGGTAAAATGAATTTATGCAGGTCTGACAGGAATGTACACGGCATTTCCATTGGGGTTGTTTATTCAAGCTATAGGTGAAATGTTAATGGGGGGGGGGGGGGGAGGGGGGGGGGGGCGACTGAAATAATCAAAAGGAATGAGAATACTAAGTGAGCCGGGAGAGGCTGGGCTGCACATGAAGCAGACGTCATTTCGTCCACTGAGTGCAACAAGTCTCCATCTGCAATGCTTTAGCATTGCAGATGACGCCTTTTTTGCCCCCAAGGAACGATTTGGTAATCCGTGCTCCACTCAAGTACTTATTTATCTGGTGTTTAAGATCACATATTTCTGCACACTGGCTAAACATGGCCGCAACATGGATATAAAGTCTTGTCCAGCCAATCGTTTATACTTATGTTGCCCATCCTTGAGTATTTCTATCACAGGTACACACTAAAAACTGAAGTGTTAAAACTGACACTTTCAAGGTATTAAACCCATTCTAACTCTTAGGGTTTGATTTTAACACTCAAAGTGCCATGCTTTAAGCACTTAGACATTACAATCGTCAGACATCTGAAACTCGAATGGATGGCACTTCCCATGTGTCTAGCATTGGCGGTTCTTCCAGAATCGTCCATAATTTGATTTGCGCTTGGTTGGTACATAATTAAAAGGACACAACGCAGATGACGCGGATCAGGCTCGAGAGTTCGAGCCTGATCCGCGTCATCTGCGTTGTTTCCTTTTAAGTGTCGCGACATTACACTTGTCAAGTGGTATTATTGACACCCTCAGCCTATGTTGTCAACCAAGTAACCCACCACAAGCCATTCTCCGTTGTCATTTCAGGCCATGTCTTCCGTTCTGCGGAGTGTGGCGTTTTACAAATTGTAGCCTATCATTACTTAAATGATTACTATTTCTGATTTTCTCTTTTATTTCTCTTCTTCTTCTTTCTATAATTTCAGAATTTCAGAAATGTGTTTCCAACCTGTACCAAACCGTATTATTACTTAGTAAATTATTTACTGGTTTGGATTTAACATATTTTATAGCTGTTTCTCGAATATATTATAGGTAATTAATTAATGGTGTGGAAACGACCTTGTACAAGCCAACGGCTTACTGTCGAATCCACAAACATCTTCATGTTGTATACTGTACTCACTGAGGTTGGAAATAAATATTGTTTAAACTAAGTGGTATTATTGTAACACCTGTCAAGTTCTGGGATATCTACACTTGAACAAAGTGCTAGTTCAGCACTTAGTAAGTGTTAAATACAGCACTTCAAGTGTAGTTTTTAACACTTTAGTTTTTAGCGCGTATTGCTCATCGTGTTCTATTTTAGCAATAAAACAGAGCATATTTATCACAGTAAACAAACACTGCTTCACTCCCTGGAGCTTCAACGGGGAGCTCGAGTACTTAACGTATCGCTTAACTGATAATGGATTGAATTATTCCCGGTCTTGTTAAAATTTGTTCACATGCTTTTGCCTTGCTCGAATTAATGGGAGAGTACCCAGAGTCACTCTCCCATAAATTCTAAGAAGGCAAATTCATACAGACTGAATAATTTCATTACAAAGACAATATGAAGCATATCCACAGAATAAGAAGCCTTTAGTTTAACACTGTTGACCCTGATGGTATATTCCATGGCATCCATGCCAATTTAGAGCCATCAGCTGAGCTGGGAGACGCTAATTCGTTACTGCACGTGTAAAATCTTCGTTAGCCTACCGTACCTTAACTGAGCAACTATCTACTTGATGAAATCACGATACTGGAACGGAAAAGCGGCCTTAGGTGGTTCAAAAGGTGAATTGTGGTACTTGTTAACTGGTGGTGGGCTCCCAGCACACCACCAGTTAACAAGTAATAATGACATAACTACTGTGCTTTGAACCATGCGTATCTGGTCTATCTGTCTGTCTATTCACAGCAGTTAAGCAACCCATCGATGATACATGTATCAGAAAAAGTCTGAGTATCTGTATAAAAGATACAGTCCATAAAATATACAATTTTATCTGACAGAGGGGACGCGGTGGCTCAGTAGGTAGAGGTGCAGGCTGCAAGC
This sequence comes from Pictodentalium vernedei, assembly GCA_031216915.1. Taxonomy (NCBI): domain Eukaryota; kingdom Metazoa; phylum Mollusca; class Scaphopoda; order Dentaliida; family Dentaliidae; genus Pictodentalium; species Pictodentalium vernedei. Next base: position 353,945,350 of record CM062297.1, read on the forward strand.
CGAGAGGTCCTCGGTTCGAATCCCACCTGCGGCAACCGCGTTATGTCCTTTGGCAAGACACTTCACCCCCGTTGCCCTTGTGGGGGCACGGTGACGCTGTGCACTAAGGCGTACTGCACGTCGATGGTGCACCTGTCTTCAACCAATGTTAACCCTGCTTGTGTGGAGTTAGTATGTTGGGGAGCTGACAGTTGCTCGCCGTTGCTCGGTGGTTCTCTCCGGGTACTCCGGCTTCCTCCACCCGTAAAACTGTCGTGGTCATGGTTAGCCATTGTGCAGAAATATGTGACCTTAAACACCAATAAATAAATAAATAATATAAATAATCTGACAAAAATCCGGGGTTTACTTTATGCCTTTGATGTTAGTGTACTCTGGCATCACACACGGCGAATAAGAGCATTAGGAGGGCTTTCAAAAATGTCACAGAGGTGACAGGTGTGTTTTTTCAAACATATTACATGGTAACTTCTCATATCGCACTGTCATTGATTGGTAATCAAGTTTTTTTTTGTTTAAATAAACGGTTAATAGGTAAAACTTTGGCTTCAGTAAAGTCAACATTAAATTAGATAAAGTCTTCACCCCAACAAATCGTTAAGTACAGTAGGTCAACGGTAATTAAGTAATTAATCCATTATTATCGGAGTGCTACAATACAAATATGCACCCGCATTTTAGAAAAAAAGCAGTTCACCCAATTCAGTGATACGCTGAGTCACTGGCATATATTGTTGTTCAAGCTGAGGTCTCGGTCCATGGAGCTGAGGTCCTGGTCCCTGGAGCTCAAGGGAAAAATTGGGAAAAACAGTGAAAAGGAGAGCCAGAAGTGTAAATTAGGCGTGGTGGATACCCTGGAATGCCCAAAATACCAGTCTAAAAGAATAAGATTCACTGGGAGTATAATAGGGAGGTGGGACGGGAGAATGAAAGACATGTGGTTAGTGAGTGATTCAACGGAGAGGGTTAATATGCTATCGGAGAGATTGGGAAGAATGGCACAAGGGATGTCATCAAGCAGTTCGTCTCCGAGTGTTGGGATGAGAGAAGAAGCGTAGGAAAAGGGAGACATGGGTAACCAAGGCCTTCTCACCCGAGAACCGCGACAAATCAGCGGCCGGCCAAAGTGTTATTATTACTATTATAAAAAGTGGACGGGTGGTACTACCACGACCTCCTCATCCCCTACTCAGACACACCCCCAAATATTTAGTGGGAAAAAATATTCTTGGGAATGAATGTCTGTATGTTCACGTTTAAAATAAATGTAAAATGAAGAATCGAGGAACTTGCAAATTTTGGACACCCATTTTTAAAAAATACCCGAAAATCCAAATCGGTCAGTACTCTGTCTAGACTCAAGCCCTGATTTTGCCCGACATGTAAGTTAAATGAAAGTGTCAATGACACTGTAGCTTAACTACACTGTGTGTTGTGTTTGATGAAAAGGATAATGTTCAATGTTTATGAAAGGATTATGAAATACGACAAGAATTGTGATAATTGAGAATATGTTAATTTCTGTTCATGTATTCTATGTTTTCAATACAAATAATTTGAGGTGTAGACTGTACTAAAGAATTGAGGGGTGGGTTAATGAGGCCATCTCAGTTAATGTATGTCAACCAAAGTTACCAACTTATAGTGAAATTATTTCAAAACGAGTCATCCTATCAAGTTACAATGAAATCCCTTCATAAATACGGCCTGTAGACTGTGCTAAAGGTTTCTGGGACTATGTAGCCATGACGGTTGACCGATCGCAACCAAAAGGGGACGTCCACATCTAGACATTATACTGAGTCATCCTACCAAGCTACAATGAAATCCCTTCATAAATACGTCCTGTAGTCTGTGCTAAAGGTTTTCGGGTTTTGGGCTCGGGCAGCCGTCACCGTTGAACGATCGCGACCAAAAGGGGAAGTTCTCATCTAGACATTATCTGGAGTCATTCCACCAAGTTATAATGAAATCCCTTCATAAATACGACCTGTAGACTGTGCTAAAGGTTTTCGGGCTTTGGGCCCCTGAAGCCGTCACAGTTGACCGATCACAACCAAAAGGGGAAGTTCGCATCTAGAGATTATATGGAGTCATCCTACCAAGTTACAATGAAATCCCCCCATAAATACGACCTGTAGACTGTGATAAAGGTTTTCCGGTTTGGAGCTCGGGCAGTCGTCACGGTTAACAGATCGCGACCAAATGGGGGACTTCTCATCTAGACATCATACGGAGTCATCCTACCAATCTACAATGAAATCCCTCCATATTAAATACGACCTGTATTTATTGATTTATTTTATGAAGGTTTAATGACACTTTAACACCCAAGGTCATATCGTGTCGGTGACAGTTTTACGGGTGGAGGAAGCCGGAGTACCAGGAGAGAACCACCGAGCAACGACGAGCAGCTGCCAGCTCCCCAACATCGTAATTCCGCACTGCAGCACAGGTAGGGTTAGATTGGTTGAAGACATGCGCACCATCGACGTACAATACGCCTTAGTACACGACGTCATCGCGCCCCCATGTGGACAATCGGGGTTAAGTGCCTTGCCCAAGGAATACGACCTGTAGACTGTGTTAAAAGTTTTGGGATTTCGGGCTTGGGCAGCCGTTACGCTTGACAGATAATGACCAAAAGGGGGGGGGGGGGGTCTCATCTGGACATTATACAGAGTCATCCTACCAAGTTAAAATGAAATCCCTTCATAAATACGACCTGTAGACTGAGCTAAAGGTTTTCGGGTTTGGGTCTCGGGCAGCCATCACGGTTGACCGATCGCGACCAAAAGGGGACGTTCTCATCTAGACATGACCTCAAACCTGCATATGAAATTTTGTGACGATCGGACAAGAACTAAGGGGTGTAGCCAGTGCTAAAGGAAAATGTGAACAAACTCACAGACTTCCACACGCGTGATGGCAATAGCTTATCTTGACTTTGTCAAGTTAAGCTAAAAAATAGGCAGTTGGCAAATATATCATTACCGCCAAATAACCGAATTCTTCCAGGTACACAGACTTTCTGCACATACATTTCTCACCCGCCTCGAGTTAGTAGAACCAATCTAAACCACCAGCAAGTACTCAAAATTAATCTTAAATGTACGTTAGATTCAGAGAAGGGGTGGCAGGGAGTTAGGGACGGCTTAAAACCAAGGTAATTAATCACTTTATCCGTCACATTCCAACGGCAGCGTCCATTCATGTCATCAGAGTTGGCCCCAAAACATTTTGATTGGCACTAAAATATTCAGATTGGCTAAAAATTTGGCAACACGCAACTCTCTGCCAGCGTGAACACTGCTTATGATCCCACACTGGAACGAGATCGTAGAATTTGAATGGCGATATTGTGAATGATGTCCTGTTTTTGGCGTTGTGTTGGTGAAGTGTTAGGGAGTAGACGTATTAGCTAGCAACCGCACTACCGGAAGCAACAAGTCTCTACTGGGGCTCCTCAATTGCAAATGTTTGTACCACAAAAAAGATAATTTATTTTGATGTTCAGTCCGAAACAGATATTTTGTTGACATATACGGTGTCAAGTCTCTAGCATCCAGTGACATTTTGTAAAGAATTCGACGATGTTATGCCTGGAACCAGTCTGTTCCTTAGAAGTCTACATCACCTATGTTTATTTTAGTTGGTCAGAAAAGCGAACCGACGGTTCGCTTTTCCGGTCAACTGAAATAGTCCATCTCAATGAGTCCTAAAAATATCATAACCATTCATTTTATTTGAATCGACGCAAGACATGTTTCTCAATAGAGTTGACCGAATCTTTAATGACCTAACCAATTTCCTCAGACATGTTTGTTTACGTGATTATGAAGAAGACTCGTCACAGCTGTATTTTTATGATTACGCTTCGTAGTTCCACCTAATTTGGATTTTCCTTTGAAAAAGGAAAATACATTTGTTATTCTTCGGAATTCTTATTTTTATTTTTATTATTTTTATTATTTTTTTTTCCAACCCTTTTATAATCACTAAATCTCCGAAAAAAACTTTACGATTTTTTTAAACTTGGGGAACGCGTAGAGCGTCCCAAAGTATATGCTTGTGTCGCTAAACCGATCCGGGCTAATTATCCTATGACCCTCTTTTGGAGCCGGAACGTCCTCCAAAACGCCCGAAATGGCCAACAAATCGAAAAAAAAAATCGATTTTTTGAGTGTTTTGTATCAGTCATTAACCCCAAAAACACCCACCAAAATTTTTCCTCCCCAAACATTTCGGTTCGGACTCCACGATCAAAAAACAAAAATCGGTCTTCGGACTGGTAATTTGACCTGATTATACTGTACTACAGGAGTGGGTTAAAAGCGGCGGTGATCGAGAATCTGTAGCCCGTATACAGGTAAAAAGATTCCCCGTAAGTTTGGAAGCACAATTATGTTGCATTTGGCTTCGGGCGGTCGCCAAAGGTACACTCTCGGCCTCTCAACGGTCCGTACACTCTCTTTTTGCCATGACAATTCTCAGTGTTCTTGACTCGTATTAGATTTCCGTGACTGAAATGGCAACATTCACGGTCTCTTTAAACCTTTCCCCACCCCATGGGAATAGGGTTTTATTTCCTTGGCTTCTGATGGCTGGAGAACTACCACTCCGGTTCGGAAAATTTTGAACAAAAGTCGGAAATTTTTTTTTCTGTTTTCTATGCGTTTTTACGGTGGTTGATTTAGGACACTCAAATATTTATTTTTATCTCGTTATAACGAGATACGATCTCGTTATAACGAGATACGATCTCGTTATAAACGAGATACGATCTCGTTATAACGAGAAAACATCTCGTTATAACGAGAAAGTATCTCGTTATAACGAGAAAACATCTCGTTATAACGAGAAAGTATCTCGTTATAACGAGAAAAGATCTCGTTATAACGAGAAAGTATCTCGTTATAACGAGAAAACATCTCGTCATCTCGAGATAAAATCACGTGTCTCGGATGACATGAAACATATAGCCCCCACCACCAAAACAGTTTATATATCTCGCGGGTGTTTTCAATATTCTGGATGTAATACATGGGAAAAACACCTACCCACCCCCACCCCAAGCATCCCAACCATGCCCATGAAATACCGCCCCTCTCCCTCGCACATGTTGTCAACGATAATTACGATAAGCGCATATAACTCTCATACCAATAAACACAAAAAATGAGATGGAATTCACACAAAAAAATGAAACAACTATAGCGTAATAAACTCGCTGCCCCCCCCCCCTCCCCGCCCCTCCCCCACACCGTATGTGGAACACTTTTTCGACACACGGCACTCAAAACACGACTATAGCCAAAACAGTGTACATATCTTACGCGTGTGTTCAATACTGTGGATGTAATACACGGGAAACACTCTTACCCCTCTCCTTCCCAAAGCAACCCACCAATGCCCGCGAAATACCTCCCCTCCCCTCCCCCTCGAACATGTTTTTGTAAAAGATAATTACGACAAGTGTATTTAACGCTCATACTAATAGAACAAGGACAGGCACTTGAGAAGTTAAAAATATTGGGAGAGGGGTATCAAGGCGGAGATCCATGCAAAAGGGGCACCCATTGTGCTGGCAGTAGCATGATTCGAGTCGCGAAGTGGCGAGGCGGGGGAGAGCACCAGATGTGGTATCCCCTTCTCGTTGGTGGGGTCCGGGGGCCCTTCCCTAGGAAAATTTTGAAAACTATGAGGGCCAAAACTCGCATTCTCAGTGATTCTGAGGCCGCTGTGACACTACCAATTCGAATTCTCTGCTCGTTTCGTAATTAGGCGCGCTTCTGAATTTATCCGCTTGGTGAACTTTCTTCGTTTGTGTTTTGTTTTGGACTGACTTCAAACATCTCCACGAGTTTAATCGGGACGATCGGTTGATAATTTTTTTTATTGAAGAGGTGGGGGTGGGGTGGTAAATACCCCCTACCGCCCCCCCCTTACCCGGTTTTAACGCCACTGAGAAAGGATGAAAAACAGAAAATAAGATGGAATTTTCACAGACAAATTAAACAACTATAGCCTTATAAACTTACTGCCCCCCCCCCCCCCCCCCCCCCCCCCCCACCAACACACACAAGGAGAGATTTATTTATTATCGACGCTTTCAACAGCCAGGGGCATGTCATGTAGGGTAGTTCCCTTGGTGGAGGAAGAACCGGAGACAACCACTGAGTAGCGGCGAGCAACCGTCAAGTTCTCCAACATACTGACCCGACAGAATTAGAGTTAGAGCGGTTGAAGGCACGTGCACCATCGACGTGCAGTACGCCCTAGCACATAATGCCACCGTGACCCCGCGTCAGGTCACGTGGACAATTGGGATTAAGTGTCTTGCCTAAAGACACAACGCGGGTCAGAATCGAACCGTCGATCTCCATGTTTCAAGCTCGATACTCTAACAAATGAGATACCGTGCTCTTATAATTATATAGCAGGTAGCTGTACATGTTTGTCGTGGGAACACATTATGGCGTCATTAACCTTTTACCAAACGCAAGTTGAAGACAACAGAAGGCCCACAACTATTTTTACACAAAAAAAAATGAATGAAATTCATTTTTTTCTTCCAAACTAAACGGCTTATGACACTGATTTGAACCAGCTCGTCGAGCTCTTTTCGATGCGATATCATAAACTATGGTTTGGTACAAAAAATTATGAACATAAATTTTGAGTGGCCAATTTTGTATTTTACACGGACGGTTTGTGTCGCTGCGGTGGGTAAAAGGGTTATCATGATTAGGCCAATATATACGGTATACCGATAACTTGTGCACGTCTTAGAAATAGAATTAAATGGTGTGAATAATATAACAATAATGCAATGCATGAATACTGAAGCTCTAGAAAATTGTTTTTTACTGTGTAGAGCTAGGATCCCAAATTGTGTGTGTGTGTTGGGGGGGGGGGGGGGGGGTGTAATATCGCGAGGATCGAGAACGACATACCACGGACATGTCTCGAGGTTTGAGGCAGGGGACGGAGAGTTTGGGAGGTACGCCCTCCCATTGGTGGGGTCCGGGGGATGATTTTTTTTCTCCAAATTATAAAGCTCTGGGGCCCATTCTGGGCATCTTGAGAGAAGGGAGGTTTGGGAATTATAAGTGGCAGTTTGATTTTTGTGGGGGTGGGGTGGGGTGTCCCCCTTCCCCACCCACTCCACCCCCACCCCCATGCCGCTTCAGCACTAAGTTTTTCAATAAACTGTTCACTGACAGATTGAGCTGGACATGGAATATGAAGCATGACGACTATAGTCATCACTGGTATAGGGAATTTATTTAATTATTTATTGGTGTTTAAAGTCACTTTTGTGAAGCTATATACTGTCGTCTTCAACTTGCGTTAGAGCTCTATATGTAACTCAAATTCTGCCGGGTTAATACGTTGGAGAGTTCGACGGTTGCTCGCCGCTGCTCAGTGGTTCTCTCCGACCCTGGCTGCTGAAAGAGTCGTCAAATTCCAATAAATATATAAATAAACAGATAAATAAATAAATCTCTCCTTGTGTGTGGAGGGAAGGGTGTGGGGAGGGGTGGCAGTAAGTTTATTACGCTTTTGTTGTTTAATTTGCCTGTGTGAATTCCATCTCATTTTTCTGTTTTCCATCCTTTCTCAGTGGCGTTAAACCGGGGGGGGGGGGGGGATGTAAGGGGGATATTTACGACCCCCCCCAAAAAAAAAAATAAAAAAAATTATTAACCCATGGTCCCGATTAAACTCGTGGAGATGTTTGAAGTCAGTCCAAAACAAAACACAAACGAAGAGGTTGACAAAACGGATAAATTCAGAAGCTAGCCTATTTACGAAACGAGCAGAGAATTCGAATTGGTAGTGTCTTAGCGGCCTCAGTATCACTGAGAACGCGAGTTTTGGCCCGCATATTTTTCAAAATTTTCCCAAGGAAGGCCCCCCCCCCTCCCCGCACGCCGCCAACGAGAAGGGGATACCATCTGGTGCTCTCCCCCACCTCGACTCGAATCATGCTACTGTCAGCACAATGGGCGCCCCTTTTGCATGGATCTCCGCCTTGATACCCCTCTCCCAATATTTTTACCTTCTCACGTCCATGTCCTTGTTTTATTAGTATGAGCGTTAAATACACTTGTCGTAATTATCTTTTACAACATGTTCGAGGGGGAGGGGAAGTATTTCGCAGGCATTGGAGGGTTGCTTTGGGAAGGAGAGGGGTAGGAGTGTTTCCCGTGTATTACATCCACAGTATTAAACACACGCGTAAGATATGTACACTGTTTGGGAGATGAGACTATAGTCGTGTTTTGAGTGCCGTGTGTAGAAAAAGTGTTCCACATACGGTGTGGGGGAGGGGCGGGGGAGGGGGGGGCAGCGAGTTTATTACGCTATAGTTGTTTCATTTGTTTGTGTGAATTCCATCTCATTTTTTGTGTTTATTGGTATGAGAGTTATATGCGCTTATCGTAATTATCGTTGACAACATGTGCGAGGGAGAGGGGCGGCATTTCACGGGCATGGTTGGGATGCTTGGGGTGTGGGTGGGTAGGTATTTTTCCCATGTATTACATCCAGAATATTGAAAACACCCGCGAGATATATAAACTGTTTTGGTGGTGGGGCTATATGTTTCATGTCATCCGAGACACGTAATGTTATCTCGAGATAACGAGATGTTTTCTCGTTATAACGAGATGTTTTCTCGTTATAACGAGATACTTTCTCGTTATAACGAGATGTTTTCTCGTTATAACGAGATCTTTTCTCGTTATAACGAGATCTTTTCTCGTTATAGCGAGATACTATCTCGTTATAGCGAGATACTATCTCGTTATAACAAGATCTTTTCTCGTTATAACGAGATCTTTTCTCGTTATAATGAGATACTTTCTCGTTATAACGAGATGTTTTCTCGTTATAAGGAGATGTTTTCTCGTTATAACGAGATAGTATCTCGTTATAACGAGATGTTTTCTCGTTATAACGAGATCGTATCTCGTTATAACGAGATAAAAATAAATATTTGAGTGTCCTGAATCAGCCACCGTACGTTTTAGTCAATTTTGAGAAGAAAATTTTTTTTTTTTTTTTCCTGGAAATTTTTTGGTCCGGTTTGGACTTTTGAAAATTTTTGAACAAAAACCAAACTTTTTTCTTTCGATCGCCACTTTGACCTGACAAAACTGTACTACGAGACGGGTTAAAGTGGCCGTTATTCAGAATTTGGATGTTGAGGCTCTTCCACCACCCGTAAAACTATCCGATGCGACTGCCCAACCCCCACCCAACACAAACACTCATTAGTTGGACTCTGTAGACTCTGGCGTCCAAGCCAGGAAACACGTCTGAAAAACATTGATCATTTTGCACCCGGCGACCTCAACTTCAGTGAACGCTGTACATATCGTTACATGGTATTTTATATCCTAAACTGAAATCGAAAGTAGAACACTGAGAGTCTGTTGTTTTTTATGGGCATATGACTCCAGCTACTCATCCCCTCCCCCGCCCTCATTGAATTTGATGACGGTAGCAATTCCGACGGTATTGCCAAATGTCACAGCCAGTCTTTGTGATTCAAATTTATTTGGAATAAAAAATAAATGTGATGGCGTCGTATTCGTTCGCCTTCGATTACCTCTCACTGACTTGAATACATTCCATAGGGTTCGCAGAGCAATTTGAACGTGTTTATGTTGGGGCGGGGCGGGGGGGGGGGGGCGGATGTTTCTGCCGCGAGCTGCCAACATTAATGCTAGTGGGCTTCCTCCCTGATTATACTGTACTACAGGAGTCGGTTAAAACCGGCGGTGATCGAGAATGTGTAGCCCGTATATAGGTATAGAAAGATTCCCCGTAGTTTGCTTTTGGCTTCGGGCGGTCGCCAAAGGTACACTCTCGGCCTCTGAACGGTCCGTACACCCTCTTTTTGGCATGAGAATACTCGACGTTCTTGACTCGTATAAGGCTTCCGTGATTGAAATGGCAACAGTCACGGCCTCTTTAAACCTTTCCCCGCCCCATGGGAATAGGGTTTTATTTCACTTGGCTTCTGATGGCTGGAGAACTACCACTCCGGTTCGGACTTGGAAAATTCTGAACAAAAATCGGGGGGGGGGGGGGGGGGGGAGGGGTTTCTATGCGCTTTGGTCAATTTTGAGACGAAAATTTTTTTTTTTACCTGCAAGTTTTTGGTCCGGTCTTCGGACTGGTACTACGACTTGATTGTACTTTACTACAGGAGTGGGTTAAAAGCGGTGGTGATTGAAAATGTGTAGCACGTATATACCTGAAAAGATTCCCCGTAGTGTGGAAGCACAATCTTTTTGCATTTGGCTTCGGGCGGTCGCCAAAGGTACATTCTCGGCCTCTCAATGGTCCATGCACCCTCTTTTTGGCATGAGAATACTCGGCGGTCTTAACGCGTATAAGGTTTCCGGGATTGAAATGGCAACATCCACGGCCTCTTTAAACCTTTCCCCACCCCATGGGAATAGTGTTTTATTCCACTTGGCTTCTGATGGCTGGAGAACTACCACTCCGGTTCGGACTTGAAAAATTTTGACAAAAATCGGAATTTTTTTTCTCGGTTTTGTATGCGTTTTGGTCAATTTTGAGACGAAACATTTTTTTTTTTACCTGGTTGTTTTTGGTCCGGTCTTCGGACTTGTACTACGACCTTGATTTTACTTTACTACGGGAGTGATTTAAAAGGAGTGGTGATTGAAAATTGTGTAGCCCGTATATAGGTAAAAAGATTCCCCGTAGTGTGGAAGCACAATCTTGTTGAATTTGTTTTCGGGCGGTCACCAAATGTACTCTCTCGGCCTCTCAATGGTCCGTACACCCTCTTTTTGGCATGATAATACTCGGCGTTCTTGACTCGTATAAGGTTTCCGTTATTGAAATGGCAACATTCACGGTCTCTTTAAACCTTTCCCCATCCCATGGGAATAGGGTTTTATTCCACTTGGCTTCTGATGGCTGGATAACTACCACTCCGGTTCGGACTTGAAATATTTTGACAAAAATCGGAATTTTGTTTTTCGGTTTTCTATGCGTTTTGGTCAATTTTGAGACGAAAAAAATTTTTTTTTTTACCTGGAAGTTTTTGGTCCGGTCTTCGGACTGGTAGTACGACTTGATTATACTTTACTACCGGAGTGGGTTAAAAGCGGTGGTGATTGCAAATGTGTAGCACGTCTATAGGTAAAAAGATTCCCCGTAGTGTGGAAGCACAATCTTGTTGCATTTGGCTTCAGGCGGTCACCAAATGTACACTCTCGGCCTCTCAATGGTCCGGGTTAAAGTGGCCGTTATTCAGGATTTGGATGTTGAGGCTCTTCCGCCACCCGTAAAACTATCCGACGCGACTGCCCAACCCCCACCCAACACAAACACCCATTGGACTCTGCAACTCGGGCGTCCATGCCAGGAAACACGTCTGAAAAACAATGATCAGTTTGCACCCGGCGACCTCAAGTTCAGTGATCGCTGTACATAATTTGAAACCAAAATTTGCAGTAAAACCCGCAGACATTGGAATTCGCGTTTCTTTTAAATATTTAATATTACTTAATCAATCCTTGAGGATAGAAAACCAATTCAAATGATTTGTTGTAATTTGTAATATATTCAGAATAATATGCGCTTTTAGATTATATAGGGTAGGCGTTTAGTGACATTTTACGTTTTGAGTGAAAAATCATTGAAACTTGAAGGGTGTCTAATTACAAGAAATATCCCGACAATTACCTACCTGCAACTACCCATTTGCTTCCTAACATTCTGACATGGACGCCAAAAGTAATAGAGCACCACGAAGGCCTGGAATTAGTTGCTGTAGCCAGATTGAGGACTGGGAAACTCTGCCCCCCCCCCCCCCAAAAAAAAAGGTGGGTGTGCTGCGACGGTGGCGTACCGCGACCCCAATAAACATCTCTGTCGAAAATTTACACATTCTGTCGGAAAATAATTTCTGACCAGTGAGCCGAGGCATAGACCCAGAGCCAGCAGCCCACAGAAGTTAACGAATGTCCGATCATCTTCTACATAATGTTAGAATATCATGATTGTCAAAGAACTCATTATTCAAGTCGGCAAAGAGATTTCCCAACACCATACCAGAACCGAGACCGGAAATTGCGGGATTTAAAAATGTCACACACCATTATTAACCACTGACTAAAGGCAGAGCCATGACAAGCCTCAGATGAGGCATTACGAGGTTCTAGAATTGTTATCACAGCCTCTTATTTAAAAAAAGTCGGGAAGGGGAGGGCCCCCTCAGATATCCCCCCCTCCCCATCTCGGGGCTGTGCACTTTGAGTTTGCCTAATATGTTACGGACTTTGGGTCCAAGTTTGAATTGGCTTTAGGCATACATATGCCCCCCTCCCCTCCTATCCCCACACCCATGTCAAATTTTTAAATACTGCTGACTTCGAGCCTGGGAAGTTGCCTTCTGGTACCACAAGAGCTCTGGTACCGTTGCCTTCTTTCATCACAAGAGCTCACGGCATAGATAAATAACTGAGAATTATTCATCTACCCGAAGACCCTGCGACGTACACGAAGGTAAGAAGCAACAGGAAGGGTTGGGGCAATATGACCAATGATGCCTGGTGGAATTCCTCTAAAGTGACAACAGTATACATGATTGGTTACTCTTGACTTTGGGCCTGTACCTGTTGTGGTCGTACAAATCCAGGCTCGTCATTATCAGAATGGCAGGAGGGCCACAATGTTCCGTCTAAAATGGGTCCAGGAGGTCCATTCTTGGTCCACCTTAATTCATCAAAAGCGGGCGACTGGGTTCGGGCCTATTCTTGAGTCGACACGAAGTTAGTTGAGCTTTGCCGATCCAGTGACCAGTGATGTCCCACAGATATCAAATAGTTTACCTTGAGTACCGGCAAGAAATTTGGTGAAAAAAAACAAAGAATAATACATACTGGTAAATATATTGCAAGAATTGTTACTCAATAAAGAAATATTTTGGTATGATGTTATTTCGAAAACAGAACGTTTATAAAAAACCGGGAGTGTGAAATTAAGGAAGAAAACTGTAATCAACTGCTCTGTACATCAAGGGAGAGTACTCGATCCAATTCTCTTGCCAAAGCATTCTGTTTCAAAAACGCATTGTCATTCACTTCACGTGGTTTCACGAAGAAGGCTGTGCACTGCACAACACAGCGTTGTGACAGAATTTGTATCTTTCACTTTGCGACATGATGGAACTCTGATCTAAATAATTATGGCAGAGGACAATTGTTGAAACCGATTGCATGTCGAAGACTGACCTTTAGTGAACTGAAAATAGGTGGAAAATCCTGTGTATTGTGCGGGCACAATCACTTCATCTAGTTGAGTTTAATATCTTGATGCTTGCGAAGTGAATTAAATAAATACTTATTGATTGGAGTATATATAATCGGAACAAGAAAGAATATCTGTATATTTTTTGGAGTAAAGGACATCAAAGATAGTATGCACGCCAACTACGCAAAAAGTGTGTAAACAAACAGCCCACACCAGCGTCGAATGCCAAGTAGAATTACATAGTCAGTCTGAGAGCATGAGACAGTTCTTCATTTCAAAAGCGCGCTTTTGCGCTCGCATCAACGCGAAGAAGCTTTTCATAACTGTGAAACGCCGTTTCGCGCGCATAATGTATTAGATGTCACTGTTTATATATAGACACTTGAAATATCAGCAGTAGGACATGTATCTAATAATTTCGACGCCACCGCCAAGGCTATCTGGACTCAGAGCCCAGGTAGGCGTGATGTGTGGCGTAGAAACTGTTAAGATACATGTTCCCCTCCCTAGAGAGGCCTGGGGCAAGACGTTCGTATAATAGACGTGGACGTAAACTGAAGGCAATGTTTTGTGCTCACCCATCAACTTCTCAATTGGGCTGAAAGACGAGACTGGGCTTGGATGGGCCTAAAATCATGAGCCCTGAATAGCATGGTAGCAATTTTAATTCCACAAGTGGCGCACCATAACAGTTTTAGGTACACTATTTTTAATCTCCTTTCTTTTATAGCAACGAAGCGCTGTCTTGATATTGTTTTTTTTAAAAATAATGTATTGGACGTTACTGTTTATATATCGACATGGGAGACTGGTGGCTTAGTGGTTACGTCATTGGACTTCAAACCGAAAGGTTCACGTTTCGATCTCCGCCAGGGGTAACTGCACTGTGCCCTTGGGCAAAACACTTAATCCCGATTGCCCATGCGGGGGTACGATGGCGCTGTACACTAAGGCGTACTGCACGTCGATGGTGCACTTGTCTTCAACCAATGTTAAACCTGCTTGTGTGGAGATAGTACGTTGGGGAGTCTGACAGTTGCCCGCCGTTGCTCGGTGATTCTCCCCGGGTGCTCCTGCTTCTTCCACCCGTAAAACTGCCCGTCACGAAGTGACACTGGCTGTCGAAAGTGTTGTTAAACCCAAATAAACTGATAGACACATTAATAAATTGTGACAAAACGCAAAACGAATGATTCTAGAGTCACCGACGCAACAAAAGGTGGGTGGAGCTGTGATGAGAGGACACCCTGCCCAACTGGACTGAGACCAGACCGAATGATGTCAATTTTGTTTGTAAAAAGTCCGAAAATATATTAGCTAAATCTTCAGCTGATGAGTGTTCCGGTGGGGTGCCTTTGGCTCGCGATCGAGAAGCTTGTCAATCACTTCAGACAACATATTGGGTCTCTTGTTATTATCTGATATAATGGAGGCGAAATAGTCTTTTTTGATCTATGGATTAACCGATTAACAACGATCTTTTGGTTCACAAACCTTTCCCTGCGTATGGTAAATTTTGATATTCTCCATTGTAGTTCAATTTTCCGCCACAGGCTACCACTATCCTGCCCTGGGCTAGAATGTTCTACCATCCTTGCAGCCTTGTGCCATTACTAACTTGTGACACTACTAGGCTACGGCTCCTAGTACACTACTACCACTAAGGGTCCCAGTTTATAGCACTATCATACTCTTTTTCACTACTGCATGCTCGAATGAATTATCGAGCAAATGAGCTATCGAGTATTTGCTCAATGAGCAAATCCTCTTGCGACTCTTCCAACTCATTTCGGAAAAGGGGATTCTATGGCCTAAAAGGGATTCTGTAAGTGGGGTTCCGAGAAATGGGGGTTGATGATTTCATCGAATGAGCTAAAAGGCCAAGAGAGTAATTGCTCCATGAGCAAATGCTCTAGCGACTGGAATGTCATCGAGCGAATGACCTACAGAGCAACTGATCATAAAATTGACCAATGAACAAATGCTCTTGTGACTCACTTCGGAAAAGGGGTTTCTATGGTCTAAAATGGATTCTGTAAGTGGGGTGCCGAGAAACATGCAGGCCTGGCAATCTAGAAAATCAAGGAGTGCAAAACAGTTGCCCTCCTCAGACTGCTTGGGAGTGCAATTGCACCTGAAATTTCCAATGCAAAAACTTGTATGCTATTTTGGTTATATTCACTTCAAGGTATTAATATTGTAACTGAAAAATTGAACTACATTCAGTTACATAGTGAAAACATTGGGACACACATCTTCTCATTCTTCAAAATGTTGTATTCAATTCTTATGTGACTGTCTTCTACACGCAAAATGTATCGAAATGCGACAGAGAAAGGGGTCATGATTTATTGCGAATCAATGCAACATTGACAAATCGTCCCCTGAGTTCCAATGTGTTCTTTGTGCCAGTAGGCACAGAGAACACCTTGGAACTCAGGGGACGACATGATAATAGATTTTAAAGGCAGTCCCCAAACAGGTCTGGGATTCCAGAAAATCAAGGGGTGCAAAAAATTGCCTTCAATTTTTTCTAGGCATGCAATAGGCGCGCAGCAGTCCTGCACTCCTAAAGAATGCCAGGCCTGAACATGGTTGATGATTTCATCGAATGAGCTAAATACCAAAGAGTAATTGCCTCGATAAGCAAATGCTCTTGCGACTTCGAATCTCATCAAGCAAATGAAAAAATAGAGCAATTGCTCGATTGGGCGACTCCACATACGACTCTTCTCGGTATTTGGGGGCTGTAGACTGTGGTAATTTGGGGGACTATTGTTGGATTACTTTTGGACCTCTTCATCCGGTACTTTTGTTGGGAAAGTATAAAAGGAGTGTTGGTATGAGAATAAAAACATCTCTCCCCTCCATCCGGATCAGGAACGGGGAATGCTATAAACCTTACCGGGCATGACGGCAGAAGTAAACAGCTTGCGGGAACAAGCCTGGAACATGTCAGCTGACAACAACAGAACCACGGCACTCCTGGAACAGCAACACCAGCCACAGCACTCCTGAAGCAGCCAGGACTTGACCATTCCATCCCAGTCAGTCCTCCAAAAACATCAACAGCCCAACTACACCCAACAACCACTACTGTCTCTCCATCACAGCCACCTCCACCCAAAAAGAAAAACAAGCGACATAAACGCCGCTAAACTGCCAGAGAGGGTCGAAAGGGCTTGCCCCAAACCGTCCCTGCGCGAAACCATTCAATTCGAAATAAAACACTCTCTTTTCCACATTCATCATCATCATTCACACCTCTGACTTCAGAGTGTGAATACCTTTGATTAATATCATGGAAAACCTGAAAGTACCAGCTAGATTGATGAAAGCCATATCAGCTGTGGGCGTCTCTTGTCCCATCTCCTGGACTATCCAGGAAATAGGCAAGAGCGTCCATCTGACGCTGGAATTTAATATTGGAGAGAAACCACAACACCACCCTCCTCAATGAGAGGTAGTACCTTTAGTGAGAGGATCCCCTCTCACACTGGTCCTCATCCGAGGGGGTCAGGAGGCCCCGAGAGGGATAGAAAGAAGAAAAAAAAGAAGAGCCCTCGACCAAGCGTTGGGATGCCCGACGTTTAGAGGCTTTCCTGGATAAGAAGAAAGAAAGGAGAGAGGGGGTGGAGGTTTCGGAGGCAGCCCACCAGTTCCCCTCCTAGTCCCACAGGTACACCCAACCAACTACCGGCTCCCCAGCCGACACAGTTGGATGAGGAAACATCCTGTGGAGATTGAGGAGGAACTGGAAGTTGCTTTTTCCCCACCTCCCACCCCTAACTCCCCCTCTTCCTTCGCTTCCGGACAGCCCGGGCAAGGGACGCACCGTGATTTAGCTACCAAAGACCTCAGATATACAAAACACACGAAGCTTAAAGAACATGTTGAAAGAATGCAATCAGGTCCGCAATCAGGTCCTGACCGACTCCTATGAATTTAGGAAAAACTCCGATGAAATCTCAAGAGCCGCTAGAGAAATACTTGAAAAAAGGAGTCAACAGCAAACAATCCAACAGCAAGACTCAACATGCATATCACCATCACAGCCACCTCCTAAAAAGAAGACCCGCAAGAAGCATAGATTATTATTATTACTATTATTATTCCGACACGAAGTGATCCTGGCTGTCGAAAGTGTTTTTATTATTATTATTATTATAATTGTTATTACTACTATTGATGGTATGTTCGAATGTAGAAGGCAAAAAAGAGTTGTGGCCCGGAAGTCTGGAGCTGTTACTCGGGTTAGGCATAAAGTTCAGTATTCGGAATTCAGTACTTTTCGCCCTCTCTCTCTCTTTCCACTTTTCTCGCTGTTTATCACTATCTTTCTATTTCTCACACTTCTTCGATTATTTACATCACATTTATGTAATCTTTAACATTGTTTGTGGTATATTTTATATTTATTAACTGTCTCTTCCGCACTAGTTTATATTTATGTTATTTGAAACGGAAAGGAGGTATTGCTAAGGTGTTAAGCACTTGTCCTCCGATCTGATTTGCTGCAAGAGAATTTGCAAATAAAATATGTTTAAACTAACTAAGCACAGACGTGGATAAGCTGCTTCCTTCTCTTTTCCTCCTTTACCTCGCTCAGACGTGGCACAAATTTCATACGGTCAATGAGGGTCGAAAGGGGCTTGCCCCACAGCGTCCCCTGCTCGCCTTCGGCGCGCGAAACCATTTCTCCCCTTCTCTTCAAATAAATTCATCTGTGTTCTGAACGTCAAAGAGACCATTTTCCTTCTTGGATCCTTATCTTCTTCTTCATCTTCATCTTCCACTTTGAATAAGTAGTTCCATAGGGTCGTCGAACAGAAATCTTCGGCCTTTCCAGGCTAAAAGCTGGGTTTTATCCTGATTTTTTATCTAAACCAAAAATACGAATAAGGCTGAAGAAAATTAATCTTTTGATTCTCAGGCATCGGCGCATTCGTGTTTTCGGCCCGCGTTCATCATATTTTTTTTCGGAGGCAAATTCAAAATGTATAAAACTTCCATAGGTGTGATTTTAACGGTATCACATCGCGAATTGCAATGCAGTATGTCGTATACATTGATACAGTATTGCTAATCTCTTAGCGATTTTCATGTGTATGTACAAAATAAATACTTATTTAACTGGTTGAGAACAAGATTAGTTTTGGTGGTCTGAATCTGTTCATCAAAAATTGTTTTATTACAAATTATTGTTGAGTGCCAACAGGCACTCTCCAATAATTTGTAATAGAACAAATTTGTATAAACAAACTATTATTTACGTTTGACTGAATATGAAACATGGGTAAGGAAAATGTTGGCTTTTTGCACTGTACCCTGATTTTTTTTAAAGCCCTGATCAGTGCCACCGAGAGAAAATACGGGCCCCGGGGGGGGGGGGGGATCAATGAGATGGTACCACCCGGGCCCCTTGTTTCAAACCCAACTTACCAAGGACCCATGAAAATATTCACCCTTCCCCCGACCGATATCTATTATGACTCAATTGCCTCTCAAAGACTAGATTGTGTTACGATATATCTAATAACTTAGACAGGTCTTGAAAGGATTAGGAATATATGCTTACTAGTGAATTCGGGGGCCCGTGGCCCGCCTGTCGATTCACACACACTGGACATTGAAAAAGCTCGCAAACTAGCTGTCTCGGGTGGCGCGGCCTCGTCCTCGCGCTCCGCCCCCCCCTCCGGACCGCCAGGCCCCGGGGTTACTCCCCCGGCTCTCCCCCCCCCCTCTCGACGGCTCTGGCCCTGATTGTGGCTTCTAGCACTCAACCAGTTAAAAAACTCATTATTTTTTATCTCCATTTTAGTTGTTCTATATTGATTGTGTGTTGTTTAATCACTGTCACAAAAAAAAACTATCAGTTAAATCAACATGGAAGCTCTCGTATTAATTTTAGGCTCTCACAACTGGATTTTAGGCATCGGCGACCATTCCATAAAAACATAAAAATAAAAACCGCCCCCCCCTCCCCCATTTGTTTTTTAAAAAAAATGCACGAGAATCAATTATATAATTTTGTTTGGCCTAACAGTTTTTTTCTGAGGTCGTTTTCGGGAAAGTCGAATAACCAAGAATCAACCGGACCTTTTCTTCTAACGTAAAACAAAAGTAAACACCGGTCTCGTTTGATTTCGTTGTGAAGTTGAAGCCGAAAACACCGACACGTTGAAGAATCGATTTATTCGAGAGATAACAACGCGACAAAGAGAAAAAAGAGACATCGTGGTATGTAAATTACCTGTTTAAACATTCAGTTCTGTCATATTATCTGAATAATTAAAGTCTAAAATTTGTATAAAAATGGTTATACTGTGGGCCGACTTCCCAGGCCGGTGGTGTTGTTTATCGAGTGAAACACAAAGCTGAAAATAACAAAAAGTAGAATCTAACGAGTTTTTTGTGAAACGAATTGCGGCATCGAACACGGGTTGTTTCCGCTTTGTGTTGACACTGGCGTGGTTTCTGAACACATTGAAGGTATTTCCTTTGTGTAACTAGTGTAAGTTACTGTAACTGCGGAATTTACAAATATGTCGGTGAAGATTTGTATCTTCGGACATGGAAATTTAATAATACCATAATATTTTAGTACCAAAAATGTAAATAATAGTATTTCAGTGACCCCAAAAGCTTCGAGTTCATAAAACTACCTCGGACTCCGACATTTCTTTGCCGCTGGATAAGGGTGGGTGGTTGACAGGTGAATGTAACCACCAGATTGTTTAGGTGGGAAATGAATTTTATTTTAAGGGTCATATGATATTGGAAGATACGTAATGACCAGATTACGAAAATGGGCCACACATTTAACCCTTTACAAATAGTAAATGGCATTTTAAAGAAAATTTAATTACAGTTAGGCCTACTAACAATTTTCGTTTTTTGCATCAAAAACATAGCTTATGATCCCTTCATTGGAACGAGCTCAGTGAGCGCGTTCCAGTGAGGGGTTATCATTATATTAAACTATGTTTTTGAGAAAAAGAACTAAAATTTTAAAGGCGATTTTTGTAAATGGCGCTGGTCGGTTTTGGTCGTTACTTTACTTTAATTGACTGCATGAGAAAATAAAATAAAATGATAAAAAAATGCAGACCAACCAACCATAATTTTCTGCTACATGTCATCTGAACCAAAACCATTTATTTTTTTTCGCCTCACACGAAAAGCCTCAAAATCTCCGTCGCCGCAAGCACAATCGAAAAGTTGATGTTTCAGCCAGGCAGTAGGCCCAACTCGTTGACGTTTTGTACGACAATACTCAAATGACACAAGAACATTTTCAGTTAATAGACCATCCGGCTAAGCCCGTAGTCCCAGTAACTGGGACTAGTTTGTACGTTTATGTTTTAGAGGTAATTTTACCACAAGTGTTTTACTGTTTAGAAGTTTAGTATAAGGGGCAAATAACGACCACATAACATTATGTATGTCATATATGAGGATATTTGTTAAACAGAATTTCTGAAGGCGTGACTGGCCACTCGAAACGTCATTTTGACTGTGGAATTGCCAGGCAGCCAGTCGGGCTGGAGAAAAATAACAATTTTTTTGGACAGGCTGTGGGATGGGATGTTTAGAGCATTTCAAAACTTCAGCTGTGTCTTTTAAAATGTTTCTGCCTTGTAGATCCCGTTCGAAGAAATATGAAGCAGAATCACTGACCGAATCTTAAACACTTTGAATATTCTCGTCTGGCAGAGAAAGTTTCCTGCGAGCGACGTGGTTTGGTTTGATAGGCTATCTACCTCAGGCGCGTATCCAGGATTCTATAAATAGAGGTTGTCCTAGCCAGTTTCGTTAAAGCGGGAGGGAGGGATGCAAACATGATACTTGGAAGGTCGTTAGATGGGGGGGGGGGGGGGGGGGGGTTCTTGTTAGGACGAGCTCCCTCCGAGAATATCTTGCAACATTCAATGTTCCAAGAGCGAATCTGAGACAGTTATAGCGTGTGTAGTCCTATAGAGATCATTTTTAGGGCTCTTTGTTATGTGGAAGTTGCATTCGACCAGTGTTTGTGAGTCAGCTGAAATTTTAGGGGGCGCAAGCCCTCCCTCTCCCCCTTCCCCCCCCCCCCCCCCCCCCTCCGTCGTCGGATGTCCAGCCAATCGCCGATCTTCCGGAGTGGCCTCTAAAGATTTGCTCCTTCTCTTGTCTTGGGAGAATTACGGAGCTTCGGGCGGGGGGAGGGGGAGGGGAAACATGTTTTCTAGGGACGTATGATGAGGTGGGTGGATGGTCGGAGTGGCCAGAAATCAGTTTTTTCCATGGTCTAAAAATATTTATGGATTTGCGGAAATTTTTCAATGAGACGTTAGTCACTTTTTTGAACCGGTTTGAACTTTTTTTTGCTTTTTACTCAACCGTTGTTAACCACAACAGTAGTAGCGCAACACAAGGAGCGAGACATCTGATAGGCCCTATATATACCCCAACAGAACAATTGGATGCAAACAGAAGACATTATCAGTTCGCTTTCTGACTGATTATTCTCAACTGACACACCTGACCCGAGACATGGCCAACCGGCCATGCACTGACATGAACTAATGGCAGGTCAGTGGATAGATAATCAAAACTAAAGAATGTCCCTGGTAGTAAACTGATAAGATATTTGTTCTTCAAACTGTTTCCAACAAGAACAGAAATTAAAATATATAGTCTTCTGGTTGTGTGGTCTAACATATCGAAGGTTAAAAATCATCATGTTCCCTGATGTTCCTGGAGATTTTTGTCCACCCCCCCCCCCCTCACCTGACTCGAACAGGGATTTTTATGGGCCCTCATTCCCAATGATGACTTGGGGATGCAGAATTTATTCCAATTTCTAACTTTTTAAATTCCCATTTGGTATCCAGTATAGTGATAGATAAGTGAAGGTCTGGAACGAAACCTACCGCTGTTGAATCACCGAAACATTTTGTGCTGTAACAGTTACTATTATTTCTATGGGCAACCAAGACTTTACAAGAAAATCGCTGTTATTGTTCTCCTATCTGCACAGGCCCGATGGCAGGATTTCAAATTTTCAGCTACAGTGGGTGAGAGTTCAAATTTTCCGACAGCGCTCCCCATTTGTTGAACGTCGGTACGAACTGAAACCCGAACTCGATATTCTTCTCTAAAACAGTGATAAACAATAAAAAAAAAACAAGACAGGCCGTAAACATTCGTTTATTATTATTTTAAAGAATTGCTTTCATTTATCGAAATAAGTCTTTACCGAAAAGTACATGATGTTTTTCCGGGTACATGACTACTCGATTGTCATATAGGCCTACTAAAAACGAGCTCTTGTTCGGGCTCGTAGTAAGGAAAATGACACTGGATGGGTGTGTGGGGGGCAAAACCATTTTGACGCGCAGCGCCGAGTAGGGTGGCTGGTTTGAAAGGGGGTGTCGCCCCTTCCAGAACAGAAAAATTTTGATTTTCACTGTTAAAATGACACTCTCTCATGCATTTTGGCATTAAAATGTCATCTTGTGCATGCTGGCAGAAAAGAATGAAAACATCCACTAATACTCACCATCGAAACACCAATGAATGTATATATGTGGACTACAGCATTTTTGACAAAACATATGGAACAAATGACGTTGTTGTACAAACTAGAAGAGCAATCTATCCTGTTATATCACAAGATTCACCCACAGTGCCTTGATCATAGACCACATGCTAATGTTACCTCGTCAGTATGTAATCACATATCCGTTATTATGTGGATCTTGGGAAATTTGCTGAATTATATCCGTATATTGGTCAAATAATATAAAAAAGAAAGAAAATTATAGGGGGTGGGGGCTGGAGCCCCCCCCCCCCCACCCACCCACCCCCACCCCCAGTTCCTACGGGCCTGCTCTTGTCTACAGAAGATCTTTGAAAAATCGGAGAACCAGAATTTACTGTGATAAGTAAATTCGAATATGTGTGACCATTGTGGGAACATGTCATAACGTATGCTGAAAGAGAACTTGACTTATTTTCGGGAGTAAAATATCTTTATTAAAGAAATGAGAAATGGGCTTTCGTAAACAGCATTTTAAAATTTTCATACAGGAATCAGATAAAGTTTTTCAAGAAACTATAAATAATTTCTATGCACAGCATTCAACGTGTTCTATAAAGAAAACAGAAATGGATAATTTTGGTTCCGCCACCTTTGGGGTACTGAAATATACGTATGAACTCCGGTAATGCATTAGGGGACATAAAATGTAATTTCCAGCAATTTTGAAAAAATGAACTTTATTAACTCCTGGGTGACCTCAGTGACCTTGATCCACAAATGGGTAAATAAATTTCAAGCTAGAGAGCTCTGTCTCACACAGTCCAAAATTTTATATCACCTAATTAATATAAATTATTTGTACATAATTTGGAAGTAAACACTCCAAAGCTAACACATTTGTTGTTTTCCTTGCTCATTTCAGACAGAAAATGTTTTTTCATGACTTTTTTATCTGGTACTTTGAAAAATTTAAAAAATACAAAACATTTTTTCAGCATTCGTTTATTTAGCCATAAGAAATCAATTCGTCCAACCATTGTTTCTTATATCACCTACAGGTAGTCTATTTCATTTCAGACAAATAAATTGTTGTGTAATCTTTTCATTTTTGTTAAAAAAAGCCATATATTAGATATGTATCAAACATTTATAATTTGATGTTATAAAATAAGTCATAATTAATACAATTCTCTACAAAACAAATTCACAGTCAGAGTACTCTCATATAGGCAAATGCTCCTTTCATGTCAAAATCATCGAAACATTCTAAGCATTGGTTCCTGAATTATTTAGTGTCAAACTAATCATTTCGGAGTGGACATTTTGGTGGAGTGGACATAGATATTTGACCTTGCTCTACATGATATGGTTCTATGTGACCTTTTCCCAATCAATATCAGTTAATCAGCTATGGAACAAGGCTAAAGTACCACAATTATGTTAAGTGTAGATAACTTCTTTAGAACTGAGCCATGCAATACAAATATTCACAACATCTCTGCTGTGTTAGGAACTGCTTCGGAAACACTTTAAAACTGTTGCATATTCTGATTTTCCTGAGTTTGTTTTTTAAAATGGAAAGCAACTTTACAATCCTGAAGCCTTTTTTAAGATAATGTACTCATCTTGAGAAGAAACAAAAAAAATTATAAAATACTTTATTGGTAAGTCGGAGTGGACACATCATTTTGACATAAGCTTCTGTGGAACAATTCAACAATGTGTTGTAAAATAAAGTGTCTTTTTTCTACATGCCACCTTATGTTGAGTTAGGAGCTTGTTATAAGGAATGAAAATTATACAGGATAGATGATGCACCAACCATGCAATTTAATTACTGTATTGTTGCTGTATCAAGTGTCCTGTGTAATTTCCTGTCCTTTCACTTGTTTTTCCAACATGTAAACCAGTATAGAAAAACTGCTTTTATAAGTTTATATCAGTTTACACATGTGCAAAGTTTTAAAAGTGATTTAGATGGTTGCTTTAAACATTAAATCTTTGAATCGATTATAAAAAAAATCAGCGTTTGAGCTTATTTGGAGTGGACATTATTTTGACTCGAAGGATATGCTTGTTCAGCAAAGACCTGAACATCCGACAAAAAGTAAATTAGTCAAAACAGTGAAAAATACAGCAACTAGAACTGTAACTTTAATTGAATTTCAACTAAATAAACAGCTACCCATCTTAACTTTTACTGATGGGTTTTAAAATTGTATGAATACTTTAGCAGACTATATAAATAAACAGTTTATATTGATTGCTAAAGTATTGATACAATTTTAGTTCAAGTACATTAATACTGTCCATATTAATTTAGAGCTTTTTCAGAATGGCCCGAACTCTAATTCATCTCATCAATTCCAAATATGCAGTAAAGTCAGGTGCCTGTAGCAACGGACATTGTCTGTTCATTCAAAACAAAAAGTATTTCTCTGGTAGGTGTGGTGTCAGTTTCATTTGATTCCAACAGTCCTTTAAATAACATGTCATCGCTTGTAACAGATTTTTTTACCCCCCCCCCCCCCCCCCCCCCCCATTTGTCAAGAAAACTTATCTTTGACAATTTTTTTTTAATCTTGACATGGCTAACCGTTTGGTTAGTGGTGGTGGTGGTTTGGGAGGAGGAAAGGGGGAGGGGGGGGGGGGGGGGGGCGCACTGAACTTCAATAAGCCACCAAAAATTTTCCCCACTGCCAAAAAGAAAATTTTTCTGTTGCATTATTTGCTGATATGGTGTAAACCCTCTACTTGTCCTTGATGAATTTTTTTTTCTCATTCTGACATTGAATGGCCAGCACCAGGTGGAGGGCAATTTTTCCCAGCCATCAAATCCTCCCCCACATCCAGAAAATAGTTTTCTTCTTTATGTCTTATTATTTGCTAATGAGGTGAGAAACCATTTATTTGACAAAGAAATAAATTTTGTTTCATTCTGGCATTGAATGCCCAATGTCAGGTGGGGCAGTTTTTCCACGCCCCAAAATCTCTTTCATCCCCCCCCCCCCTCCCCACACACACACACACAAACAGACTTCTGGAAAATATTTTTGTACTATAATGTTGTATTATTTGCTTCTATTAGTCAGAGAAATTTTTTTCTTTCTGATATTGAATGGACAACGTCAGGTGGGGGGTAATTTTCCCAGCTCCCAAGATCTCCCCCCAACATCTCATAAATATTTTTATACTATGTTGTAATTATTTGCTTCTATTAGACAAGGATTTTTTTTTCATTCTGACATTGAATGGCCAAAGTCAGGTGGGGGCAATTTTCCCCAGTCCAAAATCTCAACCACCACGTCCCTCCCTACATTAAAAAAAAAAGTTTTTCCATGTTGTATTATTGTTAATATGGCGAGAAAACCTCTCTTTAATCAAATTTTCAAAAAAATTGACACTGGTCAATGTCAGGTTGGGGTTGGGGGCAGGGGCAATTATCCCTGGCTATGAAAATCACCAGTCCCTCCCCCACCCCCGGAGCTGTCATAACTATGTTGGAGGAGTAGGGTTCTTGGCGACAAGGATTTCCCTCAGAAACAGGCTATTTGGTACATGTGACGGTGTGGAGTAAAAAAAACAGGTGCCCCCACCCCCCCCCCCCCCCCCAAGTGGGGAGGGGGGGGGGGATAAACTAGAAATATTTATTAAAGTCCTGTATTCACCAAAGACACTAAATATGGGCATTACACAACAGGTCTGCTTCCAATCCCAAGACGTTTTGATAATACAGTATTCCCCCTGATGGAATCTTCATTTGTGAAATCTATCTAACCTCAGCCCCTAATTCAGTACTGCCTAATGTCACTCAACAGGGTTTCAAGAATTCAAGACGTGAGGTATTTTTTTCTGAGTAGTCACAACTGTTTGAGAAGCAGGGTTTTTGGTAACAAGGATTTCCCTGAGAAACAGACTATTTTGTTCATGTCAGGGTGGGAGGGTGGGGGTAAAAAAACCCCTAGGTCCCCCGTCCCTTGCCACCATGGGGGAGGGGGGGGGAGAATATACTAGAAATATTTACGAAGGTCCTGTATTCACCAAGTACACTCAATATGGGCAATACATACATGTAACGGGCCTGCTGCCAAGCCAAAGAAGTTTTAACAATACAGTATTCTATCTGAAGACATGGAATCTTCATTTGTGAATTCTATCTATCCTCAGCCCCTAAATCAGCACTGGCTAAAGTTACCCTCTACATGTATGACCATAGTCAAAATCGAAAAAAAAATCTTGTTTTATCGCCATATTAGCAAATGGTACGACATGAAAAATTATGACAAAAAAATTAACCCAAGGGCCAAAAAAATCAGGGCGGGAGTAAAAAAAAAAAACTAGACTGAAAAATCCAGTCCTCCAGGGGGGCCTTTTACCGGAGGCCAAAAAAACTGGGACACCAGGTACATCTTGCCATGAAGTTAATGGTTGCCAAACTAGTGTCTTCATTAATACTACCAGCAACCTCTAAAAATAGAAAAGATTAGGATATAATGCAAATTTCAAAGCAGGGAAACCATAATAAGTACAATTCCACAACTAGGTGGGAGAGGGACAGTCTATAGCTTTCTTACCCAGGTTAGGCTATGCCCACAGAATCCCTACAATATAAGAGGCAAGTTCTTGACACACAATGACAGGAAGGAAGATTTCGGTGGGGTGGGTGGTTGGGTGGGTGGGGAGGGGGTGAGGGTTCAGAACTCATCTACATGTATGGGGGGGGGGGGGGGGGCTATATCCCCAACTGGCCCTCCCTTGTCACCACCATGACACCAGAGTTGTAAAGTTTAAAACGGGGGAAAATTCATGCGTAAAAAGCAGTTTGGGCACATTAATTTTTTGTCAAAAATACTAGTCCACTCCGATACAGAAGGAAATGTTATTTAAAATCTATTATTATTTATCGGCATCATTAAATACTGTTCAAAGATACATCAAAATGTTCTATTTAAATAAAAATGTGTGTTTGTTAGAAGTAGTAAGTGTGTGAGCTCTCAGATTGTAGGAACTGTATCACAAAAACAATTGTACTGCACATGTTACTAATGTTTTTTTCATACCTCATTACAGAGAACTCACCGATTCTGAGCAAGTTTATTTCAATTCATTTGTAAGCACTGTAAATATGTATCTGAAAAGTGAAATCATGGAGATCTACTCTAATGATAGAGTATTTTTTAGATTTTCCGATCCCTATTTCGGAGTGGACATTTTATTTGACAAAGTTAAACTATTCTCTTTTGATAAACCCCGCATTCCATTCAATAAATTTAATTTTTTTAATTACGGTCCCTACCATTTAATGAATTTATGACAGGTAACAGTATAAGAATAATTATATTTGCAAAATATGCAAGTATTCGGAGTGGACATGTTTTTTGACAGAAATATATGTTGATCATTTTTGCAGATATCCAGTGGAAACCGTCCACTCTGTAGAAAGTGTGTTTTGTCCATATTAATTTGCACAGTTTCCCTCATTAAACAACCACCAGTTGATACATTATTAAGTAATTGTGAATCGGCGGTATTGATATTTGGAGTGGACATTATCAAAAAAGCACTTTTTGACAAATTTAGCATTTTCAGAAACAATTCCGCCATTTTGTTCATTGGTTTCCAATTTATGTATTTTTTTTTAAAACAATCACATAATGCTATGCTTCGAAACATATAACAAAAACTTCGAGTAATTATAATGTCTTGCATATTAATGTTTGATACAATGTTCTCACTTTTGAATTGAGACAGTTTTTAACACCCATTTTTTCTGTTTGACATGACCTAAATTCTAAACTCATTGTCAAATTTCAATAAAATTCAAAATTGTTATCGCTCTATGTGTTTGCTTAAAGTACCCATCATTTCCATAGTTTCTACTTGATCCAAATCAAAGATATTACAGCTTAAACTGGAAAAATCAGCTCTCTAGCTTGAAATTTATTTATCCAATTATAACCACCATTGATTGTCAACTCATTTGGTGTTTGTCCCAGGCCCATAGGTCTTACCATGTTTGAGATATAATCGTGACAGACTTTGAAAATGTTTGGCCAAGCCCAATTTTTTGAGTTTAAAAATACATGTCTGAACTTTCGGAATGCATTAGGGGTCATAAAATGTGATTTTTACAGCAATTCTAAAAATACACTTTATGATGCCCCCCCCCCCCCCCCGCCGGGTGACCCCCACTGATCCTGACCAATATTTTGAACCTCGATTGTGTTTTGAATCATTTGGTGACAATGGTGTTGGTCCCAAGTCCATAGGTCATGCCATGCTTGAGATATGAGCGTGGCCCACTTTCAGGAAGTTTGGCCTCGCCCATTTTATGGGGTGCAAAAATACATGTTTGAACTTCAGGAATGCATTAGGAAACATATAATCGGATTTCCAGTAAATCCGAAGAATGCTCTCAGTGATCGTGGGTGACCCCAGTAACCTTGACCCATATTTTGAACCACCATTGAGTTTCGACTCATTTGGTGTTGATTCCATATCCGCAGGTAACGCCATCCCTGAGATATGAGTGTGACCCACTTTCAATATTTTTTGCTCCTTCCCCTTTTTTGAGTGATGAAATACTGGTTGCTCACTTTTGTCGCGTAGAAGTACATGCATGAACTTCGGTAATGCATTAGGGGTAAACCATGGTATACTTTATTTTTAATTTGCCATAACTATTGAGCAAAAGGGGATAGGAGGACAAGTGCTTTCCACTTAGTAGAAACCTCCGCTCCCATAACATTAATACAGAAAATGTTACAATGGCGAAACAAACAAATTTTTTGAAATTCATAAATGTAAAATAAACTATTTGAATGGGTTTATATATATGTGCGTATGTGTATAAATAAATATGAATATGTAGCACTAAACAAAGACAGAAAAAGGATGAAAGAAAGAAAGAAAGAAAAGCTGTTGATGTCCCTTTTGCATACTGTATCTCTCTCGATTTGAATCAATTAATATTCAAAGCCAAAGGCCGCTTGGGCGCTGTTCTGATTAGGATGTGTTAAAATAATAATAATAATAATAATAATAATAATAATAATAATAATAATAATTTCTTCGCCTTCTGTACTACAGCTTAGGGACGTGTCTCATTAGATTCATGCTGGTTCACACAAAAGGTAGGGAAATCGCCGCGTCAGCGACTCAGGCCACAAACAGCGCAACCGTGTCTATCATCGTGACTGCACAATCTGTGTACCGATGCGCTGGCTCAACGTCACCCCGATGACGCGTCCATTCCGTAACCACTCCATGCGTATTCTATATTGAAGTGGATACCTTAAGTCAGCATTGTTTTACAAATATTACTAGATGGGAAACTCCTTGTCGAACCTCCCAGTGCTACAAATAAATTGTTGCACAAATTTAAAAATCAAAGTGTTAGTTTTGGTTTCTAACACCGGATCACCGTACAGTAGATTATCCACCGAATTCAGAGTAATATTAAGATTTGATAAATTACCAATAAGAGCGTTACGAGCGTTTGAATAAGATGGACAGACAAGGAAATAATGTTCTGCGTCCTCAACAACAGTTATACAGTGTGGACAATATTGACATTCAGAGATGTAATTGAGGAATTTATCACTTTTCAGATCACTACAACCGGTTCTAATTCTACTGTGAATGGTATTGTGTTTTCTAGAACCATGCGAGAAATATGCAGGTGGTCTGCATACGGGGGGCGATATGAGTTTTTTGAATTCAGTAAGCGATGAGCAATTTCGCACTGATTGGGATAAATTGTTCCACGTTTCCGTGCAAGACGGAAAGAATGATCGTTTAAATAGCTCAGTTCGCATGCTGTAAGGCATAAAATTTGACGAATTGCGGAGGTTATAAGACGATGTGTCACAAACCCGTGGTGGAAGAAGTTCATAGAGAAAATCTGACGCATCGTTGTGTATGATATTGTAAAAGATACACATCTTTTGAAGGTGTCTTCTTGTTTCTAGATTATTCCACCCAACTTCTAAAAAGAGGCGATCGCGTGATACAGATCGTGTCAGGCCCGATACGATTCGTGCGGCATCGCAGTGTATATCCTCAAGGCGCTTCATTAAATGTTGCGGAGCACCGCACCAAACAGGACTACCGTACTCCAGTACTGGTAGTACGAAAGCATTATACATCTTTCCCAGGATCTGACGGTTAAAAATGCGCTTCAGTTTTCTCAACTGAGAAAGTCTTGCACAAGCTTTTTTACAGATATCATCAATATGGGCTTCCCAACTTAAGTTGGATTGAATAGATAACCCCAAATATTTGTGGACAGCAACAAAATCTAATGTTTCGCTGTTGAAAACAATATTTGAAATATAACATCCCTGCTGAGTGTAAATAGTATTACGTTAGTTTTTTTAGTATTAAATGTGACCAACCACGTGTCAGCCCATTTGTTAATTTTTTGGAGTTCGGTGTTCATTTTAGACTGAATTCTATGAGTATCAGAAGATGACTCTGTCAGACAAGTATCGTCAGCGAACAGTCGAACAACAGACTCGATCGATATAGTCGGCTATGTCGTTGATGTACACGAGAAATAAAAAAGGACCAACAACGGAACCTTGTGGGACTCCAGCTTCTATATCTTTATAATCCGCAAACGTTAATTTTCACTCTTTGCCTTCGGTTTGTAAGATAACTATGAAACCATCGTAGGAGTGGACCAGAAACACCATACTGCTTTAGTTTAAAAAATAATCCTTTGTGCCATACCCTGTCAAAAGCCTTGGAAATATCACAGAAAACGCCACAGGTTTGCATGTTTTTTGTCTATTGCGTTGCAAAGGTTGTGATAGACTTCTATTAATTGGAATACGGTACTATTGTTAGGCAAAAATCCAGATTGAAATTTATAAAATAACCTGTTATTAAGGAAATATTTATGAATATCTTTAAAAACAACTCGTTCCATGATTTTCCCAATAAAGCATAATAAGTATATAGGCCTGTAATTTTTGGGGTCGTATTTGTCCCCCTTTTCAAAAAGTGGAATCACATCAGCTAATTTCTACTGGTCTGGGTAGGCACACTCTGATTGGGATTTCTCGTAAAGAAGGAAAAGTGGTCTACTGACAGAAAACTTTGTTTCCTTCAACATTTTATGGCCTATTCCATCGTGACCGTTTGACTTTTTGGTTTTCAAGCATTTTAGAATGTCGATAATGTCCTGTTCAGAAAAAGATATGTTACTTATGGATTGTGAACATCTACGTATAAAGGGTGGGAGTTTTTTGGAATGTGAGTTTAATTCACTGTTAATAATAAAAGTCTCGTTTAGGAGGTTTGCTTTTTCTGTGTCATTTTCGATTATTTCACAGCCCTCACAGCCCTCATCAGATTCATGCTGCAGATAGGGGATGCCTGCAGAGCTGGAAAAGTTGTTCAAAAACTTCTTAACAACACGCCAACCATGGTATTTCCAGAAATTCTTTAAAAATGCACTCAGTGACCCATGGGTGTCCACAGTGACCTTGACCCATATTTTGAACTTCAATCGATTTATGACTCATTTGGCATTTGTCCCAGGTCCATAGGTCATTCCGTTCTTGGGATATGAGCATAACACACTTTCAAAACACCCCTAGGGACACCACAGTTACCTATGAGCCCGAAAAACAGATGACCGAGTACTCGTGACTGTCAGTATGCCAAAAACCATTCGAGTTATCATTCGGACAAGGAAGTGGGAAAAATACTAAAAACCAGGAGGAGAAGAATAAGAAGAAAAAGAAAATTAAATCCTGCAAAAAGAATAGTCCGTGTGTTTTCACACAAACTATTTACATGTAGGTATTTCTCCCAAATGAAAATAGTGGTTTCGCCAAACGGACGGTCAACTCTTTTTGGAAATTTGTGGCTTTCAGAGAAAATGTTGGTATTCGAGCAACCAATAAGTTTTTCCGACGGACAACAAAAAGTTCCGACGGACAAGCAGTGGTGACGGCAGAATTTCCCCGACAGGGGAAGTTTGTTGGGTACGAACCGCTCTCCGGCTGCCCTAATTGCTTTGGCCAAGGCTCTGTTGATTTAAAACTGGGACATTTGGGCTGAGACATCAATTTCTTCTCAACCTACCTTACATTATTTTTTACAACAGGCTTGTATTACAGTGGAAGTCCCGAACTCGGAAAAATACTCTCAATTTTCTCCTTTACCAAGCGATTTGGGAAAGAAAAGTAGCAGTGCAAAAGGACCAAGAAAAAATAAGCCAAAACTGGGTCGAGTGTGACAGGTGTGACTGCCTCCAGATAAGTTTGACGACATACAGGTTCCTTTGCGTGTGATCTCTAAGGCGCTCATGCATCTTACTCACAACACGGCTAATTTGGAATTAGTTCGCCGGGACGCTGTGTTGGACACAAGCCGTTCCCTTCCTGAAGGGCTGCGCTGCTCTCCGATCCGTTTCTTTGGTGGGTCCGCGACTATTCCATGATTCCGTGGCGACGGTCCGGGATGACGTCCTGCGACAGTCCAAAGATCAGCTGCTGCTTCGCCAGCTTGATCCGCCTTCTATTGGAGGCCGGGCCGTTCCATGCCCAACAAACGCCTTTCTGCTTCCTCTGTGAAGCCAAGGGCTGATCCTCCTGCTTCCGTTTCTTCCTCTTACTCACGTGGTAAGGGTAAGCGTCGGGAGTCCAGAGGGAGGTCTCAGGATCCTTCATCTAACAGAGGAGGTGGTTTCTCCTCAAACAGGCCTCGCCGGAGCTTGAAATGAAGGTCCTCACCTCGATTCGTCCCAGGTCGGAGGAAGGATATCCGAGTTTCCAGACCGTCGGGCCACGATCACATCCGATCCTTGGATGTTAGATGTTGTTTGGTCCGGTCTGCGGATATCCTTTCGGAGGCATCCCACTCTGTCGAGAGTGCTTCTTCCAACCCAAGTTCCTTCAGACATTTCACGTCGGGAACTTTTGATCACGGAGATAGACAATCTCCTGAACATTCATTCAGTGGGATTTTATTCCCGCCTGTTCTTGGTTCCGAAGAAGGACGGCCGACTCCGACCGGTTATCGATCTGAGTATCCTGAACCAGTCTATCATTGCTCCCAAGTTCAGCATGGAGACTTTCAGGTCGGTTCGCCGCTCCATTTATCAGGAAGATTTCGCTTCCTGCATCGACTTGCGGGACCGTTATTTTCACGTTCCGATTCATCGGACATCGCGAAAGTATCTCAGGTTCGCTTTTCTGGGGCGAATTTACCAGTTCAAGGCCATGCCTTTCGGTCTCAACCTGTCTCCTTGGGCCTTCACCCGACTGATGTCGCATGTGATAGCCTTTCATCGCACTCAGTCCAGGGTGACTAATTCGGCGTATCTGGTCGATATCCTCCAGAGGCACTCCAATGCTGCTCTTCTGGAGTCAGATGTCGACACACTGTTGAGCCTGCCCACGTCGCTAGGGTTCAGAGTTAACGGAGAGTCGGACCTGGTCCCTTCTCAGTCCTTTTGTCATCTGGAGATGGACTTCTGTACTCAGCCGAATACGGTGGCGGTTCCCCAGGGGAGGGCTTTGATTCTTTCGGCTTTCGCCCTGACTCTGACCCAGTCCACGTCCGCGACAGCTTGGAGTATTCTCCGGCTGCTCGGTCTCTCTCCGTTTCGGTGACGGATCTCATTCCTCTAGGTCGGCTGCATGTCAGACCTCTCCAACACTTTCTGACTCAGTCGCTGGAGGCCGAATGTCGATCCTCTGGATCTGGTGCTTCAGTTACCAGTATCTCTTCGTCACCTTCTTCCCTGGGCGGATGTTCAGTGGATTATGCAGGGAGTTCCGTTGGACTTGGCCACGTTCGATCGTGTTCTGACGGCAGATGCCAGCGATCTCGGATAGTGCGCGACGTTGGATCCTCTAGGTCTTTCCCTTCACGGTGTAAGGGAACAGGATCAAGCAGCTCTTCACATCAACCAGAATGAGCTTCTTGCTCATCTTCTGACTTTCCGGCAGTGGGTCCCCGACCTTTCGAATCGTCAGGTCTTCCTGTTGCCTGACAATTCGGCAGTGGTCGCTTACATTCGGAAACAGGGCGGCACGCACTCGGTTCCCAAGTACGAATTGGCTCGGGATCTTCTACTGCTCACTAAGGATATCAACGACGAGGTGGTGGTTCGTCACATTCCCGGTGGTCTGAACGTCCTAGCCGACTCCCTATCCCGACGGGGCAGGGTCATTTCCACCGAGTGGATGCTTTACAGGGCAGTGTTCCAGTCGCTTTGCGATCGATCTCTGGGGTCGTCCCCACATCGATCTTTTTGCGACCCGTGTCAAGATCCTCTGGCTTTCGCCGTGGATGCTTTGTCACTCGATTGGAACGGTCTAGTCGGCTACGCCTTCCCGTCGGTTCCGATTCTGCCTCTGGTTCTAGCCAAGATACGAATCTGCAGTTGTCGAATCATTCTGATCGCTCCCCTATCGCCTCAGTGGGTGTGGATCGATCAGCTCCGCTCTCTGTTGGCGGCGGTTCCGGCACGTCTCCCTCTACGTCGCGGCCTTCTTTGCCAAGGTCACCCGAGGAGGTTTCACGTCGACCCGACTTCATTGTGCCTTCAAGCATATCTTTTATCAGGTCCTGTCTCCCCCGTAGAGGTTTTTCGAGACGAGCAGTGGAGTGCATTTCTTCTTCAAGGCTGCACTCCACTGGTGGAAGTGGAAGGTCTGCTGTCGATGGTGTGCTGATCACTCTGTTGTTTATGCCAATCCTTCGATAACGCGGAGTTTCTGGTATATCTGTTTGATTCTCGGGGTCTCGAACCTGTTACCATCAAACGGTACAGGTCCATGCTTTCGGAAACCTTTTCGTATGTGGGAAAGCGTCGCATCGGCACTAATCCGCACCTCTCCAAGCTATTTCGGCACTTTTCTTTGGATTTTGCAGCTTACCCCAAGATGGTGCCTTTCTTGTGTGCAGCTTTGCCGTTCGAACCTTTATCCCAGGTGGATATGCGTTTTCTCACATACAAGACGGCTTTTCTGATGGCTTTTGCCTCAGCCAGAAGGGTTAGTGAACTTCATGCCCTCTCGGTTGATCCTGCCTTTTTCAGGAGCTCCGCCATCAGTGTTATTTTACCACTGATTGCTCCTCTGTGGCCAAAAATCAGATGCTAGAAACTGCTCCACCTCCTATCTGTATCAGGGATCTTCCTTCTGCTGAGGGTAATCGCCCTTTGCTTTGTTCGGTTCGTGCAATTCGCATTTCATTAGGAAAGGCAGGAAAAGATTATTTCTGTCTCTTATCCCTGGTCGACAGAAGATCTCTCCTCAATCCATTTCTCGATGGATTTGTCTTGCTATTCGCGCGTCATACGCTCGTCTAGCGACTGACGATTGTATTACCAATCGCTTTTCTGCCCATGAGGTGCGTGCTTTGTCTGCCTCATGGGCTTATGCTAACTCCTTCAAGTTGTCGGATGTTATGCAGGCAGCCTACTAGAAAAATGCATCTACTCTCTCCACCTTCTATCTGCGTCAGTTGCAGGAGTAGTCTGAGGACCTTTTTTCTTTAGGCCCTCTTTCTTCTGCTCAGGCTGTCATCAACCCTAGCATTAGGGTTCTTGCAAGGTCAGTTCCAACCCTGTTCTTGGTACTGTCCATTCTATCTGTGTGTCACACAGGACCATACGCCTCATCTCTCATTGTCGTTTACTAATGGTTGTGATGCTATGGTTTTATAGGCCTTGGGAACTCTTCTGTCTACGGTTCCAGCGCTGTCGGGTTATGTGCGGGTTGGTTATGTGATTCCCTCCTCCTCTTGTCTATTCAGCCTGTTGTGAACAATTGTAAGGTAGGTTGATAAGAAATTTAAATTTTATGGTAAATTTCCTTTCTTATTATACCTACCTCTTCTTATTCGGGTAAGAATCCTTCCACCCCGCTGATCACATAACTCCAATGTTGGCGGATTCAAATAGAACGGCACGTTGGTTATACGTCTGAGCACTGGTTCCGGAAGCCGTGGATTAGTACAAGGAGAAGAGTGTCCTCTACTGGGTGTGCGCCGGTCGCACTCGACCCAGTTTTGGATTATTTTCTCTTGGTGCTTTTACACCACTTTTCTTTCCCAGATCGCTCGGGAAAGGAGAAACTAGAGAGTATTTTCCGAGTTCGGGACTTCCAGTGTAATGCAAGCCTGTTCCAAACAATTGCGGTAGGTTTAATAAGAAAGGAAATTTACTATAAAATTTAAATTTCTGGTCTAAAACTCGGCACAGATGAAATTATAGGCCCCCAACGATTAGATTTGCGGGAATTTACTGCAAACAAGGGGCATCACTTTGCAGATTAATGAATAATCAGACCATGAATTGAATTGACGAAGCCAATTTCTTCAAACAGAATGTGCATGTATGGAAGAAACGTACCCTTTTCACTACATCCTAACATAGGGTTCCCATTTTGGTTCTGTAAGGGGGATGTTTTCCCAATTTTATGAACTCTGGTCGTATTCCCATTATACAGACAAATCCCTGACTGCTTTTGAAAACGATCGTTCTGAAAGACATCAGCAAACGGTAATTTATTGGGTCTCGTCCTCTGTGGGAATCCCAGGAAGTGGAAAAGTATTTGTTTATAGTGGTAAACAATTTCTGACTTAGTGTTACAACAGAACCGGGTCACTTACGTCAGTCCTCTAACCCTTTACCTAACGAATCGGCCGTATCCACCCGCATTATATTTACAAATTCAGCTGAAAAAAATAATTTTTAAAAAACTCAACAAAACCATATCATGTGACCCCCTCATTGGAACGAGCTCTTTGAGTTCGTTCCAATGAGGGGGTCACATGATATTGTTTTGTTGACAAATTTTTGAAAAATTAAACAAAAAAAATATTTAAAACTATAAATTCTGATATCGTCTGCTTTGGTAAAGGGCTAAATTGGCAGCATTCATATAAACGATTGCAAAGTTTGTCTTCATACCTACGCGTATGGTGCGGTGACAGTGCGGTCATGATGTACCCATAGATGCTGAATGTGGCCTTAAATACCAGTAATAAATGAAAAATACTTGGATCTCGTTTTCCATTAAATATAAGTGATAGATTAGCCCTTTACCCACGTCACTCAAACCCCCCCCCCCCCAAAAACGGCGTCATTTACCCCTAACTCCCCACCCCCCCACCCCCCACCCCCCCCCCCCCCAAAAAAAAAAAATGAAAAATAAAAAAAAAAATAAAAAAAAGATCGCCATTCAGATCTTAATATATTTTCATTTTTGGGGTCCCCAAAACATAACTTATGACCTGTCTCTGGAATGAGCTCAACGACTCATAAGCATTAATTTTTAGGCAGAAAATGAAAAATGTTAGTTATAGAACTTCTCTGCGATTGTCGTATTCAACTCGAGGTTGATAAAGGGTTAATAAAATATTTGTTAATGCCATCGAAGTAAGTTTCTTTGTACTTGCAGCAAATTCCGACTCAGTCGAAAAGTTGTACTTCCAAGAAATGTATTTAACTCGTCATCTACCTATTTCAAAAAGCACCAGTAGTAATTTTTCTATCGGAACTTTATTTCGTTTCTTCTTGAATTCCCAGTGCTACGAATGTCTTCACTTGTTTGCCAATTCCAGTTCCCTCACCTCTAGCCTTTTAACCCTTTACCCAACAAATCGGCCACATCCACCCGCGTAATATGCTAATTCAGCAGTTGAAAAAACACTCTTTTTCTAAAAATGTCAACAAAACTATATCATGTGACCCCTCTTTGGAACGAGCTCGTCGAGCTCGTTCCAATGAGGGGTCACATGATATGGTTTTGTTGAAATGTTTTGGAAAATTTAAAAAAATTGTATTTAAAATAATAAATTTTGATATCGTGTGCGTTGGGTAAAGGGGGATTTAATAGAAACAATTTGGCAAAAATTGCCGTGTGGAACAGTGTGTAATATCTTTTTATTCCTAGTTTAGGATGCGTCTTCGTGCATTCTGTATCATAAAAAAGATGTGCTGAGACCTATCGGGGGAGGAGCATCAATATCATTACCATATTGAGCCAATCCATTGACTACCGGGAAGAAAATGCAGGCGAGTGAATGATCGCTCTCCTCATTTTGATTTTGCGAGAGTGAAAAATTCAGGAGAGTGATTTTAACCCCGTTACCTATGATAACAACCCAAACTGACCAGCACTATACACGAAAATGACCAAACAAATTTTGTTATTTTTAAATTTTTGCTCTAAAACACAGCTTATGACTCCTCATTGGAACGATCTCATTGAGCTCGTTCCAGTGAGGTGCCATAAGATATATTTTAAGCAAAAAGTGAAAGATTTTGTTTTGCGAGATAATGTTTTACAAGTATCGTCTCTATGTAGATTGAAGTGCAATATATAACGATGTTTAGACATAATTTCCACACACATCATGAAGGTGAGTTATTAGTTGCCCCCCTATTGAAACGTTTAGGAGAGTGATCATTCTCCTTTCTCGTCACTCCCTTCTAATCTCTCCAAATGAAGTTTTCCGAATATTTTACCCATAATGTTGGTGATCATGATTTGGGGAAAATCATCTGGTGTAGTGGTGCTGTTCTTTTGGGGAATCGGGATAATGAAACCCTTCCATCATTCGGTTGGAAACACTTTGATATATAATATTTAACCCTTTACCCAACGTAACGGCCAAAACCGGCCAGCGCTATTCTCAAAAATCGCCAATTAATTTTCATTATTTTTTTCATTTTTTGTCTCAAAAACATAGGTTATGACCCCTCATTGGAACGAGCTCGTCGAGCTCGTTCCAATGAGGGGTCATAACCTATGTTTTTGAGACAAAAAATGAAAAAAATTAGTTATTCAAGAATTT
This sequence comes from Pictodentalium vernedei, assembly GCA_031216915.1. Lineage (NCBI taxonomy): Eukaryota > Metazoa > Mollusca > Scaphopoda > Dentaliida > Dentaliidae > Pictodentalium > Pictodentalium vernedei. The sequence continues at coordinate 353,985,005 of CM062297.1, forward strand.
TTTTTGCAAGTGTCGTCTGCTTTTCATGTTAGGTAAAGGGTTAATGGGTAAATGAAATACTGCGGATTGCTGAAAACGACAAACGTGAATATTTGATGATGTTCACTATTTCACAGACACCCCGCCGGTCAGAAAATGAAATTTACTAGAGATGGGCGGTATTGGAATTTTGAGTTCGGTATCGGTTTCGGTATTTTTGTGTGGGCATACCACGGTATCGGTTCGGTATTCGGTATGTGACTTCAGATTCACTGATAGTACCAAAGGAGAATCCATGTCAGAAAAATACAGAATAAGTTGTTCTTGTATCATTCTATCACAGTGCTACACATGCCATTGTTAATGGGCTCAACATTGTCATTCTTTTGTCAACACAGATCATATCTACAGTAATTTGGTGACTTGTTCTAAATACGCCTTAACCTTTCAAGCTCCACTTAAGGTGTCTGTAATCATAGAATGTGTGTCCTGAAGATGTCATCTTTAGGTGGGCCTGATGACAGAAGTAAAATTATCTGGTCAGTGATTTCTAGCCAAGTCTTGGCTGCCTGTTAAGGCAGCCAAGACTTGGCTAGAAATCACTGCTAAGCAACTGGACATGTACAGGTCGTAGACTATTGACAATTTAGTACAACTGCCGTGGTCCTTAAGGCTTAACAAAACTGAAAAATAAAATCAGTCACTTCTTTCATGAAAATGAACACTTCAACTGCTATCAGTCCTCATCAAGGCCTTATAAACAGTGAATGCACAGGGAAAATTGAAAATACCGTTGGTTTCGGTATTCAAAGATTGGGTCGGTTCGGTTTTTCGGTGTCCCCATGATATCGGTATCGGTTCGGTTTTTCGGTATATTGCCCATCTCTAAAATTTACACAATAAAATCATGAAAGATAAATTCCGCTTTCATCCAAATGGAATTAAGAAAAAACAAAAAACAAGAAACATTAAGTTTCAACAATCACCACCGCATTTCACACCCCCAATACAGTCGCTGTGTAATTTCTCTCAAACTGCATCAGTTGTTAAGAAGAATGTAAACAGAGACAATATGGCGAGAGTTGTCGTGCGGAATTTCTTTGTTCGAATGTTACTTCTTCAATGAAATATGTTCTTCGCAGCGCCATCTAATGATTGCATTGTCTTCAACCAATGCTAACCCTGCTTGCGTGGAGTTAGTACGTTGGGGATTCTGACAGTTGCTAGTACATTGGGGAGTCAAACAGTTCCTCGCCGTTGCTCGGTGGTTCTCTTCGGGTACTGCGGCTTCCTCCATCCGTAAAACTGCCCGACACGAGGTGAACCTGGCTGTCGAAAGTGTCGTTAAACCCCAATAAATACACGATTGAATTATTTATCATTGCATTGCGAACACGTGCATACTTATTTACGATGGGGATGTTTGGAAATAAAGCCAGTTACGGTGTAGTAGGTTATACCCCGGGGATATCGCCCCCACCGTTGGATCCCCCCCCACCCCACACACACACCTATCTCTACACGCGAGAAAATGCATTAAGATGATTTGATTTTTTTCTCTGTTTATAAATCTCACAGTAATAGTTGAGACTTCATGAGGGGGTGTTTCAAAGAAAGTACTTAATAAAGGAGAGAACTATTATTGCTGTGCAAAATTAATTCCAACTGAGTTATCAGTCCTATCTGAAACTTGCTGGCAATTACATGGGAAATTTTCCTATCTAAAGTATGCAAAAATCTAATACCGGAATTCGGATAATCTGCAGTTGTTGTCCTTTTTACCCCCATGTCTGAAAGGATTGGGTTGGGGACCTGAGGTTGGTCGGGGTGGGGAATACCCAGGACTATGTACCCTGGGCATCTCCCCCACCCACCTTCGGGTGAGAATACATTTAAATGTTATCTCTGTTCCTTACTTCCAAAACTGTGGTGTGTGAGACTCTGTGAGAGAAAATTGAGAGATTTCAGAGGTTCAGAGGACTTGGTTGGTGTTGGGGTGGTGATGGGAAAAGATGGTACCCCCACCTACAAGTGAGAAAATATTTAACTCTCATCTCGGATAAATGTAACCGATTATGCTGAAGGCTGAAAATTATTTTGAGAGGCAGGTGTGGGGTGAGAATACGTTTGACTCTTATGTCTTTACAACTTTATAGTGCGTGAGATAGTGCGAGAGAAAATTGAGAAAATTAAAAGAAGTCCCTCTCCGTAGTTGGAAATTCACTACCGAGAAAAATTTAGAAAATGAAACCATGAAAGGGGGCATAAAATTGATTCTAGTAAATGAAATGCCAACACATTTATGGTAGAATTATCAGGTTATTATTATTTGTTATTATTCTGGGAATTGAATATGTTCTGAACAAATGCACAAGCTGAGAACTTTGAGCAATTCACACTGTCCTAACAATAAATCAGATCTTATGCAGGAATGATCAATTTTGAATGTTTCAACATTTGTAACTGTGAATGATGGAATTACCTCAGAAGTAAAATAGAAACAATTGGAATTTTTGCCGATTTGAAACCCAGTTGGAATTTTGGGAAGTAAAGGAGACATCAGCATCACTAAAGAAGCTCTAAAATCCAGATAGATAGAATTTCCAATTACTCATGACTTACACTCCGACACTCCGCCCTGTCGCCACATCCCTGGACAAAAACACTTATAAGGCCGAATGCCATGATGCATGTTGACATGGACAACAATTTTAGGAAGTAAAGGAGACATCCGCATCACCAAAGAAGCTCTAAAATCCAGATAGATGGAATTTCCAACTACTCATGACTTACTCTCCGTATTTCCAACTATCGGAAATTATTTTGGTCAGGATGGTGGCGGGGGGGGGGGGGGGGGGCTGAAACCTCCCCCCTCCCTGTCGCCACGTCCCTGGACCGAAACACTTATAAGCCCGAATGCCACGATGCTTGCTGACATGGAAAACAACGTAGAATATGTGAAGCATTTTCCACATATCTGCCACTTGTACCGAAAGTCGTCACTGTGTTGCCTTTTTACCCCGGACTTTGATTTGAAGTTTTTTACGGCCCTCGTCGGAGCACGCATGAACTTCATCCATATGATAAACCTTTACGTGCTGTTTCATGTCGAACCTGCCGTAAAACTGTTGCAAGCAAAACATGGAACTAGTGTCCAGTCGTTTCCGTCTGTGACGCCGCAAACAATCTCTATTTGCGAAAGTCATGTCGCAATCATTGCACTTTGAGTGCACGCCATTCGGTGTCCTATCTACCTTTAGTCGCTTAGAAGGCCTCTCTGTGGGTTGACTTCTTTTTGGAGATCCTTCCATCGAGCTCAGCCTACTCACCTGCGTGTCTTTTACTTCCACTTCTTCGTTACTGTTGCTGGGCGTCTGAAAGTTTTCCACTGAATCTGGACTTTTGTCCAAAGGCTCGCATCCCAGGTCAGCGCAACAAGGAGAAAATGCTACGACTCTTAGTGAGTGGAGCCGCGAAGGAAAGACGTGAGTTGAGTCCCGAAAGCCACTATCATGGCTTTGAAGAAATGTGGTGTTACAATGCTAAAAATCCTTATATTTAAGGATTATGCTTCATAGTGAGACATGAGAGAATAGTGTCTTATTTTCAAATATTTGCTTTATTAAAAAGTATTTGACAGTGCTTAATACTAATAGAACTCTTGAATAACTTTTATTGGAACTGTTACCAATGTCGTCGTGCTATCAAAAGAAAGGAATTTTGTTTGGTCGCATAACAGAAACAATTGCCATAAAACTATCAATACCAGCATTGATAACTAATAGATAGATAACTAATATACAAACACTTGAGTAACATAGATAACTAATATACAAACACTTGAGTTGTAAGCAAGACATAATTGTGGGTTGCGACTATTATTCAAATGGAATATAGCTTGATTTGTATATGTAAATCCAATAATATATACCGAACACCGGCCTTGTCAACTACCGTTCCCAGCGTTGTAATGTTTACCTTCAAAATCGTTATATTATGTTCAGTCCTGTCATTCATAAACACGCGAAGGGCTATAAATCGTTCTCCTCACAGAGCCTATGGGAGCGTTTAGCTCTCCTCAAGCCTACAAAAGCTAAAAGTGGCAAAATGAAGTTGTACTATTAATGAATTCTGCCTGGTGGGCTTTGTACCTTTTATTTAGTGCTGCTAACAAGGTAGTCTCTGTGAGATGGCTACACTGCCCCTCCCACACCTCCGGGCCTTGAAGGCCCGGGGGTGTGGGGGGAGCAGTGTGGTCATGTTGCAGAGACCACTAACAAAGCAGAGATATGAAAATCTGTTGGTTTTAGGAACAGGCTGTTGTGGTAATTATTATTTTCTAAGACCAGGGGGGGGGGGGGGGGGGGGGGCTATTTTTCGCTCACCTCATTTATTTTTTTAAGGCGAGCAGTAGGCGAGCGAATAAATCGCTCTCCTGAAAATGCCAGGCATGTATGTTCACAACGTAGTTTTTCGTCCTCATTTCGGCTATATCTTGTCAGAGGAATCTCACTCAGGTACGACTTGTGCCAAAATACAGCAGGTAATGCCACATATGTGACATGACAGTATTTAATTTTGGTTAACGGTGAAAAATGCTGTTGCAGCAAAATTGTAAAGAGGTTTTCTCTCAGAAAAACAGCTTACAGGTACGCAATTTCGTGGTGAATACGTGCTTTTGTATCTCTCCAACTTGGTGAATCTTAGAAACAAACTTTCTTACTTTGAAATTACGCCAATTCTTCTAAAACTTGTCGATCTGTAAACGTCCGTTTAAAACCGCACTGGGAGCAGACGAAAAACTTCCGAGAACCAGATACACGACCGGACCGCGTTTGTTTGATTACATGGTGTGATTTGGGGTCGATAAAAATTCGTCTTACACCGCTTCTTTAGCAGGAATGAGAAGATTCCCACTGCAGCTAGAAATAATAAAACTAATGATTGGATATTGGTTAGGACTGGAAGGTTTGGTTCAGGATAGGTTTTCTTGTGTAAATGCTATAAGTAGTAGGACAGGGTCTTGACGGGCCCCATCTTATGGACCCCGGCTGGTGGACCCCGGAAGTGACGTAATACCGCAATGTATTATGGGTATCACGTGGTTGTCATTGTCATAGTGATGTGTGATGTGAGTGCGCATGCGCAGCTCGTGTTGTTAGGGTGATACGTGTTTCCGTCGTCCATTTTGTATACTGGAGGCCGCCATCTTTGTTTCTTTGGTGGCACGTGGTTGCTGTGTTACCCAAAGGCTTCTTATAGGGCTAAGATGTCTGTAACAGGTATGTTCGATTGACTGGGAGTAATGTCTGGAACGACTTCCCTAGATAATTACCCAAATGAGCCAAAAAATGGGCGTAAATCACCGGAAACGACTTTATCTGATACGGATTCCCCGCAGAATCCCAGTATTTACCGAAATGGACTTGTTTAGAGCAGCACGTAGTGCTATAGATTTTTAAAAGGTCGTGTTCGATTGAATGGGAGTATTTTTTGGAAGGACAACCACGTGATAATTACCCAAATAAACCCGACAAGTTTTACTATTTCGAATTCTTTCAGAATTCTCTGCTTCTGTCTATATATACAACAGTTTTCGTCTATCGGGCCATGTTCCTTTGTTCTAGAATATACTCCAGTAGCATAGAAGAGCCTATTAGTTGGAACAGCTTTGCTTATTATTACTATATTTAGCTATTCTGGTCTATTCTTGTTAGTTCTGATCCTATTCCAAGTACTCTTGTTGTTTCATTTATCTAGATCATTTATATCAATTATAACTAACCAATCAGATTGCTTGATCACAAATAACCTGTACTTAATCGCATAGACTTATCTCCCCTTATTAAAACTAAGTCGTGTCCGTTTCTCATCACCTTGACCATATCCCCAGGCACCCGTTTTTGGAAAACATATAGCCTTCGGCACCCCTTTTTGTCATGTGCTTATGTGAAAAGGCACAATGTGACACAATATGCCCTAGCACATAGGCACACGCTTTATGTGCCGATATGTGCTGATGTGAAAAGGCACAATGTGCCCTAGCACATAGGCACATACGGGTATTTGAGGATACCTATGGCCTGGTATTGTATTATTTGAGGATACCTTTATAGGATACCTTCTGGAGATCCCCTTCTTGTCGTATGTGCTTGTGTGAAAAGGCACAATGTGACACAATGTGCCCTAGAAGATAGGCACATGCGGGTATTTGATGATACCTATGGCCTGGTATTGTATTATTTGAGGATACCTTTGTAGGATACCTTCTGGAGAACCCCTTTTTGTCATATGTGCTTATGTGAAAAAGCACAATGTGACACAATGTGCCCTAGCACATAAGCACATGCTTTATGTGCCGATATGTGCTTATGTGAAAAGGCACATTGTGACACAATGTGCCCTAGCACATAGGCACATACGACCAAAAAGGGATTTTATAGCCACAGGTGTTTTCCAAAAGGGAATCTTAAAAAAGGCATTCCCAAGATGTAAGCTGTTGGAAAGACACCTGTACAAGAGCTGTATAGGAGCCACACGGGAGCTAGGGGCCAATGTTATTTGTTTAATAGTCCCCCAACATACATCACAGGTCCCCAAACATTGGTCCCACTAGTCCCCATTTGAGGACCATGGGGACCAGTGTTTGAGGACCGGGCTTTGGGGATCAAGGCATAGGTACCAAGGTTTGTGGACCAGTGTCAGAGCGAGTGCACAATGTACGTTCAAGACATGTAGCACATACGTGTCTTTGAGGACCAGTGATTGGGGCCCAGTGTTTGGGGGACTAGTGATTACCAGGCTTTGGGGACTAGTGGGACCAATGTTTGGGGACCTGTGATGTATGTTGGGGGGACTATTAAACAAATAACATTGGCCCCTAGCTCCCGTGTGGCTCCTATACAGCTCCTGTACAGGTTGTCTTTACAACAGCTTACATCTTGGGAATGCCTTTTTTAAGAATCCCTTTTGAAAACACCTGTGGCTATAGAATCCCTTTTTGGTCCTATGTGCCTATGTGCTAGGGCACATTGTGTCACATTGTGCCTTTTCACATAAGCACATATGACAAGAAGGGGTTCTCCAGAAGGTATCCTATAAAGGTATCCTCAAATAATACAATACCAGGCCATAGGTATCCTCAAATACCCGTATGTGCCTATGTGCTAGGGCACATTGTGCCTTTTCACATAAGCACATGTCGGCACATAAAGCATGTGCATATGTGCTAAGGCACATTGTGTCACATTGTTCCTTTTCACATAAGCACATATGACAAAAAGGAGTGCCGAATGCTATATGTTTTCCAAAAAGGGGTGCCTGGGGATATGGCCAAGGTGATGAGAAACGGATACGACTTCGTTTTAATAAGGGGAGATAACTCTATACGATTAAGTACAGGTTATGGGAAATCAAGCAATCTGATTGGTTAGTTATAATTTATATAAATGATCTAGATAAATGAAACAACAAGAGTACTTGGAATAGGATCAGAACTAACAAGAATAGACCAGAATAGCTAAATATAGTAATAATAAGCAAAGCTGTTCCAACTAATAGGCTCTTCTACGCTACTGGAGTATACTCTAGAACAAAGGAACATGGCCAGATAGACGAAAAATGTTGTATATATAGATAGAAGCAGAGAATTCTGAGAGAATTCGAAATAGTAAAACTTGTCGGGTTTGTTTGGGTAATTATCTTCGGAAGTCCTTCCAAAAAATACCCCCATTCAATCGAACACGACCTTTTAAAAATCTATAGCACCACGTGCTGCTCTAAGTCCATTTCGGTAAATACCGGGATTCTGCGGGGAATCCGTATCAAATAAAGTCGTTTCCGGTGATTTACGCCCATTTTCGGGCTCATTTGGGTAATTATCTAGGGAAGTCGTTCCAGAAATTACTCCCAGTCAATCGAACATACCTGTTACAGACCTCTTAGCCCTATAAGAAGCCTTTGGGTAACATAGCAACCACGTGCCACCATAGAAACAAAGATGGCGGCCTCCAGTATACAAATGGACGACGGAAACACGTATCACCCTAACAACACGAGCTGCGCATGCGCACTCACATCACCCATCACCTTGACCATGACGTCACAACATGGCCGCCCACATGGATTACCATGACAACCACGTGATACCCATAATACATTGCGGTATTACGTCACTTCCGGGGTCCACCAGCTTGGGTCCATAAGATGGGGCCCGTCTAGACCCTGTCCTACTACTGCTGTAATAGTCTAAAACCAGTAAAAAACCGGAAATAGTTTTACCTCATCAAAGACAAACTTTAAAGTCATGGCTTTGGAAACGTCTGGCTTGAATCCACTTGTGTAAATCAAGATAAACTCCCGGATATACTTTTCGAATTACTAAAGGGAAAGCTTCTGCATAGGGGAAAATGCGCATTTAATATATATATTATGGTGTAAAAGCAGATTACAAAATATTGAGTATTTGACAACCCCAAATTTCGAACAACGTACTTCTCGAAGTTAACTATTACTCGGATGCCATGATTTCTAAATTGAAAAAAGAGTATTACGCAAAACCCAATCGGACACCTGTTAGGATCTGTAAGCAGTGCCAATTTGGGTTGGTCGAAGATGGAACACATTTTCTCCTCTACTGCCCAGCATACGATGCTTTGTGTAAGAGGTTATGGGACTTGGTGCGACATATTACTAATGTCATACATTTTCTTGCCTCCAAACAACAAATTATGATGTTGATTTACCCGAACAACGAATAGAGCTGAACGGTTAACCGATTAATCGATTAATCAATGATCAACATCTTGATCGACCCAAAAAGTAATTGTTCGATTAACCGTTACTTTTGAACTACTGTATTATATGGGTCAACAAAGGAACTAACTTGCTCCAAAATAGGCAAACATTGTCACACTGACTCACATGAATTATATGATACAGTAAAAAGCATGCAAGTTACTTGCTGACAAACTTGTCTACTTGCATGATCATCATACTGTATCAGTTGCTGGAAATGACATTCTTAACCCTTTTCCCATTGCGGGTAGCAGACGATACTTGCAAAATAAATTCATGAATTACTAACAAATTTCAATTTTTTTCTCAAAAACATAGCTTTTGACCCCTCATTGGAACGAGCTCAACGAGTTCGTTCCAATGAGGGGTCATAAGCTATGTTTCTGAGACAAAAAATGAAAACATAATAAATTTAAATGGAGATTTTTGTAAATAGGCCTAGTCGGTTTTGTTTGTTACATCGGGTAAAGGGTTCATGCTGTAAATCATCATCGGTATGGCAATTATTCCGATATCTATTTGGACAAGTGATTAATCGGTTAACCAAGGTTAATCCACGTGATTAATCGATCAAGAAAACCCCTTAACCACTCAGCTCTAATAACGAACACATTCAAAGCTCATTGAACAATGTGTGCATTTGACATAAAACACAACAGATCTTGTCTATGATAATCATTGCTTGTAAAGTGGAACCTGTTAATTAAGTAACCGCTGTGCGCGTGAAAAATATTCAGTAAATAGGAATTTGCCTATTTTCCTGTATTTTGTGTTGCATTGAGCATTTGCTCTATCAAATCTTGTTTGCAGAGCTCTTGGAGCTCTGTCAAATAAAATATACTGGAATTAATGACTGTATTGGACGTACGTACTAAGGCCAAACAGGTCTATAAACATGGAGAATTTAGTGTTTGTCCGAGTAAGTTTTTGATAAATGACCAGAAGATTTTTTATTCAATTAAGAGCAATTTACTGTATTACACATATGCAATTAACAAGTCATATTTACACTAAAGGTATGGTAAATGCTTTTGTATTTGGAAATTATATTCAATAAATGTTTTTATTCTATTAAGAGATATTCAATTAGGTGAGATACCTTCTGTGTACTTGATTTACGTGTTTTCTCTTCTCTTTTTAGCTCACCTGAGCGAAGCTCAAGGGGAGCTTTACTAATCACTTTCTGTCCGGCGTCCGTCGTCCGTCGTCCGTCGTCCGGCGTCCGGCGTCCGTCGTCCGTCGTCGTCCGTCCGGCGTTAACTTTACATTATCGACTTCTCCTCCTAAACCACTAGCCCAATTTTATTCAAATGTTGGCTAAATGTTTATTACCTAATGCCAATTCAGATTTGTTCAAATGAAGTTGCCCCTCCTCCTGGGTGGTGCCACGCCCCCAAGGGGCACCAAAATCTTTGTAAATCTTCTTCTCATGAACCAGCAGTAGCAGAGACTGGATATTTGGTGTGCAGCTTCCTTTTGAGGTGCAGACTCAGATTTGTTCAAGAGAAGTTTGTGGGGCTATACTTGGCGTTGTTATGAGAGGGGCAAAATTTTTTGCCCCGCCCAAAATTTCTATTTTCCAAACCGAGAGGCTGATTTGAACCAAATTTCATGTGAGGGCTTATTGGGTCATGAGTACTTGATTTATGCAAAAAAAATTTTTCCCGCAGCCCCGTGGGAACCGCAGGAGCTAAAAATAGAAAAAATTTAAAACGCCCATATCTCCAAAACTGCACGGCACTGAGAAATTTTATTTGGTGTGCAGCTTCCTTAGGACCAACAGAAAGGATTGGTAAAAAAAAATTGCCATCGGTTTTATCATAGGGTACAGTTTCGGGACTTTGAAAAAGTGCTGAGTCAGCACTTTTTAACACTGTAGGCAATGGGAAAAACATTAAAAAATCTTCTTCTCCAGATCCAGCAGGCAGAATCTTTTGATATTTGGTATGCAACATTGTAGGGTGGATCTGATTCAAGTTTGTTCAAATCGGCCCCCTGGGTTCATATTTGGGCTCAGTATAGGAGCCCGATTTCGAACTTAGTGCATTTCAGGCAAATTTCTTAAAAAATCTTCTTCTCCAGATCCAGCAGGCAGAATCTTTTGATATTTGGTATGCAACATTGTGGGGTGGATCTGATTCAAGTTTGTTCAAATCGGCCCCCTGGGTTTATATTTGGGCTCAGTATAGGAGCCCAAATTTGAACTTACTGCATTTCAGGCAAATTTCTTCAAAAATCTTCTTCTCCAGATCCAGCAGGCAGAATCTTTTGATATTTGGTATGCAACATTGCGGGGTAGATCTGATTCAAGTTTGTTCAAATCGGCCCCCTGGATACATATTTGGGCTTACTATAGAAGCCCGAATTCGAACTTAGTGCATTTCAGGCAAATTTCTTAAAAAATCTTCTTCTCCAGATCCAGCAGGCAGAATCTTTTCATATTTGGTAAGCAACATTGTGGGGTGGATCTGATTCAAGATTGTTCAAATCGGCCCCCTGGGTTAATATTTGGGCTCAGTATAGGAGCCCGATTTCGAACTTAGTGCATTTCAGGCAAATTTCTTAAAAAATCTTCTTCTCCAGATCCAGCAGGCGGAATCTTTTGATATTTGGTATGCAACATTGTAGGGTGGATCTGATTCAAGTTTGTTCAAATCGGCCCCCTGGGTTCATATTTGGGCTCAGTATAGGAGCCCGATTTCGAACTTAGTGCATTTAGGCAAATTTCTTAAAAAATCTTCTTCTCCAGATCCAGAAGGCAGAATCTTTTGATATTTGGTATGCAACATTGTGGGGTGGATCTGATTCAAGTTTGTTCAAATCGGCTTCCTAGATTCATATTTGGGCTCACTATAGAAGCTCAAATTTGAACTTAGTGCATTTCATGCAAATTTCTTAAAAAATCTTCTTCTCCAGATCCAGCAGGCAGAATCTTTTGATATTTGGTAAGCAACATTGCGGGGTGGATCTGATTCAAGTTTGTTCAAATCGGCCCCCTGGGTTTATATTTGGGCTCAGTATAGGAGCCCAAATTTGAACTTAGTGCATTTCAAGCAAATTTATTAAAAAATCTTCTTCTCCAGATCCAGCAGGCAGAATCTTTTGATATTTGGTATGCAACATTGTGGGGTAGATCTGATTCAAGTTTGTTCAAATCGGCTTCCTAGATTCATATTTGGGCTCACTATAGAAGCTCGAATTCGAACTTAGTGCATTTCAGGCAAATTTCTTAAAAAATTTTCTTCTCCAGATCCAGCAGGCAGAATCTTTTGATATTTGGTATGCAATATTGTGGGATGGATCTGATGCAAATTTGGTTAAATCGGCTCCCTAGATTCATATTTGAGCTTACTATAGAAGCTCGAATTCGAACTTAGTGCATTTCAGGCAAATTTCTTAAAAAATCATCTTCTCCAGATCCAGCAGGCAGAATCTTTTGATATTTGGTATGCAACATTGCGGGGTGGATCTGATTCAAGTTTGTTCAAATCGGCCCCCTGGATTCATATTTGGGCTCACTATAGAAGCTCGAATTCAAACTTAGTGCATTTCGGGCAAATTTCTTCAAAAATCTTCTTCTCCAGATCCAGCAGGCAGAATCTTTTGATATTTGGTATGCAACATTGCGGGGTGGATCTGATTCAAGTTTGTTCAAATCGGCCCCCTGGATTCATATTTGGGCTTAATATAGAAGCCCGAATTCGGACTTAGTGCATTTCGGGCAAATTTATTAAAAAATCTTCTTCTCCAGATCCAGCAGGCAGAATCTTTTGATATTTGGTATGCAACATTGTGGGGTGGATCTGATTCAAGTTTGTTCAAATCGGCTTCCTAGATTCATATTTGGGCTCACTATAGAAGCTCGAATTCGAACTTAGTGCATTTCAGGCAAATTTCTTAAAAAATCATCTTCTCCAGATCCAGCAGGCAGAATCTTTTGATATTTGGTATGCAACATTGCGGGGTGGATCTGATTCAAGTTTGTTCAAATCGGCCCCCTGGATTCATATTTGGGCTCACTATAGAAGCTCGAATTCAAACTTAGTGCATTTCGGGCAAATTTCTTCAAAAATCTTCTTCTCCAGATCCAGCAGGCAGAATCTTTTGATATTTGGTATGCAACATTGCGGGGTGGATCTGATTCAAGTTTGTTCAAATCGGCCCCCTGGATTCATATTTGGGCTTAATATAGAAGCCCGAATTCGCACTTAGTGCATTTCGGGCAAATTTATTAAAAAATCTTCTTCTCCAGATCCAGCAGGCAGAATCTTTTGATATTTGGTATGCAACATTGTGGGGTGGATCTGATTCAAGTTTGTTCAAATCGGCTTCCTAGTTTCATATTTGGGCTCACTATAGAAGCTCGAATTCGAACTTAGTGCATTTCAGGCATATTTCTTAAAAAATCTTCTTCTCCAGATCCAGCTTCAGAATCTTTTCATATTTGGTAAGCAACATTGTGGGGTGGATCTGATTCAAGTTTGTTCAAATCGGCCCCCTGGGTTTATATTTGAGCTCCGTATAGGAGCCCAAATTTGAACTTAGTGCATTTCAGGCATATTTCTTAAAAAATCTTCTTCTCCAGATCCAGCAGGCAGAATCTTTTGATATTTGGTATTCAACATTGTGGGGTGGATCTGATTGTGATTCATGAACGTATTTATTTGTAAAGTTGATAGAATCTTAGACAAAATTTGCAGAAAAGATCTACTATAGAAGGGGTGGTATCCAGGGTGAACCGTTTACCCAAATCTAGCAGTACTAATGCATTATTCACACAAATCTCCGTTCAAATTTTATGACCCCTCATTGGAACACACGCATTCAGCTCATTCCAACAAAGGTCATATGCCATGTTTTCGAGACAAAGGAATAAAAATTTTAGTTAATTCATGAAATTTTTAGGCAACTGTTGTCTGTTATTCACATTGCTTCATGAAATTTCAGTACTTTTAGAAGTTACCTCAGTAATCAAGGGTTAATTCCCCTTAATTAAATGTCGCCTCTAAAAAACAACCACTTTGCATATCTTACCTTTTTACCAGCATAACTGCCAAAACTTGTCAGCATTCTTCGCAAAAATCGCTATTCAAATTTTAATTTTTGTCTCTTAAACATACATGTACTTATCGCTTGTAAATACCCCATTGGAATGAGCTTTTTGAGCTCATTCCAATGAGAGGTCGCACACCATGCTTTTTGAGTCAAAAAAGCAATTTTTTTAGTTATTCCAGAATTTCGTACGTAAAACACAGCTTTATGACTTCACATTAAAATGAGCTCTCTAAGCTTGTTCCAATCAACATTCACGCACTATGTCTTTCACACAAAAAATAAAATTTTCCATTTATTCAGGAATTTTGTTTGCAAGAACACTCTTACCCCCCCCCCCCCCCACACACACACACACAAACAGGCACACACACACACACACACACAAACACAGACACACACATCTAAAAGTTTGTCAGCAAAAAAACAGTTACTTCAATTTTTAAATGCATTATAGGAACAACTTGCCTAATCAAATTTAAATACTTTTGCATCATTCTGTATCTAGAACAAACCATTTACCATATCTTTACGCAAAATTCTCCAGCATCATTCACAAAAAAACACCATTATTTATATATTCACATTTCTGTCTCAAAAATATACCTGATCTTCCCATACCCCTATTGGAATAAGCTGTTTGAGCTTGTTCCAATGATGATAAAAAAAACTAATATTTTGGAAAATTTGTGAAAATTTTTGTTTTCTTGCATGCAAATATATACATGTAGCACATGGAAGATATCCACAGTTGGGGAGAGATGTCCAAGGCTATCTCTTCACATTCCTTGTTTGTGCTTCATGCTAAACCAGTTTGTCTGCAGAGATAAATTTGCTTTATTAAAAATCATTGGAGATTGGCCACACACCAACGATTTTAAATAAAACTAATTTTAGGTAACAAATGTTGAACTTCAAACAAAATCTATCACTCAACCAGTTAATGTTGATGAGGCATGACATGGTGAAGGTGACCTAAAATACTTCTTAGAGTCACTTTGTCAGGTGAGCGATTAAGGCCACGTGGGGCCTCTTGTTTATCTATTTACCAAACTTTTACTCTGTATATGGTCATGCAATAAACATTCTAGTCTATTCCCAGGCGTGTAGCAACATGAAGTGGGCGTGTCCTTCACGCGTTGTAACTAGTCATATTTTTTCCTAAATAAGGTCAAACATTACATTTTTTTTACTTTTATATCCATTAGAAATTATTTAAAAAAAACAAAAACGCGAAAGAAAATCTAAACTTCTCAATTAATAACATGTATTGTTCCGCACAGAAAGTTGTCAGTTGCTTCCAGTTATGGCGACGCCACTTCGCGTGAGATTTAGCTTTTATGCGTATCCTTTGCCGTTGCTAGGGTCTATTTTGGAAAATGACGACCGGGCTCCCATGATACATCAACCCCCCCCCCCCCCCAAAGCGTTTTAGTTTCTTAACCATTCTAAACAAAAATGTTTTGGTCTTTTGGACCGCGCCAGTCTCTCTTTAAAATGTTTGTTCTCATTCAAAAGGAGCGACCGGGCTGCCACCCCAACACAAAGTTCTCTACCATCTACAGACGCATGTGTTTTCACCCGCAATTAAAACAAAATCTTAACCACTTGTGTTACAGATACTCAGAACACGAATTTCTTTGAAGAAATCAGCTATGGAAAATCAAGAAATACAAGAATTTATAATTGATGCACAAGACTTTACTCTTGATGTTTCTTGGAGCAACGAAGTAACGCAACGCAGCGAATTTGATAATCTACTGAGCTCAAAATGGAAAAGTGCTATGGACAACGGCTTCTTCAAATACAAAATGGGTGAACTGAAAACTCGAGTGACGTCAGGAAAAAACAAGTACGTTTTACAACTGAACATTGAGAGAGCAACACAGCGGAGAGCACCCCAGAACATAACAAGTTTGAGTCAGCCATTTAATCCCGATTTATTCAATTTTACCAAGGTCAATCCTCAAGAAATTCTTTTCAGGATGACGCATAGGCAAACAAAAACACTTGGTTTGAATTGTTCCTCACCTAACACCTGTAATGGATATCCAGAAACAGATGGCAGACACAACACTAATCTGATGATGATAAACGTGTCGCCACACGAGTTCGGACATTGTCTTTTAATTCCTGACATTACAGCTTGCCTACCTCAGGTGTTAACTGAGCCAGCACTGACAATGGCAATAGAAACGGTTCTGTTGAGCAGACATCCTGGCTATCGTATCGGTTTTAACAGCTTATGTGCATTTGCATCCGTAAACCATTTACATTTCCACGCGTATTACTTAGAACATGCACTTTATGTGGACACCTGCCTCGCGAAGCATTTGAGTGGACCAATCTACGAAACCGAGGCAATTCCAGTCAAAGGTTTTGTTCTATGTGTTCCGCCTAATGAAGGAGAAAGCTCCAGCCTGTCAGGTTATTTGATGGAAACGATACAATATTTAGTAAAAACACTAATAACTATTACAAATTATTTGACGTCAGAAGACATTGCCTTCAATCTATTCGTAACTAGGGGAGAAACTTTGAATGCCGAAGATTCGATCAGGCGAACAGTTAGAATAATACTCTGGCCACGAAAAAAATTCGTAGGTGTAAAAATGCCGTCTGCTTTCAACGTCGCTCTTGTGGAATTATCAGGACATATTCCTGTTAAGGATGAACATTGTTTCGAAATGATGGATGATGCGTACGTTGAGAAACTATTTTCCGATTTTGCTCTAGAAGCCGAAGAATACGAGCAAATTAAATATAAGGTATCCGAGATTGGCAAGCGTATCGGTTCAACAGCACAGCTTGAATGCATAACACAGGCCTGAAAAATAAGAGCTCACATCGTAACTTGTTAGCAGGTTACTCAATATAACGTGGTGGTAATCCATAGGAAAAATGTATTGTGATACTTTTCCGCCTTCTCTGTTTTTACTACGCCAGGTATGCTGTTTACGTTTTAACCCTTTACCTAACATGAAAAGCAGACGATACTTGCAACAAAATTATTAAATATATAATTTTTTCCATTTTTTGTTTCAAAAACATAGGTTATGAACCTTATTGGAACGAGCTCAACGAGTTCGTTCCAAAGAGGGGTCATAACCAATGTTTTTGAGACAAAAATGAAAAAAATAATGAAAATTAATTGGAGATTTTTGTGAATAGCGGTGGCCGATTTTTGCCGTTACGTTGGGTAACATAATTTCCGCCAAAATAAATCGCAACAAATAACGCGCGATCTCACTTTGTTTGGATCGCGCATTAGTTGTTGCAATATATTTTGGCGGAAATGCTCTTAAGATGTAAACGGCATGACACTCTATTCAGATCTGGATTCAATGCGTAACCTCTTTGTCGAGTTAACTCCGAAAGATTGTCAAGTGTGACTGGCAAAACATGCGGGATAAGTTATTTAATTTACCTTGATTTATTTTGTCGTAAGCTGTAGCTGACGTATTTTCTGATTGACGTTACCTCCAAGTAACCTAAACGATCGTTCGCAGTTTATTTCCAGGCCCCAAAAGAGAAGGTAATGTAATATTAGGCCTTTTAATGAACAAATTCGGTATTACTAACAGATTCTGAGTACGTTCATTGGCTTGGATGCGATTGGGGTTGGGACGAACAGCGTTTACGGAAATATAGGGCCGCCGCATCGATGAGTTTTTTTTCAAAGCTTTCAAGTCTAGTTAAGCTAAATATATTTGCAATCTGTCAGCTATAAAGTTCAGGAAATTATGCAGTCAAGACAATTATTTTTCAAATATTTTCCACGTAAGAATAGAACAACCAATCGGAATGTGAAGACGAATCAGGGAGAGTATAGAGCATTTCGAACTTGTGGGTCTCGGTCCTAGAAGGGCGCCTACATGGGTCTAACACACCTCCATATTCAGAAAAATGCACATCTTGGGTTTCATATAATTAACAAATTTTGTTATATATGGAGCCATCAGTGTACACTGTTCTCGACTTTAAATTAAGGCCATATAGAGAAGACAAATCATACGGGAGAATATTCTGTCACATCTTATGCACCCCCTCCATGTTAATTCCTAATAAGGCGGTAATAACTGGAACTACAAGTTCGAGGTTCAGGGGACTATATTGAGTAGAGTAGTGAGCACACACACCCACACACTGATTTTCCAGCGGTGGTATTTTATGGTGTAAAAATCTATTGGTACAGTTAATTTTGGACTATAATCCCTCTCTCCATCAGCTGTTTCTGGAAAAGGTTGGGGCCGCACGTACCCATGTGCCACCCTGTTCCAGCGTCACTGCATGTCCGCATTCCATTCGTGGCACCTGTCGACGTCATACATAGTAATTTCTGTCGGGAATACCATTGTCTCGCCCCACACCACGGATACCAGTAGCGTTTGTTTTGTCACTCTGCGCGTCGGGGGTCTCCATAAAATATTGTTTGGCAGAGCTCATGGAGATCTGTCAAATACAATATACTGGATTTAATGACTGTATTGGACGTACTAAGGCCAAACAGGTCTATAAACATGGAGAATTTAGTGTTTGTCCGAGTAAGTTTTTGATAAATGACCAGAAGATTTTTTTTATTCAATTGAGAGCAATTTACTCTATTACTCATATGCAATTAACAAGCCATATTTACACTAAAGGTGTGGTAAATGTTTTTGTATTTGGAAATTATATTCAATAAATGTGGTTATTCTATTAAGAGATATTCAATTAGGTGGGCTACAGTCTGTGTACTTGATTTACGTGTTTCCTCTCCTCTTTGTTTTATCTATTTACCAAACTTTTACTCTATATGGCCATGTAATAAATTTTCTATTCTGTTCTATTCTTCTATTCTATTCTGTTCTGCTCTATTTCCAGGCGTGTGGCCACATGAAGTGGGCGTGTCCTTCACGCGTTGTAACTAGTCATCTTAAATGAGGTCAAACATTACATTTGTTTTACTTTTATATCCATTAGAAATTATTTTAAAAAAACGCGACAGAAAATCTAAACTTCCCAATAAAGTGTATTGTTCCGCACAGAAAGCTGTCAGTTGGTTCTCGTTATCGCGACACAACCTCGCGTTAGATTAAGCTTGTATGCGTATCCTTTGCCGTTGCTATGGTCTGTTTTGGAAAATGACGACCGGGCTCCCATGATCCATCAAAAAAAAAAAAAAAAAAAGAAAAAAAAGCTCTCAAAGCCTTTAAGTTTATTAACCATTCTAAACAAAAATGTTTTGGTCTTTTGGACTGCGGCAGTCCCTCTTTAAAACGTTTGTTCTCAGTCAAAAGGAGCGACCGGGCTGCCACCCCCAACACAAAGTTCCCTGCCATCTACAGACGCATGTGTTTTCACCCGCAATTAAAACAAATTCTTAACCACTTGTGTTACAGATACTCAGAACACGAATTTCTTTGAAGAAATCAGCTATGGAAAATCAAGAAATACAAGAATTTATAATTGATGCACAAGACTTTACTCTTGATGTTTCTTGGAGCAACGAAGTAACGCAACGCAGCGAATTTGATAATCTACTGAGCTCAAAATGGAAAAGTGCTATGGACAACGGCTTCTTCAAATACAAAATGGGTGAACTGAAAACTCGAGTGACGTCAGGAAAAAACAAGTACGTTTTACAACTGAACATTGAGAGAGCAACACAGCGGAGAGCACCCCAGAACATAACAAGTTTGAGTCAGCCATTTAATCCCGATTTATTCAATTTTACCAAGGTCAATCCTCAAGAAATTCTTTTCAGGATGACGCATAGGCAAACAAAAACACTTGGTTTGAATTGTTCCTCACCTAACACCTGTAATGGATATCCAGAAACAGATGGCAGACACAACACTAATCTGATGATGATAAACGTGTCGCCACACGAGTTCGGACATTGTCTTTTAATTCCTGACATTACAGCTTGCCTACCTCAGGTGTTAACTGAGCCAGCACTGACAATGGCAATAGAAACGGTTCTGTTGAGCAGACATCCTGGCTATCGTATCGGTTTTAACAGCTTATGTGCATTTGCATCCGTAAACCATTTACATTTCCACGCGTATTACTTAGAACATGCACTTTATGTGGACACCTGCCTCGCGAAGCATTTGAGTGGACCAATCTACGAAACCGAGGCAATTCCAGTCAAAGGTTTTGTTCTATGTGAGTAGTATGTCTCGTATGTTTGAGGGAACATTTGGATGACCCCGGTGGATGACCCCGGAAGTGACGTCATGTCACGTGACGTAGTGGCGCCATGTTGTGTTGTCATGGTAACCCGCGTGAGCAGCCATGTTGTGACGTCATCCCCATAGTGATACGTGGTGTTAGTGCGCATGCGCAGCGCGTGTTGTTAGGGTGATACGTGTTTCCGTCGTCCATTTTGTATACTGGAGGCCGCCATCTTGGTTTCTATGGTAGCACGTGATTGCTATGTTACCAATGGCTTCTAATAGGACGGGGTATGTTTTGAGGGTGTGTTCCTTTGTAGAAGAGTAAATCTAATTACCACAAACAACCCGACAATCCATCCAAATCACCAAAATCCACTTTTATTTACTACGGATTCTTCAAGAATCCTATTTAGGACCGCCATATCGTACATTTTAATAGTAGCACGTAGTGCTATAGTACCGAGAGGGTATCGGGGGTGCATTCGATTGAACAGGAGTAATGTTCTGGATTAGAATTCTCCCAGAATCCCTTTTTGGATCCCTATCCCGTGACGTTTTTCCCATTAAAAGACACGTTCCTTTGGCAAATACCCAGAATTCTCTGCTTCTATCTATATATGCAATAGTTTACGTCTATCTGGCCATGTTCCTTTGTTCTAGAGTATACTCCAGTAGTGTAGAAGAGCCTATTAACTGGAACAGTTTACCTTATTATTGCTATATTTAGCAATTTCTGGTCTATTCTTGTTAGTTCTGACCCTATTCCAAGTACTCTTGTTGTTTCATTTATATAACTAACCAATCAGATTGCTTGATTTCCCATAATCTGTATGCAGAGTTATCTCCCTTCTGCATAATAAAAGCCTATATCCAATGGCAATATCCCATGGAATCCCATTTTGGGGAAACACCCGTGGCTATAGAATCCCTTTTTTGTCATATGTGCTTATGTGAAAAAGCACAATGTGACACAATATGCCCTAGCACAAAGGCACATGCTTTATGTGCCGATATGTGCTTATGTGAAAAGGCACAATGTGACACAATGTGCCCTATCACATAGGCACATACGGGTATTTGAGGATACCTATGGCCTGGTATTGTATTATTCGAGGATACCTACTGGAGAATCCCTTTTTTGTCATATGTGCTTATGTGAAAAAGCACAATGTGACACAATGTGCCCTAGCACAAAGGCACATGCTTTATGTGCTGATATGTGCTTATGTGAAAAGGCACAATGTGACACAATGTGCCCTATCACATAGGCACATACGGGTATTTGAGGATACCTATGGCCTGGTATTGTATTATTTGAGGATACCTATCTAGGATACCTTCTGGAGAATCCCCTTTTTGTCATATGTGCTTATGTGAAAAAGCACAATGTGACACAATATGCCCTAGCACAAAGGCACATGCTTTATGTGCCGATATGTGCTTATGTGAAAAGGCACAGTGTGACACAATATGCCCTATCACATAGGCACATACGGGTATTTGGGGATATCTATGGCCTGGTATTGTTGTACCTGTTGGACTTAACATCTGTGTACTTCTGTTGGGTAGTTGATAACAAAAACCGCAATATATAATATTTCTTATATTTTTAAAAAAATTGACTCCCTACAATTTAAGGATCAAGATTGCAGTTTGATCGCCAAACTGACCAATCAGATCGAAGTTAATCAACCAATGAGATTAGTGTATTCTCATTGTGTTTCTTTTCCATTATTTTCTATACTAATTTTCTAAATTTTCCAACTTTAACCTATAATCCTATAGGAAACAAACACAAACCCCAACCAAGAATCAAAAACTCATTCAAAATTTGTTGAACTGGGGTGATGTTTTCAATCACGTCCGTCAAAAATATATATGATTAGGCAAAGCATGGACTTGGCATCATTCACGATCGAACCATTGACCAAAGAAAATGTTCCGACTTGGCACCAAACAGACTTATGCTAAGGTCTCCCCGTACCAGGGTGAACTGAAGATACATCTTAGAAGATACTTTGAAGGAAAAGACCAGAAACCTTATCCTACGAAGACTGGTATTGCTCTATCTTTAGAAGAATGGAATGCCTTGAAATCTCAAATAGAAGAAGTAGATGCAGCCATCAAAACCCAACAAACAACTTTAACTGAAGACACTAAACCTACTAACCATGAAGACTTCAAAAAACCAAATCAAGAGCCACCTTTGAAGAAGAAAAAGAAAATCACAGTGAGAATAACCCAACCACGACCATTGATCGTTGATGAAATTGATAGTGAACTCAGGCAAGTTCGCTTGCAGCATGAACTTTGCTTGGCATATGCTCATTATGTCGAAGAGAATATTGGAACTATCGCCCGAGAGAGAGGTTATGGTGTTTATGTGGACGAGAGTGGTAAAACACATAACGGTCTTCTAGTGACAGCTACCGAAAGAATCATTGCCTGTTTTAGTGAAGCACTTGAAAGAGTTAACAAGAATGATGTCCATCTACTGTGGCACCATAATACTTCTGGAATGAATCCACCATCAGTACAGAAAGAATATGAAGATATGTTCGAGAAACCTCTCACAAATGAACAGAGACGTTGTATTATGGATTTAGTGGTTGAAATGGCGAAGAGTAAACCTGTTACAATTGGATTCTAATTGAAGATGTAAATAGATGATTTTTTTATAAAAAGAAAAAAAAAAAAGAAAAAAAAGTATAAAATGAAGAAACAAGAAAAAAAAGGTGGTAATGACGCTTAAGTTATTTGATGTTTATCTTCTTGACAAATATCAAACAAACTTAACCTGTCCCCAGCCAGTAAGTCAGAGGGCCACCCACGTGAGTCATTTTTTTAAAAATATAAGAAATATTATATATTGCGGTTTTTGTTATCAACTACCCAACAGAAGTACACAGATGTAAAGTCCAACAGGTACAACAATACCAGGCCATAGATATCCCCAAATACCCGTATGTGCCTATGTGATAGGGCATATTGTGTCACACTGTGCCTTTTCACATAAGCACATATCGGCACATAAAGCATGTGCCTTTGTGCTAGGGCATATTGTGTCACATTGTGCTTTTTCACATAAGCACATATGACAAAAAGGGGATTCTCCAGAAGGTATCCTAGATAGGTATCCTCAAATAATACAATACCAGGCCATAGGTATCCTCAAATACCCGTATGTGCCTATGTGATAGGGCACATTGTGTCACATTGTGCCTTTTCACATAAGCACATATCAGCACATAAAGCATGTGCCTTTGTGCTAGGGCACATTGTGTCACATTGTGCTTTTTCACATAAGCACATATGACAAAAAAGGGATTCTCCAGTAGGTATCCTCGAATAATACAATACCAGGCCATAGGTATCCTCAAATACCCGTATGTGCCTATGTGATAGGGCACATTGTGTCACATTGTGCCTTTTCACATAAGCACATATCGGCACATAAAGCATGTGCCTTTGTGCTAGGGCATATTGTGTCACATTGTGCTTTTTCACATAAGCACATATGACAAAAAAGGGATTCTATAGCCACGGGTGTTTCCCCAAAATGGGATTCCATGGGATATTGCCATTGGATATAGGCTTTTATTATGCAGAAGGGAGATAACTCTGCATACAGATTATGGGAAATCAAGCAATCTGATTGGTTAGTTATATAAATGAAACAACAAGAGTACTTGGAATAGGGTCAGAACTAACAAGAATAGACCAGAAATTGCTAAATATAGCAATAATAAGGTAAACTGTTCCAGTTAATAGGCTCTTCTACACTACTGGAGTATACTCTAGAACAAAGGAACATGGCCAGATAGACGTAAACTATTGCATATATAGATAGAAGCAGAGAATTCTGGGTATTTGCCAAAGGAACGTGTCTTTTAATGGGAAAAACGTCACGGGATAGGGATCCAAAAAGGGATTCTGGGAGAATTCTAATCCAGAACATTACTCCTGTTCAATCGAATGCACCCCCGATACCCTCTCGGTACTATAGCACTACGTGCTACTATTAAAATGTACGATATGGCGGTCCTAAATAGGATTCTTGAAGAATCCGTAGTAAATAAAAGTGGATTTTGGTGATTTGGATGGATTGTCGGGTTGTTTGTGGTAATTAGATTTACTCTTCTACAAAGGAACACACCCCCGAACATACCCCTGTCTTGTTAGAAGCCATTGGTAACATAGCAATCACGTGCTACCATAGAAACCAAGATGGCGGCCTCCAGTATACAAAATGGCCGACGGAAACACGTATCACCCTAACAACACGCGCAGCGCATGCGCACTCACACCACGTATCACTATGGAGATGACGTCACAACATGGCCGCTCACGCGGGTTACCATGACAACACAACATGGCGCCACTACGTCACGTGACTATGACGTCACATGAGATCATCCATGAGATCATCCAAACTTTCCCTCAAAGGTACATGACATACTACTTATGTGTTCCGCCTAATGAAGGAGAAAACTCCAGCCTGTCAGGTAATTTGATGGAAACGATCCAAAATGTAGTAAAAACACTAATAACTATTACAAATTATTTGACGTTAGAAGACATTGCCTTCAATCTATTCGTAACTAGGGGCGAAACTTTGAATGCCGAAGATTCGATCAGGCGAACTGTTAGAATAATACTCTGGCCACGAAAAAAATTCGTAGGTGTAAAAATGCCGTCTGCTTTGAACGTCGGTCTTGTGGAATTATCAGGACATATTCCTGTTAAGGATGAACATTGTTTCGAAATTATGGATGATGCGTACGTTGAGAAACTATTTTTCGATTTTGCACTAGAAGCAGAAGAATACGAGCAAATTAAATATAAGGTATCCGAGATTGGCAAGCGTATCGGTTCAACAGCACAGCTTGAATGCATAACACAGGCCTGAAAAATAAGAGCTCACATCGTAACTTGTTAGCAGGTTACCTTATATAACGTGGTGATAACCCATAGGAAAATGTATTGTGATACTTTTCCGCCTGTTTTTACTACGCCATGTATGCTGTTCGTTTTAACCTTTTACCTAACATGAAAAGCAGACGACACTTGCAACCAAAATTCTTGAATATATAACTTTTTCCATTTTTGTCTCAAAAACATAGGTTATGACCCCTCATTGGAACGAGATTTAGCACCTAATCTAGCTCCTAATCACAAACCCATTTATAAAATCACCGTTTTATATCGTCCTTGGGTGGCAACAAGTAAAGATTTGTTCCGCGTTTCACGTTGTTCTTTGTATTCAAGTGTAAATTATGCACAAAGATACCGTATCATATCTTCCTTGGGTGGTAACAAGTAAAGATATATTCCGCGTTATTACGCCAAAAATTCCTTATCAGTTTTAGAATTGCGAGCATTCTATCATTTATCTCAACCTCGTCCTGGTAACAGAGGCAGAGGCAAGTTCGCATACTGCATTCGCACACCCAACCATTCCTCGACCCGGATCATTCAAACGCGTTGTTTTCCATATTTTGGTGTATTGCGTGCAAAATCACGGTATCATATCTCCCGTGGGTGGCAACAAGTAAAGATATGTTCCCCGTTTCACGTTGTTCCCGGTATTCGAGTCTATTACGCAAAAATTAACGGTATCATATCTTCCTTGGGTGGCAACAAGTAAAGTCAGGAATTGTATTTTTCCGCGGTTCGACAGAATAGCGGAAAAATATTGTTTTGCGATTTCGACATTAACAATTGTTGAGGTTACAGGGTTAATCTGGCTCTCTGAAAGAGTAGATTGTATTTTGATATTGCCATTTGGAGGTGTGTCGCTGTTGTCCAATGGCAGTGCAGTGTTTATAGTTCGGCCAATAATAGGCAAGCTTTTGAGTTGAGATAGCACGGGTTTTTTGAAGGGTTGATCATTCTAGCTGCTACACCTCAGCGAACAACAAGTTTTAAAAACGCACATATGTGATGTGTATCTTTTTTTTACGTTAACAACTACACAAGTGCTTTCCATTTTTGTTTTCTAGTTTTGAAAAACTGACTTTTAAACGGTGTTATCCGGCACTTGTCCTCGAGATCGATGCGGCACTTGCTTCGGAGACAGGTTTCCAGAGTTTTTCTAAATTGTTTTATCTCTGGTTTTTACTGGCGGCTGCTTTCTTTCAATGAAAGGATTTTTGATTCAACTGTTTTTCTTCTCATAAGTCAGTTCAATTTTAAATGCTCTTTACATCTATATACATGTATTTATTTTGTCTACAATAAAACCGGCACCTAGACCAGGTGTTGGGCTCTCCAGTAATTGTGTTCTAGATTATTACAAGACAGGTTACAAATGCACGTTTAAAAAACTCGTCCAAAAAATGTTGGTATCAAGTCTTTGACATTTTTTTATCGTAAATGTCAATTCTTTTGGCCCTTAGAGGTGCTACATGAGATAAACAGAATATATACTGTCCAAAAAAAGTTAAGCGCCCTCCCCGCCACCTCCCTATAATACCAGTGGGTATACAGTAAATGGGTAAATTATCCTGAGAAAACCTGCTATATGCGATGGGGGAATATGCCTTATTAGTGAAGCAAGGGTTTCTAGAGTTTTTTTTTTTATTGAATGAATATTAGGCACCGCGGACGTCATCACAACGTTAAAAAAACGTCACGTTGTTCAGTACCTGATGGAACAGCCTCGAGAATATCTAACACATCTTAACCCCTTACCTAACATGAAAAGCAGATGACACTTGCAAACAAACTTCTTGAATAACTATTTTTTTTCATTTTTTGTTTCAAAAACATAGGTTATGACCCCTCGTTGGAACGAGCTGGACGAGATCGTTCCAACGAGAGGTCATAACCAGTGTTTTTGAGACAAAAAATTAAAAAATAATGAAAATTAATTGGCAATTTTTGAGAATAGCTGGCCGGTTTTGAATGTTATGTTGGGAAAGGGTTAATCGGCGTGGCATGCTGTCCATGACCTTCCGAATTTCCCTCACTGTGATGTTGTCTCATTTCTCTATAAGCACACGGCAGTGAAGTGTTCAATAGCCAGCAAATATTCACCAGTTTTAAAGTTGTATGTCCGATCTGATAGAGGAATGCAGAACGTCACAATATGAGCAATTTGTATACCCACCAACATATATTATAGGGGGGGGGGGGTGCTTAACTTGTTTTGGACAGTATATAAAGTGTCAAAATTAATTTATTACCCCACTCGCAGCATCAGTGATGTTATCCACGACACTTGGCGAAAAGATAATCATTCCTGCTCCTTGAATAAAAAAATCAATATACTCACTATATATTTATTATAACCTCAAACTTAGATATTCATTAATGGGTTTATAGGAGTCCCTGCACAGGGCGGTCGGTCGATTTGATGGTCGTTGAAATGATGTGGCTCAAACTGCTTCCACGATTCTTAAGATATCAGTTTGAAACTTGGTATACTTGATCACCATCAAGTGCAAATGTGTGGGGCGGGTGTTGTCGAGCACAACAGAGTTTTTAGCTCATCTTGACAAAATCAAGCTGAGCTAATCTCATCGCTCTCCGTCCGTCGTCTGTCGTCCGTCGTCCGTCAACACCATGTTTTGGTCTTCTCCTCCAAAGCCACTGGGCCAATTCAAGTGAAAGTTTGTGTGAGTGATGGTCCCAAAGGGGCATTTCATTTTTGTTCAACTCAGCATGCCCAGCCCCATAGGGAGGGAGTGGGGGAAAATGCTCCAAAATATTTTAAAAATCTTCTTCTCAAGAACCAGTGTGTACAATGACTTGATATTTGTTATGGAGCTTCCATATGAGGTGTAGAATCAAGTTTGTTCAATCGAAGTTCGTGAAGTAATATTTGGCTTTGTAATAGGAGGGGTAAGATTTTTGGCCCCGCCCAGAATTTCTATTTTCTGAACAAAAAAATTTCCCGCATCCCCATGGGAACCCTGGGAGCTAAAAACAGAAATATTTTCAAACGCCCATATTTCCCAAACCCCCACGGAACGGAGAGCTTTTATGTGGTATGAAGTATCCTTATGACCAAATTTTTACTTAGTGCAATATGAGGAAATTTCCACCAGTCGGAATGCTTTTATATTTGGTATACAACATCTCTAGGGGGGTCAGATTCCAGGTTGTTCAATTCGAGTGCCTAGGTTAATATATGGGCTCCATATGGGAACATGAAATTTAACTTAGTACAATATGAGGGAATTTCTTCAAAAATCTTCTGCTTCAGATTCACTTGTCAGAATGCTTTCACATTTGATATACAACATCTCTAGGCGGGTCAGATTCAAGTTTGTTCAAATCGGATCCATAGGTTAATATTTGGGCTCGCTATGGTAGCCCAAATTTGAACTTAGTGAATTTGAAGAAATTTCTTTACAATTTCTTTTCTTCAGATCCAACAGTCAGAATGCTTTCATATTCGGTACACAACATCTCTAGGGAAGTCAGATTTAACTGTGTTCAAATCAAGAGCCTGGGTTAATATTTGGGCTCTCTATGGGAGCCGGAATTGGCCATTTTGCTGAAAAATTAAAAATTTTGTATTCAGTACCCTCTAGAGGTACTAAGATTAATCCACATAGGTTGTATCAAGGGTCTTCATAGGGGAGCTCTACATTTTACTTACGATCAACTGAAGAAAAGGCATGATGACCAGTTTATTTTTGTCACTCCTGAGGGACTCAAGGATTGACAGTGTAGCCAATGGAGATGGCTTGCTTAATGTAGACTCATTCTTGGACTCTGTTTAAATTGTGTTCTGTACAAGATGAGCGCTTCAGGCCCCGTGGGGCCTCTTGTTGTTCTTGACTTCTGTGGTTATAAAGAAATGGTATGACAAAATCTTATGCAGTGAAACATTTAGACATTTCCCTCTTCTGGACATGAAACTTCGCATAAAATGACCAACATCAAGTGCAGATGTGTGCGAGAGAAATTTGCTGCGACTCATTTAATTATTGCAGAGTTATTGCTCTTCATTTATACAGTAATAATCTGAGGCGGCAGACACACAAGGCAGCGGGGGCAGCTACCCACCCTGCCCTCAGCCTACGGGGGCGAGCGGGGCAGTACATGCCCTCTTGACACGGAGAGAATGTGTGTTGAAAGGCGTAACCGACAATCTGAGTATGAAGTTGACATCCTATGCGCATGTTCGTCGGCGTCACCGACAAACATGCGCATAGAATCACAACGTAAATCGTGAAATCGGCATCAGATTGAAGGTTCCTCCTTCTCAGGGGTCTTGATCTTGCCCATGACGTGTGGGTGATAATGGCATTCAGACACAAACTAGACGTGCGGTTGTTCAGCAGTCAAGCTGACTCAACGAACATGAGTGATCTTACAATATCATTATCCACAGACATTCACATTAGGCAATACAATTTCAAATTTCGATATAAACAATTTAAACACACCCTTCTGACGACAAATAAATAGTAACTGTGCCCCCCCCCCCCCCAAAAAAAAAAAAAACAAAACAAAAAAAAAACAACCCAAAAACAACAAAAAAAACGCCAAACTAAAGAATAAAACAATAATAATTAGCACAAACACGCGTGATTTTCAGACACGGGTACCGGTATGCTAAAAATATGACGTGGAGTCGTAGACTTGGTGGAGTAATCGAACTCGGAAACATGTCACTGGGTGCCGGTAAAAGTGGTAGCCTATTACAGTCCTGTGTTCATAACATTCAGATGACCTTATGTCTTCAGCTACTATCAGTCAAATCAGACCACCCGGCTATTGTACCTCAGCCGTTAATATGTAGTGCAAACTTGGACCTATAGTCCGTAATATTATTAATATTATTTTTTGATGCAGTACGGCCCACAGGACGTACCACATCAAAACATATTATGGACTTTGCGTTCAGTGAAGTTTGGGCTATTGATCACCGAATCTGGACGAAACTGATCGAATCTGGCTTAATTTATCGAAACTGACCAACATGCAAAAAGATTATTTGACGCATGCCTGACTATCTGTATTATAGAATTCAAAGTCTGCCTTTTTCACTTGAAGGTGGACAACGCCGCGAGAACAACAAGACGATTTTGAGTGGAGGTTTTGAAGATTGTGCTTCTAGGTGAAATCGGTTGATGTTAGAAAATTTAGAGACAATTCAAAATTGAAAAAAAATGAATTTAAAAGATTTAAACGAAATTAGAGTTGTTATTTTTCTACGAACCACCATTCTTAGTACTGCCAAAACCTGGCCATGGTATCCCCAGACCGAATGCTCCCATTTCAGAGCTGGCTGACAGACTGGGAGTGGGTGGGGTGAATTCGGGCTCCC
Organism: Pictodentalium vernedei; assembly: GCA_031216915.1. Classification (NCBI taxonomy): domain Eukaryota; kingdom Metazoa; phylum Mollusca; class Scaphopoda; order Dentaliida; family Dentaliidae; genus Pictodentalium; species Pictodentalium vernedei. Next base: position 354,015,278 of record CM062297.1, read on the forward strand.
AAGGTCAATTGTGGCGTGCCCCCTTTCGACATTGTCGGAATACAGATGCAGATGCCGAAGGTATCTGCCGCGAGAGCCGAAGGCACGAGCGATGACAGGGTTGGGGGGGGGGGGGGTCCGCCAAACAATTTTGAAATCAGACTTTAAAGGGAGACTTCTGGCGTGAGAGCAAATCACATTACTTTTTAGCTGTCGAAATGATCTTCTGTTGCAGGAGGTTTCAAATTCAGCGAGTATCCAGTGACCCAGAGTTATAGCTTTTGACTTTTATTACGTCATGTTGATTTAATTAAAGTTACCACATCCAGAATAATGCAGTCTAAAATTACAAAGTTGGTCAAGTTCAGAGTTCCATTTGCGATACATTCGCCTTCTTAACATTTAGTTCTATTCCAATTCTACTCTTATTTTATTCCAATACCACGGGTAACTTATCTTGCTGGTTCTCGCTTAGGGATGGGGAGGGGGGGGGGGGGCAGACTTGGCACGGTAGTCAGAACTTTTTTTTTTTTGGGGGGGGGGGGGGAGCAGGCCTGACTCAAGAGTCCTGGACTCCTGGACCATGTTTTGGCACCATAAAGTTCCGGTCTTTGAGTCCTCCGCATTCTCCACAGCTCTTCTTGCTGAACGCAAACTGATGTGGGAGATTCTGGCGCCTACGTGGCCTGTCGGGAGCCATGTGTCCCCCTACATTGGAACAAATGCCTCGCCGTACACTCTCAATACCCCACACTCTTATAAATTGATTGCTTCCATCTCTTCACCTAATTTGAAGTACTTTTTTGAAGTTTTTTCTTTCATTCCTCATAACCCGCATTATGCTTCAATTCAGACTTCTTTCTTCACTTTCGCACCCTTCCTTCACGCCAGCCGATTCTACTTCCATTTTTGTTTCACTGGACTTCTCTATCCTACGTTGTTTTGTTTTTACATTCAGGAATTCCTTACTATCAGCATACCAGCATACAAACACCCAAAAAGAAGTTAGCGAAAATGGGCGTAGGTTTTTTTTTTCTTTCAAAATAACCAACACAAATATTTAATCTACACGTTTTATTTTCTAATTATTTTTTCGTGATACATTTGTCGTCACAATTTTCTCCAAGCAACTTCTGGTTCTATCCTTGATCTCCAATGGTACGAAACTTCAATTTGTTTTTAACGTTGCAGCAGTATGCTTCCGTATAATAAAGACTATTGTAATACCCCCAGAATTAGCGGATGATGAGATGAGATCGTCCAAAATTGAAACAGAGAACAAAAATATTTAAAATACGGGGGGCGGGTAGTCCATTGGGGCGAATCGTCCAGTTCCTAAGGGCACAGCACTTTATGGATTGTTGTCCTTGTCAGAGTCTAATAAAACGTTAACGAACACAGCTAAAATTAATCTGTTGTTCCTTTGTTGTTCACGGGTCTTTGTCTTTACTTTAAAAAAAATAATGTGGATGACGTACTAACGTTCATGTATAATTGGCTAATGGCCAGCCTATCACAGCTTGAGTTATCTTTGCCGAGGGCGAGGCCAACAAATGTTCTCATTCAGAATACTGGAAACGTAAAACCTGCACTGATTGTTCCGAAGTCGGATTACTCCAGTAGTAATTGACCATACCCGAGACCCGATGTCCCATGTGTTTGTTTTTTATATCTGTTTAAACCATGCACCCCTAACCAATAACCACTACTATTTACGGTAACATGGGGTAATATGGACCCCTTAAGGGTTTTCTACTGTTATCCACGTTAAAACTGCAGTTTATTACAGGTCTGATCAGTTTGAGGATGCATAGGACGAACACTTGAATGGTGCAATCATTTCCGTTTACCAGTTCACCTATTTATCAGTCCTGGTAATGCATCCTTGTTTCCTCGGCAAAGAAATTGCTGTGGAAAACTGGTACTTATACGGCAATTGCTGTTAAGCCTGTTCGATTGCGTAAAAATCATCAGGGGGCGGGACATAGTCTCAATTGCCATGTACATGTACATGGAGTAAACAGCGAAGTGAAAACTTACAAGTAACTTGAACACGTGAAAGTAGTTCGAGATACATGTGAAAATAATCACAGTCAATGTGCAGAATCTTTCACTCAATCATGAACCATGTGAGTGCTGAGAAAAAAATCTTGAAAGTTAGCAGGCGACTTGTTATTATGTGTGAAAATAAGATGCAGCATAACCACAAACTAAGTATCTCACTGCTTCTATTTTGATAACACCAGAATCTGATATCAGTTTCTGGAAAGCTCTGCAAGAGCCCACATGGTTTGATTCCTCGTGTAACATGGAAGTTGTACAATTTCTGCCACCACAAGGCTTTCTGAAGAAGCCATCCTCGGTAGTATTTTTGCTGTGGATATTTTTGGTTTCCTCAGCATTTTCCTCGGCACTGCTGATTGCTGAGGGTGAATAACCAGGGCTGATTTATTATGGAAATACATTTGGAAAAAATGTCCGTATTACCCGACCCAAGGTGTAATATGGACACAGGGGTCCATATTACCCCATGGCATTTTACCATTATTCCCCTAATGGCAGTGGATGAAAATTTTCAACTGTACATGAAACGAACAAAGTTTATGAAAACAGGTGAATTTTCTGTCTCTATGGAAATCTTCTGCATGCAACAATAAACAAATACAGTTTAGGCGGTAGAAGGCCTGAGTTGAAGGTCGGATTATACCCTTTGACGAGCGGGCTGAAATATTCTAAAAGCATGACGGCATTCTAAACAATAACACCATGGGTGTGTGTGTGTCTGTGTGTGTGTGTGTGTGTGGGGGGGGGGGGGGGGGTGCGTAAATATAAACATCATGGGAAGAGACACCTACCGAAACCACAACAATATACTAATTGGGAAAGGGAAACGAATCCTTAACATAACTTATAGGGAGAAACAGTTTCAATAAGGTTTTCGTGGGGAAAACCGTTTGGGAAATGGTGGGTTTACCGAGAATAACATAAGGTACGAAAGTGGTACCTCTAAACCCAACAGCTTTGAACAGTTTAGCAAACCCTGCAGAATGATGTAGCCGATAGATAACGGGTTTGAGTAATGCCACAGCACTAAAAGCAATCAGGGGGTGGAGCTTGGGTGGACGAGGATCAAGGACAGGATAGACTTATTGAAACTCTGTTATTTTAACTTTTTGGTAAATCTGCCCTACACCCGATGGTGTAAACTATTGTTCCAGAATATTTGGAATTCACTTCTCACTGGAGATATCGGTATTGGAAGTAGGGGCAACCCATGATAAAAAAATCGTCGTAGAATAACAGTACACAAGTACTATAGTATTTTAGACAGTAAATTTACTATAGTATCAATATCACGGTATTGCTATAGTATTACTATGGTAAATGTACTCTGGAAGTGACTGGCACTACAGTAATATACTAGGGTAATGCCATAGTAAATATACTATAGTATTACTATAGCATACTATGGTGTTACTATAGTATTTGATACTATGATATTACAATAGTGCAGTATTCTATACTGTTACTATAGTACATGATACTGCAATATTACAAACTATAGTACAGTGTACTCTTGTAGTATTACAATGAATATACTAGGATAATACAATAGTAAATATACTATAGTACAGTATTATATAGTGTTACTATAGTACAAGAAGCCTGGACAACAAGAAAAGAATCAAATCAAAACCAAACCAACTATACTACTCAAAGTTTGCTAAGCTCCAAATATTTGACACATTATTGTGAAATTTGCTGGTGACATATTTCCGATATTTTTGGTGGATATGATTGAGGAATATATTGCGATGGTCCCCAATGTTTACATTAGCTCTCTTGACAGGCAGACTTTTCGTGACAGTCATGGAAAGCATGTACCCCTTGGTTTTCATGATGTTTTCGTGTACTGTCTACATGTACATAACATGCGTAGGGTATTCAGTCTTCATTTCAACACAAACCCTTGTGATTTAATGATTGAATATGGCAAATGCAAATGTAAGAAGACATTTGTCTGAAGCAGAAATGTGGCGGGCTGTAAGGATGGTGGAGCAAGGAGCTACCCATCGTCAGGTTGGTGAAGCCCTTGGTGTGCACCATACGGTGATCACCAGAGCCTGGGCAAGATTTCAACAGTATGGCACACCAGTAAGACGGCATGGTGATGGCAGAGTCGGGGACGGGGCAACACCTGCAGCTGAATACCGGACTTGATCAATCAGGCCCGTAGGAGCCGCTTTGCCACAGCAACCCAGCTTCGCAGTGACCTTCAGAATGCAGCCGGGGTAAATGTTTCGACGCAGACTATCCGGGCAAGGTTGCACGAAGGTGGTCTCCGATCGAGAAGACCATGTATTCGCATTCCGCTGACCCAGAACCACCATCAGGCACGATATGAATGGGCCATGAACCACGTTGGATGCACCAGAGAAGATTGGCGACCTGTCCTTTTTACAGATGAGTCAAGGTACTGCCTAGACCACACAGATAGGCGTTCTGGGGTATGGAGAAGACCAGGAGAGCGACATTGCTGAGCATGACCGCTATGGTGGAGGGTCAATTATGGTCTGGGGCAGTATCAGCTGGGATGGACGTACAGAGCTCTGTGTCCTTGAACGTGGTACATTGACTGCACAACAGTATATTGATGAGATCCTGGATGTCCACGTCAGATTGTATGCAGGTGCAGTGGGTGATAGATTCATTCTGATGGACGATAATGCCCGTCCGCATGTTGCCCATGCTGTCGGGGAGTACCGACAGAGGGGGGGGGGGGGGGTTGAGCGTATGGACTGGCCAGCAAGATTCCCTGACCTTAATCCAATCGAACATGCCTGGAATGAGTTGCAGCTTGCAATTTCAGCTCGTCCAGTCCAACTAAGAAGTGTCCAGGAGCTTTGTGTCATGCTGATCCAAGAATGGAACAACATCCCACAAAGGACCACCAGGGACCCGATTGGGAGCATGAGAAGGCGTTGTCAAGCTGCAATTGACAGTAATGGGCCTCATACTCGATATTGAAGCCATACCAGTTCGCTCCGTCCACTTTTTTGGCAAATTTGAAAAATTTCCTCTTTTACCAAAAATATCCATTTTCCATTGTTATCGTATTCAGAAGCTAAAAAATAATGTCAAACACAAATAAAATCTTAATTTCTGTACTTAAATCATTAAAGATATAATTAAATAAAAAATATATACACTTTTCATTACCATATTTCAACTAAAACGTAAAACAGGTAGTTGGATGTATTTGGTGCTTAACAAACTTTGAGTAGTACATATAGCATCAAATCATTCAGCCTCACAACTGTATGTCGCGTTACCCATGTAGGCAATTGAGTTACGTAAATGCACCTTTACCGGACCTGACCCCGACCCCCCCCCCCCCCTCACCCCCAGCTACCCTCGGATATTTCCGGCGCTGCTGGTAACAGTGATGCAGGGAAATATCGTAAAGCAAACTCCTCCTACGTTTAAGATATGGGTTGTTTCTCAGTATACATGATCAACAGCCAGTGCAGATGTGCGTGACATAAATTGCAGTGGCTTGATTTAAGTCTATCGCATGTTTGACTAGCAGAAATATATCATCCGATTGAATGTGAAAAAATCGATAAACATTAATTTTCTTTGGACCAACGCACGAAGTGTTTCTCAATCCAGACTTCATTTGACAAAATCTTTGATTATATTTACCATTGTGAATGAAAACACCACAACTGTAGTTTTATGATACCGCCACGTAGTTCCATTAATCGTGGTAACATCCCGATAGTCTGACTGTCAGGGCACTGATGCGTGTTTCAGCGTATACAGTTTCTTTTCTCGGCGGATTTGGGGGGGGGGGGGGGGGGTCTAGGGCATCATTCTGAAGATTATAGGGCATCATTATAAAGACTCTAGGGCATTATTATGAAAACAACAATGGCTAGTAGAGATGGGCAATATACCGAAAAACCGAACCGACACCCGTACCATGGGGATACCGAAAAACTGAACCGAACCAATCATTGAATACCGAAACCATCCGTATTTTCAATTTCTGCTACATTCACTATTTATAAGTCCCTGTGAGGCTTGACAACAGTTGAAAGGTTTATTTTCATGAAAGAAGTGACTGAGTGAGGTTGGGATGTATAGAACACGAAACACATATGTAATCAACTCATAGAGTGGACTGTAGGCACCACTGGTTTCTGGAAGTCTGCCACCGCATTCGTACCAGAAGTGATAATAAAATAATATTTCATTAGAACAACTTGTGGCCAAATGTGCTTCATATATCCAAGAACAAAACTAGGCATTCAAAACACTTTCGAATACAGCGATAGGACTGCATTTTGGAAAAGGACAACATTGTCTGCATTTTTTATTGAAGATGGTTTCCATGCTCGACAGACATGCGCAAATCATTCGTTACCACGAATTTCCATCGAAAAACAAAATCGTAATTCTAAGAAATTTTAGCAGGTATCATGATACCTTGCATTGAATATGGCAACTGTGCAATCTCTATCTAATAACAGTATACTGTATGAAGGCGATCTTTTTCATTATTTGATTTTGGACGGCGTTGTTTTTACATGCTTTTTCTGTCCGATGACGTCGACCGGAAATCGAAAGTATACTCATACGTAAACAAAAGCAAAGGCTTTTGAATTTTCCCCAATGCAGCTCTGTCGCCGTGTTTTGAAGAATTTTTATCCCCTAGCTTTGTTCTTGAATATATAAAGCACATTTGGCCACAAGTTGTTTTCTTGAAATATTATTAAATTATCAGTTCTGGTGCGAATACGGCAGCAGACTTCCAGGAACCAGTGGTGCCTACAGTGGACCCTATGAGTTGATTACACATGTGTTTCGTGTTCTATACCTCCCAACCTTCATTTTGATGGACATATTGTGTATATTTAATTTGAATTGAAGGAATATCAGAGATGAGAATTTTCAAAATAAACAAAATTTCATTACTTATATAGGCCCTTAATGCGTCATTCCGACGTGAACATTGACATATTAAACCAGTGTTTCCATTTGTTTGTTAGATGAAGCTCTTGGTGGATTACGTAGTCCAGGCACATTAGACATAAAAATGAGAAAGTAAGGAAAAAAATCGGAGAAAGCTGAATTTTTTATATGTTTCCGGGACACACATTGCGGATAAAGTGTGAAAAGTCCCCGCGAATCCGAGTTGAGCTTTTTTAGTTATAGCGTTTTTTTGATGAAAAAAAAAATTTAAAAAAAAATTCGACCCAGCTCCATATTTCTCATTCTTATTCGCCTTAGTAGGGTGAGAATCATAAATATCGTGCTGAATTATATTGAGAATACATATCCCCAACAGAAAATGCCAACTTTGTACCAATCCTCACACTCAATGGTGAAATATTCACGAAAATGTACAAAATTACGAAAAAAAATTATTGTTTTCATACACACAACGGTACACAACGTCCATTAAATCAAATCTACGACTACTTTGGGAGTTAAATTATATATTAAAAATTGCAGAAAAGCAGTGGCTTTATAATGATATATAACAATAGTCATTTATTCCATAATGAACTGGTGAAACGTGTGAAATATTAACCATACCCCCTAAAATCAAATTCAAACGGCATCGACTTTTCTCATTCACATACCGTATTATAACATCATTGTTTCAATTTCCATGTTCGATTAAATCACATAATGTGGTGTTCGCCTACACTCAAGATGCATTGGCATGTAATGTGTGCACGCCCTTGATGTGTACTCATAAACAAATTTGTATTGTACAGACAACGCTCTTTAATTTGATGCAAAATAGCCTTGAACGACTTTCATCAGGAAACGCTGTTTAATTCCGGATTCCAGGTCTTTATGTACAGACAACGCTCTTTAATTTGATGCAAAATAGCCTTGAACGACTTTCATCAGGAAACGCTGTTTAATTCCGCATTCCAGGTCTGTCCATTGCACAATTTGCTCTGTTCAGTATTGGACACTCCGCATTTGATGCCTAGATATTGAAACCAATAATCCCTTGATAGATATATATGTAATTTTGCCTGTTGTTGATTATTAGAGTCTTGTGTTATTTGTAGAACTGATCAGTTATGTTGTTGGCATATCACTTAGCGTTACCTGTTGATACCTTACGGTGACAACGAAGCAGGTCCGCACATTGATATCTGTTCTGTGGTATTGTACTTGAGTTTATTGTGTCTATCATCTTTTTTCTGTTGTGACTTTGGCAATGGATAAATGTATCAAATGTAACGATGAGTTGACCGGCTCGTCCGGAATAATTACACTTGGTGAGCAGGGTATAGAAAAGTTGGTTGCTGTAAGCGTCGAGCTTGACGATAATCTTTTTGCCGGTTCGAAGAAACCCACAGTTGGTGAAAAAATTCACAAATTCTGCTACAAGAATTATACACGGGAAAGTTCTGTAAGAAAAAGTAAGAGAATGTCTCTAGATGCAGCTGAATCTGACGAAGGTGGTCCATCTATGACAAAAAAATTGCGCTCTGATCAAGATGTTTTCAATTTTAAACTCCATTGTCTGTTCTGTGGAGAATCCGCCGACAAAGAAACTCATATACCCGTTCAACGTAGAAGAGAAGTCCACACCGTTGAAACATTGACTTTTGTTGATAGTATCAGAACCCGTTGTTTGAAACGTAGTGATGAATGGGGTGAGTCTGTACTTACTCGGATCGGTCGTGCTATCGATCTAGTGGCCGAGGAAGGTCGGTATCACCATGATTGCTGGACAGGATTTGTCAGAGATAAGCCTGAGCGAACTCTTTCACGGGGTAGGCCTGTTGCAGACAAGAAAGCACTTGCATTCCATGAATTGTGTACCTTTATGGAGAACAGCGATGAGTGTCAGTTTTCCTTGAGCGAATTGGCAGAGACGTTTGAATCGTATCTTGGTGACGAAGTCGGTTACACAATTACACATCTTAAAACCAAACTGCTTGAGCATTTCGGTAGTAGAATCTCTATTACAACACTGAGGTCCCTAAAAAATGTTGTCACATTCAGAGATTCATCAGACAAAATACTATATGATTCGTGGTACTCAGACAAATGTACCAATGAAACTGATGAACGTATGCGCATCGTCAAGAAAGCATCGGCTATAGTCCGCGATGATATTCGGTCAGCCATTTACGAGTGTGACGTTTATCCCAAACCCGATTCGTTATCTGTATCTAGTGATCTACTACCCGATACACCCCAAACCTTGTTACAAGGGATTGTTGCTCCGTCGCAGCGTGGGCAAAACATCCAAGCCAACCAGAGACGCGTGACAGCCATAGGTCAGTCTCTAATAAGTTCTTGTCGGCCCCGTTCATTCTTGTCACCAGTATTATTGTCGGTAGCAGTTTACATACATAGGAAATTCGCATCTCGGAAATTGATCGACATTCTGAATGGACTAATGTTCTCTTCTAGCTACCGGGAAGTTCAACAATACGTTCATTCAGTCATGATAAGCAAAGGTCCGTCGCCTAGACTTGCGAACTTCACACAATTCGTTTTCGATAACGCCGATTGTAATGTGCGCACGCTAGATGGCAAGAATACTTTCCATAGTATGGGAGGCATCGCCTGTATAACTCCAAGCAGAGATCACACAGAAGAGTCTCCGATAAAACGACTAACTGGTGATCATTCGAATATTGGCTCTGGTGAATTCGGGTACATCCCTTTGAAAGGTTACAGTAATCCAAGCAAATCGGGTCTTGACGAAATTGTGATGAAGGATTTATCAACTTTGGGTGAATCTGATCCGAAAAATTTGAAACTCGCAAAAACAGTCTTTGGTCTTTGGTCTTTGACGCATGTACTGAGAGTACCTTGCCCATCTTGGGCTGGATATATGCACATTGTCACATCATCAGATGATTATGAAACAAGTGATGTCGAGATACTTCCCTTTATTAATTTTGATCCATCCAACCCGAGCACAATTTACACTGCTCTCATGTTTGCACAAACTGAATGTGAGAAACAGGGACTGAACGTTTGTCCAGTGACGTTTGACCAACCACTTTATATCAAAGCAGTGGAGATTGTGTCTTCGTCAGATAAGTTGACAAAAGTTTTCGTTAGACTCGGCGGCTTCCATATGATTATGTCTTATTTAGGGGCATTTGGTTCGATCATGGCTGGTAGCGGCTTGGATGAACTTTGGGGGACTGTTTATGCTGGTGGGTCAATCCATCATTTGATCAGTGGTCATGCATATTCAAGAGCAGTTCGTGCCCATTTGCTAACACAAATTGCCATTACAAAACTTGTGTTTGAAGAAAGCCGAACACCAGATAACATAGACTGCACAGAAGTCAATGAAATATTCTGTGGACTTGCCAGAGGTGACTGTACAACAGCTGACGCTGTCAATCAAGAAAGTGTCAACCATCTACTGTCAAAATTACACGAACTGCTCCAGAATGCGTCCGTAGGACGCACAGGGAAGCTTTGGGTACAATACTACGAGCAAATAGGTCTTCTCCAGTTGTTCTTGAGAGCAGAGCGCACAGGCGACTGGGAACTCCACACATATTGTGTTCGCAATATGATTCCAGTATTTCACGCAGGTGGTCATTTTGCATACGCAAAAAGATCTCATCTCTATTTGCAGCAGATGAATGAGCTAACAGAAATAATGCAACAGGATGATTTGAAGTTGTTCACTGAGAAAGGTTACTTTACCATAAGGCGCTCAGATAAATTCTGGGACGGGATATATTCTGATCAGACCATAGAGCAGTGTTTAATGAGAATGTTCAAGCTCCCTGGTGGTCTCACACATGGCAGGGGAATAACCGATAGCACTGTTGCGAAATGGGTACATGGACTACCTCTTTGCCTTCCGATATGTAATGCTCTCGAAAATTTTGTTCATGTTCACACTGGTCATGGCGAACAACATCGGGATCTCCGTCAAAGTTCACAATTGACTGATGCCAATGATATCACCAAATTATTGAACTGGCTCAGAGTGAATTCCCCCTTTCAGAATAGAGATCCACTACAATTAGTCTCTATAGCGACCGGGCTTGTGGACGACGAAACTGTGAACTGTGACCAAGTTCGCAAAATTGGTGAATGTTGCGTATCGAATGTTGTAAGCAAAACGTTCAACAGCATCAAACTACGACGTGTTGACACTGTGAAGTCCTTCGCATCGATGGCAAATAGCATCAAAGTCCGTGGAAGTAAGGTAGTGATTGACCCCACAATTCTGTTCAACCGCATCACATGTGTTATTCAGTCACAAGCAGAGATGGAAGATTATCTCAAATATGAACTCGCCCCGAAACCACCAGCATTGTTTGATTCTGCTGGAATGAGGAAGACACAGAAAAGCACGCTCGGTAAGATCCTCAAAACATACGGTTCCGAGCAAACTAAAATCCCAGAACATTCTCTGTTTGTTGTAGATGGTGGATTTTTATTGAGGGCAGTTGTATGGCCTAAACAGTCGTCATATAAGGACATATGTACATCATATTCCAATTATCTAGTGAGACATTTTGGGGCGAACGTCGTGGTTGTTTTTGATGGTTATGCTTGTACAATGTCGACAAAGGGCATGGAACAAGCCCGTAGATCTAAAGACAGGTATTCCATTGATATCAATATCTCACCCGAGTTACCAGCCACCACACCCCAATCCGATTTCCTTGCAAATGCCAAGAACAAAAGCCAACTGATCGATCTTCTAATGCAGGAGCTATCTGCTATCAATATTCAGTCCAAGCAGGCCGAGGCTGATGCTGATGTACTGATAGCCGAAACTGCACTTGACATCGCTCAAGATGACAACAATGTTGTCGTTGTGGGAACAGACACAGACTTGTTAGTCATTCTTACCTCTCGAGTTCAACCGGGATGTAATATTCACATGATGTATTCCATTACCCCAAACTTACTAGTTTCAGTTAGTGAAATAGCAACCAAAATGGGTGACCATACATAGAAGCAACCTCCTTGTAGCACATTCTATAAGTGGTTGTGACACTACTTCTGCACTCTTTCGAGTTGGTAAGAAGAAAGTATTCAGTACAATTGTCTCCGATGTTACTAGCGACTCACAACAGTATGTCAACACAATTTTGGCGGATGACAGTACACCAAGTGCAGTGGCCGCTGCCGGGGAACAACTTCTCCTGATCTTATACGGGAGTAAAACTGTTTCCTCTCTCGACCAATATAGATATGTCACTTACAAGCGTTATGTAGCAAAATCTAAACTGAATAAACCCATCGACCTAGCCTTACTCCCACCAAGCAGCGATGCTACACAACAACATGTCTACAGATGTTATCTCCAGGTCCAACAATGGCTGGGCACTTCGCTTCCTCCGACGGATTGGGGGTGGTCGCTAGACAATGGACTTCTTGTACCGACTGCAGCCACAAAGCCATGTGCCCCCGATAACCTACTGAATCTGATCAGTTGTGGTTGCAAGAGTGCTTGTACAAAAAGGTGTGGGTGTAAGAAGGCAGGACTCTCTTGCTCAGGTTTGTGTAATTGCAGTTCGGATTCTTGTAACAACCACAGAAACACTGTCCTGTCGGAAATTTCTGAGTTCGATGAATAATATGTATACAGGTCATGTCATTTCTGTATATAGCGTTGATAATAGTCAATGTAACTTAATCCATGTTGATTGATTTGTACATTCTGTAAATATTATTTATTGATTTTTGTACATTCTGTAAATATTATTTATTGATCTAATGCTGCCAGACACAGACGTGTCTGTTCGGTCCCAAGCCCGAAAATAGTTGAGTTCTCATGCTGACGAATTTTATGCCAAAAGGGGAACTCGGCCAGAAGCAGAGGGGGTCTTCCATAATGTCTATTTTGTAAGCAATGATAAAGGTCTTCAAATGGTGGTGGATTTTTTATCGTCTGTCCAACTAACATCCCGTTCTGTACTACGACCCTTTGGGCAAATCCGTTAGGAAAATCGTCATTTTTTGCGTAAATCCGATACTTTTTTTGTGAATTTTCAATAATTTTTCGCAGAAATTGTCACAGAATGCACATTTTCCTCTAGGTAAATGTATATTAGACATTATGTAGCTCGAAATACGCGTAAACAAAAAATACAGTTGGATCAATTCGAGGTTACAAAGTTCGTGCGATTTTTAAAAATTTTTTTCAAACGCGTTTTCGAAAAAAGGCTGTAGAAAAAAAAGCTCAACTGGGATTTTAGGGGACTTTTGTCTAATCGTTCAGTGACATGTACTCGACATTCCCTGAAAAAATCAGCTTTCTCCGATTTTTTTCCCTAGTGAAACCTAATGTTCTTGGGCTACAGGCCCATTAGAAGATAACAGGAATTGACACCACCATCATCAGGGAGAGTAAATTCAGATATCCATGTAATGAAATAGCGGATTCGTCCCCTACGTTCCAATGTGTTCTATGTGCCTACTGGCACATAGAGCACATTGGAACTCAGGGGACGGATTGCTAAACTACTCAGGTGATTCCATATCAGTGGATACACTGTAAAAAATTACCGTAATATTTTACGGTCATATGACCGGCAGCTAGTTTCCAGGCATATGACCGTAAGCATTACGGCAAACCGTAAAAAAATTGTGTCTGTCATTTGCCGTGTATTCCCGTATTTTTTTTCACGGTTTGCCGTTATTTGTACGGTCATATGCCTGGAAACTAGCTGCCGGTCATATGACCGTAAAAAATTCAACCATCATTTGCCTTATTTTCCCGTAAAAATTACCATCAAAATAATTACGGTCAAAATGACCGGAGGTCGTGTGGCCCATAATTAACTGAAAACCATAATTTAATTCCAGCCATCATTAACCGCATTTTACTTTGAACCAACAAAAGCATATGGTTATGCCGGCCTTAGCGGGGATCCGTGGCCACAAACCATAAGATGCATCGAATATCGGTGACGCAGTACGAACAGTCTGCTATTCTGCATGATTACCGAAACAATTATACGAATAAAAAATTGACGTTATTTGATTTTCATATCCAAGACTGTAATGAACATAATTCACTTGGCCACAGACTTAAAAATTGATAGTAATAGGTTGTTGTCCGTCTTCAAATGCATCGGGCGTCCTTCTTGGAAATGGCGACTTCCAGAGTGACATATGGCAAGGCCGATCCCACAATTTACCATTTTTACTGCCGTGCGGCGTAATTGGACAGCGTGACAGGAGAAATACATTCATTGGATAAACTTTGCGGGTTTTTCTACGGCAACGCCGTTAAAATTAATTTACGGCCTCGAGACCGTTGTATTTGACAGTCATCTGCTAGTAGTTAACCGTGGAATTACGGTAATTTTTTACAATGTATAGGAGCAATTCATGAATGAAGAAAGCAGTCCAAAGAATCCCCATCCAAGAAGAGAATCGCATCATATAATGAGCAAGTAATGAGTAAGAAATGATGCGGCAGATGTACCAAATCGGAACCATGAGAGATGTGTTCTCATAGAGGTTGACCATGATTCTGGGAAAAGAACTAGATGGGATTAAAGGAGATATATAGAATATACCCATAGTAGCTTGGGGTACCAAATGTTCACCACGAGTGGTGAGGTGGTGTTAACCGCGAACCTTCGCTGCGCGGTTAACATCACTTCACCACGACTGGTGAACATTTGGTACATCAAACTACTTTGGGTATATTTTATTTACACCATGATCGTCAGATTATTAAAAGTCGCTATTATTTTTTCTCGATTTTACTGAGCACCAGACGTTCATACGAGCCAATCTGTTTTTGTTTACAATAGCATAGGTGGGCGGTACTTCCGCTGTCAATTTTATCGCTGAAACGAAGTGAAAATAAGAAACTGAGCCTTTTTTTCGTTTTAATAACATACTATTTCGAGTTATGCATGCTTTATTAACATGAGACAATGCATGTTTGTTAATTTTTGGCATCTTATGAGGTAAACCCATTTAAAAACGTAATAAATAATTGCCACTTCCATTTCACTCTTCGCGAGGCGACGTGCAATAAATTTAGACAAGTTTGCATTCAGGTCGACGTCACCAAAGGTCAACGGGGATGTAGTTCTACTGTAGGTGTAAATTTTTGCTATTGAAATCCCATTGCTGGCGTGTTCACCACGGTTGAGGTGTAAAGCTAAGATTTATGTCATAGGCTTTTGATATATTGTAAAATAGGTAATCATGGTATAAATAGTGATACCGCAACGTAACATGGTTTCCAGATGGTTGAAAGAAGATGAATTAAGAGCTATATACCCGTCGACATATTACGCCTGAGACTGAGTTATCGGAGGCAGGCTCGCGATGACATACTCATTCATCCCTGTGGGTTGATTCATTTTCACTACCCAAGCGAGTTAGTTCATTGCAACATTGAAATGTTTTATAGCAGGAACAAAAAATGGTGCACCCAATCTTGCACAACAGCAGCGCCTAGGCATTCTGCATAGCCGCTGACTCGACTCGAACATGAACATCTTACCACCCGCAAAACTGCGTCAGGTGCTAAAGGTACGTCTGTCACGGATAATAGCGGCGACTTTGAGTTTTCATCTCCGATGAAGCCCGTTGGATCCAAGGTAGGTGGATCCATTTGGAAGGCATTCTTCCAAATGCATGTTTGGTGATGCGCTCGCTTTATATCCTGCAAAGACTTGGAACTTCCTTTGCACCTTTTGCCTCTATTTTAGATGATGTCCAAATTCTATTTCTTGCATCAAACATAGTAGCTGATGTCTTGCGCCAACAGCAGGCGCGCGTTAATCTCGAAGTTTGTCTCAAAACATCAGCCCAGGGAGCCTTGATATCACCAACTGATGTCATTGATTCCCCACTGTGATATTCTTTCCTTCGCCCTCAGGTAGTACAAACCGCACCTAGCGTAGTTCATATGACCTGATGTAAAGAAATCATGCAACATTCGTTTCACCGCAACCAAATGGAGTAATCAATCACCCCCTCCCCTCTCTAAGCACTAATGTGCAGTATCGAGACAAACCCTGGTTTAACGAAGCAATCAACCCACAGCTGTATTCTTTGGCACTTCTCTGAGAGTTTTCCAACTTTTCTCAGTCTCGGTATTACTGGCGAGGTGTCTACTTGGTTTCTTGGGCTGCAACGATAATCGTGGTACGCTTGCATCGCGATACAGTGCTCACGATTCAATACGTATCGCTGTTCACTATGTATCGCGATACGATAAATATAATAAATATAAATAATATCATGCAAAACTTTTTGAATTTTTCAAAACGAGTTCAGAGAAACCCTATTTTTGCATACTAACATTGATAGTGATAAATATGCCATTAAAGGGGTTATTCAGTTAATCAAAATTTTATGAATTCCTTCTATTGTACTAAATATTTATGTGATTAATTCAGTATATCTTGTTTGACAGAGCTCACTAAGCTCTGTCAAAACAAGATATAAGAGATTAAATGTTTGGAACATACTTTCTGAGAGAAAAAAACCAATGATAAATGGGTCATCAAATCAAAACCTAAAATTACTTAATGTCATGGGCTATCACATTGATAAGTTAGCTATTGTTTAATCCTTTACCCAACGTAACGGCCAAAACCAGCCAGCGCTATTCACAAAAATCGTCAATTAATTTTCATTATTTTTTTCATTTTTTATCTCAAAAACATAGGTTATGACCCCTCTTTGGAACGAGCTCGTTCCAAAGAGCGGTCATAACCTATGTTTTTGAGACAAAAAATTAGTTATTCAAGAATTTTGTTTGCAAGTGTCGTCTGCTTTTCATGTTAGGTGAAGGGTTAAAGAGGCCATCCTAATTTGTAATACAAGTAAGCTAATGAAAATGAATACATGCAGTCCCCAAAGTAGCTGAAGGCCAGGAGGGATCATGTGTGTCATGATACATATTGTATCGTGTGCACTGAATTGTGATACATATCGCATCGTTAGGGAAGCATATCATAGCAGCCCTATTGGTTTCCCAAGAATATATCGGCATCGAAGTTATCGGCTACGACTTGAATCAAATCATCAGAAGAACTGGAAATCGCTTTCAGACTAGGCTAAAAAAGTGTTTTGACTCTCAAACAATCCCAAATTGAATTTGAAACCCCTCACTGGACATTTTTATTGCCTTTCAGTGTCTTCCAATATTAGTACAAACTCAGGGAGACCCGAAAGTTTTGAAATTTTTTGATTGATGTATATTTATTTAGTTGCATCTCAAATATGTTTCCCTTGTTACAATTGGTGGGAGATTGCCTATCACTCCCCCATAAATTGTAACGAGGCAAATCCCCATAGAGTAAATACTATTACTTCAAAAGTACTATGAAGAGCATCGAAAGAATATGACGCTGTGAATTGCAGTACCTGCAGATTGTTTTTAGAGGAATGTTTTATTTTTCGAATCAAAAATGAATTTATTTCTATACATATGCACTTTGTATATTTCTGTGTGTAAAAAGACAGCCGAAATCCTCTCCATGTTTGTTCCCTTTTTGCAAAATTAAAATTAAAAATAAAACCCTCCCTCCCCCACTGATTTAAAAAAAAATGTCTGAGAATCAACTAATTTATTTTGTGTGGCCTTACTATTCCCAGATGTCAAAACTGCTCCTGATTTCTTGAGGCGCAAGAGTTCATCGTAATATAACACCAACGTCAATCATTGCTGTTATTGCACGCCTGCTCTATGAAATCCCAATCTACAGCAACTCTAAATCGTGCGGAAAATGAAAACCCGTTCCTCACACAGGTGCCGAATGGAAATCGTTAACTGACTATTTTTAAATAGAAACGAAATTTCACTGGAATTGTCTACAAATCATGCACCGCAATTACAGTTTGAATCGCTAGCGATAGCTAAATATAGTAACACGGGTTCCCTTCGCAAATTTAGTTGGCGATAAAATGTGGTGTTGGAGAATTGGAGGATGAGTTGTAACATGAATTGGAACTTGGAGGATGAGTTGTAAAATGAATTGCTGAGTGTCCTTCTAATAATTGCTTTTATAGTCGTGAAGGCGTGTAATAAACACAGAACGACACATGCGAGTGAATGGGTTAATCGATCTGCCACTTGTGCCATCGCGGAAGCATAAAACTCGAGGCCTACGGCCTCTCATTTTATCCTTCCACGCTGACACTCGTGTCATATCGATTAAACCATTCACACACGTGTGCCGTTCTGCGTATTTACCAATTCTTTGAGTATCGCAGTACGACTGCCAAGCCTATCTTTAATGGTGTCGGGACACTTTCAGTCGCAGAGGTCACAATTTTGCAAATCAGAAGAGTCGGGAGACTGTTATCAAGTTTGGGAGATACGCATCCAAGAAAATCTAAGTGAGATCGGCTTGTACACTCCGAAACAGTTTCTCTGTTCACGGTGGAGTCGTAACTGTTTCTAACTATTTGTATAGCACGCACCTCGTGGGAAAATTGCTTCCCTCTTAATTTTCATGGCCGCTAGAGCCTTATCGCCGATGTCATTTACAACTCTCAAGACAGTAACCACTCGACATTGCAGCGCAAGTAGTCTCATGGTAGATGGAGAACTTGCAATGAACAGGTCTTCTCCAAATATTTCTGATAGCTTAAGGACAATCGTATTTAGTGATATCGTGTCCTTCCGTGGTGGATGTACTCTTCATGGATATCAGTAGATCCCAGACCCACGGAGCTGTCTTCTTCCATGAAACCCACAACTGCCTGGGGAAGTTTTTCAGTGCCGTGCAATGAAGGGTATACACCAGCAGCGTTCGCTGCCACATATACCCCTCGTTCTTCCATGAATGTTTGGCGGCAATCAGAATGATGGCGAGCGTAAGCTGCGTGCAAATCACCCAGGGTTCCACTGATGTGAACCCGGACCTCCTCTGACCATATGTCACAGCATTCGTTGAATGAATGAATGAATGAATGCATGCATGAATGAATAAATGAATTTATTTGCAGAAAAACATTATAATACAACTTTTTTTACATGATGGATAATATTAAATATAAATACACTGAGTTATTCGTTAGTTTTGCAGAGGATAGCTTCTTTTGGAGACAAACCTACATCTGAAGGTTTTATTTGTCCGAAAACATATGCTGGCCTTCACCTCGAGGGTTTCCATGGGTCCCTTTCAACCTTGCTCTCATAAACGCAAAACAAGCAATTTTGTCTGAAGTTGAGGGAACTGATATCCGGAAGTCTAGTCGTTTTTTGTGGTGGAGCGTTCCCAGATTGCGCCGAGCGATTACCATGATTCCCTTCATATCTCTTTCGCCGTTCAAGGGTGCACGTATTTATCGATGGAGCCACTGTGCGCATCTAATGCAATGTTGCTGTCACCCTCGAAACGTGGTCTCAGTGCAATAAGAAGACATCCCCATAAATCTCTCTTGTTACCAATAACCTTTTTCACACTTGTGGCCAAGAAATTTACAAAACGACTTTTCGAGCTGGAACATTAGTAGAAATCTGAGAAATAAATCTTCGACATAGCTATCAATTTCCCACAACAAGCCTCAAAGAAGAAAATAAATCCCAAACATGAAATTCGTTTGGTGGGTGTTGCAATAGTGTTGTTGTTGTTGGTGGTGGTGGTGGTGTGTGTGTGTTTGGGGGGGGGGGGGGGTCGGGGTGGGTTGGGGGTTCTGGTCCTAACTAAGACGACCGATCGTTACCCCCTCCTTCCACCATGTTCCATATAGTTTTTTCCACAAAACCTTATTGAAGCGATTCCTCCCTAAACGTTTCAGCTGAGATGTTTATGTTGATCCCCAATTCTCGCATTCCCGTGTATCTCCTACACAGCAGTTTTCAGTTACCTTCTGAAATAGAGAACTCCCAACTTTCGAGTATGCTCCATTTTGCGGTCCGCAAATATAATCTTGCTTTAATTTTCATTTAGTTTGAGCCTACGTTTGTTCTCATATCTCCCAACAATTTCCAGCAATTTTTTGAAGCCCCCACTCCTCTTTTGGGCACCAGGAAACAGTTGCTATTTGACTGTTTGTTATTTTGACACCAGCCTACAGAGGGTTAATATCCTACGCAGGTTGTAACATGTATACCTGTGCAAATCCTTTCTTAATTCTCGTGTTGTACAACATATTAGGTTGTACCGGTGTACAATATATCAAATTTACAGGGGCAACGTTGGAGAAAATCCTCTTGTTACTACCCTTTATCAACATAAATGTGTGAGGAAACGAAAGGTATGGCTATTTCATATTAGGTCAGATACCATCGATCTAGAATTCTGTGGACTTTCCTGGATGAAGATTTCTGTCCGTGATACGTCAATAGCGGCGGATACGACTATAGCGAAGCAGAGGTGAGAATGGTAGTGGAATATGTAGAAATTAGGAAAATACCTATTAACCCTTTACCCAACGCACGACATCGAAAATTATTATTTTAAATATTTTAAATTTTTTTTCAAAAAATTGAACAAAACCATATCATGTGACCTTTCATTGGAATGAGCACGACGAGCTCGTTCCAAAGAGGGGTCACATGATATGGTTTTGATGAAATTTAAAAAAAAAAAAATTCAGCTGCTGAATTTGATTAGTACGCGGGCGGATGTGGGCGATTCGTTGGGTAAAGGGTTAATCCCTCAATTTTAAAATACCTGCAATATATCCGAGTGTGTAGTTGCCTACAAAACAAAGAATGCGTTGTTGATAACGCATTATTTGCATAGCAGGGATGGGGTGTATTCTGAAATTTAGTTACATTTTGAAGAGTTACCACATATTCACACCATGCAAAAGATCCTTTAAGGACCGTTCACACTTATATTTTCATCGAAATTCGGAAGTGGTATTCTTGTTGTTATCTGATATGCCTTGTGACTCCATCTTTAATCAATAGTTTTATCGGCAGTTGTTTAGACATACTGAGGGGGGATTTATGGTTCCGAAATAGCAGAGCAAAATACGAAATCGATTGAGGTAAACTGGGGATAGATGCAGCAGTTGCACGGCAAGGGCTCAATAGATGTAGTAATGCAAAGGGCATACATGATACTGCTGAATGGAATAAATGTCTACTTGGTGACCAGTCATGGGTTAGGATCAAGCAGGGAATGACAAATGAGGAACATCGTTTCCTTTTGGTTAACCGAAATACCGGTACCATAACCCCATCTGTTCCTATATGAATCCATTGGTTGGTTGTTCCATGAAGTTTCCGTGGTGGTATAGGGCCAATGTATGGATCAACTCGATGAAAAATATATGAAAATATTCATCTTACATTATGCCATATATGTTGATTATAACCAGACTCTGTATGCCGTATTGATATTCTTGTCATTTCTCAGTATATATCATTGGCCAAAGAAAACAAAGCTATTTTGTCGACGCTTTAAATGTCTCAGTGATAGGAGAGAGACTGTGCGTGCCCGATAGGATGGATCTCATGGTGGATCCCATGTACATTTTCACTCAAGCAGTGCCATATTAACCCATGGCCAGGCACCTAGGCTTTTAGGTACTTCGGGCCTCCTTCCGACACTTCAGTCTTTCACCCCACTACAGCTGACAGCCTGACACTGGTACGGTAGACACAACGCCGCAATACATAGCTCTATATCCATTTTGCGGGTCTCCTGAAGATTTCTACTCACAACTTGACATATTATTTAAATAAGCATTAAAATGTACTGAAAATAAATATATAAACAGTATACTTATGCGAGTATATATATGGATAAATACATATGTACATGTATCGCTACGGCGCAGAGTGCAAAATGCCTTTAACAATTGGAGCCCTAAGGCGCTGGTAACAGTGCCTCAGCAAAAAAAAACAAAAAAAAAAAAACAAAAAAAAAAAAAAAATTGGTCGGCCCCCTGTCCCTGCTTCAGCCTAGTATGAATAATATGCCCCTACACATAAGTTCATATTGTCTTATTCCCTGTGATTATCCTTGTTCTTATATAAAGGAACAAACCCCATACAGGCCTATAGCATTACGTGCTGACTGGATAAGGAGGATTCTGGAGGAACCTGTGCCAAATAAAGTCTGTTTCGGGGATTTGCGGTGTTTTTGGTGATTTGGGATATTCCTCGGTTTCACTTGGGAGATTAGATTTACTCCAGATCAATCGAACATACCCACAGTACACACCACCGTCCAGTCAGAAGACTTCCATGCCTGTAGCAACCACGTTTCGCCATAAAAACCAAGGATAAACTCCTCGCTACAAGAGGTTATCTCAACTTTCACGACCTCTATGACATACCATCATGAAATCAAATATGTAAACGTTAAGGGGTCGTCCAACGTAACTTTGGGCATCTTTTTGTAAATTTTCACAATGCCCTAAATACGAATTAAAGCGATGAATAACGACATATTATATACCAAAATAATGACAAAAGTATACAGAACTCGAATTTATCCACTTTTGGAAAATATTTTTTTAGTTTTTTGCTTTTGATGACAAAGAAATTGCCAGCCGCATAAGTAACCGTCAGGATTAACAAGGAATAGATCGGTAATTCAAATGTCCGAGTTGTGAATAAAAGACTCCACACTCCATACTCGGAGAAAGCATATTTATCATTTCATCACCAACGTGGTGAGAACGTTCAGGGGAAAATGGATGACCACAAACGCTTCATTCTGTTTGGGCGACACGTATGTTGTGATCACGTGGGTTTTGGGCGAAGTTGTGAAATGATTTCATTTTCCACGATCTGAAATCTTTAAACATTTCACTGCTGTTTTTGAATCTGGCAGTCGATGTAATGTACAACTCACGACACATTCATGGGAAAATATTCAACTGACAATGTAATAAATGCGAGATACAGTCCATAGTAGTGCTGTTGAATTCTAAAACTGTGCAATGTGACTCAAGTGTCAGCAAGGGATTAATACACCACCGATTCGAACCACAATTATTTGGTTGGTGACGATGATCAAAACATAAAAGTTGAAAATTATATTTGAAAACAAAAATATATTCACATCAACATACATTACAGTCGTCACAATTGTATATTGTAACGGCAAAGCTGTGGTCCGAACCCAAACGACCATGACAGTCAACACCTGTCATGCCTCCTCAGTGATCAACCCACAGATAGGCCAATTACTAAAAATTATAATCATTCCAACACCCAAATTCACCGTAACAGTATGCCAGTGGCCCAGACCCAGAGGATGATAACAGCTAACCCCTATCATACATCCTCAGTGACTGCCCCACAGACATACTAGTTACCAAGCAGTTACTTAACAAAAACTAAGTTAAACACGCAAACGACTACCAGGTGGGTGAAGGGATTGGGACAATGGCAATGGGAAGGTTGAATATTATACAAGGGTATTAAGGGAGGTAACTAGGACTGGGAATGGATTTGACTGAGAGATGGAAACTAAAGGAAGAAAAGACATAGCTTTGGGACAAGCCACCTCTTTTATCTATGACTATTAAAAAGCTTGTATTAAAGTTTTGAGACTTCAATTTAGGTTAGCATTCATTCTTGAAAAATAGGACACGGGCCCTGCGTCCCACCATCCAAGAATGACGGCCAAGCTAATGTAGGGAAATTTATCCCACATGCCCAATGTCCAAATAAATTAACACTCCTGTCAGGATTCCGACACCAGTAGGCTAAGCCTACAATTAAGTTAAATTAGAAGAAAGTACGTTGAATTATAATTTATTAATTTAAAGAATTTGTCAATATGACTTTTTATTATTTACATACTATGAGCATTTATGCACATACTCTCCACACAAGACATAACAGGACAGCACAAACTACGACATTACATTACAAAAACCCCACAGAATTGGCCACAGGAAAGTGAACATGAAATGAAGTCCTTGAAGAATGAGCACATGGCATGGGTTGATTGATTGGTGATGATTAGTGGAGATTGACGCAGAGATGACCCAATTACAGACATTTCATCTTCAGGACGATCTCCACCAATCCCTGTAGTCCCTGACTACGTTTATATTTTATTTGTCAAGACTCGAACTTGACCCATACATGTGCTACCCATAGCAACACACACACATAGCTATGGTAGACTGTAAAATTTTACATTACCGAACAAAATCTTTTCACTATTATTAAGTGACTAATTACTGACACACGCAATTAATAGACGATATGACCGCCATGCATTTATCGATAGTAAAAATTATTGTGATGCAATGAAAACGTTCCACATAGCCCCTCAATACACTGCACCAAGATGGAAAGATCTCTAATTGTGATCCTTCCATCATGAAGCATCATCTTGACCAATTATGTGATAATCTGCTATAGAGAGTAAAACTTTAACCAAATTTTTCAGTAAGAAATATTTCTTACCTGTACCAGGTTACAAATTAACTGTGTAAGCTGAAGTACCAATTTTCCTATAACTCGAAAATTACAAGCTTGTGATAAACATCTCCCTCATCACCGCAGTCCGAGGTGCAGCACTCTGCTGAAGAGAACCCCAAAAGGGATCCCTCCAACAAAATGTTGCACATCAAACTAAGGTGAGCAAGGGATTTACATAAAAGAGTATGGGTTAAAAATATAGAATTGTAAAATTGAGGTTCACTTTCTAATGGCTGAAATAGTGCTCAAGAAACATATTTCTTATATCCCTCTACCTTCTATTTCCTAAGTGTGTGTAGCAACAATTTGAAGTTTTATTGTCTAGCTACACTATTGTAAATTTATTATACACACACACACACCACATACCATTGATAGTTATTTTATAAATTTGTTCATAACTGACCGTGACGTGCTAATAAAAGGGCTAGGGGTACTTGTACAGTTGCGCTTTGTACAATTTTTAAGCACGGCCTAGGCCAACCAATATACAACTTGCCAGGTATTTCCTAATGATAGACACGAGTAAACATGGTCGGGTCCATCACTATTTTAAATAAATAACTGGATTAATAACTGACAAGTAAGTACTTGGATAGCATAGGCGCATGCAACTTATACAATTACTTATTTATATAACACATGGAATAGGGGAATAATAAATAATGTACCATTAATGTTTACCAGATAAAATACTTAGTTCTACACTGAACACTGGCTACTTTAGCTATGTGTTCCAATTAGCCTAACTGCTGAATACAGACGTAAAGGGTGAAAATATAGGACTAGAAAAATAAAAAGGGGGGGGGGTGGATTTTATAATAAAAACTATTTTAGCTTTGGTGTTTTGAAATTTAGCAAATACTGGCTACTTTAGCTATGTGCTTCTGGTTCCAAAAAATGAAAGATGGGGTGGGGTCCTACAAACCTCAGATATAATACTACCAAACTAAAAATAATTCAATCTCAAGGGGTCAGGTGAAAATTTATAAAAGTTTTTGTATACAAATAATTAAAATATGCCGCTTGGCAGAAAAAAACAAAAATAAAATACGCCAAATATAACTAAAAAGAAACGATAATATTAAGCCCCTGCCTCTGCCTCCATAGGCTTGGCCTTGGGCTATCATTATCCAGCCTACATCATTAAAAATAAAATAAAATATTATGAGTGCCTCTTAGACTTCATAATACCAACAAAAGAAACTAAATGGAAAAAGTATAAGTGTTTTACACTTACAACGCAAGAAATGATCCTCCACGGATGTGCCATTTCCCCACGGAATATCAGCCCCGATTAACATCTGCCTTCTGCTTTTATAGCGTTAAAATTCCGCCGGTGACGTGAAATCTGTCAAACTCTGCAGAGACTGCACTTTGACCTCTGCAGAATCTGGCAGAAATTCAGCACACGAAGAAACGTCAACACTACAAAAGTTGCTTGAACAGGGCAAATACTGATACTGGTATAACCCAGCAGCAATACCTCCCGAATTCAAACAAATTACACCGAGATTAACTTTTAAAACGTAACGAGTTGGTAAAATATACCTGTAAATACAAGACTGTCAAGACAGTACAGGTGCACTAGAAATAGGTCAGAGATTTCCCAATCCCACAATACATTGCAAAACATGTCCGAGATTCAAAAGAAATGTGCTTTACGATGGTGAAATAATATGATAATATACAAGCTTATGGAACTTCTTCATCGGGATTTAAGTTTAACTGGTGTGTATATGGAACAAACTGATTAAAACAGCGCAGTCACACACGTAGACACCTTGCCTGTAAGATTTTAGCGATTGCGATGAATGACGAATTACCCAAAAGATACGGACACTTGGCCTACACACTGAAATGCGTAACATAGAACATATACTTTATAGAGATGGGATGAATGACAGCCCCGACTGTCACACTACCTCCTCCCCAAGCTTTTGTGTCCTCACAAAACCCCTATCATACAGGTTTGACTGTGGGGAAATTTCAAACAACAACTGCAGAATTTGTGCCAAATTAATTTGTGGAAATGATAACACTTGCCGGAAAAATTCCCTGAAAAAGAAAGTAATTAAATTTATTAAGCATTTTTTTTTTTAAAGTTTTATTTGAAATTTAGACTATATTAGTGTATTTTGTTGTACTCGTGTTAGCATCACCACAACTTACCGGCAAATGAACATCAACTGCAATTCCCCAACTTTTGTGGGCTCCATGACCACAAGTATTGAAGTAGTCATAGGCAACATACCTATAGTATCACAATCATTATCAAAAGTTAAAACATAACATTACTAACTAGAAAAAGTTTTGTTTTTTTTTTCTTGGGTTTACCCCAAAATGTTTATTCTTCATTTGCTTTGCCTTTTAATTTTAACGGGTCTGAAAATAAGTCTTTCCATGCTGTTTTCGGTCCAACCCTGAATGTTGATTTGCTTTTCTTAATGTTTACATAGTTTTTCTTTGTTGAATGTTCCCGCGTTGTTTCACCCTCCGGCACACTTTTCCTTTTCACTGTCTTCTTTTCATCTTTGAGATAATTATTACAATTAATGCATGAACTTGAAGATGAAGGTTTTGTCACGTCTTTTTTTAAAAGTTCGCAAAACATCTTTTCTTGTTTGCTTATCACATCTGTGGCATTTACTAGTGCTCCTACCACTAAATTTATTTTTGTTTCAAACCGATTTTGAAATGTTTCTAATTGCGTTTTTAATGCAGTTACTTCCTGTTTAAGTTCTTTAATTTCTGCCTCTTTCATTTTTCTAATAGCTTCCATAATATCCCCATGTGTATCAGCACAAGTTTTTATCTCAATGTTTCTTTCGGGTTCTGAAGGGGCACCACTATCAAAGTTTTGATCTAAATTTAGAGGTTGCACCAGCTGTTTTAAAAAGTCGTTGTCCTCATTAAAGGCAAGATCTAAATCATTGAAAGATAAGATAGGTGTTTCTTCAATTGTTGGTGTGACAGGGATTTTTGTTACAATACTTTTCACGTCTTTCTTTTTTTGGGACCAAACTTTCTGAGATTCTTCTTTGCTTTCCCTCATAATATCTATCCCCTCTTTAATTACATAAGGTGTGGACGCCACCCTCTTATAACCCATCTCGTTCAAGGTTACACCCATAGATAAAAACTTGTTCACTTTTTCTTTGTGTATGGGGAACGACCCCGAATGTTTATCAAATAACTTTTCAGATATAGCTTTATATCCACATAAAGAGCAGCTGAAGGGGGCTTCTTCCACTGCCAAATGCCTGGCCACAAAATGGTTTGTCACCTTTGTTTTTTCTCCCCCGTAAGGGCATCTTTGGCATCGATACAATCTGCCTCTGGTTATGGTTTCCATAGTTCTGAAAACAAAATCATCGTTTTAATTTGGGTTCATCAATACTTCAATTCATAGTGGACACATAACACAAAAATAAATTTTTTCTTCATCTATACTTCAATTTGTAGTGTACACATAACATAAAAGTAATTTGTCCCCTTTACGGTCTCTTCACATTATTAGGTCTGTATTTTTTTGTATTATTTACACTGTTTTCCTTTTCGTAATCTCAACCATCTTGGGACGTATTCACTTTGACATGGCTTTAATTTATTATGGTTAAATACTTTAAATTGGCCTCTCTCATTCAATTGTACCACATAGTTCAGATCTGATATTTTCCTGTGAACTCTACCCGGTCCTGCATATAGTGGTTGAAGTTTTGGACAAACTCCCTTTTTACGAGTCTCATTTAAAAACCACACTAAATCCCCCTCTTGATAATGTGTTAATTTACAGTTCACATCATACAGTGTTTTCTGTCTTATTGCGGCTTTGTTCAAATGCTTTCTTGCTACCTCATGTGCAAAACTCAACCTCTCTCTCAATTTATCAACATACTCTCCATACGAAACAACATGTCCATCATTTTTACATCTTTCTAAACTCAACATCATTTCTGAAGGGAGTCTGACTTCCCTTCCTAGCATCAGGAGGTTTGGTGTCATACCCGTACTTTCATTCGGAGTAGCTCTATAGGCTGCTGCTAAGCAGCCTAAATTCAAGTCCCAATCAGTCTCTTCATTTTTTAAAAAGGCTTTTACCATCCTTAATAAAGTTTTATTGAACCTTTCAGCTTGACCATTACACTTGGGATTTCGTACACTTGTTCTCGTCTTTCTTATTTCTAACATTTCACACATCCTTTTAAAAACGTTACTCTCATAGTTCCTCCCCTGGTCTGAATGCAGACTCAAAGGACATCCATATCGTCCTACCACTTCATTTAGGATTTTTCTGCACATGTCTGGGCTGATTGATCAGGAACTGGAAAAATTTCAACCCATTTTGTAAAATGATCAGTCACTAACAATATGTAGCGGTAGCCTCTGGGTGTCCGTGGTAACGGACCAAGTATATCAGTGGCTAGCCTGTCTAATGGTGCACCAACATTCATTTTTCCCAATGGTGCTTTTGGTTTCCTCATTGGAGCTTTGTGTGATTCACACACATCACACCTCCTTATCCAGTTTTTAACATCAGTTCTGAGATCAAACCAGTAAAAGTTCTGTAAAGTTTTTTCAATAGTCTTTTTATTACCCAGGTGACCTGACATCAGTGAATCATGCATTTGATACATGACCTCTTTTCGCATTTCCTTGGGTACAATTAGTTGTAGAAATTGTCCTGTACCATCATGTTTGTGATAAACTTTACACAGCAAGTTTTCTCTAAGTTCTAAAGCTTCCCATATTAGCCAATAGTGTCTAGTAGCAGGGCTAAGTGTGACTACTTCAGTATGAGGTGGGCGTTCACCCCCTTGCTTGGCCCTGAGAATGGGTGCGATATCATCGTCTCTCTCTTGCATGTTTTTGATCTGCTCCAAAGTATATGCTGCTTTAAATGACTGGAACTGAAAACCTTCCCTTGAGACATCATCTCCAAGTGGTTGTTGTGATGGTGAGTTTTTGGACTGACCTCTATGAGCCATTCTTGTGGCTATCTGGCCATCAACTGATTTTTCCTTTTCCATAAATCTTTCCTTCCACAAAAGTTTTTGACACATCTCCTCTGTCCGTCGTTTACACTTTGTGCATGGACCACATTTTAGTGATTCCATCATATCTGCTTATGCACCTAGGCAATCCCATGGATTGGGACATCTTGACATTGTGTCTGCATTATTATGTTTAGTGCCCTTCCTGTAGGACACAGAAAAGTCATAAGCAGATAGAATTTCTATCCATCGTGCTACTCTTCCTTTGGGCTCTTTTAGGCTAAAAAGCCAAATTAGTGCTTGGTGATCTGTGCGAACTTCAAACTTCCTACCCAGTAAATACTGTCGGAAATACTCAATAAAGTATCGGAGGGCTAAAAGCTCTTTGTCGGTGACACAATAATTTCTTTCCGCTTTGTTCAGTGATCTACTGGCATATGCTACGACTCGTTCATCTCCATCCTGGATTTGGCTAAGTACCGCCCCGATACCTTGATCACTCGCATCAGTATCTAATATGTACTGTCCTACATCTTTTGGGTATGCCATGATATCTGGACTCGTTAGTACCCTTTTGAGCTCTTCAAAAGAGCTTTGGCACTCCTCGTTCCATTTAAATTTAACACCCTTTTTTGTTAGTTCAATCATTGGTCTTACTATTTTGGCAAAATCTTTTACGAACCGTCTATAATAACTGCCCATGCCAATGATCTGCCTGATCTCTTTGACAGTCTTGGGCACTGGCCACTCCAATATTTTTGTTATATTTTCTGGATTTGGTGATACCCCACCCTTTGACACCACATGTCCTAGAAATGACACTTTCTCTTGAAAAAGTGAACACTTTTCTGGCTTCAATTTTAACCCTGCTGCTTTTAAGCGTCCAAGTACTTCTCTCACTCTGCCAATGTGTTCATCAAAATCTCTACCAAAAACCACAAAATCATCAATATAAATAAGGCATGTGAGCCATTGTAACCCCTGTAAGGCAAACTCCATAGCCCTCTGAAATGAAGGAGCACTTCCTGAGAGTCCGAAAGGCATCATTTTATACTCAAACAGACCATATTTGGTAACAAAGGCCGTTTTAGGTATATCTTCTTCTCTTACTGGTATCTGATGATAACCAGAAGTTAGGTCAAACGTGGAAAATAGACTAGAACCTGCCACTGTATCCAAACAGTCTCTTACTCGAGGGAGAGGAAAGGCATCTTTTTTTGTTACCGCATTCACTTTCCGGTAATCCACACATAGTCTTAGCTTCCCATTTTTCTTTGGTACAAGGACAATTGGAAACGCCCAGGGAGATGTGGACTTCTGTATAACATTTTGTTCCAACAATTTGTTAATTGTCTTCTCTAATTCATTGGCATAAGCCATAGGCACTCTCCGTGGTAACTGTTTTATGGGTGGCTCATTTCCTGTTTCTATGACATGCTCCACCAAGTTAGTATACCCAATGTCTTCTTCATTCTTAGAAAATACATCTTGAAATTCCCAGAGTAACTGTCTAATCTCTTCAACATTTTCCTTTGTTAGATTTGTCACAGCCTCTTCAAACAGTGTTTTCAAATGCTCGGGTGGTGAGTTATCGTAGGTTATACTTTGGTCATCTACTGAGGCTGTTATATTCTCATCATTTAAGTCTTTAGACTTGTTATCCATGAATTTAATTCTCCTTATACTCTCATTATTATCTACTTCACTTGCATCTTCACTTGAAAACAATACCACATGCTTCCCCTGAGTTTGTTCTGCATACCCTACTACCACATCTTGATTAATGTGTATTTCTTTGGAGTTAGGATTCATGACTCTGACTTTGTGTGTACAGTTTTCCAGAGTTGCTAAACTGCAAGCCATCAGTGCATGAGACCTCTCAATAAATGTTTCTGCAGGTTCAATTATAACATCTCCATTACCCCTTTCATAGGCTTCTATAAAAACATCAATGATGCTCTCAGTATAGGGCGGTATGCAATAATAGTCTGCTGCTGTGACACGGCCTATCCGTCCTGGCACTCCCACTTGGATACACTCAATTGGTTTTCCCTTTAAATAAATAAGGCCTTTGCTTAGAAGCAGGTCTGCTGGACCCTCTGTCTGGTTTTGCAGGATATCCACACCTAATAAAGCCTCATCCTCTATATCTGCTACTATGGCTTCCTCATATAATTCAAGGGGCCCCAGTTGGATATTAAACTCTCCTTTCCCATATTCCTTTAAAGGTTTACCGCTGGCTCCTGTCACTGTAGCTGAGCCTTTTAAAATTGGTCTGGCATCTTTTGATATTCTATCATATAGCTTTTTAGAAATAATGGTTTTACTGGCTCCGGTATCTGCTGTAAATACAGTATTTATACCCTCTACCTTTCCTTGTACATACACACCGTCATATTTTGGAATAATTTGCCCTATAACTTCATTAGAATGCCTCATACTTAAATTACTAACGTTTTCACATCTTATTGGGGCCGTTGTGTACCCAACTGACCCTCGGCCCTCTGTGTCAGTCTTTGGTAGTTTAAAGGCCTATTTGCTTCCTTGCCTTTCTGGTTCACCCAACCATCTTTATACATGTTTTTCCCAAATGCTTCGCCAATTTGACGGAGTGGCCTGGCTTCAACCTGGTGTCCAAGATTATTAACCCTCATAGGGCATTCTCTTGACCAGTGTCCAAAACCCTGGCAGAAAAAACAATTTCTGTTTTTCTCTCCACCTTCCCTAGCATTTCCTCTATAACTTCCATAACCCTTTCCATCATTTTCTTTCTCTAGTCTATCTATGCGCTCCATTAGTTGTTTCAGTAAATCAGGACTCAGGACTTCAGGATTCGCCTTTTGTTTAACCTCTAATCTGTTATGTTGTGGGTTCTTGGTAATGACGTTCTTCATTTCACTATCCTGCATTTCAGGCACTCTATAAGCTCTTCCATTTGTGTCAACTTTCTCAGTGACCAGTCTAGTTGGCCGTTTACCCCTCCTGTCAAAGTATGGCTCGTATGATGACATCATTTTCTGCTTAGTCTCAGAAAAATTCACCACGTAACTTACTGCTTCATCTATATTACGTGGCTCTTTCACAAACTCCACATGGAATCTCGCTTTGTCATCTTCAGGCCATCTAAAAATCTCCTTAAAAGATCTTCATTTTTAGTTTCTCCCACTCGGCTGGGATGAGCTCGAGTATATAAGTTTTTCAATTGGGCAGCATATTCTTCAACAGTTTCGTTTGGCTGTTGGTTCCTTTTACTGAATTGGGCGACGTATGTTTTTGTTGTCTCTACCACTCTACATCTACTCCCCAGCTCAGCAGTAATTGACCCATAGTCGGTAATGACTCCCTGGGGAAGCTGACCAAATACAAAATCTCCTGCTGACCCTTGCAGTCGTGGGAGGAGTTCATCTAATTTTTCATTATCTGACCAATTCTGTCTATTTGCCACTGCATTGAATCGGTTGAACCACACCTTCCATTGTTCTCTCCCAGTAAATATGGGGAGCTTGGTACCC
This sequence comes from Pictodentalium vernedei, assembly GCA_031216915.1. Taxonomy (NCBI): domain Eukaryota; kingdom Metazoa; phylum Mollusca; class Scaphopoda; order Dentaliida; family Dentaliidae; genus Pictodentalium; species Pictodentalium vernedei. The sequence goes on from CM062297.1 coordinate 354,048,130, forward strand.
ACATTTGCTTTCTGCCCCTTAGTACCTGGATTTGATGGGACCATGTTAAAACTTGCCTCACTTTCCACATCATCAATTATACTTTCGTCAGACTGATCCTCATTAAAAGTGTTTTTACATCTTCTATTACACTCTCTTACATCACTTGTGGCCTTAACCCGTTCATTCTGACAGACATGGGTTCCACCACCTACACTGCTAGTGCTCAAATTACTCATAAGGCTTTGAAACACGTTTTGGACACTCTCAACTAAACAGCCAGACACATCTTTCACTGCTTCTTTCATAGCCTCACTTATGACTTTTGAAACCTCATTCATAGATTTGTCGTCAAATTTTGCCTCATCAGTGTCAGAGGTAATATCACCTTGACCTGTTGCTAGATTTACTCTCTCATTACCTGGCCGAGTATTAACATCATTATTTTTACTAAGGACATCACTCTCTGCCATCGATCTATCACTATTTGTTACAGTGTCTAACTCAGTTATGACCAGCTCCTCTCTCTCATAGAGTGTGTCGCTCTCCCTTTCCAGTCGCTCTGAGGGTAGGTTTATTTCATCATTAGCATGCAAGCTTTCATTGGACATCAATAATTTTTTTTGTGCCACTCTCTTACCACTTCTTCGTTTCATCATTAAATTTACTGAGTTTTATTATTAATTAGGTTCAGTATTTCCTCGTAACCTATCAGGAAGAACAATCCTGAGCATCACATCACAAACAATAAACAAACATAAACAGTTATGTACAATATACATGTAGGCATGAACTCGTCACACTGGATTCAACTAAATGTAGAAGAATCCCACTTCCGAACACCAAATATATGTAACGGCAAAGCTGTGGTCCGAACCCAAAGGACCATGACAGTCAACACCTGTCATGCCTCCTCAGTGATCAACCCACAGATAGGCCAATTACTAAAAATTATAATCATTCCAACACCCAAATTCACCGTAACAGTGTGCCAGTGGCCCAGACCCAGAGGATGATAACAGCTAACCCCTATCATACATCCTCAGTGACTGCCCCACAGACATACTAGTTACCAAGCAGTTACTTAACAAAAACTAAGTTAAACACGCAAACGACTACCAGGTGGGTGAAGGGATTGGGACAATGGCAATGGGAAGGTTGAATATACAAGGGTATTAAGGGAGGTAACTAGGACTGGGAATGGATTTGACTGAGAGATGGAAACTAAAGGAAGAAAAGACATAGCTTTGGGACAAGCCACCTCTTTTATCTATGACTATTAAAAAGCTTGTATTAAAGTTTTGAGACTTCAATTTAGGTTAGCATTCATTCTTGAAAAATAGGACACGGGCCCTGCGTCCCATCATCCAAGAATGACGGCCAAGCTAATGTAGGGAAATTTATCCCACATGCCCAATGTCCAAATAAATTAACACTCCTGTCAGGATTCCGACACCAGTAGGCTAAGCCTACAATTAAGTTAAATTAGAAGAAAGTACGTTGAATTATAATTTATTAATTTAAAGAATTTGTCAATATGACTTTTTATTATTTACATACTATGTGCATTTATGCACATACTCTCAACACAAGACATAACAGGACAGCACAAACTACGACATTACATTACAAAAACCCCACAGAATTGGCCACAGGAAAGTGAAAATGAAATGAAGTGCTTGAAGAATGAGCACATGGCATGGGTTGATTGATTGGTGATGATTAGTGGAGATTGACCCAGAGATGACCCAATTACAGACATTTCATCTTCAGGATGATCTCCACCAATCCCTGTAGTCCCTGACTACGTTTATATTTTATTTGTCAAGACTCGAACTTGACCCACACAGGTGCTACCCATAGCAACACACACACATAGCTATGGTAGACTGTAAAATTTTACATTACCGAACAAAATCTTTTCACTATTATTAAGTGACTAATTACTGACACACGAAATTAATAGACGATATGACCGCCATGCATTTATCGATAGTAAAAATTATTGTGATGCAATGAAAACGTTCCACATAGCCCCTCAATACACTGCACCAAGATGGAAAGATCTCTAAATGTGATCCTTCCATCATGAAGCAGCATCTTGACCAATTATGTGATAATCTGCTATAGAGAGTAAAACTTTAACCAAATTTTTCAGTAAGAAATATTTCTTACCTGTACCAGGTTACAAATTAACTGTGTAAGCTGAAGTACCAATTTTCCTATAACTCGAAAATTACAAGCTTGTGATACACATCTCCCTCATCACCGCAGTCCGAGGTGCAGCACTCTGCTGAAGAGAACCCCAAAAGGGATCCCTCCAACAAAATGTTGCACATCAAACTAAGGTGAGCAAGGGATTTACATAAAAGAGTATGGGTTAAAAATATAGAATTGTAAAATTGAGGTTCACTTTCTAATGGCTGAAATAATGCTCAAGAAACATATTTCTTATATCCCTCTACCTTCTATTTCCTAAGTGTGTGTAGCAACAATTTGAAGTTTTATTGTCTAGCTACACTATTGTAAATTTATTATACACACACACACCACATACCATTGATAGTTATTTTATAAATTTGTTCATAACTGACCGTGACGTGCTAATAAAAGGGCTAGGGGTACTTGTACAGTTGCGCTTTGTACAATTTTTAAGCACGGCCTAGGCCAACCAATATACAACTTGCCAGGTATTTCCTAATGATAGACACGAGTAAACATGGTCGGGTCCATCACTATTTTAAATAAATAACTGGATTAATAACTGACAAGTAAGTACTTGGATAGCATAGGCGCATGCAACTTATACAATTACTTATTTATATAACACATGGAATAGGGGAATAATAAATAATGTACCATTAATGTTTACCAGACAAAATACTTAGTTCTACACTGAACACTGGCTACTTTAGCTATGTGTGCCAATTAGCCTAACTGCTGAATACAGACGTAAAGGGTGAAAATATAGGACTAGAAAAACAAAAGGGGGGGGGGGGTGGATTTTATAATAAAAACTATTTTAGCTTTGGTGTTTTGAAATTTAGCAAACACTGGCTACTTTAGCTATGTGCTTCTGGTTCCAAAAAATGAAAGATGGGGTGGGGTCCTACAAACCTCAGATATAATCCTACCAAACTAAAAATAATTCAATCTCAAGGGGTCAGGTGAAAATTTATAAAAGTTTTTGTATACAAATAATTAAAATATGCCGCTTGGCAGAAAAAAACAAAAATAAAATACGCCAAATATAACTAAAAAGAAACGATAATATTAAGCCCCTGTGTGGTAATTTTTGGGGATATAATAATAATAATACACTAATACTTATATATACCACCCAATACCAATAGTTACAAGCTCATCAAGTGGGTTATTTCCTCCAACGGACGGGTACTTTTAAACTCACCAAATGAATACAGCAACCAGATTACGACGACTGGGTTTCCTCTTCCAATCCAGTATAAATACCATTCTCTTGGTGACGTCACCGGTTCTCTCTACTCTTCTGACCAGTTTACCATTCCAATTGCTGATTCCATATTGGAGGAGTATACTAGGGGCAAATTATGCTACATTCCCCCAGTTTTCTAAATAAAACCCCCTCCAAATGGCCCCAGGGAACATGAATAAATCCCTACCATTAAAGGGCAAAGGCGTTAGGGAGACAAACTCCCTATCAAAAAAGGATCAGCAATGGAATTCTCAGAAAAAAGGGATCCAAAGGCATCCCAAGAGATGGATACTCTCACATTTTACTACACAAGAATTGAAGATAGAAACCCATAAAAATATACAAAATATAACAACATTTTGTACCAATCCCCTCCCTCCACTACTTTTAAACTGCACCCAAAAACAAACAAAATAAAGGTACAAAAATTACAAAATTCAACAAAAATCAAAATATATCACACATGGCATCAGAAATAAAACCATTTCAACTTATCAATTTTGTCCTTCAATATCCAGTTACTGGTCTTGCATTTCATCACTTAACCATGTTTTAATATTTTTTTTTTTTTTTTTTTTTTTTTTTTTTTTAATAATATATACCAGGGAAGGGGTCCCAACTCAACATTTTTCCTAATTCTTATATTAATAGCATCGGGGATGAATCCCCAGATTTATACATAGGCAGATGACAAATTTATTTGCATCTGGGCAAACAAATGATTAAAAAGTATGTGCCCAGCAATGAATAAACAGAATTCCAGACAGAATCTCAGGATTTCAAATAATGCTATCCTATTGAAATTCCTACAAACACCAGTATTTTTAAATTGGGAAGATAATTCACTACCCAACCGAAACAAATACGCCAATAGCGGTACAGTTTCATATTAGAAGTGCCTTAACAGGTCCCAAACTATCTCAGGTCCTCATACAAAACTCAATATGATATCAGAAAAATCTGTCTGGAGCCCTGTTATTTCAATTTCGGAAAACTTCTGGAAACAATATTATCAGTCTTTAGCATACTAATTCTTTGGGGGCATGCCTTTGCATTGCCCGAAACTCAATTCCTGCCACAATTTCCAAAATTCATCCAAAATTATCTGCATATATGATGGATATTATTTATGGGGAAGGGAACCCATAAAGGGTACAGGCATTCTGTGTGACCGAGGCCACCAGCACCCCCAAGGACATCTGCAACTCCGTAGCAATTTTCAGTGCCACTTCCCCTAAATAGAGAGGAGTGCCCCCTACTGCTAAATTCATTTCCCCCTGGAAATACGGAGCGTCCGATTCCAACACCAGACGATTTAGCGGGATGGTTTTCACACCGTCCCACTGTTCTGTTTTAAAGTATAAACATTTTGGGCCTATACTAAAGTATGCATTAGGGAAGTGGTTTACCCATCTCTCAACCACATCCCTACTGGAGGTGAAACAGTGTAGGTGAATTTTTTGTTGCTTACCTACATTATCCATCATCATCAAAAGCGCGAGGGAATTTACTTCCCTCCCCAAATAATCTCCTGAGGGACCCCTTAAATGTAACACAACTGGCTTTGTTAAAGCTGCCAACTTCAATAACCCTGCAAAAACAAGGTCCTGCTGATACCATGTATCAACCGGCTCTGTTCTGTCGAGCCCCACTTCACCCAAGCCTGCAGCATATGGGAGCAAGCCCATTATTGGGAACATGAGGTTTTCTATTTCCCCCAAGGGAATATTCCTTACATGACGGGGATGAAGGCCAATCACTGCCTTCATACCAGGATCTCCAAGAAGTTCCTCTGGCCTAGGGTAGGTTGCTGGATCACAATAAACTACCACCCCGCCCAAAACAGGCAAAGGACAAGTTGTAGGTCGGCCACCATTAAGGGAGAGAACCTCCCGGGCTGACAAATTGGGTTTTCGGAATCTCTGGCGAACCCTATCCAAATGAAAATGTGTGTCCACCAGATTCATGGAACAAGATTCCCTGGAAGGTCCAGCGGGAGAAAAGCCCGGAGGGACTCCCGACAAAGCACTGGCTGTTGGGACAGCAGGAGGAAGACCTGGATTACCTCCCACCCTGGGACTAACCACGGAGGAAATGGCACAAGAAACGACTGACAAACCCTCTGAAGAGTGTGACATGGCCGAGGAAACGGGAAGAGGGACTAACTGACCTCCTCCCCAGGAACTAACTGTAGGAGCCGTTGAAGCAAAACTGGGAGGAACCCCCGAGGGACCAGCAGCCGAAGAAGCATGTCTAGCGGGAGATATTGAAGAAACTGTCGAGGAATCTCCCACTGAAGAATCTGCCACTGAACAGACAGGCACCTCCACCATCATCCGTGACTGAACCTGCGAGGTCACCACCAAATTCTCCTGAGGTTCCAGGGAGTGAAAATCCTCCCTCACTACTATCTGGCGTTTTGAAGGAGGTGACACCGGAGACGTCACCCTGTGACTGCAATCTGGGATACACTGATCCATCAGTCGTGGTATCCTCTGAGGTACCCGCTTCAGGGGCTTTTCAAACCTATTTCTTGAGGGATTAGATCTCCTCTTCTCCTCAATTTTAATTTGAAGGAACATAAGGATCCACCAATGTACCAGCCCAGCTGGCGTAGCCAGGTAATTTAAACTCCCTGCAGGAGGGAATTGAGTGCTTGGCACCCACTCAAACAGGCCCTCCAACTCCTGCATGCGTGCCACAAATTGGGGAGTAACTTCCAATGGGAAACGGGAGTATTCCCGATTAATTCCTGCAGTCCAAGATATCCCATTTCAAGAGGAGCTGTCATCCTCTCAAAAGCTCGAGCAATGGTCTTTGGACTAAAATATTGTCCTTCGGATTGCGGCATCCACAAAGCAGTGGGGAGATGATCCCCCTTGGCAGTGTTTTCGCAACTGTCTCACCTTAACTGAACAACTTGGCAAGGGACACACTGACGGTGGTCCCTTTAACTTAGGGGCGGGGGGCAAATCTACGGATTTTGGGAGAAAAAGAACATCATCCTCTCCCACCTCCAATATCGAAGAAAATCCCTTCTCTGCTCTTGTATCAGCCTGCACCTCTGGCTTTCTGTCACTGAGGGATGAGGGCACCCTCTCTGAGTCTGCAATAACTGCAATGCCCACTCCCTCGGGCTCTTTATTGGTCTCACTTGAAACATTCCCTCCCCCCGGGTCAAATGGTTCTGTTATATACTGTGATATGGAGGCACTAAGAGTACATTGGATTTGTTTCCCCAAACCGGAGGGAACCACTATCCCTTCCAACAACCTCACTTTTACTCCTTCCCTCTTTTGTGACTGCCTCAACTGAATGGGAATTTCCTCTCTTTCTTTTCCTAAATACATCATATTGTTAGCCAAATCTAATTGGGTACCCTGTTCATGCAAGAAATCAAGACCCAAAATAATTGGAGTCGAAACAGGGGCTACATAAAAATTCCTGATGTACCAATTTTTTCCCACTTTCAGCTTAATGGGCCCAACTATTTGTCCAGAGATAGTTCCTAATTCTCTGCCTACTGTTCGTACTTTAATACCCTTCAACATGCGAGGGTGTTCATCAAAAAGCTCTAAAAGTTTGTCAGAAAACACTGTTACCTGTGCCTCTGTATCAATAAGAGCATCTAATTTGACGTTTTCCAATATCACTGGTACAGTATAGTACAACGAAGTATCCACTTGGTTAATCGTTATACTATCTGGCATCTCATTTAATGTTTCCTCTTTTGGGAAAAAATGTTCAGGGAATTTATCCCTAGCAATGACAGAATTATGGCCTATATTTAAATCTGGAGTCGGCAAACGGCCTACATTTCCGACTCGTTCTCGTTTAAATTATCCTCTGAATCGTCCGAAATTTTTACCATTGGTGAAATTCGAGTATTGGGGTCATTTGGTGACCCTGATGGTGTAGAAGGTTTTGAAGCTGACCGATTACTTGGATTTCTGGAAGGGCACTCTCTTGAAAAATGGGACATCGACCCACATGTCCAACAACCCCTCCTTCCCGGTGAGGGAGATCGACTCCTTGATCTATTTAGAGTCTGACCTGGTTCAATCAATTGGGAAATCTTTATGGTCAGGGTAGCCATACTGTCATTTAAATTTGATAATACTGTACCAATTGATCTAAATTCAGTAATTGTTTCTCCAGAAAATTTCTTAAATTCAGTTACTAACTCAGACACAACCCTTTGGGTATCCTGAGGCTGGGGCCCTGTTGTATTGGGTCGTACTGATGGAGTAGACACCCGAGCTGACTGCACACGGGGATGTGAGTTATCCCATGAAAGGGTTGCAATCTGAGTTGGGCCCCTGGGTTCTGGAGCTAGTTCCCTCAGATTTCCATAAATAGCCAAAGATGTGTGTTGAAACCATTTAATTTGATCTATAGCTTCCTCGACTGTTTTCGGACGCTGATTTGCTGCGTAATGCCCTGCCCCTTTATCTAGGGCACCATGGCAGAAACGCATCACAGCCTGGCGAAACATATGTTCTTCGGGCAAATGCCCAAATGCTTTTTCAGCCAGTGTCAAAATCTGATCAGCCCATTCTTCTAGGGTCATGTCTGGTTGCTGCTGGGCTTGATTGAACTGCATTTGTGCAGTCTCAGGGAGTTCGTACTTTCCGAAGCGTTTTTCTAACTTGTCCAGCACATCAACAAAATAGATTTGTGGGTCCTGACGAATTATGGTAGCAAAATACTCGCTTGCTTTGCCATCCAAACACCAACAAAGGTTGTCCTTACATTCTCTCGCAGTCCATTCTTGCATGTCTGCAAACTGCATGAACTTCATTCGAAATGTTTGCCAGCTGGTGGTCCCATTGTATTCTAAGCTCTTGGGAAGGTTAGGCATCCTACGACGATACCTATTTTCCAGATCTCTCATCTCTCGCGTTTGGGGACGTTCTCCCCCAAATTGACGGTACACAGGTTGGGGGTCATGGGCATACCTCTCACCCCTCCACCTGTCCCCTTGTGGACGATAAGCATCTCCTTCCCCATAAGGCTGGTACATATGAGGGGGTTCGTCATAAGCATATCTATATCGGCCTTGGGGAAGCCAACGATTTTCTTGAAAATCATCTCTGTAATTCGCCTCCCCTCCCCTTTCCTCAAAAAAGGGTCGATTTTGCCTAACTGGGCGTCTATTCTCAAATCCCCCCCATCTAGTCACGTTGGGATTCACCTCCTGGCGGGTGGGCATTGGATTGGGTGGAACTCTGTCTCTACCATCATTCCCACCATTTTGGAAAGTATCATAATCAGAACCCACCGATTCATAAGGTGGTGGAGGGTCAATATCAAAAGTAGCAGCATCTGGGACTGGACCCGGCCTATTTGGAACAGAACTTTGAAATGGCCTGCCTCTAATATGCCAAGCAGGTGTTAACGAGGGATCGTCACGGGACTCCCTATTCTCCCCCACTGTATTTCTTGATGCTCGATGACGTGGAGGGCGCTGAGGTCGAGACCAAGGCGGAGCACCAGAAGTTTCCCCCACCCTGGAAAGTGCTAAAGGGTCACTCACTACTTCCCCACGCTGGCAAACTTGGTCCTCGGCTTCAATGCATCTAGAACAATTTGAACGGGGATTTTCATCTCCCGGAGTATGTGGGGCGAAATTTATAGTACTCAAAAGGGCTCTGGTTACCTTCAAACCAGGAACCTCTCTCAGAGTGTTTTCTGAAAAATTTCCTAACTGAGCACGTTTCTGCACCAGCTGGCGAGCTCTGGGGACATCTACCCCAGGCAAGGCAAAAAATCCCATGAAATCACATGTACTGATGTAAATTTGTGGTTCGGGAACACTAGGTGCCCGATTTTGATCATGTGTAACAGCCGTAGCCATTTTCTCTAACACAAAACAATTTTCGTCAATATTGACAACAAAATATGAAAAAATTAATCATTTGGGAAATTCCCAACAATGTGACAAAAAAAATAAAAAACAAAAGCAAAAAAACAATAATCCAAAATAAATGAAAAACAAATCAAAAGAATATTACATTGGATGGGCAAGCAAAATAACTGGATTTACTGGGATTAAAATTGGCGGGTTCGTGTGTCAACAAGACAAAGGCAATATGGCCGCGAGTGGCAAGTTTAAAACTTGAAAAGTTTCGGGCGTCAGCCCACACAAATTCGGTTAAGTCGTTGCGCCAATGTGGTAATTTTTGGGGATATAATAATAATAATACACTAATACTTATATATACCACCCAATACCAATAGTTACAAGCTCATCAAGTGGGTTATTTCCTCCAACGGACGGGTACTTTTAAACTCACCAAATGAATACAGCAACCAGATTACGACGACTGGGTTTCCTCTTCCAATCCAGTATAAATACCATTCTCTTGGTGACGTCACCGGTTCTCTCTACTCTTCTGACCAGTTTACCATTCCAATTGCTGATTCCATATTGGAGGAGTATACTAGGGGCAAATTATGCTACACCTGCCTCTGCCTCCATAGGCTTGGCCTTGGGCTATCATTATCCAGCCTACATCATTAAAAATAAAATAAAATATTATGAGTGCCTCTTAGACTTCATAATATCAACAAAAGAAACTAAATGGAAAAAGTATAAGTGTTTTACACTTACAACGCAAGAAATGATCCTCCACGGATGTGCCACTTCCCCACGGAATATCAGCCCCGATTAACATCTGCCTTCTGCTTTTATAGCGTTAAAATTCCGCCGGTGACGTGAAATCTGTCAAACTCCGCAGAGGCTGCACTTTGACCTCTGCAGAATCTGGCAGAAATTCAGCACACGAAGAAACGTCAACACTACAAAAGTTGCTTGAACAGGGCAAATACTGATACTGGTATAACCCAGCAGCAATACCTCCCGAATTCAAACAAATTACACCGAGATTAACTTTTAAAACGTAACGAGTTGGTAAATTATACCTGTAAATACAAGACTGTCAAGACAGTACAGGTGCACTAGAAATAGGTCAGAGATTCCCAATCCCACAATACATTGCAAAACATGTCCGAGATTCAAAAGAAATGTGCTTTACGATGGTGAAATAATATGGTAATATACAAGCTTATGGAACTTCTTCATCGGGATTTAAGTTTAACTGGTGTGAATATGGAACAAACTGATTAAAACAGCGCAGTCACACACGTAGACACCTTGCCTGTAAGATTTTAGCGATTGCGATGAATGACGAATTACCCAAAAGATACGGACACTTGGCCTACACACCGAAATGTGTAACATAGAACATATACTTTATAGAGATGGGATGAATGACAGCCCCGACTGTCACAATATTTAAGAAAAAATCATTTTACTTTCGCCGAACTATATTAGTGACTTAAAGAAGGCTTAATGAAATCTGCTACGAAAAAAGAAGGCCAATGTCAAGGAGAATTATCAGAAAGGTTTCTTCCTGTTCACCAAATATAGATAAATGTCGTACCATCGTAAATTTAAATATTCCCCTCGCACGACCGCATTGTGTATGGGACGGATCAACGTCGATTTTGAGCGCTGTTAGCAACAGAAGGTTGCGAAAATCTATGTGTGTTGACGTTCTGTGGACAAAAATAGAAAAGATCCGTTGGGCGGACAAAAATTCACACAAATTACCGAAATGAGACCACAACGTGTCATAAGTGTTAAGATAAATGAATTTAATAACCAACACAATTCCGATATTGTTCAGGCCGGTAACCCCCGCCTATAAAATTAGTATTGGTAAGCAGACCAGTTATTAATGTTCTTAAATCTCATGAGAAAACAACAGTCCAGCCTCCTCAAACAGCAACTACGGAAGGCCAATAGTTCCAAACCAAATGAAGCATACCAAAACATGTACATAAATGAATTGGAAGCCAGGATATCGAACTATGTGTAGCCAATTAGTGAAAGTATTCTGCATGCAGAACACGTCATTTTTTGTTGTTTTGGTCACACTTGAATATTGAAATGACACTCTTGGCAGTTGTCATTGCTCTTGAAACCCCAGAAATGGACACATATAACACTTAATGAGGAAGTTTGGGAGTTCTCCCTTTTTGATGCATCAGTCTCATCATATTTTACCAATTTGATACAGATCTTATGCAAAATGGCACACGATTGTGTGGGTATGGTCACAGTAGACTCACAAAAGCCACATTGCACATTCTTCATTTTTCATTGATGCACTCTCTCATGACTCCATACTTATTCTTCTGAACTGTGTGGATTTGACCCTTGGTGAACTTTATAAAAGGTAAACAAACACAAGGAAAATGGTATCCCTTTTGAAATGTATGAATCCTAAATTACAATTGGTCTTGTTGTGTATTCCTTGCAGGAATGATAACAAGATTTCTCCGAGTCTGTACTAGAAGGATTGCAGAATTGAACTATTCAACAAATTTAAGGTATTTTATTGTCTAAAATCTGGTCGGTTACTTATGCCATAGCAGACTTTCAGGCGGTGCTATCTACCACATGGCAGCAGTTCCATGGCAATTTTCAGTTTCCACATGTTCTATGTTTCATTCTGAACATTTTCGTATATAATTTATTGGGGTTATTCATTTTAGGCCTTTTTTAAACTTGGAAGAAAATTACCTGAAATTTGACCAAATTTACGTTGGACGTCCCTTAAGTGAAGTCTACCAGTTTATTTCTCGTGAACACTTTTTCCTCTTTTGGAAAAAAATGCCCACTTTCTCTAACACAGTTCGTCATTATAAATTAAAAATAACAGATGGGGAAATACTTTTGCTCGCTATTTCCGCATAAGAACAATGTTTTTGCTTTGTGGTGAACCGTATCCAGCTCCGATCTTAACTTATTCCTTAAAACTGTCATCAGACTGAACAAAATCACTGTTGCAAAGAAAAAGATAATACCTTAATCAACACATTTACCAAGCATATGTTTACCGCCTCTTTTCTGCTATGGTGGTATCCACCACCGGTGTCGAGGGACAGCAGTGGCCGTGACACTACCGAATATCACGACTTGATGATTTATTTATTTATTTGTTTATTGGTGTTTAAGGTCACATACTTATGCACAACAGCTAATCATGACCGTGACAGTTTACGGGTGGAGGAAGCCGGAGTACCCGGAGAGAACCACCGAGCAACGACGATCAGCTGCCAGCTCCACAATATCGTAACTCCGCACAGCAGCACAGGCAGGGTTAGATTGGTTGAAGACATGTGCACCATCAAATTTGCAGTACGCCTTAGTACACGGCGTCATCGTGCCCCCATGTAGACAATCGGGGTTAAGTGCCTTGCCCAAGGACACAACGCGGGAGTCCGAATCGATCGCTCAGCCGGTCACCCATCCGAGGAATAACCGGGCTCGACGTTGCTTAACTTCGGTGATCTGACGAGAACCGGTTACCGCAACGCCACCGTGCCCCCGACTTGATGATAATTACCAGGGTATGGCGCTTATAAAAATGATTGGGTGCTACAGTGTTGACTGAAGTGTCCTGATCAGCCATTCTCTTTTCGTAGCTTCGACATCGGATAGCAGCACTTGTGAGAAAAGGATTTCGCCAATGCGCTCAATTTCCTTTGCCAGTCCCCCCACCCCATAACGCTGTGGGATCTAGCCCCGTGGAAAAAGAAATGCGAGAACATCGAATCTCAGTTGCTGTTTTTGTTGGCTTCTCTTGATCCCGTCTCGATGAGATATCGAAAAAAAATGATCATTTAGGATCCAGAAAGGGACCACTTTCAATGGCGCTGTTTCCGCGCTGGCGTCTGGTGTTTCATAGTCATGACATTTGCCGGTGACGGGTCGTTTCGTTCCTTTTCCCTTTCGTCCCCCGGGTCGTTTCGTACCTTTACCTTTTCGTACTGGGTCGTTTCGTACCCCTTTAGGTACGAAACGACTCACCTAAATAAAAAGGAACGAATCGACTCACATAAAAAGGGGGACGAAACGACTCAGTTTTTGAGGGAAGAAGCGAGCGGACCTAAATGACAACTAAAAAGGAATAGGGGGCGCGGTGGCGTCGAGGTAACCAGTTCTCGTCAGATCACCGAAGTTAAGCAACGTCGAGCGCGGTTAGTAGCTGGATGGGTGACCATTTCAGTGACAGATTCGCGCTCCCGAGTTGTGTCCTTGGGCAAGGCACTTAACCCCAATTGCCCACATGGGGGCACGATGACGCTGTGTACTAAGGCGTACTGCACGTCGATGGTGCGCATGTAATCATCATGGGTGTTTAAAGTCTTCTGGGGACGATGCATATGGACTATCCTAAGCTTGGTAACTGGCTTTTGAAATCGTTTCATGTTTATTTAACTTGTGAAGAATTGTGGCGCTACAGTGTCGATTTTCGTTTTCTTGATAATCTTTCTTGATGAGCTTTTCGATGTTGAGCATCCCAAGAAATGACGCCGAGTGTTGGAATCATCAACAACGGAAAACTGCAGTGGGAGATACAAAGGGGGGGGGGGGGGGGGGGGGGGGGGCACTTGGGCGATAAAGGAGAAAGATAGCACCGTGAAACTATTGTATGTTTTCAGTGTGCTTCCTGTGATAGAAATTGCATTTGTATCGAAAATTAAGGAATCCGGAACATCATGTTTTTTTTACAATAATAATAGTTATAACACCTAGCATGCAATAAGCAGGGTTATGTGTTTAAAAACTTGTCATCGTACTAATTACGACACCCCCGAAGAATCATATGTTACTAAACCGTAGGGGTTGTTTACATAAAACCCTCACGGAAAATTTCTTTTCTCATTACATCGGTCCCCCCCCCACCCCCACCCACCCTAGAAAATATCCTGGATCCGCCACTGGAAAACTGTGAAGAAAATTTCATTCCGAGTATCCTACAATGAAATTGCCGTTTTAGGCATAATGTTCTTTAAAAAATCTATACGCTGTACTGATTTTTTTAAAGTTAAAAACTATGCCTAAAATTTTCGAATAAAAATTTAGAAAAATAGAGGTGAAAATTACCTGAGTCGTTTCGTTCCTTTTTAGGTACGAAACGACTCAGTACGAAACGACCCAGTACGAAAGGGAAAAGGTACGAAACGACCCGTAACCCATTTGCCCCGCCTCCGTTTTGCACCCCCCGCCCCCACCAAGGATTTGTCCCCCAAATCTTACACCTGCGTATCCCACCCTTCAACACCCCTCAAAAAATAAACACCTGTCGTAATCACTGCCACTTTTTTCACGACACTGTATTAGGCCTATACGCGGGTCACAAAGCTGGAGGGTTTGAAACTTTTTCAGAGCATTTTCAAACGCATACGGGAGCGCGGTGGTTCTCGTCAGATCACCGAAGTTAAGCAACGTCGTATATCACCATATACGCGGATTAATAATTCATGTGATTATTGTAATCCATCTCAGCTTAAAGACAAAATAGATCCACGTGGAATTGATTTATCGCTGCTTGGTTGCAGTAACCGGTTCTTGTCAGATCACCGAAGTTAAGCAACGTCGAGCCCGGTTAATCCTTGGATGGGTGACCGTCTGAGCAATCGATTCGGACTCCCGCGTTGTGTCTTTGGGCAAGGCTCTTAACCCCGATTGCCCACATGGGGGCACGATGACGTCGTGTACTAAAGCGTACTACACGTCGATGGTGCGCATGCCTTCAACCAATCTAACCCTGCCTGTGCGGCAGAGCGGATTTACGATGTTGAGTAGCTGGCAGCTACTCGTCGCGTTACTCGGTGGTTCTCACCAGGTACTCCGGCTTCCTCTACCCGTAAAACTGTCACCGACACGATATGACCTTGCATGTTAAAGTGTCGTTAAACCTTAATGAATAAATAAATAAATAAATAAAACGCATGAAATTATTTTAAACCTGTTGTCGAGCGTAGTTATGTCGGATATTATGTCGGGTTTCAACTTTTCTGCACCGCCTACATGTCAAAAATGAATTGTCATTGAGCAGAAAAAGAATTCTTTCTCTACTCAATGCTTCTCTACTTTATGTCGTTTTCAATTTGTCAAGATCCCTGAAAATTCATTTCAGCATAACCTTTCGACTGAGCTCTTTACAATCCTGGGGTTGATTTACTGGTTTTCAGAGTGAAAAGAAGATAAAAATAGAAATTCCTGTGTGGTGTTAAAACGAACATTGACTGAACACGGTAGATAAGAAATATCCGGAATCAATAACCACAATGCAGCTAACTCCTTTCACGGAATAGGCTTGAAGACGAATTTCCAGAATCGACCAGTTCCCCTGTTTCCATGTTTCTTAGAACTCCGAATCCCTAAAATATGTCTCTCATGTCTGGCAGCTCTAGCATGGAATCACTCTTAGCTAGATAAGATGTCCGGGTCATTAGATTCATGGCTTGTTGTTAGATCTTTGCAACAGCACAACTGACTTAGTCGGCTACCTCCTGATGTCAGAAATATAAACCTTATTGAAAAATACTAAATAGCCATTCGAATTATTTCCGTTTTTGTGTCCACGACACCTCTCGGGGGCATTTTGCTTTCACCATGTCTCTCCGTTGTCCGTTGTCCGTCCGTTAACTGTTGGTTTTCGTTCAATAACTAAAGAACCTTTTATATGATTAAATCATAATTTATGGGGTTACTTGTGAATGACTAGTCAATGCTTCCTTTCGATTTTTGTCCAGATAGCCAATTCATTGGCGGCCATATTGGATTTGGTTTCCGTCCAATAACTAATGAATTCTGATTCGAATCATTTTATTGTTTAATTATGCATTGTTGGTGTCTAGAGGAAGCTTCCTTTGAATTTTGGACCAGTAACATGAACCAGGATGGCCGCAGTGGGCAATTCAGTATGGCTTCCATGGTGGTCATCTTCAATTTGGTTTCTGTCCAATAACTAATGAATACTGACTCGAATCAATTTCATTTTTAACTTAACTTAACAAAGTCAAGATAAGCCATGGCCATCACGCGTGTTGAAGTCTGTGAGTCTTTGAGTCTGTTCACATTTTCTTTAGCACAGGCTAAACCCGTTGTCCTTGTCCGATCATCACGGGGTCATGTCTAGGTGAGAACTTCCCCTTTAGGTTGCGATCGGTCAACCGTGACGGCATCGCGGGCCCGAAACCCGAAAACCTTTAGCACAGTCTACAGGTCAAATTTATGAAGGGATTTCATTGTAACTTGGTAGGATAACTGTATAATGTCTAGATGAGAATGTCCTTCTTTGGTCGAGTTCAGTCAGGAGAACGTGACATAGATTCATTTAGCACAGTCTACAGATTGCATTTATGAAGGGATTTCGTTATAGATTGGTAGGATGACTCGATGTTATGTCTAGATGAGAACTTTCTATTTTAGCCGTGGTCGGTCAACTGAGACGACCGCACAGGCACGTGACCAAGATTTGTGTAGCACAGTCTACAGTTCATATTTATGAAGCGATTTCATTGTAACTTGAAAGGATAACTCGGCCTCTGTCTAGATGAGACTAGTCTCATTTTTTGTCACGATCGGTGAGCTGTTACCGCCACCTGGTCACATGACCTAAATTCCTTTAGCACAGTCTACAGGCTGTTTTTATGAAGGGATTTCATTGTAACTTGGTAGAATAACCCGGTTTGATATCTAGATGAGACTATCCTATTTTGGCGACGATCGGTCAACCGTGACCGCCGGGCAAGCACGTAACCTAGATTTCTTTAGCAAAGGCTACGAGTCATTTTAATGAAGGGATTTCATTGTAACTTGGTAGGATGACTCGTTTTGGAATGATTTTGCTGTAACTTTGTAGCTTTGGTTGACATACGTTAACTGTGAGGACCACATCAACCCAGGCCTCAATCCTTTAGTACAGTCTACAACTCAAATTATTCTTATGGAAAACATCGCATGTAGGAAATAGAAATTAACTTATTCTCAATTATCACAATACTTGTCTTATTTCATAATCCTTTCATAAACATTGAACATTATCCCTTTCATCAAACTCTACACACAGTCAAGTTAAGCTACAGTGTCATTGACACTTTCATTTGGTTATGCATTATTGGTGTCTAGAGGAAGCTTCCTTTCGATTTTGGATCAGAAAACCAATTTAATATGGCCGTCATGGCGGCCATATTGAATTTGGTTTCCGTCCAATAACTAATGAATGCTGACTCGAATCAATTTTATTTTTTGATTATGGATTGTCTAGAGAAAGCTTCTTTGCAATTTTGGACCAGTCAGCTGAACCAAAATGGCCACCAGTGGCCGATTCATTATTGCTTCCATGGCGGCATCTTGAATTTGGTTTCCGTACAATAACTAATGAATGCTGACTCAAATCAATTTTATTTTTTGTGATGCATTGCTGGTGTCTAGGGGAAGCTTTCTTTTGATTTTGGTGGCGCCCCCGAGAGACTTACCTTCTCTTTATGACATCGTCGGGGGCATATTCCACGGGTCGCATTGCTCTTGTTTTTTTTAAACTAGTGGTATATGACCCCAATTAAAACTCGTTCCATTCGAGCGTAAGAACCTATGATTTCGAAGTAAAACCTAGAAAATTTTAATTGCTTAACCCTTTACCCAAAACAACGGGAAAAACCGGCCAGCGCTATTCTAAAAAAATCGCCAATTAATTTTCATTATTTTTTCGTTTTTTGTCTCAAAAACTTAGGTTATGACCACTCGTTGGAACGATTTCGCCAAGCTCGTTCCAACGAGGGGTCATAACCTATGTTTTTGAGACAAAAAAATGAAAAAAATTAGTTATTCAAGAATTTTGTTGGCACGTGTCGTCTGCTTTTCATGTTAGGTAAAGGATTAAACGTTAGATGTACCATACCCCGAGTCCTCCAATCATATCCAGAATCCGCCTACCGATTGAGCAGCGATTACTATGACTCCTGGATTAACCCTCTGCACTCTGATGTCAAAATGGCAAAGTTTTTAGCAGGAAATATTTCCCAAAATGCAATTCAATATTTAACCAAATATACCTTGTTTGACAAACAAGATATAATTGGTTAATTTCATAATTAAAAATGAGAAACACAGAGTAACTGGAGAAAAGTATGTTGCACTACCAGAGTGCTAGGGGTTAAAGTTTGTTCAAAGTGTTACGCTTGACTAATTTTGATGGGCGTCAGATGGTTTTGAAATTTAATTCAGAACCCGATGGAGAATTTACTATTTGTTTCCATGAACTGTGCCAACGGATGGCTGAGCTGGTAAACTTGAGTAAGATGTAAATAGAGCACATAAGATTAAAGTTTGTTTAAATGGGGTTCAGTAAGTCCACTTGAGGCTCGGGGGGGGGGGGGGGGGTGGGGGGAGGAAGTTTTTTAGTTTTGTTTCATAATGAGTTTTGAAGGAGTTTTGGATGATTTTACGCAAAGAAAGAAAGAAGAAAGGGAAGAAAAATAATCAACAATTCTCAAACACACCCTTCTCCCGTTACCCTATTCCCTTAGCTAAATTAGATTAACTATATTAACATATAGATGCTGAATGTGACCATAAATCCCATTTTCAACAACTTTATCAGGTGAGCGATTAAGACTCCTTTGGTGCCTCTTGTTTTTCGTCCTGTTATCAAAATGTTCAATGACTAATAATAAGAGGTAGTAAAACAGGGACAGTAACGAGGTCGGTGGAGGGGCACTCGGAGGGCACTCGGAGGTGCTTGCAGTCAGATGAATCAACATTTATATGTTGTCCCCAACTGGTCACCTTGAACAAAACTGAATGATAACAGCAGGGATAAGATGGAAGTATACTCACCCGCTCAGGGCCTAAAATTCATGCGAGAATCGATTCTCGCAAATGATTCTGGCAAGGAAAACAACGAGAATCAACTGCATCGGTATAAGTTGTTGGAGTCGGCAGGAAGACATTCAATCTGGCTGTGCCTCCTCCTTGCAATGTACACAACTTTCACTTTTATTATATCTGCTGCCATGCTACTTTATATTCAGTATGCAGATGTACCATATTTATTGTATTTAATTCTGTATATTGCTAAATAAGCATTCATTCATTCAACATTCTTTTAAATGTTCATCTGATACTGGTCATAGTTTATATAAGATGCCCCTTAAGACGTGGAGAATATTACGTATTTTTTGCTCCCACATAAGGTAGCACTTTGACGTGACAGTGGTAGTAAATGAAGTCATGGCTGCCTTTACAGACATCCACGACTTCAACAGAAACCTCTTTCAAGATGCTGTAATTTCCATCGGCAAGACCACCAAAAGCCAGTATATTGGAAAATATGTTCTAGAAGCACCTGTAAGACAAGAAACACACACAAATTTGGAACTGCTAGTAGGCCCTTAACCCTTTGAACTCCAAAGGCCTTTTTCCGGCCGGGTCACAAGCTACGTCATAATGTTATTAAGGGGGGGGGGGGGTGACTGCAAGGTAAATGTGTAGTGTAGACTAATCAATATTTCCAGCGTGCAGCCCTAAGGCTGCACGTTGAAAATATTAATTGGTCTACCCCAAAATAAAAATATGGACTCTTCCTATTGCTATCACGGAACTGGCGTGGAAGATACCACCAGGGTTCAAAGGGTTAAACTCGAAACAGTATATACATGTGAGATTAATATTTTACTAGAGGTTATAAACTTTTTGCTCTTACAAAGGTACAGTACTCCCAAATTCTAAATTAAGAACTGAAAATCGATTCTAGCAGGTCTTTTGTTTGCTTTTACTCTACAATGTCACCGTACCATGCACTTTTGGTTGCTCTGGTTCCGAATCAATCATCTCTCCGGCAACCGTTTGAACGTATAATCTTCATGTCATGAGAATAGCCTGGCTTCCACTCAGTCCACTCTAACCTCCTGGGTTGAGACAAATCTATGAGCTCTCGATAGCTCCTTCCAACTTCCTTCTCTTCTCTTCTGACTTATACGGGCCCATCAAACTCAATCTATGGCTCTCAAAGTCCTCCCACCTTTCGCTTCACTAATTACATATTCTATTGTCCCAAACGCTCTCTCGCCAAATAAAATTACTTTTAGGTTCACTTAGCCCAATAACTTCCTCAAATGCACAACGTAAAACTACTTTTGAGTCACTCAGCCGAACAAATTCATCCCGACACCCATCGCCATAACAGCCACTCGCTGTACTTCCAATATTTCCTTTCAGCGGGTACTGAATACCCCCTGTTTTCATAATCCCCAAATACTATAGAGAAAGTCCCAGGAGTCTGTCGAGCGGTCTTTCTTTGAAGTACGTAATAGCGATTAAAGTCTTAGATTCATAGAAAGGACGGACGACTAGACAAGCACCAGCTGTTTTAACCCACGTTAGGATCGCTGATTCGCTACACCCAATTTACATTTCGGTGGGGCTTATACACCTCTTGTATGACCGCATCCGTCCCCGGCATGGTGGCGTGGATAAATTACCTATAGCCTGACGCAAGGTTTGATGAATAACATGCACCCAAACAACACAATAAACATAAAATTCTGTCATCTCAATGTACAGAGTCTCAAACCCCAAAATACATATTCTTTAGTGCGAATCGTGTTATTTTGTGGTCTTTGCCTTTTCGGAAAAATGGTTAGGAGCAGGGACGCCGGAAGCACTTCAGGGCAGGGAAAGGGGGGGGGGGTCAGACCCCAGGAAAAGGGCATTCACTCTCTCAAGTACCCCGTCATGACATGCCGAAACATGCATGTCTCGAAGACCGAAGGCCCGAGATGAGGGAGTTTGAGAGGAGGAGGTGACCTCCTTCCATCGTGAGGACGGCACCTCCCAAACTCCCCCATCGAATTTTGAAAGCTCCCAGAACGGATTTGTGATGTATTTTAGCTTTACTTCGAGAATAAATCATTG
This sequence comes from Pictodentalium vernedei, assembly GCA_031216915.1. Taxonomy (NCBI): domain Eukaryota; kingdom Metazoa; phylum Mollusca; class Scaphopoda; order Dentaliida; family Dentaliidae; genus Pictodentalium; species Pictodentalium vernedei. The sequence goes on from CM062297.1 coordinate 354,069,342, forward strand.
AAAAAATGTGACGAACCTGGGAATGGCATTGTCTGCCTCCTCTCGCCTCCGTGGTCCGAAGGCAGGGAGGGCAGCTGCTCCCTCTGCCCCCGTGCTTTCGGCGTCCCTGGTTAGGAGCCGATGGCTCACTGGTAGAGTAACAAATCCCTGATTTTCATAATCTACTGCGTAAAGATCGCCCCACTGAGGGCGGTGGAGTAGCCATGTATGTTGTTAAATCTGAGATATATTTTAAATCATGTTGGGATCTCGAGATCGACGTCCTTGAGTGCATTTGGCTTGAACTACTTACCAAACCTAATTCTGTTCGGCGTGTTCTACCACCCGTCTAGCTCTGATCGTATTTTGTGGAAACTGATAGGTAACTTAATTGATAAAGCAAGCGATGCGAAAATTTCCTTCATTATAATCACAGGTGATTTCTGTGGTAACCAACTATCGCATTGCAAGGGCGCATAAAGAAATCTTGCCAAAAATTTCAATCCCTCCCTAACTTATTAGAGACCACACCTACTTTACAAAACAACCGACCACACTTCTCGACCTAATTGCAGTTAGTTCTTCAGTCGAAGTCCTAAGTCAGAGTTTCGGGATCATTGGGGTCCTTATTCGATACCACAGCCCTGTTTTGGTGGAGATAGAGTGCAGTCGCCCCTACCATTCCATTTAAACGTTGAATATGGTTATATAATGATGGGGATTATGAGGGGCTAAATAATGCTCTGATGATTGAAAATTGGGATTTTATACTTTTTAACCAATGCCTAGACTCTGCAGTTGAAAAGCTTCAAAATAAGCTGCTACAACAAGCATCCATGCACATTTCTAGGTAGTTAATTGCCATAAGGCGTAACGGAGCCGGCATTCATGCATTGCGAAAGAAAATCAATTAATTCTAATTCTTCAGTGGAAACGCCTTTATCGCACTTCCAAGCAATGCAATACGCCTGAAGTTTGACAGAATTTTCGTGTGATACGAAACCAAGTGATATCTTCCATTAGAAGGGCAAAAGCTACTCTTTTCGAAAAATTACACAGCAAATTGAATAGTTCAAAGACGGAAAGTACTCAGTGGTGGAAGACTTTAAAGGTAATCCTTGGAAATAAAAATTTTCAAATTTATCATATCAAAACAAGACACTTCTGTCAGCTGTGGATAAAGCTGAGGCACTTAATGACTACAGTACAGTCGCCGTGAACTGGTCACCATAATATACGCGTGGGTATATCCACGCATGTGTCTACCAGCTTCATTAATGAAATGTTTGCTGATTATTCCTATAATTAGTGTTTGGAATCTAATATTATTGCGTCTGTGGAAATACTGCCCACCTATAGAAAGTGTCAAGAACACAGCGGCTGTACCGTAGATCTGTTCTGTGGCCGCTATTGGTGAATCCCAAGTGCGTCTTCCTCCCTCGTTGTTCTCTGGGCGATCGGTTCTCGTTTCATTGACATAAACGTCCCCGATGTATTCCAAGCTTTAAAATCATTAAAGTGGTAAAGGCATCGGGACCTGACTCAAGTCCCCATCTACCCAAGGAGTATAGAAGCCGTTTTCCGAGCCGCTCACAGGACTATTCTTTGTATAACCGAGTAGTTATTACTTCCCATCGCAATGGAAAATGCTAATGTTACCCAAGTGCTAAAAATCCGTCAAACCTAAGTTTCCACCTATCGTCTAATATCCCCCATTAGCTGTTTGGTTTATGTCTGATATTTTACCCAAGTTAATATAATTGATAAATTTGTCCCTTGAGAGCAACAAAGCTTTGCAATGCCCGCCCACATGCAATTTTACAGAAATGGCACGAGAAACAGAAGATCTACTTTGTGGGTAAAAAATGGTCCTATTTATACAGACAGACGTCGTGAAATGTTTGGAGATCAAATTGATTGCCTCGAATGTGATGCACTGATCTTTGGGTTTGAATTTCTTACTGGTGACCAAAATAATTCTATTTTTGAAATAGTCCAAGACTATATTGTGGATTCACAAAGATTTTTTAATGACAGGTAGGATGATCAGGGATTTGGCTAGAAGTTTCCGATTGGGGGGCGGGGGGGGGGGGGGAGGGGGTGGGGGGGGGTTAGGGTAGTGAATTTCCAACTAGGAGGAGAGACCGGGAGGGAGAACCCCCGTCCCGGTCCCTCGCCATAGTTGGAAAATCACTACCGATAAAAATTTTGAAAATGAATCCATGAAAGGGGGCATACAATTGATTCTAGTAACTGAAATGCCAACACATTTATGACTGAATTATCAGGTTATTATTATTTGGTATTATTCCTGGAATTGAATATGTGCTAAACAAATGTTCAAGCTGAGAACTTTGAACATCAACATTCACACTGTCCTAACATTAAATAATATCTTTTGCAGGAATGATCAATTTTCGTTGTTTCATCATTTTGTAACTGTGAATGATGGAATTAACTCAGGATAACGATTTTACATGATGTGATTTTCTTGAAGTGCATTTCGAGGATTTTTTTTTATTACGATAAGTAACGTACTATAGAAATCTCGTACCGATTGACATCATGCATTCTTACGATGCTCGATATTACGTACACTGTAGTTGTAAATAGTAACAGTTGAAATTTTTGCCGATTTGAAATGAGTTGGAATTTCGGGAAGTAAAGGAGACATCAGCATCATCAAAGAAGCTCTAAAATCCAGATAGATGGAATTTCCAACTACTCATGACTTGCCCTCCGAATTTCCAACTATAGGAATTTTTTTTCCTGAATTAGGGGGGGGGGGGGGGTGACCCCCCCCCCCCTGTCGCCACGTCCCTGAGAGTGTTCTCCCCTATTTTATTTTCTGTTCGACACTGTATTATCCGACGTTTTACCCGTTTTACTACTGGGTGTCTGCACAATCAATCAATCGATGGATTTATTCTCCAAGTTGATGTTCAGCATGTATACATCATTGCCGTCATGTACAGGAGCGTGGCGACAGGGTGAGGGTGGTGGGGGGGGGGGGGTGTCACCCCGTCCCCAATCCTGGCAAAAATTTCCTATAGTTGAAAATTCGGAGGGCAAGCCATGAGTAGTTGTAAATTCCATCTATCTGGATTTTAGAGCTTCTTTGGTGATGCTGATGTCTCCTTTACTTCCCAAAAAACTCCAGCTCGGTTTCAAATCGGCAAAAATTCCAGCTGTTTCTATTTACAACTACAGTGTACGCAATATCGAGCTTCACGAGTATGCATGATGTCATTCGGTACCAGATTCCTGTAGTACGTTACTGAAAAAAGAAATCCTTGAAATGCCCTTCAAGTAAATCACATATGTAAAATAGTTATCCTCAGTTAACTCCGTCATTCACAGTTATAAACTGATAAAACATTGAAACTTGATCATTTCTGCATAAGATCTGATTTAATGTTAAGACAGTGTGAATTGCTCAAAGTTCTAAGCTTGAGCATTTGTTTGGCACATATTCAGTTCCCAGAATAATACCAAATAATAATAACCTGATACTTCTATCATAAATGTGTTGGGATTTCAGTTAGTAGAATCAATTTTATGACCCCTTCCATGGCTTCATTTTCAAAATGTTTCTCGGAAGTGAATTTCCAACTAAGGGGAGGGACCGGGATCCCCCCTCCCAGTCCCTCCCTCCTGTTGGAAATTCACTACCCTACCCTCCCCTCAATCGGTAACCTCTAGCCACGTCCCTGGTCATGTGTCGGCGGACTTACTTCATTCAACCTCTGATGCTAATGTTGCCTAATGGGCTATGCGGTTCCCCACAAATCTACGATACCCAGAAATCAATGCGACACATTATAGAGAATGAATGCTTATCTACGAATTACTTTCTCCCCTCCAAAATTAACTGTCTCGTACCAATATATGTCTTCCGGGTCTTGAGGGAAACAGCGGCGACCGTGAACGCCTTTTTGGGTCCTTGGTCGATACCATTCGCTTCCAGTTATACTGCCAATATCTCAGTTAAGAACTACTGAATATAGTACTACCCGCCTAAAAAGTGTGTAGTTATTTTATTTATTCATTAAGGTTTTAACGACGCTTTAACAGCCAAGGTCATATCGCGTCGGTGACAGTTTTATGGGTGGAGGAAGCCGGAGTACCCGGAGAGAACCACCGATCAACGACGAGTAGCTGTCAGCTCCCCAACATCGTACCTCCGCGCTGTAGCACAGACAGGGTTAGATTGGTTGAAGACATGCGCACCATTGACGTGCAGTACGCCTTAGTACACCCCATCATCGTGCCCCATGTTGACAATCGGGGTTAAGTGCCTTATCCTAGGACACAACGCGGGAGTCCGAATCGATCGCTCAAACGGTCACCCATCCAAGGACTAACCGGGCTCGACGTTGCTTAATTTCGGTGATCTGATGAGAACCGGTTACCGCAAGTCCACCGCGCTCCCTAAGAAGTGTGTAGTGTGTGACATGAATGTTGTCTTCTGTGTGGAGACGGTTACAATACGCTTACTAGCTTACTGCCGAACCCACGACTCTATTTGTAGCGGTATTGTTTATATTATTCTGAAATAAATATTGTTAAACAAAACCCACAACATGATGTCAGTGTAAGTATTTTTTTAAATTTTCCCTCCATCTCCCGTATCACTATATATATATGAACGATTATACCGCGTGTTTTAATGAAACCGCTGATTGGTTGTTCTTGCTTCCGGAATTTTATTGCACGATCGGGCTTTACTGCCTCTAAAGCATGAGTTCAGTAGTACGAATGTTAGATCGCGTGAAAAATATGGTTAACCTCTTTTTACCTAACGCGCACCATATCAAAATTTGTATTTTAGTCCCCACAAAGTAGATCTTCTGTTTCTCATGCCATTTGTTTTTTGGTAAAATTGCATGTGGGCAGGCGTGTTTTTTATTTTTCTTTTATTCTTGTAATTATTTCTTTGCCATCTTGGTTTGTTTTATTTTTAGGCCTAAAAATCTACAGAATAGCGGTGGTGAATTTAGTCCCTCGAGTGCAAGGAGGCTTTGCTATGATAAAGCATTGCAAAGCCTTGTTGCACTCGAGAGACAAATTTATCAATTTTTTTAACTTAGGTAAAATATCAGACATAAGCCATTCAGTTTGTATTTTTTTTTAAGTTTGCATTGGTTATAAAAAGAGAACACGCGGCAGTCGAAAGGACCATGCCGGAGGGCATGAGAAGCAGATTTTTAACTTTTTTAGGCCTCAATTATTTTTTTTCAAAATTTTGAACCAAAGGAAAAACAAATCAACAAAACCATAACATACATTTGACCCCTCAGAACGGGTTCGATGAGTCCGTTCCAATGAGGGGTTACGTGATATGGTATTGTTTGAAAATTATTTTTTTTCAACTGCTCAGTTTGTAAATTATGTAGAGCAATGCGGCCGATTCATTAGGGACGGGTTAACACAACATAAGCAACAAATGGATTGAAGTAAATTTTCTTTTTTTTCAGGGATTGCCAAGATAATCAGTGAGAAAAATGCCAGTCGAAGATTCTGCTGTAACGGAGCTCAAAATTGACCCGTCTCATTATATCAAACAAGTTTCTTGGAATGGGCAACCTGCTGAAAGACTGAGCGAATTTGACACTTGTTTTCGAACCAAGTGGGACAATGCAATGGAGAAGGGTTATTTCAAGTACCCGTTAGGAGATTTGACAACAAGAGTAATTTCTGGTAAAATTAAGTATGTATTACAACTAAATGTAAAGAGAGCCACACAACGCAGAACACCACAACAAATGAACAGTGTTAGTCAGCCATTTAATCCTGATCTTTTCAATTTCACAAAAATTAGGAAGGAAGAAATTTTATTCCGAATTGAATGCGAAAGAACGTCGCCAACAGAAAACACTAAGTCTGCAACGTCAATAACTGACGGCAAAACGCTCAGAAAACATGAAGTGACAAATCTGATAATAATAAACGTGTCTCCCTATGAGTATTGCACTAGTCTTCTGGTTCCCGATGTCCAATCTTGCTTACCACAAGTTTTGACCGCAGATGCATTGTGCCTTTGTATTAAAAGCATACTTCTGAGTAAACATCCTGGACTCCGTTTTGGATTCAACAGCTTATGCGCTTTTGCTTCCATTAATCATTTACACATGCACTCATATTATACTGAGTATCCGTTGTACATAGAAACATGTGAAGTTCAACACCTTGCTGGTCTAATTTACGAATCTAGTATCATTCCCGTCAAAGCATTTGTGTTTTCTGTTCCCACAACTGTTAATGACGATGATGGTAAATTGTCCACTAACGATAAACAAATCGACTCGGTTATAGAAAAAATAATCAGGGTCACGGACTACTTGCAAGAAATTGATACACCATATAACGTCGTGGTAACAAAGGGTGTACCATTAGAAGAATCCAAAGGGAATCAAATGAACGTCATTAGGGTGTTTGTGTGGCCACGTAAATATCAACATTTTGGTGAGAAGTATTCTGAGGCGTTCAACGTTGCATTCGTGGAGCTATCGGGCCACATTCCAGTGAAGACCGAGGAGTGGTTCAACACAATAAACGAGGAATTTATAGAACGCGTGTACCAGGATGCAGCATTGTCGAATGACAAATATGCTGAAATTCGAGCGCAGGTGATCCGAATGGGACAAATGTGAAGATTCATTCCACGGAAAATAAAGAATTTGTGTCGGCTGAGCATAAATGCCTAATCGGCATTTATTTCTGTTCATAGGCGACAGAACAAGAGGTCACATGGATAGGGCCCCGCAAACCTTAAATTCCATATCGAATCGAATCTCGAATCGAATCAATTAAACCTTTACCTAACGAATCTTCCGCTTCCGATCGCCATATTCAGCTTTCCTCTTTAGCTGACTGGGTCAAGTGAACGGTTATCTCCCCTTGTCGACTATCCCTTATCGACCATGAGAACCCATCAGTTAATTGGTTCAAGTGAACGGTTATCTCCCCTTGTCGACTATCCCTTATCGACATTGAGAACCCATCAGCTAATTGCTTCACAGATAATTGGCTAAGGTGTGAGAAAAGTAATCAGGTTATACAGAATTTTGGACATCAAACGAACAAAAGTCAAGACTTGTGTCTTATAGATATTTTTACCAGGCAGCAGACACAAGATCAAATTTTCCGAATTAATGCGCTTCCCAGTTATCTCTCAAACCAAAAGCGTACATAGATGGCCAAACGTCAATGGAAACACTGTTTTTAAACATTTTTAGCATTATTGCACTGGAGAAAACAGTACATTTTATAAGTGACGGGGGAACAAAACTCAGATGGTAAACTGGCAACATTCAGCAATCACCATAAATAAAAGATATTGAACTTTTCGATGCCATGCGCTTCCATAATGTAACTTTTGAACATTTCATTTAATCTTGGGAAATGTAATACTTTCCCACCTCCGTAATACTAATTTCCAATCACCGAAAAGACAATTTTCAGGGAGAACAAACTATCTCCCACAACTTTTGGTCTTGCGACATAATCAAACAATTCTGGGAGGAATGCCAAATATTTTGCATGCGGAAGTCTGGTAGTCTTTGAGTCTGTTAGTCTGTGAGTCTGTTCACATTTTCCTTTAGCACAGGCTACACCCCGTAGTTCTTGTCTGATCGCCACAAAATTTCATATGCATGTTTGGGGTCATGTCTAGATGGGAACGTCCCCTTTTTGGTCGCGATCGGTCAACCGGTATGGCTGCCCGAGCCCAAAACCCGAAAACCATTACAGGTCGTATTTATGAAGGGATTTCATTGTAACTTGGTAGGATGCCTCTGTATAATGCCTAGATGAGAACGTCCCCTTTTGGTCATGATCTGTCAACCGTGATTGCTGCCCAAGCCCGAAACCCAATTTTTTTTAGCACAGTCTGCAAGTCATATTTAATATGGAGGCATTTCATTGTAACTTGGTAGGATGACTCCAGATGATGTCTAGATGAGAACGTCCCCATTTGGTGGCGATCTGTCAACCGTGACGACTGCCCGAGCCCAAAACCCGAAAACCTTTAGCACAGTCTATAGGTCATATTTATGGAGGGATTTCACTGTAACTTGGTAGGTTGACTTCATATAATGTCTAGATGAGAACGTCCCCTTTTGGACGTGATTGGGCAACTGTGGCGGCTACAGGAACCTGAAGACCGAAAACCTTTAGCACAGACTACAGGTCATATTTATGAAGGGATTTTATTATAACTTGGTAGGATGACTCCAAATAATGTCTAGATGAGAACGTTCCCTTTTGATCTCGATCATGCTGCCTTGATGGCTGTCCGAGCCCAAAAACATTTAGCATAGTCCATAGGTCGTATTTATGTAAGGATTTCATTGTAACTTGTTAGGTTGATTCGATATAATGCCTATATGATGACACCCCCTTTTGGTCGTGATTGGTCAACTGTGACGGCAACAGGTGCCCGAAGCCCGAAAACCTTGAGCACAATCTACAGGTCATATTTATGAAGGGATTTCATTGTAACTTTGTAGGATCACTCCAGATGATGCCCAGATGAGAATTCCCCGTTTGGTTGCGATCATTCAACCATGATGGCTGCCCGATCCCGAAGCCTGAAAACCTTTAGCACAGTTTACAGGTAATATTTATGAAGGGATTTCACTGTAACTTGGTAGGTTGACTTCATATAATGTCTAGATGAGAAAGTCCCCTTTTGGACACGATTGGGCAACTGTGATGGCTACAGGGGCCCGAAGCCCGAAAACCTTTAGCACAGTCTACAGGTCATATTTGTAAAGGGATTTCCTAGTAGCTTGGTAGGATGACTCCAAATAGTGCCTAGGTGAGAACGTCCCCTTTGGTCGCGACCATTCAGCCTTTGTGTCTGCCCGAGCCCAAAAACCTTTAGCATAGTCTATAGGTTGTATTTATCGAAGAATTTCATTGTAACTTGTTAGGTTGACTCGATATAATGCCTAGATGATGACATCCCCTTTTGGTCGTGATTGGTCAACTGTGACGGCTACAGGGGCCCGAAGCCCGAAAACCTTGAGCACAGTCTACAGGTCATATTTATGAAGGGATTTAATTGTAACTTCATAGGATCACTCAAGATGATGCCCAGATGAGAATGTCCCCTTTTGGTTGCGACCATTCAACCATGATGGCTGCCCGAGCCCGAAAACCTTTAGCACAGTCTACAGGTCATATTTATGAAGGGATTTCATTGTAACCAGGTAGGTTGACTTCATATAATGTCTAGATGAGAACGTCTCCTTTTGGACGCGATTGGGCATCTGTGACGGCTACAGGGGCCCGAAGCCCGAAAACATTTAGCACAGTCTACAGGTGATATTTATGAAGGTATTTCATTGTAACTTGGTAGGATGACTCCAAATAATGTCTAGATGAGAACGTCCCCTTTTGGTCGTGATCATTCAGCCTTGATAGCTGCCCGAGCCCAAAACCCCAAAACCCCAAAACCTTTATCATAGTCTATAGGTCATATTTATGAAGGGATTTCATTGTAACCAGGTGGGTTGACTTCCTATAATGTCTAGATGAGAACGTCCCCTTTTGGACGCGATTGGGCAACTGTGACGGCTGCAGGGGCCCGAAGCCCGAAAACCTTTAGCAAAGTCTAGAGCTCATATTTATGAAGGGATTTCATTGTAGTTTGGTAAGATGACTCCAAATAATGTCTAGATGAGAACACCCCCTTTTGGTCGCGATCATTCAGCCGTGATGGCTGCCCGAGCCCAAAAACTTTAGCATAGTCTATAGTCATATTTATGTAAGGATTTCATTGTAACTTGTTAGGTTGACTCGATATAATGCCTTGATGATGACAACCCCTTTTGGTCGTGATTGGTCAACTGTGACGGCTACAGGGGCCCAAAGCCCCAAAACCTTGAGCACAGTCTACAGGTCATATTTATGAAGGGATTTCATTTTAACTTTGTGAGATCACTCCAGATGATGCCCAGATGAGAATATCCCCTTTTGGTTGTGATCATTCAACCATGATGGCTGCCCGAACCCAAAGCCCGAAAACCTTTAGCACAATCTACAGGTCATATTTATGAAGTGCTTTCTTTGTAACTTGGTAGGTTGACTTCCTATAATGTCTAGATGAGAACGTCCCCTTTTGGACGCAATTGGGAAACTGACAGCTATAGGGGCCCGAAGCCCGAAAAACCTTTAGCACAGTCTACAGGCCATATTTATGAAGGGATTCCAATGTAACTTGATAGGATGACTCGTTTTGGAATAATTTCACTGTAACTTGTTAACTTTCGTTGATATACGTTAACTGTCAGGGCCACATACATTACCCCTCAGCTCTTTAGTACAGTGTACACCTCATATTATTTTTATCAAAAACATAGCATACAGGGAACAGAAATGAACATATTCCCAATTATCACAATTCTTGTCTTATTTCATAATCCTTTCATAAACATTGAACATTATCCTTTTCATCAAACACAACACACAAGTCAAGCTACAGTGTCATTGACACTTTCATTTTGGCTAAACACCACATATACTGTTGTAAATTTCAATAAATGTCTCCTTGCCTCACCAACTTAAAAAGATTTTACGAAATAGAGGGACACATATATATAAAAAATAACCTAGTCAGCGAATGCGCTGAAAAATGGAACAAACTCGACAGTATTACTCGCGAATAATTATCTATTCCGACATCACCTCTGTAATAATCCGATAGAAGAAGTAATGTGTATCATGAAGTTCCAAGCAATCTGTTTCGTCCCACAGTGCGCTGATGTAAATTCCTCTGACCTCAAGAGTCAGTTCCTTCAACATATGTATTTGTTTGTAGCCTGTAATGAGTGGTAAGTTAGTTTAAGAGTGATTTTGGGCATCTTCTCTGGAATTTGGGGGCACTAAAATTTGTGGGGGGGGGGGGGGGAGGACTAAAGGCCCGAGACCATTGCAAATTGAACCCTTCTAAGAGTTACGCTTTTTCCCCCTTCAACCGCAAAAAACACCGAATCCAGTCCCTAGGATGCCTGCCTGCAAACGAGTGAAAACTGAGCTAATCGACAATATATGCATGCATATACAAATAACGAATTGCCTCAACAAGTCATTTCAAATTACCCCTCTATCTTCTTTTTCACAGTAGCAGTTACCGGTTGTTACTATATTTCACTGTAACAGATTTGGTAACATAATATGTAATATTTTGTATATCCTCTTGTATCTCCTAGCCACGTGAGATTGTATGGAGGATTGTAAAATCGTAGCCTGTGCAAAATATTACCAAATAAACAATTGGGGAAAAATAAAAAAATCAGGGTAGTTAACCAGACCGTTTTTCCACTAATTTGAAGTTAAAAGCCGGATATGGTAATTTACAGATTAAGCATTTGAAAAAAATATATTTAAAAAACCCCAACAAAACCATATCATGTGACCCCTCATTGGAACGAGCTCGACCATAGTGCTAGAGTGCCCTATGTCCTACTGGCACATAAAGCATTCAAGCACCCAGGCGACGACATCTTTCCCTCTCTCTCTCTCACATAATGGTTCCCACGGGCGAGTGACGAGACATGCGAGTATCAATGAGCATTAGGCCTACAATCTGGACAATTTTGATACGAACAGGTAACATGTGAGGAGTAGTTTGTTAAGCATTCATTAGTAAGTTGTTTCTTGAAAACATATCTGGAAGGTATGTCCCGTAAATCAGAAGCAAATCTTTGGGAAGCTATGTTTTAGCAGTTTGGCAGAGAATTGGGTTCTAGCTTTCTGCGACTGTATCGTGCCAACTTGTCTTGTTTGAAGTCCAGTTGATGAGTGTACACTAAAAAAGTTCTGAATGAGTCGGGCAACCTATCGTTTTTCCAGTCGTACATGAATAGAGAGACATTCACTTTGTATAGATCGTTAAATTTTAAAATGTTATTATCCTTAAATAAGGGATCAGTATGGCTATTATATTTTTTACAACTGACTACTCGCATCGCGCGTTTCTGTAGAGATTATATTTTACTGCTGGGTGGCCCATGTCCCCAAATATGGATTGCATACAGTAGGTGACTATGAACTAATGTATAATACAGTAATATCATTGATTTCTTGGGGAGAACATTTTTCACTTTGTTTAGACAGTAGATTGCACATGACATCTTAGAACATACTGTGGATATGTGGTACTTAAAATTGAGGTTTTCGTCAAGGTATACGCCTAAGAACTTAGCGACTTTTTCTTGTTGGGAGTTACCTATGGGTGAAAGCTTAGTATTGTTAAGAACAATATTTAGTAAGTCGGATTTGTTTGGATTGTTCGGTGGGTGTAGCATAATATATTTACATTTATTGGCATTCCCTTTGAGTTTGTTGCAACAGCACCAGTCGAATATTTTATTCAGCTCAGTATTAACTGTAGTCTCCAGAGTATTCAGGTCATGTCCAGTTGTAAACGGGGTTGTGTCGTCGGCAAATGATAAGAGGTTAAGAACAGAGGAGTATCTCATATCATTCACGTAGATTAAAAAGAGGATAGGCCCCAACACAGACCCCTGGGGGACCCCGCAAGTGACATGTCGGTTTGGGGTCCGATTCGTGTTGTATTCCACATACTGTTCTCTACCTGTTAAATAGCTTTGGAACCAAAGTTTACTTATCCCTCTTATTCCGTAGAATTCCATTTTGCTAAGTAGAATTTCGTGACTAATGGGGTCAAATGCCTTAGACAAATCGAGGAAGACGGCTAGAGTAGAGTCTTTTTGTAGGCATGTCGTTGCATTCAGCGACATACTGCAAAAGGTGCATGATGGGGTGAAAAGTAGAATGTTTTTTGCGAAAACCGTACTGATGTTCGTACAGGATATTAAAATGATTGAGAGAATTAGAGAGTCTCCGGTTCATTATTTTCTCCAGAAGTTTCGAAAAAGCCGGTAATAAACTAATTGGCCTGTAGTTACCTAGCTCACGAGAATTACCCCCTTTGAAAATTGGTATCACCTTTGCTATTTTCATTTTATCGGGCACTTTACCTTGTATAAATGACTGATTGAATATATAGACCAGGGGTTTCGCGATCTCACAAATTGTCTCTTTCATTATTTTAGTAGATAAATTGAAAGCGTCGGTACTCGCTTTCCCTTTCAATTGTCCGGCTGTCAATATGATTTCTTGCTCGTTTGTTGGGGTAATAAAAAAACAGTCCGGGAAATTTCCATTCATGAAGTCACCGAAGTTGTTATCGGAGGTGGGGACGTTATCGTTAATAGTCTGACCAATTTCTGAGAAGTAATCATTAAAACTGGTGGCGATTTTATCGGGGTCAGATATTTCAACATTATTATGAGATATGCTAGAGGGAAGTGTCGCCGCTGATTTTGATTTGTTGATTAAGGTACGAAGTATTTGCCATGTTTTTTTAGAGTCGTGTCTGTTTGTTTCTATAACGTCATTGTAGTATGTAGCCTTACTTTTTCTCATTAATTGATGAAAAATCGAGGAGTACGTTTTATATTTATTGATGTTAATTTCCGTGGGTTTTTTCAGTTTAACTAGGTAAAGTTTATTTTTAGTTTGGGAGGACTGTAACAGACCCGATGTCATCCAGGGCTTACGTTTTATGAGCTTTTTGGGTACGTTCAAGCTTCTCAGGGGAAATGCCGATTCGAATGTGTCAAGGTAGATATTCAAAAATGTTTCATATGCTGCATGGGCACACGTACAGCTATACACTGAGTCAAAGTTAGTATTATGAAGCAAGTTTTTGAATAGATCAATATTTTCTCTCTTGAATGACCTTCTAAGTTGGGGTGATGGCTTGTCGGGCTCGTTATCACCTTCCTGTATGTAAAATGTGGCGAAGTGATCAGAAATATCAGTAACTAACATTCCCGCACTGTAGTTAGCGGATACATTATTGGAATAAATATGGTCAATTAAGGTCGCTGAATGCTCGGTTATTCTGGTTGGTTTAGTTATTACTGGCATGAATCCGTCACTGAATATGTTATCTATGAATGCGTTAGTTTTGCTGTGATTATTAAAATTCAGCAAATCTATGTTAAAATCGCCTAGTAAGAAAGCCCGGCTGTACTCTGAGTTGATTTGGTGAGAATGTCGCTTATGGAAGAGACAAACACGTCAATATCAGCTAGAGGTGCAGTGTTTGGCCTGTATATGCATCCAACAATGTACGAGTTTTTGCGCCCTGGATTGGTTTCTGTGAAAATAGTTTCAATGACATTTGGAATGAAAATCGTCAGATCGGGTCTTAGTCTGTAAGAAACATTCTCAGAAATAAAAAGACCCACTCCTCCTCTGTTGTCATTTGGACTAGGGCGGGTCTTGTAGACAATTGGGTGGTAGCCATCAATTTTGTAACTGAGATGCTCGTGTAGTTTGAAGATTTCTGTTAGACCAATTACGTTGAACATATTCTCACCTTGCTGGATGTCACAAAGGAACTTGGTGAATGAGTCCCAGTTGGCACTAAGGCTTCTGCAGTTTAGACTAAGAATGATTACGGTTTTGTTTTGTCTGTGGAAATTTTGTCGGAAGTTGGAAGGCGAAAAATAATTGCATGAGTGACCATGAATGGTAAAAGGGGACTCTGAATCATCGTCCTTCAAAAGACTCATCGAGTGATTATACTTGGACGCAAGATTATATCGGTCGTCACTCTGTATCTCATCCAACGTTATATTTTCATTCGCCATGAGTGCGCGTCAGGTAAAGTAGAAAAATGTGGACCATAAGCAGTGGTAGAATAACAGCTGTAATAAATGTGTAGTTAAAATTTGAATAAAGCATATTTGTTCTAAACCTTTTCAGCCCATGACAGCTGAACATAGGTTAATAAATAAATTATAACTCTTTACACGTGCGTCGTGGTGGAGAACTATATTACAAAGGTGTCTCAAATTTACATAGATTCCACGGGGTTAATAATGGGGTGTATGAGCTTTTCGGCTGAACCTATTTCAAAGGAGTAATAAAGTTATTGTGTCCAGAGAACGCAAGGATGACCCAGATAACCGATAACATTCGATTTCCGGGAACACGACCAGAGAATGGTCATGGGCAGAGCCCGAGACCATTGTCTGGCCAGCTGCCAATATCGAGTGCAGATAGGACTTGGAACCATTGTTATCTGTCTCGCCTCAGCGAACAAACAAGTCCACGTTATAAACGTGAAGAATTACACAATTTTTTCATTAGTCTTATGGTAACTACTGAGGGGTTGGTCAAAAAAGAAAAGAGTCAACACATGACCAGTGTTGGTGAACATTTTTTCTTATTCGAGGCGAGATGAGGATTGTGTTCACATCAAATGTATTTAACTTGACACCACATGTATCAATACATTCAGGGAATAATCAGGTCGAAATGAGTTTCTGAAGCAACAGATACTGGATGGTGATTAATTTCGAGACCAGTGAATTAAACGTTGTCAAGCTCCGCTGGGTAATTAAGTTATTGTGTCAAGAGAACTTGAGGATGACCCAGACAGGTTGCATCATGGGGTCACGAGTCAGTTGTCCGGTGTTTACAAGTTAAGGATACACAACTGACACTTCACGCTTTCCTGGCAGAAACATTCACTGATAGTGGAGGCATTGAGGAAACCAACATCAGCAAAAAGCCGGTTTTCCGTGCTATCCCATCTGAGTTGGGAAATATTTTGTAGACTACAGATGACGCATAAAGATGAGTTAGTGCAGGCGAAAAATTAAGAGCAGTTGATACAAGACACTGTAAAATCTCGACATGGATGCTTCTTCTTTTTGAATTATTGGATCATAATTCAGTTATTGGTCACCATTCATGGAGCAATTCAATCTGAATTCAGAGGGTTATACGTGTCCTGTTTGGACAAAGTGTGTTCCAGGAGTTTGTAGTATCCGGACAAGAAGAAACAATTCTATTGAAAAATTTAATTTTCTCCTCTCCAAACCGCGGAGTGCGGCCCCCCTTTGGAACTGGCTTGGTGATCCCGCCCCAATGGCTAGGAAGGATTATGAGGGTAAATTACAAAGCCATTTTGGTATATTACGGTGCCGGTTATGGCCTTTACCTTATGAAAAAGCGTTAGTTGGCGGTGATTAATCCCACACTCATAAAGGGGACAAAAATGTTCCCCCGATTTAGTGAAAGTAATTTTAAGTCTGCTTCTCTGTTATGGGTGTTGCTTCTGGTGGGTGCCTACTGTTGGAATCTTTCACTTCGTAGCCAGTATCGGATTACACAGTTACAGAGAGAGAGGGGTGGATGGGGGGGGGGGGGGGGGGGGGGGCAGACCCTTAAATTTCTTGTCTATCACTGCCATACAAATTCATATAGCAGAATATTCCCCCATTTTAGAGATCATAGTCTGAATCGCACTGCACAAATGCAAAGGGCAGGGGTGTGCGGGCGTGGGGTGAGGTGGGGGCTTTTCTGGGCACAACCCCAAATTTATTATTTGTCCTAGAATAAACCCACAATTTTGAGATCTTCCCTAGTTCAGAAACAAAATTTAGGACAAAATAAAATAACCGCGGTAACGTTGCAGAACTATTTATAATATACAGAGTACTAAATCTGCAGCATATATACCATCAAGGCACTCAGTGCACCATGATAGGCAATATATAGGCAATATACGTGACATTTTCTCGGTCTATTCTTTAACTTAGAAGGAGGGGGGGGGGGGGGGGCACCAAGTTGGAGATAGTTATTTTAAGTCTGCTTCACCGTCACCTGAATACTCTGGCAAAAAAATTACCTAGGCATCTAAACGTATTTAGAAGTAGGTGATTGGAATTTATAAGCACGTAGGCGGGAGATGGGTGGGGAGTAGGCCCCCGAATTCGTTATTTATCACTACCGTAAATACTCTAGAAAAAATCTTGGGTATTACTTCTGATGGGTGCCCACTATTTGGTACATTCATATCATAAACTGTGTCGGACTGCACAAACGCAAAAGGAACCCCCGAATTGGAGAGTTACTTTAAGTCTGCTTCTCCGTTATCTGAATACTCTGGAACAAATTTACCAGGGTATCTAAACGTATTAGAAGTAGGTGATTGGATTTTTATAAGCACATAGGTGTGTGTGTGTGTGTGTGGGGGGGGGGGGGGGGCAGGCCCTCAGATTCGTTGTTTATCACGACCATAATGTATCATAAAATGTAGATACACTTTGGACATTTCCCCTAATTCCGGCAAGAGCAGAATAAATTTTCGGGGAAAAAAAAACTTATAATGGCAGCATTTCTGAACTATTTACAATATACGGATTTCTAAATCTACAGCATATATACCATCACAGTGTTCCAGACCAACCATGGATAGCAGCAAACATGTAAAATTTTTCGCTCTTTCTTCAATCTGGAGGGGTGGGGGGGGGGGCACCCTCCTCCAAGTTGACGAAAGACCGCACGAATCAGCCCCCCCCCCCCCCTCGCCAGAGAGAGGGGTGCCTGCGTATCTAAATGTTTTTAGAGGTTGGTGTTTGGATTTTTTCAACATTAGTGATCGTATTTTATATGTCATTCAGATTGGAAATTTGCTTCACCCTGCCATTATCTTTCAATTTGATAAAAATTTTACCGTCACTTGACCAAGAATCTTGAACTTTTATATGGTCTTTGCAACATTTTAGCAAAGACTGATTTTGTTTTGTTAAGTCTTCTTTGATGACGATTCCAGTGCCCTTGAGATTCCTCCTATTACTGATAACTGTTGATTTAACTCTCCGGGTCACAAACTTGGCAATTACAGGCCTGGGTTTATCAGGACTGTACTTACCTAGTCTGTGGGCAATGCTAATATCTGAGGAGGAAACATCAACCCCAAGTTTGCTTTGACACAAGTCGATAACTTTACCCTCACACTCCGTAGCCAATTCGTTTTTTTATTTCATCAGGAAGACCGAAGATTCTAATACTGTCTCTCCTCGTGTGTTGTTCCAGATTGTTGTTGTGAATTTTGAGATTCAAGATCTCACTGTTTAACACACTGATCTCACTATTCTTTGAATCTAAACCAGCCTTCAAGCCACTTATTTCTTCCTCCAACTTGTCGCTACGCATCTCGGCTGCCGGTATGCGGTTTTCAAGAGAATCAGTTATTCTGTTTATCCTTGTGAGAATATCTTCCTTCACAGAATTTAAGATGACAGTCAAGTCTTCACTTGCTTTGGCTTGAAAAACTACATGGCGAGAGTCAATAGGGGCCAGTTCCACCCCAGTGATATAGTTTGATCAGTTTATGCACAGACACAGTAAAACCGTTCGGCCGGTTGGGTCTTGCGGTTCTTTTTTCCGTTTGGCAACCAAAACCGGACGGCACCAGACCCCCCCCCCCCCCCCCCCCAATCCCCCCGCCCCCCCAAACCCCCCCCCCCCCCAAAAAAAAAAAAGAAAAAAAGAAAAAGACACCAGCTCTAGTGGAAAATAATAAATATTGTCCACTCAAGTACTATTTTCCTCGGCGACAACTATGTTTGGGCAGGTCAGTCAAAAAGCGGCGAATTTACAGAACGGAATTAAAGTAGTTTCTAGTATCCTGCGAAGCTTCGCGATTCGGTTCTATGTCGAATCTGAAGTTGCTATTCGATTCGAATCATTCCAATCGAAATCAGCTGCCCGATTCGTTTCCTTTTGAATCTTGACACGGGAATACAGCTTGGAATTAGTGTCATCGTCTCACAAAACGTATAGTTCAGACGGAATATTTGTACGTAAATAATTATGAAAATAGGAGTTTAATTTCATCAATATTAATATAAATAGCATCTGACCAGGCCACCTTCCATGCTCATTCCAGTCTCACTAGTCTCTACCACAAAGTTAAAGTTTCCAAACAATGTTGACGATGAGCTGTTGCTAGCGACTTGTTATATGCAGTGCTTAGTGCTGGTAAGTCTCGCACCTGTTCGTGGGTAATAATCCAACTACATTCTGGAAGGCATGCCTTGATGATGTAGCTGGAATATTTTTTATTAGTCGGCACTTGAGTCGTTACAGCCCGAACAACCAGGTTTGCAGCCCCCTCCTCTTATCGGCCACCTTCAAGAGGCTCAGAATTCGATTGTGGTTTGATTCGATTTCTAATAATAGACTCGATTCGATTCGAATCAAAAATGTGTGATTCGCAGGGCCCTAATAGTTTCGGAAGGAAACCTCCTTGAATTCTTTTTCTGTTGATTCAGGTCTCCTGTATAGGAAACCCGATGATAGAAGAGGTGTATTTATCAGCTCACCTGACTTTCAGTCAGGGGAGATATAGTAATCACTCACCGTCCGTAATCCGTGAGCATGGTGTGTTTGCGTCTTCTCCTCCAAAACCGCCGAACCAATTTAATTGAAATTTGAGATAATAGGTTGTTATGACATCGCATTTTGATTTTGTTCAAATCAAGTTGCCTCGCCCCTAAAAGTGTGCTTAAATGTTAAAAAATTTTCTTCTCAGGAACCAGCAGTAGAAGAGACTTGATATTTGGTGTGCAGCTTCCTTTTGAGGTGTAGAGTCAAATGTGTCCAAGAGAAGTTCGAGGAGCTGTATTTGCCTTCGTTATGGGAGGGGCAAGAATTTTAGCCCCGCCCAAAATTTCTATTTTCCAAACTGAAAGGCTGATTTGAACCAAATTTGATATGAGGGCTTACTGGGTTATAAGTACTTAATTTATGCCAAAAATATTTTTGGGAACCGCAGGAGCTAAAAATAGAAAACATTTAAAATGCCCATAACTCTAAAACTACACGGCACTGAGAATTCCTATATGGTGTGAAGCTTCCTTAGGGCCAACAGAATGGAATGGCAAAAAATTGCTGTCGGTTTCATCATGGGGTACTTTTGGGGGATTTTGAAAAGTGCTGAGCTATTGACTTTGTGACGTCATGACACGCGCTCGACGTCATAGAGATGCTAACCGCTGTTATTGTCGAGTATACAATCTGACATAACGTAATTCGGGTCAGGGTAATGTCGGGCTTCTCGTATGGGGTGTGGTGATATGGTAGTAGTGGTATATATCCATGCTGGTATACTATTAGCTCTTGGGTCTTCATATTATGCTATGTCTGCTATAGCTAGGTCAAGCAGCATTGTGGGCATGGAGGTCATGTATGGTCGGCCAGTGCGGTATTGAAGATAGTCCTTGGTGGTTTAAATTGGACAGTATAGGATGAATGGTCTGTTAGCCTATTATCCCCTTAGTACTATTGACCTATCGAATCCTTTGTGTTATCTTATGGCTGGTATTGGTAGTTCGTAATGCTAGGTCAGGCAGTACTATAATCGTTTGTTTAGAAGTGGGGTATAGGATGCATTGTATATACCTCTGTAGGTCCCCTGTTAGTTCCCGGTGTTATTAACCAACCGATTGCTTTGTATTATTCTATGATTGGTATAGGTAGTACGTTATAGCAGGTCAAGTGGAATTTTTGAGTGTGGATGGGGGTAATGCCTGGCAGTATAAAACAACAGTATAGTATGGACGATATATACCTTTGTGGGCCCCTGCGGGTCCCATGTTAGCCCTTAGTACTATTAATCCGCCTGATGCTTCATGTTATCCTATGACTGGTATAGGTAGTATGCAATGCTAGGCATAGGAGTATTGTGAGTAGGGGTACTGCCTAGTAGTTTAGAACGGTACTATAGTATGGCCATATATACATCTATAGGCCTCCTGTTAGTGCTTGGTACTATTAACCGATCGACTGTTTTGTTTTATTAAATGACTGGTATATGTAGTACGTTATGGTAGACCTAGTGATTTTGTGGGGGTGGGGGTAATGCTTGGTAGTTTAGAACGGTAGTATAGCATAGGCTGTACATATCTCTGTAGGTCTCTTGCTGGCCCTTGGTACTACTGATCCACCAGGTGCTTCATATTATTGAGCGGTATTCTGGAGTGGGGGCCAATGTCTGGTAATACAGAACGGCAGCAGAGTATGGTTGGTATATTCCCCTGTAGGTTCCATCCTAACCGTTGAAAGTATTAACCTACCAAATGCTTTGTATCATCCTGTTACTGGTAAGGTGGTACGGAATACCAGTAGTTCCTACCCTATTCCGAGTACTCTTGTTGTTTCATTTATCCAGATCATTTATATGGATTATAACTAACCAATCAGATTGCTTGATTTCCCAAAACCTGTATACAGAGTTATCTCCCCTTGTTAAAACAAAGTCGTATCCGATTCTCATCGCCTTTATATCCAATGGCCATATCCCATGGAATCCCATTTTTGGGAAACACCCGTGGCTATGGAATCCTTCTTTTTGTCGTATGAGGGCTATGTAAAAGCCCTCGATGAGTCCTCATTTATTATGCCTCATAGCCTCATTGAATTTTGAGGTTATGAGGACCATTAAATATCCCTCAATGAGGTATAATTTACTACGATTCTTAGCCTCATTTCAGTATTTGAGGATACCTATGGCCTGGTATTGTATTATTCGGGGATACATATCGAGGATACCTTTTGGAGAATCCCTTTTTTGTCGTATGAGGCCACGAGGGCTATGTAAAAGCCCTCAATGAGTCCTCATTTATTATGCTTCATAGCCTCATTGAATTTTGAGGTTATGAGGACCATTAAAAATCCCTCAATGAGGTATAATTTACTACGACTCTTAGCCTCATTTCAGCATTTGAGGATACCTATGGCCTGGTATTGTATTATTCGAGGATACCTATCGAGGATACCTTCTCTCTTGTGCTCTCCCCCATATTGCCGCTGCGTGGCTCGGATCATGCAGCGAATCATATTCTGTATACCCCCTAGATATTAATTTTGCCCCCCCCCCTAACTTTGACATCCTGACTGCGAGCCTGCTGGAAATTATCAAAGGTTATGGCTAAATTTTCGAGTGACGTAATTCTCGTCAACGTCACATAAATATCAGCAGATTTCCATGAAATGTTAGTATGTTGCAGAGCACTTAAAAATATCATAGCTGCTTTTGGGTTTTTCGATTTATCGCTATTTTTAACGTTTTTACGTCACTTCAAAAATAAGCTTATCTTCAATAAAAACGCTACTTTTGGGATTCCATTATCCCCGTACTCAGATATTACACAGCTATAAAACTTCACACACAGTTTTATGGCTATTTGAAATTGTGCACACCCGTTTTTGGAATTAAAATGTTACCCCCAATGCCAGCGATGCCAATTTTACGTCATTTTCTTGACCTTTTAATTCCAGCCTCATTTTGAGACCCAGTCTTTTGAAATTTTGGAAATATCATCTCCAACAAAAACCATATGTAAAACTCTGATAAGGTCACAGGAAATTATAACTGTTATAACCGAACTCCGAGTTGACGTCATGGGTGGGGGGTGGGGGGGGGGGGGGAGTCATAAGGTGAAGACTTAAAATGCGTCGGATATTTCTGAAATTTGACTATATTGTAGAGCTCAATATATCTGTTTTTGTTTTTTGATTTACCGCCATTTTTTTACCTTTTTGCGTCACTTCAAATTTAGAGGTTATTTTTGTGTCGCCTGCCCCACGAAGGGATTACTTTTGTCGTCTTGCGTCGTCCGCGACGACGCGGTGGGGGGCGACATATAGGGATTACTTTTGTCGTCTTGCGTCGTCCGCGTCACACTTTCTCTTATCCGCCACTCCTCTTTAACATATGAATGGATTTTGATGAAACTTTCAGTGGTTCTTTATCACATAATGGCATTGTGCACCTCCTATTTTATTTTTTGATCCGCTGTATTTTTTCCAGAGTTATGCCCCTTTTCCACTTAAAATTCTGTCTGAAACGCCTTGGAGTGTCTCTTATCCGCCACTCCTCTTTAACCTATGAATGGATTTTGATGAAACTTTCAGTGAGTCTGTATCACATAATGGCATTGTGCACCTCCTATTTTATTTTTTGATCAGCTGTATTTTTTCCAGAGTTATGCAGTCCGCGTCGTCCGCGTCACACTTTCTCTTATCCGCCACTCCTCTTTAACCTATGAATGGATTTTGATGAAACTTTCAGTGATTCTTTATCACATAATGGCATTGTACACCTCCTATTTTATTTTTTGATTCGCTGTATTTTTTCCAGAGTTATGCCCCTTTTCCGCTTAGAATTCTGTCTGAAACGCCTTGGAGTGTCTCTTATCCGCCACTCCTCTTTAACCTATGAATGGATTTTGATGAAACTTTCAGTGATTCTTTATCACATATTGGCATTGTGCACCTCCTATTTTATTTTTTGATCCGCTGTATTTTTTCCAGAGTTATGTCGTCCGCGTCACACTTTCTCTTATCCGCCACTCCTCTTTAACCTATGAATGGATTTTGATGAAACTTTCAGTGATTTTTTATCACATAATGGCATTGTGCACCTCCTATTTTATTTTTTGATCCGCTGTATTTTTTCCAGAGTTATGTCGTCCGCGTCACACTTTCTCTTATCCGCCACTCCTCTTTAACCTATGAATGGATTTTGATGAAACTTTCAGTGATTCTTTATCACATAATGGCATTGTGCACCTCCTATTTTATTTTTTGATCCGCTGTATTTTTTCCAGAGTTATGCCCCTTTTCCACTTAGAATTCTGTCTGAAACGCCTTGGAGTGTCTCTTATCCGCCACTCCTCTTTAATCTATGAATGGATTTTGCTGAAACTTTCAGTGATTCTTTATCACATATTGGCATTGTGCACCTCCTATTTTATTTTTTGATCCGCTGTATTTTTTCCAGAGTTATGCCCCTTTTCCACTTAGAATTCTGTCTGAAACGCCTTGGAGTGTCTCTTATCCGCCACTCCTCTTTAACCTCTGAATGGATTTTGATGAAACTTTCAGTGATTCTTTATCACATAATGGCATTGTGCACCTCCTATTTTATTTTTTGATCTGCTGTATTTTTTCCAGAGTTATGCCCCTTTTCCACTTAGAATTCTGTCTGAAACGCCTTGGAGTGTCTCTTATCCGCCACTCCTCTTTAACCTATGGATGGATTTTGATGAAACTTTCAGAGATTCTTTATCACATGATGGCATTGTGCACCTTCTATTTTATTTTTTGATCCGCTGTATTTTTTCCAGAGTTATGCCCCTTTTCCACTTAGAATTCTGTTTGAAACGCCTTGGAGTGTCTCTTATCCACCACTCCTCTTTAACCTATGAATGGAATGAAACTTTCAGTGATTCTTTATCACATAATGGCATTGTTCACCTCCTATTTTATTTTTTGATCCGCTGTATTTTTTCCAGAGTTATGCCCCTTTTCAACTTAGAATTCTGTCTGAAACGCCTTGGAGTATATATATCTCAGTCACTGTCAGGCGGATTTTAATGATATTTGGTATGCACATGAACCAGGATGGGGGAAAGGATATCCACATACAACCGTTATCATCCACACATTTTTTCAGAGTTATGTCCCTTTTTCGACTTGGAATTCCATATAACTTACAAAGAAGAACTTGATTAACAAGGTTTGAGGTAAATATTTAAAGACACGCTATTAAAATATAGTGCAGGCGACACACGTCTTCCATGGAAGACTCACATCTAAGTTAAAGAAAACACGCACACAGCTGTGAAATTCCACATACTTTTACTTACATGCAGGGATGTGGCGGCAGGTGTGTGTGTGGGGGGGGGGGTGGGGAGGGGCTGTCATCCCGTCCCCAATCGTGGCCCAAATTTCCTATATTTGAAAATTCGGAGGACAAATCATGAGTACGTGGAAATTCCTTCTATCTGGATTTTAGAGTTCCTTTGGTGAATCTGATGCCTCCTTTACTGTCCAAAATCCAACTCGGTTTCAAATCGGCAAAAATTCCAACTGTTACCGTTTACAACCACAGTACTTGCAATATCGAGCTTCAGAAGTATGAACAATGTCAATCGGTATTAGATTTTTATAGTACGTTTACTTATCGTAATAAAAAAAACCTCGAAATGCACTTCAAGTTAATCACATCATGTAAAATCGTTATCCTAAGTTAATTCCATCATTCACAGTGATAAAAGATGAAACATCGAAAATTGATCATTCCTGCAAAGGATATGATCTAATGTTAGGGTAGTGTGAATTGCTCAAAGTTCTCAGTTTGAGCATTTGTTTAGCACATATTCAATTCCAGGAATAATACCAAATAATAATAACCTGATAATTCTATCATAAATGCGTTGGCATTTCAGTTACTAGAATCAATTTTATTCCCCTTTTCATGGTTTCATTTTCAACATTTTTCTCGGTAGTGAATTTACAACTAGGGAGAGGGACCGGGAAGGGGCTTTCCCCCTCTCGGTCCCTCCCTCCACTTGGAAATTTACTACCCTACACCCCCAATCGGAAACCTCCAGCCACGCCCCTGCTTTCATGATGGCTCTATTAAATGCATTTTTTACAATTGCTTATGTAAACATATATCCAAAATAACATCAATTTGATATTTTTTCATGATCGTTTAATACCTGCCAGGAGCGCGATGGCTCAGTGGTAGACTGTTGGACTTCTATGCTAGAGGTCCCGTGTTCGATCCCCGTCCGGGACGACCCGCGTTGTGTTCTTGGGCAAGGCACTTTATCTCGGTTGCCTATATGGAGGCACGATGACGCCGTGTACTAAGACGTACTGCACGTCGATGGTGCACATGTCTTCAACCGCTGTAACCCTGGTTGAGCGGAGCTTGAACAGGGTTAGAATGTTGAGGAGCTGACTGTTGTTCGTCGATGCTCGGTGGTTCTCACCGGGTACTCCGGCTTCCTCCACCCGTAAAACTGCCACGATTAGCCATTGTGCATAAGTATGTGACCATAAACACCAATAAATAAATACCTGCCTGCCTGTTGAAGGCTCACTCTCGAAATGTTGGCACTATATTCTTCAGTAAAAACATGTAAAAGTAAATTCAGTTTTCTGGCGACGAACAATTCGTCTGGGGCTCCCGTTCGGTTGATGGGTAGGACTTCAATGTCGCAAAAAAGTTTGTCCGATTTCCATGAAAATTTAGCATGTTGTAGAGCTCGAAAAATAAAAAGATGGCTGCCTTTGGATTTTTTGATTTTACGTTATTTTTTAAGTTTTTACGTCATTTCAAAATTTGGTTTCTGGAAATGTACCCTTCCTTGTGATTCGCAGAATTCAGAAAATTCCAAATATACCGCAGTTATATTCCACAGTCATGCCAATCGATACTTGAAAAGGTGCACATCTATTTTCTGCTTCTATTGGCCGAATATATTTAACGCTACGACCTTAGAGGCGAGTGGGTTTTCAAAACACTAACAAGTATATGTCGCTGGAAAATGGTGAAACCAAGTGACATTTCTTTTCATTCTAGTTCCAGTCATACTTTAGTGCGCATTACTCCAATCACACAGTTGAATGACTTGGACATCCTACTTCAAACAGCCGAGATATGATATTAATACCATCGGGCCAGTTATTTCAGCATGTAACCCTTTACCCAAACGTAACGGCCAAAACCGGCCAGCGCTATTCTCAAAAATCGCCAATTAATTTTCATTATTTTTTAATTTTGTGTCTCAAAAACATAGGTTATGACCACTCCTTGGAACGAGCTCGACGAGCTCGTTCCAACGAGGGGTAATAAGCTATGTTTTTGAGACAAACAATGAAAAAAATTAGTTATTCAAGATTTTTTTGCAAGCGTCGTCTGCTGTCCATGTTAGGTAAACGGTTTTAGCTATTTTGGACAGTTTGCTTTAAAAACGCTATCTTGTGATTCACGTGGAATTTTAAAATTGTGCAGTTTTATTTTTTCATTTCAAATTTACGCACCCGATGCCAGCGATGCCAATTTTACCCCTTTTAGGTAAACTCGACAGCGTCAAATATGAGCAATTGGGATGGTTTGCAATCCGTCGTCCGTCCATTCGTTCGAACGTCTCGTCCATACACAATGACTTTAGCACAGCTTACAGGTCGAATGTCTCACCTGATCAGTTTCAAATTTCATACGTGGCTTCGGGATAATGTCTGGATGGGAGATATCGAACTTTTTTCGAATTTCGCTACGGCCATCATGGATTTGGCATATAAATTATCAACAATTTCACCAGAACACAATACGGGCGGCACCTCTCACCCGATCTTTTTCAAATTTCATTTGTAGTTTTGCTGTGATGTCTAGATGGGAGCTGTTAAATGTTTCTGAATTTCCTTGAAAACATGGCCTCCAGCGGCCATCTTGGATTTGGCATATAAATTACAATTCCTTAGCACACCCGTCACCCGATCTTTTTCAGATTTAATTTGCAGCTTTGGTGTGATGTCGTTTCTGTAGAAACTTGAGTGAATGATTTGACATTACTGAAACTTTCAATTTAGTTCAGTTCCTTCAATTTGAGCTGCAGTGTCATTGACACTTTCATTTGTATACCTTTTTACTGGTAAAATAGGACCCAGTCACCAATGCTTGGGAGATGCAAACCCTCTCTAAAATGGGCAACATGGCTTATTAACACTCACCACTGGTCTTGAGTTGATACTCATGTTGTGGTCATGATTAGCCATTGTGCAAAAATATGTGACCTTAATCACCAATAAATAAATAAATTAATATGTGTATACCTTTTATTTTCAACCTCATTTTTAGCCTCAGCGTTTCGAAATTCGGGGAATAAAATCACCACAAAAAACATATAAAAAAATAGGTTGCCATCCTGAAAAATGTTCGATCATTTCAGCCGAATTCTGAGATAGTGTCATGGGAGGGAGTGGCGGTGGAGTGGGGTGGATCATATGGTCCAACATTAAAAAGCGTCGGATTTTCATAAAATTATAGTATGTTGTACACCTCAAAAAGGAGATACCTGTTTTTTAGGTTTTCGATCTATCGCCATTCTTGATGTTTTACCTCACTTCAAAGATTGGGCGATTGTTTGTTATATTTCATTAAAAACGAGCGAAAGCGCATGCTTTATTGAACGGCTTAGCCCTTTAGTGAAAAGCGACACAGACCTTTCTCTCATTGTTGGGCGCTTCAAATTCGGAGTTGTCCGTGCTTTGTTGAATGTATTCTGGAAATTCGCGTTGCGATTTCAAAACCATCTAGTATTTATAACTTCATTTTCTTTAATGATATCCATTTGTTTGCATGTGATTGGTTGATGTGAGTTTTACGCAACACGATAGATAATATTCCTATCGTTTGACTATTTGCTTTGTCCCGCTCATTTGCCAAATAAAATTATTGGCGTGTCCAACGGTGCAATTAAGCCGTAATTGCTGCAGGTGGGCTGTTTGTTATTATTTACGTTATGTTACACACACTGTTTTTTTTCTTGTGTATTCGGCACCTCGCGTTGAAAATATTAAAACTTACATTTGCACAAAAGTTGATATGATTGCAAGTGATATAAAGGGCGGAGACTTCGTCCGCTAAAGGTTACATTGAAATACAAGCAGGCACTGTAAATTAAAATATAACAATTGAAATGAATTATGTATCGCTTTATCGGAGTATGGATGTGCGATAGACGTGTTACGTTGTATGGAGTACGTAGCAACTTTATACAAAACTCAACCAGCTCAATCCTACAGGTACCTTGTAAAACAAGAAAGTACCGTGATTTAAATTATAACAATCGGAATGAAATATCTATCACTTTATCGGAGTTTGAATGTGTGCTGAATGTGTTAAGCTGTCTGGGGTACGTAGCACTTCATACAAAACTTAATGCGCCCAATCCTAAAGGTACATTGTAATACAAGCAAGCACCGTGAATTAAATTATAACAATTAAAATGAAATACCTGTCGCTTTATCAGAGTATGAATGTGTGACACGCACTTCATACAACTTAACACGTCTTCCCACCTTTATACTCCAACAAAACTACAGAAAATTAATTGCAATTATTATGTGAACATAGGGTGGAACTTCGTCTTCGAAGTCTGTATTCTGACGAATCGCAGTTGACCGGTGCTTCATTAAATAAATGTTTGATGATTATTCCTATAATTAGTGTTTAGAATCTAATATTATTGCGTCCGTGGAAGTATTGCCCATCCGTGGAAAGTGATCAGACCACGGCGGCTATACTGTTCTTTCATGTATGCTGTGGTTATAATAAAACTATAGACGCTGGGGGTGACCTTAACCCTTTACCTAACGCAGACGATATCAAAATTTATTATTTTAAATATCATTTTTTAAATTTTTTCAAAAAATCTCAACAAAACCATATCATGTGACCCCCTCATTGGAACGAGCTCCACGGAAAAATAGTATTTTTTCAGCTGCTGAATTTTCATATTACGCGGGCAGATGTGGCCGTTTCGTTGGGTAAAGGGTTAAACACCAGTAAATGAAAAAATAACCATAACCTCTCCTCCGTTCCATAGGTGTCCATTAAAATCTCGTATTAGTACAATATGATATCCTTGTTTTCCAGTTCGTTTTAAATAATTTTGTTCCGGGTTGGAAGTGTACACCCAATGGCTTTGCAGTTGTTTCAAGGCAGGCCTTGGCTTTCAAATTAGAATGAGAGATACGCGACACTGAAACAGCATGGAGTGCCACGCTTATCGATGTCTGTGGATTGCCATTTCTTAGAGATGGTCAATGCACCGAAAAACCGAACCGATACCGATATCGTGGGGATACCGAAAACTCGTAGAATCCATCAATGAATGCCGAAACTGTCTGAATGTTCATATTTTTCTACATTCGCTGCTTTTTAAGATTTTGTTGAGGCTTGATAGCAGTTAAAGAGTTCATTTTCGTGGAAGAAGTGCTGATTTTTATTTCAGTTTTGTTAACCCTTAAGGGATTGAGAAATTAGTGTCCTGAATTCCCACTAGACTACAACCTGCACGTGTCCAGTTTCTTAGCGGTAATTTTTAGTCAAGTCTTGGCTGCCTTAACAGGCAGCCAAGACTTGACTAGAAATCACTGCTTTGGTGATTTATCTATTGTCAGCAGGACCTCCTAATGATGGTATGTTAATGGCACATGTTATGTGATAACAAAAGCCTGAAAGAGGCCACTGAAAGTTAACCCTTTACCTAACATGACAGAGCAGACGACACTTGCAAACATAATTGTTGTTAACTAACGACGAGCTCGTTCCAATGAGGGGTCATAACCTATGTTTTCGAGACAAAAAATGAAAAAATAATGAAAATTAATTGGCGAATTTTGAGAATAGAGCTGGCCGGTTTTGGTGGTTACGTCGGGTGAAGGGTTAAGGTGTGTTTGGAACAGGTCACAAAATTACTGTAAATGTGATGCAATACAATGCTAATGTTGAACTTACTGGCATTGCCATTTGTGGTGTTGTGGTAGAATGACACAAGAACAATTTATTCTGTGTTTTCAGGATACGGGAGCTCGGTGGCTCAGTGGTAGACTGTTGGACTTCTGTGTTAGAGGTACCGAGTTCGATCCCCGTCCGGGACGACCCGCGTTGTGTCCCTGGGCAAGGCACGTTTTCTCGGTTGCCTACATGGGGGCACGATGGCGCCGTGTACTAAGGCGTACGTACTGCACGTCGATAGTGCACATGTCTTCAACCGCTGTAACCCTGCTTGAGCGGAGCTTGAACAGAGTTAGAATGTTGGGGATTACAGTTGCTCGTCGATGCTCGGTTGTTCTCTCCGGGTACTCCGGCTTCCTCCACCCGTAAAACTGTCACGGTCACGATTAGCCATTGTGCACAAGTATGTGACCTTAAACACCATTAAAATAAATAAATAAATAAGTTTTCAGGATGTGAATTCCTATTTGGTATTGTCAACAAATCTCAGTCAAGCCATATACCGAATACCGAACCGATACCTCGATATTCTCCCCTGAATATACCGAAACCGATGCAGAACTGAAAACTCCAATACCGCCCATCTCTGCTATTTCTGAAATGTATATATATGCATGTGGGGGCACGTTGGCGCATTGTACGATGGCGTACTGCTCGTCGATGGTGCACTTGTCTTCAACCAACGGTAACCACGCTTGTGTGGAGTTAGTTGGGCAGTTGCACGGTGGTTCTCTCCGGGTACTCCGGCTTCCTCCACACGTAAAACTGTTCGACACAAGATGACCCTGGCTGTCGAAAGTGTCGTTAAACCCCAATAAATAAAATATCTACCAACTATGCTTGTTCCTTTTTTAACTTTGACTAGCTGTGGCAAACAACACACATTAAAATAAATGCTTTCCAAGTAGTGAGGACAAATAGCTCGTCTGTATGTTTCGAGAATTTGAATGTTGTCAGTAGAATGTTTTCGACAAATTTCCAAGATGTGTCATTAACGGAAGACTACATTTTTCCTGTTTACAACCAAGTCAGAAAATAAGCAGACTGTAATCTGCAAAATGAGGTACTCAGAGGGTGAATTTAGTGATGTTACCCTGCACAGCAGGGTAGCATCACTACATGTACCCTCTGTGAACCTCAATCTGAATCAGGGTCTCAAAACTAAACAGAAAGAGTTACCCAGAGGATAAAGTGGCCCACTGTATGGGATAGCATCATCAAATCCACCCTCTGGGGACCTCATTCTGCGAATGGCAGATTGCCGATTTTCAGGCCTGTTTTCAAAACTTGATCCACGGAGAGGATGTAATATTTATGGGCCGACAGTTTGAATGTTTTGTGTGCATCTTCCCGTGGGAGCCCGGGAAGTGGAACAGTTCTTGGGTACTGTGCTGAACAAGTTCTGCTTCATGGGTAAAATAAGCCCCGATAACCAAGGTCTCTGGTGGACGTGCCCCAAAATGGACAGCATAGACATAAACGACTGGCTGAACTTGACTTTTTACCATGTTGCTGTGCTAGTGGAGCCAGAGATGCTTAAAATAACTTTAAACAATATAAATGATAACAGTGAGATTGTACATCATGCTGTTCATATAAGAATTTTCAAAATAATTTTTATGTCTCTTCGATTTACCTCCCTTAGACCATTGCAAGGTGTTTTGGGAACTCACTGCTTTGCTTAACCTCCATGAAATGAGAGTGAAAATTACACCCAAGAACACACGGTGAATCTGTTACTCAATGCTTCCATTTGAACTGACGTGACAACCGTTACTTATTCCCAGTTCCTTATCGACATTCGTTATTAACCAATTTTTATCGGTTGATAAGGAATGTCGAATAAGGAACTGGGAATAAGTAACGCTTGCAACGTCCTTTCCCTTTGAGTTTGAGAAAGCGCCAGTCCAAAGAACGCATAAGTAACAACTTAACGGAAGGTTAGGCGCGTCATGAAGCTGACCTAATGGGGAAAGGAGGATGTAACCCAATTGTTCCAGACTGTCAGGACTCAAGACCCGACTGAAGAAATATTCCACATACCAGGGATGTGGCGACAGGAGGGGGGGGGGGGGGGGGGCTTTTTCCGTCTCAGGATTAGTGAAAATTTTCAGAAGGGTTCATAACCCTTTACCCAACGCAGACGATTTTTTTAAATTTTTTAAAAATAATTTCACCCAAACCATATCATGTGACCCCTCTTTGGAACGAGCTCGACGAGCACGTTCCAAAGAGGGGTCACATGATATGGTTTTGTTGAAATTTTTCAAAAAATATTTCTTCAGCTGTATTTGCATATTACGCGGGCGGATGCGGGCGATTCGTTGGGTAAAGGGTTAAAAGATATGACCCAGCGCTGCAGTGCAACCATCTAGCGAAACCCCTCACAGTTGGAATTTACACCGGTGGCACACCCACCCCTCCCCCTCCCCAGATGAAACCCTCTAGCCACATCCCTGCCACCTACATAAACAAGGCATATGTCAATGGAGTTGATAGTTTAAAACTCGGGAAATTTGTTTGTGGATAAATACATTCAGCAGTCGTGATGCATGGACTTTTTCGTTTTTGCTGAGTGTAACGATAGAGTAATGTTCTACGGACCTTTCCTGTTACCTGACTTCTTATCTGATATGGCACCTACGAAAATACTGTCGTTTGTGGGTGGTGTACTCGAAGGCGCGCGTGAAATACGTGGGGCTGCACGTTGAAAATATTAATTGTTCGACCACACACATTCACTCAGCAGCCATCCTACTAAATGATATTATGACGCATCACGCAGAAGCCGGAAAAACGGCCTCTCGAGTTCAAAGGGTTAATAAAAGTATATAACGTATCGCGTTTCTTGGCCTCAAACAAGTCCTCTCGGTTAGAAAGGGTTAAAACATACTTTTTGTTACCTACAGCTGACTGACCACTGACATTGCATGCACTTTCGTTTTGACCCAAATCTCTTTTTGCCGCCACACATTGTATTCGCCCTTTTGTTTCAAATCTGTTCTCACTCTTCATTCTAACCACATGTTTCTTTCTTTGCTGCTGAAAAGCTTAAAGTCTGATAAAAGTTCATAAAAACTTTCTGGGTCATGCATATCTGGTAGGCGTATATTGATTTAACATTTGGATCGATTTTCACATTTCTGCGATCGCATGTCTCACAATTATTTTATTATTTTTATTCCATTATCTCTTCATCCATTTAATTAACTTTTATAATCCGGTGAATATTTTTAGCATATTTTTCGTCAGATCTAAATTGGATGAAAAATTCTAAATTTAACTCGAGAAATCTATTCAATTTACAGAGGGGAAAGGTTGATTAAAGGTGCCCAAAATATCTTAATATCAATGGCAGGAGAAAGCCTGCCCTGGGCGGGGATATCCACCAGCAGCATGCAAGCAGTTAATTAACCTCCAGATACAGAGCAACGGCGAAATGCACTCATACATTTTCAGAGATATCGATCTGAAATTAGCTCCTTGGGAGGACTTTTTATAAGAAGTAAGATGGGCGCCCAGAAGTTTATGCGCGATGTCATGTTACCCCTTCAACCAATAACCCCTTAAAAGTGCAACGAGGGGATGCACTTTTACATTTTCAAAGATATCGAGCTGAAATTTTGACATCGGATAGATCCCTATCGCGTCCGACAACGCAATAACTGTTTACACAACGTAACGGTTAATACCGGCCAGCGCTATTCACAAAAATCACCAGTCAATTTTTATTATTTTTTTCATTTTTTGTCTCAGAGACATAGCTTGTGACCCGTCATTGGGACGAGCTCGTTGCAATTGGGGGGGGGGGGGGGGGTCATAAGCTTTGTTTTTGATGCAGAAAATGAAAAAAAATGAGTTATTCAAGAAATTTATTTGCAAGTATCGTCTGCCTTTCGTGTTAGGTAAAGGATTAACTCTTTGAAACATAGAATACCGGATTTTCTGCTACAGTTTCAAAGATATTGAGATAAAATGCGGCACGTAGGGGGGAAATCTTTGACCATTGCCCTTCAAACAGAGAAACGCTGGGATGTATTCCCATATTTTCAGAGATATCGAGCTGACAGTTTGCACATTGGGGTAATTTGACCAGGAAAGGGGCACTGTGTGGGCCAAGATTGCGTCTGACCTCACATTAACCCTTTAACGAAAGCAACTCAGGATGAACTCCTACATTTTCAGATAAATAGAGCTAAAATGGCACAAAGCGGCATTTTTGTACAAGAAGTAACACGTGCAGGGTGCACTTGTACACCCGAGGTTGCATTATTCCATTAACCCATCACGTAGAAACACGGCGAGATGTCAGAGATGTCGATAGATAGTTCATGATAAACTTGTCACAAATCATCCTTTCATATCGCGCCAGTGGCAGGACATGATCTATGCCGTTTCTAATCAAGTTTACATTATTCACACCGCGGCGATTTCGATGACAGAATCTTTCCCGATTGATGAGTTTCTTGGATTATTGGTTGTAAATTACTTTCCAGATCAATTTAGTTGGTGATTGCGTGTATGCTGAGTTCAACAGGGACGTAGACATAGGACTCACTTTGAAGTTGTTGTCACGGAAGAGCACCCACACACGAGTATATATCAGTAATGACCCATATCGTCCCCTGAGTTCCAATGTGTTCTATGTGCCAGTAGGCACATAGAACACATTGGAACTCAGGGGACGATATGGCGCGGTGGATGGGTAGAACACGCTTCACGCACCTCTGAATTTGAAAAAATGCAATTGTTTGTTCCACGTTAACAAGTTTTTCGGCTTCGGGGGTGAGATTTCTTAACCCTTTAAACCCCAGAGGCCGTTTTTTCCGGCCGGTCACAAGCTACGTCATAATGTCATTAAGTGGGATGGCTACAAGATAAATGTGCGGTGTAGACCGGTGTAGACGTGCACGTTGAAAATATTAATTGGAGTACCCCCAAATAATGATTATGGACTCTTCCAACTGCTGTCATTGAACTGACATGGAAGATACCACCAGGATTCAAAAGGTTAAATATGGAGTTAAAAAATAAAACAAACAGAAATTCTGCTTCAAAACTGAAATGTAACAAAAATGGAGAAAAGAAACTATGGGTTCAAGACCACCGCCCTCTGTACCCCGGCGAGCCCCAACCCCTGTTCGTCGCTCAACTATATATCACCCCGCAGTGCCTGTCAGACCCGCCCCACCCGTAGATTGTCAAACCCGTCACACCACGTATGTCACCAGACCCGTAGACTATCAGATCCGCTTCTGCCCATGCAACGTCTCTTACCCCCGGACGGCCGGGGACGGGGAGGGGGGTGTTTCAAGGTCAAGTTCGAAGTCTAAAAAAAAGAAAAAAGTTTGAAGTCTATTGTCGATGGAAACAGCAGAGCCTATCCAGCCGTTGTCTATAACATCTTTGATCAGCCCATCCAAGAAGTTGTGGAGAGGTGCTTGCTTAAGCCACTGTTTCTCGACATAGGAAAGAGGGAAAGTGGAAGGCCATAGTGGAGGAGTTTGACCTCTTCCCTCCACCTTCGGAAAAAACACCCAGATGGTGATGAATAGTTCACCG
Source organism: Pictodentalium vernedei (assembly GCA_031216915.1). Lineage (NCBI taxonomy): Eukaryota > Metazoa > Mollusca > Scaphopoda > Dentaliida > Dentaliidae > Pictodentalium > Pictodentalium vernedei. The sequence continues at coordinate 354,105,103 of CM062297.1, forward strand.
AACCTGTACTTCGCCACAAGCATGAAGCAATCCTCAAAGCCCATGAAGTCGATAAGACACTACACATGTATATAACGCCTTCCCCCGCATACGGAAGACATTCGAAAAGTTGGCACAAAGAGGCTCTGGGCAGATGGTCGACTAGGTGGAAACTCTATGATTGGACATAACTCGCTACTAACCTCTAAGGGGTGGTTCCTACTTTCCCCTGCCAACTACCCTGAAAAATGAACAGACCTGGGTTACTGTGAAGAGCAAGGTTGGCCAATGCTTCAGATGGGCCCTAGGGTCTGCTTTGTTCTCAGTGGCCTATGTGGACCATGCATACAGGCCCACGAAGACCCACGAAATGACTCACGGAAGACGGTCTGGATTTCACAGGAATCGAGTCACCCACACGGTCTCCTAGACTGACAAGGTCGAAAGGCCAAGCAACCTGGTGATAAACGTCTTCAGTAGGGACAAGGACGTCATCGTCCGCAGGCTCAGCAAGCAGCATGGCATACCCCAGACCAACCTCCTACTGGCCGAGAAGACAAAGAAATTCCACTACACTGGTTAGGGACCACAACCGCCTGCTGTACGACCAATTCATGCACATGGAGCTCAAACACTTCTGCGAGAGATGCCTTCATGTCTACTTCACAGAAGATCTCCTTGAGGTTCACAAGTCAGAGTAGTGGGGCACAGGACAAATAGCTATTAGGGTTGAGCTGCCAAAGGCGGGGGAAAACAAGCTTGCCTTTCAGAGCGGACACAAACAGCTCCCCCACATCATCTGTGCGAACTTCGAGGCTCTACAAGCCCGCCCTAGACCCGAAGCAGAGCAACAACTACAAACCTCAGCACCATGAAGCCTGAAATGGTGGTCAGTTATGTGATGGTCGCACAGAGGCTCTAGTGGCCTATCGAGGACCAAATGCAACAGAGAGATTCTTGAATGGTCTACAAGAGGAATAGTGCAGGATCAAGTCTGTGCTGGCTAATCCGAAGGTCATCGTGATGACCCCTGGCGACTGGCGCACCAACAACACCAACTGACGTGTAAAAGCCCTCGATGGAAACATGCTTGTATCGGCTAACAGGCCAGATGACTTCCACATCACGACCAGAAATGAACCTGACAGGGAGAAGCGGCATCTACTGCTACGAAATGGGGTGTGCCCCTATGGGTACATGGTCTCTTGGGAGAGATTCGCAGAACCGCTCCCACCACGATTGCCGTCTACAGCAAGCTCAACGACGAGCACATCAGCGAGGACTTTTTGCAAGCACGAATGCCTTCAGATGTGAAAATATGGGTGACCACAATCTGTACCTCCACAGTGATACACTCTAGCTGGTCGATGTCTTCAAGACCTTCTGTATTGTCCAGTCTGCGGCAATACGGCCTGCCTCGGTCCGGCACACTACTGTACCAGTCCACATATGAGTTGGGCGGCGCACATCAAGAAAACAGGGGTGGAGCTGAAGATGCAGACTGACTATAACTAGCACCTCTTCTTTATCGAAGGTGCTGCTTGGAGGAATCTACACAGGATCCACACGATATGCAAGGCTAACAATCCACAAGTCGATGGCTATGACCCTTCCAAGTCCAACATTCACATCCTCTACCTTTACGACAACAATCTGTATGTATGGATAATGAACCAACCGCTGCAAACAGGGGCTTCCGGTTGGATAGACGACTGTGGGTGGCTTGCAAGGAGTATAGTAGACTACCCAGTTAACAGACGGCGCCACAACACATGGTGATCCAGGAGTGGTTGTCGGGGTATCGGCTTCAGCTGCTAGAATACCAAGACACTGAGATGGCGCCAAAAGCTGGAACAGTGATTGAAAAACTGGTTTCCAAATCTCCACAGCAAGGCAAGTGATCCCCTACCATAACCTGCAGTAATACCTCTCTCTTAGCATGAAGACGAAGAAGGTACACCGAGTACTCCGATTCTACCAGAGATCCTGGATGAAGCCCAACATCAGGATCAACACTGAGCACCAGAAAACGGCCAGAAATGATTTCGAGAAAGCCCTGCACAAGATCATGAACTCGATCTCTGGTAAGACCATGTAAAACACGCGTAAGCGTGTGGATGTCAGACTTGTGCGTGCCCTAGAGAGGACGAGCTGCAGCGTCTAATGGCCAGACCAGCCTTCTGTTTAACCACGACCTGACTGCCTTCACATGCACGAGCATTTTGGTGCTGAATCACCCTGTCTACGCGGGGATGAGCATCGTTGACCCGACAAAGCATCTGATGTATGCCTTCTACTATAACCAGATGAAGAAGCAGTATGGAGAGTTCTACCGGCTCCTGTAAACAGACACAGACTCTTTCCTCCTTGATGTACAGACTGATGACGTTTCCAAGGAGATAGCGGTCACTGGTGATCTCTTTGGCACCAGCGACTACAAGAATGATCACATACTCTACCGTATCAAAAATAAGAAAAAACCTGGGTAAAATAAAGGACGAGTGTGCTGGAGTATCCATCGCTGAATACGTAAGACTCCGTCCCATGATGTACAGCACCCAGAGGTCTGATCACAAGGGATTCCGAAAGGAAAAGGATGTAAAGCAGTACGTTGTTAAAATGCAGCTCACGATTAGTACAAGTTCTCTTCTGGCTCTGAATGGACATACAGTGAAGCGAGAGGCATCAGGTGTACGACATGCGGACAAACATGGTGCCCCTGGCTGGTATATGGTCATAGAGATGCCGTGCCATTCAACCCACTCACCGCGTAATAATGCCATTCGCTGAGAGAAGACTATTTTGGGAAAAATGAAGTTGTTAGGCTATTCGAAGTTTGAAGATTACTCCTCGCGTAAATTCTTGTCACTCTTTTTGGACATATTTCTCTTTAGGCTCAGGCAATGAGTACACCAAACAATCATGTGTTGGACTTATTATCTGATGGAATGATATGTGCAACTGTGGAAGAATCTAACTTTCCCAAACTAATGATAAATGTCTCTTCTTGGATCTCTAGACGTTTAAACCTTTACCCAACACAACGGACAAAAGTGGCCAGTGTGATTCTCAAAAATAGCCAATTAATTCATTCAGTTAATTAATTCATTATTTTTTCATTTGTTATCTCAAAGATAAAGGTTATGACCCTCGTTGGAACGAGCTCGTCGAGCACGTTGCAATGAGGGGTCATAATAACCTATGTTTTTGATACAAAAAATGAAAAAACTTAGTTATTCAAGAATTTTCTTTGCCAATGTCGTCTGCTTTTCATGTTAGGTAAAGGTTTTAATGAGACATCACCCTGACTATAAGAGTGGATGTCCTGCTGATGTAAAAATCAAATTAGCTATACCAGATGGCGTGGTTTATATTTTTCTGTCTCAAGCTTAAGGTCTTCTAATTATATACTGTTATTGTTATTTTCCTTGGTGCGAAGGTAGACAGTTTTTTTAAATTCTATTATTTTGAGTTTAAACCCGGTTTGATCTGTTTGATCCCAAGTTATATTCCAAGATATGACTAAAATACTGAGGTATTTTAGGCACCTGGTAGCAAAAATCATTGTATTCTCCCCATTAGCCGACACTAAAATTGCATTCACCAAAAAATGCAGAGATATTTTGGTAGCCGGTGACAAACAGCGTTAGATCTTACCCTTCTACGTGGCGCTACCCGAACGAAAGTTTTCAGTTGTACACACTCCAGATTATGACTCATTTATAATTCTTTTGTTTGGCAAAACAATGGATACAATCCACCTTGTGTGTTGTCAGAACTGAATAGTTGAATTTCCCCCATTAGTTAACATCACGAAACAGAATTTTCCTTCCAAATTGAAATTCCTCAGAGAATGTCATCCTGACTCAGGAGACACATGCCGAGACATAATTGCGACCAACAATCCAAATTTGACCGAAATCCCTCAATTATATTCAAAGATATGACCAAAAATACTGAGATATAATTTGCCCTCGGTGGCAAAAGTGATTGGAATTCTCCACGAAAACCGGAACTACCCATTCAAAGACTACCCTGGCAGACACACGACACATTCCCGACCTATTGCATCCTGAAATCAACAGATATCACCTAAATGCAGATATTTTTGGCACCCAGTGACAAATATCGTTCGCTCTTACTCTGCTACGTGACGCTACCCAAACGAAATCCTTCAGTTGTTCACAAACCAGATTGAGACTCATTTCTAATTCATTTGTTTGGAAAATTAACTGTATGACACTGGGATGTATTACAAATGTATGCCTGACTATTGGAGGAAGACGAACTCCAATAATACAATCTAGGAAGAATAAAATAGGAAGGACAAATCTGTACCTCTGGAGCCTAAACATTCCATTTGGGAGGTGCTGTCGACCCGTTTATGCCTTTGAGAGGTGACGTTCTCCAAACCATAAACAAATGGAGCTGAAATAAAAGAAAAGAAGCCAAAGGTCGAAAATGGCGCCTGTGTGTTAAAAATGGTGTACAATGTTGGGTGCCTTTAACGGGAATTATATAAATTATATTTGAAAAACAAATTACAAAAATAATGTATAGAAAATGTTTAATCAGAAAAATACATTGCCACAAAAATCAATGCTTACACATATCATTGTGAAAACAAATTTTAAATTTGAAGTACAATGTTTCGAGCTGGGAGGTTTTGATTTTTCAGACTCGGTTTCACTTTGGTTTGAGGAAAAAAACTCGGTTTCGGTTCAGTTTTTTAAAGTGTTAAGAACAAATAGTAAATAACAATTCAAGCTCCTTAACTTGGAAAAAACTCCACAATAGTTTAACCCTTTACCTAACATGAAAAACAGACGACACTTGCAAAAAGAAATTTTTGAATAACTAATGTTTTTCATTTTTGTCTCAAAAACATAGGTTATGACCACTTACTGGAACCAGTTTGACGAGCTCGTTCCAATGAGGGGTCATTACCTATGTTTTTCAGACAAAAAATGAAAAAATAATGAAAATTATTTGGCGATTTTTGAGAATAGCGTTGGCCGGTTTTGGCCGTTACGTTGGGTAAAGGGTTAAACGACCCATTCACCACCAAATGCCCTGTCTGTAAGTATCTCCATAGGGTTCAGCTTAACTTCACTTTCATCATTCTTATGGATTCTAGGGGATCATTTGCTAAGCCTGTTGAGTTAGAAAAAAAACATTAATCATGTCTATGTTGTGTTCTCATTGCCACATTTTCTCTTATTGACTCGTTCGATGGATAAGGGAGAAAATGCGACAATTAGCACACGGTATTTACGCCCCTTTGTTGGATAGAGTAAATGACGAGAGACGAGAGTCCATAGGGGACACTACTCCATTTTCCTCCGAGTAGGTATCACAGAACTAAATAGTTTCCCATAGGCGACCATTATAACACTTATGTGGAAAAAAATATGATCGCATCACTTAAACTTAAATATTTAATTACCTACATAAAGTACAGACCTTCACACAACTTTTTCTGGCCAGAAGACGGGGTGGGGGTGGGGGTGGGGTCATCCAACAAATAAGAGAAAAAATGCACCAGTAAGTGAAGTTACGTCCTTGAACTCAGTTTTTTCTGGGAATTCCCAACAAAAATACACAAATAGTTAACTGAATTTTTAGACCCAGAAAATACTTAGATATGAAACCGTGTTATGTACCCAATAAAACTCACAGAACGAGAATCGACAACGGCAAATCGAGACAGGTTTCATTGGTGTATCCCCACTTTGCCATCAGCCTGAAGTAACAATTCTTCAAACATTGGCTATAGTCAGCTCTAACAATTAGTGACAGCTATGATGAATGAAAGGTTTTAGCGCGCCGAAGGCGCGCAGGGACGATGTGGGATTTACAAATCCCTTGCGGTCCGGTTAGCCTTATTTTATTTCACTTGGATCACACAGGCCTAGCTTTCCTATTGCCTTAAATGGGGTCTAAAGGGGTATGCACGCGGTTAGAATTCCCGGCAGTTTGCGTTGGAGTGATAGATTGTCAAAGATCATTCCCTCAACGCCATTAAGACTATTAGAGAGTGGGCTCTATTCGGTTCCCGCTTGGCGATGGTAGAGGTTTGAGTCCCACCATGGTGGCGAGCCAGAATATAATATTGTGCGATGGCAATTTTAAGGGAAGAAGAAAAAAGAAAACGAAACAGCAACGCCGGTTTGGTTGCGGCCCCGGTATATGACCATAGCGGTTACAAAAAAAGGAGTGGAGAAAGCTCCAACAATTTAGTTTGAAAAAAACGGGAGTCATCCATCAAGCCTTCTGGGAGGTAGGATGCCGTATGTGATTTTGAGGTATCTGGTTATCCTTCGGGAATTCCAAATGACCTCCCCCACCCATCCAAAAGAAAAAACTAGATGGTGCCATTTGTGTGCGAAGCACACTATAGTATATCCCCGCATTTGCACTTTCCTTTTTGGTTAGTGCAGGATACAGACTTGGATAAAAAGGCTTCACGCATGTGTGTGATTTAAAATGATAAAACAGTATTTAATTTCCTTCTGAAGACTCACATGTGAAACTACTTCAATATTTCAAACAAGATACTTCACCCAACATGATGTATAAAGGGTAGTGTTCTGATCACATCATTGTCACATGATTGAAAAACCACTTGGACCCAAATCAAAATTCCGAAACCTTCATGCACATCTACAGATGCTATCTGAACATGTTAACGTGGTTTAAACGTTTCGAATTAAATACCCTAAGAACCTTTGAGCGGACAAAGATTTTCTAAGGATAAAAGTGGTTCCACTGGAACCACCTGGAACCAAATCAAAATTCCGAAACCTTCATGCACATCTACAGATGCTATCTGAACATGTTAACATGGTTTAAATGTTTCGAATTCAATACCCTAAGAGCCTTTGAGCGGACAAAGATTTTCTAAGGATAAAAGTGGTTCCACTGGAACCACTTGGACCCAAATCAAAATTCCAAAACCTTAATGCACATCTACAGATGCTATCTGAACATGTTAACATGGTTTAAATGTTTCAAATTGAATACCCTACGAGCCTTTTAGCGGAAAAAGATTTTCTGAGGGTAAAAGTGTTTCCACTGGAACCACTTGGACCCAAATCAAAATTCCAAAACCTTCATGCACATCTACAGATGCTATCTGAACATGTCAACATGGTTTAAATGTTTGAAATTCAATACCCTACAAGCCTTTGAGTCGACAAAGATTTTCTAAGGATAAAAGTGGTTCCACTGGAACCACCTGGAACCAAATCAAAATTCTGAAACCTTCATGCACATCTACAGATGCTATCTGAACATGTTAACATGGTTTAAACGCTTCGAATTCAATACCCTAAGAGCCTTTGAGCGGACAAAGATTTTCTGAGGGTAAAAGTGGTTCCACTGGAACCACTTGGACCCAAATCAAAATTGTGAAACCCTCATGCACATCTACAGATGCTATCTGAACATGTTAACATGGTTTAAACGTTTCGAATTTAATACCCTAAAAGCCTTTGAGCGGACAAAGATTTTCTAAGGATAGAAGTGGTTCCACTGGAACCACTTGGACCCAAATCAAAATTCCGAAACCTTCATGCACATCTACAGATGCTATCTGAACATGTTAACATGGTTTAAACGTTTCGAATTCAATACCCTAAGAACCTTTGAGCGGACAAAGATTTTCTAAGGATAAAAGTGGTTCCACTGGAACCACCTGGAACCAAATCAAAATTCCGAAACCTTCATGCACATCTACAGATGCTCTCTGAACATGTTAACATGGTTTAAACGTTTTGAATTCAATACCCTAAGAGCCTTTGAGCGGACAAAGACTTTCTAAGGATAAAAGTGGTTCCACTGGAACCACTTGGACCCAAATCAAAATTCCAAAACCTTCATGCACATCTACAGATGCTATCTGAACATGTTAACATGGTTTAAACGTTTCAAATTCAATACCCTACGAGCCTTTGTGTGGACAAAGATTTTCTAAGGATAAAAGTGGTTCCACTGGAACCACCTGGAACCAAATAAAAATTCCGAAACCTTCATGCACATCTACAGATGCTATCTGAACATGTTAACATGGTTTAAACGTTTCGAATTCAATACCCTAAGAGCCTTTGAGCGGACAAAGATTTTCTGAGGGTAAAAGTGGTTCCACTGGAACCACTTGGACCCAAATGAAAATTCCAAAACCTTCATGCACATCTACAGATGCTATCTGAACATGTTAACATGGTTTAAACATTTCGAATTCAATACCCTAAGAGCCTTTGAGCGGACAAAGATTTTGTAAGGATAAAAGTGGTTCCACTGGAACCACTTGGACCCAAATCAAAATTCCGAAACCTTCATGCACATCTACAGATGCTATCTGAACATGTTAACATGGTTTAAACGTTTTGAATTCAATACCCTAAGAACCTTTGAGAGGACAAAGATTTTCTAAGGATAAACGTGGTTCCACTGGAACCACCTGGAACAAAATCAAAATTCCGAAACCTTCATGCACATCTACAGATGCTATCTGAACATGTTAACATGGTTTAAATGTTTCGAATTCAATACCCTAAGAGCCTTTGAGCGGACAAAGATTTTCTGAGGGTAAAAGTGGTTCCACTGGAACCACTTGGACCCAAATCAAAATTCCGAAACCTTCATGCACATCTACAGATGCTATCTGAACATGTTAACATGGTTTAAAAGTTTCGAATTCAATACCCTAAGAGCCTTTGAGCGGACAAAGATTTTCTAAGGATAAAAGTGGTTCCACTGGAACCACTTGGACCCAAATCAAAATTCCGAAACCTTCATGCACATCTACAGATGCTATCTGAACATGTTAACATGGTTTAAACGTATCGAATTCAATACCCTAAGAACCTTTGAGCGGACAAAGATTTTCTAAGGATAAAAATGGTTCCACTGGAACCACTTGGAACCAAATCAAAATCCCGAAACCTTCATGCACATGTACTGGTGATACCTGAACACATTAGCATAGTTTAAACATTAATGCAAGTGAATGTAACACCGGACGGACGTACGGACGGACGTACGTACGTACGTACGGACAGAGATAACGACAATATCCCCGACGAAAGCGGGGATAAAAAAGAAAAAAGAAAAAAAAAGGCTGTTTGCTGGCAAGATTGTTTCAATCCTTGCCTTGGTCTTGTTAGGTTTTCTGCACATCTTTGCATGAGGATTGTTTCAATCCCTCATAGTTTGTCATTTTGTCATTCAGTTTGGTCGTGTGTCTGCTGAGATAGAGGAGGTAGAAAAGAATCGAGAGCTGGAAATTAGAGCAATTCGGTTTTTAATTTACAACTGTTCCGTCCGTGACGACCAGTGACATGTGGATGGGGAAGCCAGCATTTGTTTCCCGAGATTTATATCTCAGGGAGGGGAGACCCGGCAGCAGGTGGAGATTTTCCCCGCTGTTTGCAACACCCACTGGTAACAGAGGCAAATCTTTCGTGCGTATCGTGTCACCCGCAGCCAGTTCTAAATTTAGGTCACAGAATGTCTGGCTCACCCCATCACAATGATGTAATCTTTAACCCTTTCGATAGACACGCCCCAGATTATTTAGTTTTCCTATTGAGGACGCGATGCGCATTGAGTTCTATTATTAATTCGCTGTCTTGAAGTCTATTTATCGCTGTCTTGAAGTCTATTTAGAGTTTTGCTTTGAAGATCTTTTAAGCGCATTGCTATAGTGTCTATTTTTGCTATCTCGTGAAGTTGTTTTATCGATGTCCACGTGGGCTTGCGCAGAGCCACGCGCAAGGCATGATTTTGGACCCGTTGTAGTTTTTCAGTGTTGGTTTTATTCAGGTCACTTGTTATTATGGCCCCATACTCTAGTTCTGGACGTATATATGATTTGTCAAGATTGAGGAGAATTTCTTTATTGGCTCCCCAATTTTTACCTCTAATCATTTTCAGGAAATTGATGCGTTTTGTGGCTTTGACAGTGACTGAGTTTATGTGATTGTTTATATTGAGACTGCTATCCAGGGTGAATCCCAGAAACTTTGCCTCATTACTAGCTTCAAGTTTATGATCGTAAAGCTTAAGCTCAATATTAGGGACAGGCTTTTTCCTTTGTTTTTTATAGAATGTGATTCTTTGTGTTTTCGTGGCATTTAGCTTGATGCGCCACAGAGCGCACCAGTCTTGCAGGTCACGGATGGTATCCTGCAGGCAGTTTGTATTGTTTCCAGACTTACTGGCCGTCCACATTCCTTTGTCGTCTGAGAATTGAGATAGTTCAACATGGTTCTTCCCTAGTTTGTCAATGTCATTCACATATCTACCTTGACACATTCGAATCGGCATTTCCCCTTAGAAGCTTGAACGTACCCAAAAAGCTCATAAAACGTAAGCCCTGGATGACATCGGGTCTGTTACAGTCCTCCCAAACTAAAAATTATCTTTTCCTAGTTAAACTGAAAAAAAAACACGGAAATTAACATCAATAAATATAAAACGTACTCCTCGATTTTTAATCAGTTAAAGAGACGAAGTAAGGCTACATACTACAATGACGTTATAGAAACAAACAGACACGACTCTAAAAAAAACATGGCAAATACTTCGTACCTTAATCAACAAATCGAAATCAGCGGCGACACTTCCCTCTAGCATATCTCATAATAATGTTGAAATATCTGGCCCGGATAAAATGGCCACCAGTTTTAATGATTACTTCTCAGAAATTGGTCAGACTATTAACGATAACGTCCCCACCTCCGATAACAACTTCGGTGACTTCATGAATGGAAATTACCCGGACTGTTTCTTTATTACCCCAACAAACGAGCAAGAAATCATACTGACAGCCGGACAATTGAAAGGGAAAGCGAGTACCGACTTTTTCAGTTTATCTACAAAAATAATGAAAGAGACAGTTTGTGAGATCGCGAAACCCCTGGTCAAAATATTCAATCAGTCATTTATACAAAGTAAAGTGCCCGATAAAATGAAAATAGCAAAGGTGATACCAATTTTCAAAGGGGGTAATTCTCGTGAGCTAGGTAACTACAGGCCATTTAGTTTATTACCGGCTTTTTCGAAACGTCTGGAGAAAATAATGAACCGGAGACTCTCTAATTTTCTCAATGATTTTAATATTCTGTACGAACATCACAACGGTTTTCGCAAAAACCATTCTACTTTTCACCCCATCATGCACCTTTTGCAGTATGTCGCTGAATGCAACGACATGCCTACAAAAGACTCTTCTCGAGTCGTCTTCCTCGATTTGACTCGATTAGTCACGAAATTCTACTTAGCAAAATGGAATTCTACGGAATAAGAGGGATAAGTAAACTTTG